>JAAAKM020073195.1:24346319-24436636 GCA_010016025.2 Alatinidae sp. Z8VKAUB7J3
CCCCCCCGCGGCAATGAAAGTACCATCGGCCAATGCGGCACCAACGACGATCCCTGTACGCACGTCCAAGGACTGAGTGAAAGTGTCTTGGCTTGACCATACCACTTGCCCAGCCGCATCCAATTTCAAGAGCCATGGGCGGTTTACCGAACCCTGATCCGGAACCCCTAAAATCAGGGCCGAGCCAAAAACCACGTACCCGCCATCAAGCGTTTCCTCAACGCTGTAGGCCTGCTCCGCAACGTTATCGATGGTGAAGGTGCGCTGCCACGCAACCGTCCCAGTCGCGTCGATCTTAACCACGAAATAATTAAGTAGGTTCCCCTCTCCGTTGACACCACTGGCGATGAACCCGCCATCGTTGGTGAAGCTAACGTCATAGGCGTAATCCGGACCGTTCTCACCGGTCTCGACCTGTTGGTCGATCACGATCGTGGCCTTCAACGATCCCGAAAGAGATACCCAGAACAGGAACGTCAACCGAAAGAAAGTATCTTTGATGGTGCACATTGTACCCTCCCGAGTGAGTTCTCTAAATTTCTGGATACCAAGGAATTGGTGGCTGCGACTATGCTTCCAGGGTGCTCCAGAGCAGCTTTGGATTGTTCGCATCAAATTGCGCAGAGTTTAATCTTCTATCTATATTCGCTAACCAGTAAGATTTGGATGAAAAAATTATACGGACGTAAGCTCTTTTAAACCAATGCAAGTAAATTGGGTTTGACACCCCTAAACCCCGGTAGATGGCTGAAACAAATTCTTCTTTCTCAATTATTGGCTGTGATCGGTAGTATAAATGAACAGGTTTTTGGAACTACCCCGAATAAGTGGACAGATTGAGTGGTGGACAACAGATTGTATCATGAGGCGTTGTTCGTATTCATTGGGCGGCATGCTACCCAGTGAATGGGAGTACCAACTTCCTAGATTAAGATTTTGATATAGCAAGTGAATCACCATTACTCTGTATATATATATATCTATATATATAAAGAAATAAAAAGAAATAGTTCTTTCCGTTTGAAGTAACAAGAATTAAATGCAATATTGATTCATTTACAGTTGGTTTTGTAGGTCCCGATGTCAGTGAGCCAATGTTTACTTCTTTTTTTCTCTTTCTTTCTTTTTTCCTTCCTCTGTTCTCCATGAGAGTTATTGAAGCGTAATTTATTTTCATTTTCTTATAAAAAGAGTCGTGCGAGTTGCCTCTTCGCCTCCTTAGTACAAATTTTGTGGATAGCTTTTTTGGTTGATAGAGTCAAGTCAAGTCAATGGACTAACATTTTCTAAATATAACCAATTAGTTCTGTTGAAAACTTGTCGATGTTACAGAATACAGCTCTAGCCTCCTTTGTAAGAAACAATATATGTAAAACAACCATTTATATGCCGAACTGAGTCAAAAAGAGACCCAAGGATCATGTAAACTCCAAGACATGGAGATCATAAGCGAAAATGGACTAACTATGAGGCTTGACACATCATATATTTTTCAACTTATTTTTAACAAGCCCAGGTGCTAAGCCACTGGAACATTCTCTGAATTAGAGTCCCACTCACTAAGCCCTGAAAAAATGAAAGGGAACGCGACCCTGGTTCAACTTCGAAATGGGACAATAAATTAACTAGCATTACAAGTTTCATGAAAATCATGCTACTAAAATAATCACGAAAGACTGCATTATTTACACAATTCCAACATTGATAGGAACAATTTTAACTTAGTATTCCCAAAACTGACACGATTTGCAACTTGTTGAAATATGCTGCAGTGTCATCCATATTGTAAATATACCCAGCAATATGACGCATAGTTTATTCCGAAGAGCCTGAATAGGTTTAAAATTCACAACACAATTACTTGCCCAAGACATACAGACATACGAAACATATGGGTGAATTAAACCAGGGTGTTAAAGCTATAAGACTCTCGGGGGCGGAAAATTCGTAAAACATTGAATCAATCTAAGGCCAATTGTCACCTTTGCTGCAATTTACATCATTTTGGCTTTACCAAGTAAGATCACAATGAATGTAAAAAAATTATAACTGACGAATTTCCAGAGCTCGAGTGACAGGCAAGGCCGAATCGAAGGGAAGGATCTAGGTTGTTTGATCCCCCAAAAATCTATGTCTGACTCGTCAAATTGTAAAAAAAAATATATAAAAGAATGTGTTTTGTAAGTTTTTTTACTTAGTCATCGCCGCGTTAACCGATAGCAAATTCAAACTAGTAAAAATGTAAAACTTCTTAAAACACTATTCACTTTAAACACAAGATTTTCAGGTCATTTTACGACTCATATAACTTCCATTTTTCTCAATACAAGACTATTTCTCCGATTTGGTTGGTGGCTGATGCACTGGGTTGAGAAACTTTTGTCTGATGGGCATGTGTCCGATTCATCGTGAGTAAAATCCAAATTACCACCCAAAAGAACCAAATGTTCAAACTTAAAATCTCCCATACAAAAAAAAACCACATTTGTTTGGACGAAATCAGCCTTATCAATTCATCGAAATTTGTGAAAGACTCATTTAAGTAAACACAGGGTGACTGCACGTGTCAAATGTACTAAAACGAATTCCCCCCTCTTGTTTATTCTTCACAAACTTTAATGCTAAACTAACGTGTAACTTCGTTCCATTCAGTTTAGATTCTTCGGATGAACCTAAGCCTTCGTTCCGTTGAAATGTTACTTTGTGTGCTGATTCTTTTCTTGCTTCTGGCAATCTACCTAACGCTTTCAGGTCGGGGCAAGTGGGGATTACTGGCCTTTGGTTTTTCCATATCGGCCAAACTCACACCGCTCGTCCTTGCACCGTTTTTTTTGAAGAGGAACCCTTGGCCTTATTGGCCCATTGCCGCATTACCGCTTTTGGCGGGGTACGTCTTTTATCTCGACTCTATTCCCAACATGCTTGAGGGGCTAGCCACCTTCGCCAAGTTCTGGACCTTTAATCCCGGGATATGGGCGCTGTTTGATTGGGCAGTGAGGGCGTTGAAGATCAGTTGGCTGGATGCGGGGCTGATCAGTGGTGTTTTGGTGATGGGTCTGGTTGCCTGGAGATGGTTGAAAGATGATCGAAGCCCACCTGCCTTCGTTCGCAATACCTTTCTTGTTATGGCGACCTTGCTTTTATTAAGTCCCGCCGTCATGCCCTGGTACCTGCCATGGTGCTTGATGTTGGCTGTCCTTGCCGGTGCTCGGCATTGGATCCTGTTGACCTTGCTTTCCTTGCTCTCATATTTGATCTATATCGATCAACACCAGGCCGTGTGGTGGTTGTGGTTAGAGTACGGTTTGTATTTCTCATTTGTAGTGGCCTTGAACTATCGCGCAATCATCGAAAAACTCAGGGGATCCCGGTCGCAAAATTGAAATTGGCATTCATCCTGGAGGCGGTTTTCGACGGTCAAGAATCTGTTTTTTCGTTGCCTGGCATGGGTTGTGGAATTCTGGTGTCTTAGAATTTTTTCCAGGTACGATTTTTTCCTAGTCACGATCAATTTTCTGTTTTAGAGTTCAGGAGTTCACGATCATTGAGACGTTATGCTGTTCTCCGGAAAATGGGGGGCGGGAACCAGAGTTCTTGAAGAGCAGATAGGTTGCCACTGGGTTTTTCGGAGAAAGGGAAAGCAGGATCTATCCGCTTCCCTCGGCACCTGTAATTTAAGGCAAATGCTTTGGTGATGATCAAAGCAACCGGATCATCTAGGTAGATCGATCCATGGGCCTCGTTGCAAATTCATTCTCCTATCTCATCCATGCGGAGGACGACGTGAATTACGGATTTGTGATCGATAATCGAAAATGTATCGGTTGTCATGCTTGCACGCTTGCCTGTAAATCAGAACACCAGGTCCCGATTGGGGTCAATCGGACCCATGTGAAATACATTGAAAAAGGTGTTTTCCCCAACAACACGCGGCAATTTTCAGTTCATCGCTGCAATCATTGCGAACAGGCGCCCTGCGTTGAGATTTGTCCTACATCGGCATTGTTTACAAGGGGAGATGGCATTGTCGATTTTGATTCGGACCGGTGTATTGGTTGTAAGTCCTGCATGCAGGCCTGTCCCTACGATGCCCTGTACATTGATCCGGAATCCCATACGGCTGCAAAATGTAATTACTGCACGCACCGAATCGACGAAGGTTTGGAGCCTGCCTGTGTGGTGGTTTGTCCTGTTGAAGCCATTGTTTCCGGGAATTTGGACGAACCTCATTCGAAAATTGCGAATTTGGTCGCCAATCAAGCTGTGACGGTGAGGAAACCCGAGAAGAATACACAACCCAACCTCTACTATGTCGAGGGTGACGCCTTCATGCTGAACCCTTTGGCCAGCCCTCGTCAAAGCGAAAATGTTTGGGGAGACCAAAAGGCAGGGGTCGGGCATTTCGCCGGTCAAGCCTGTCAATCGAATGCGGACCGGGACGACCGTATCATCGGTCGGGTTGCCGGGGATTTAGAGCGAGGAGAAGCACAACGAGTATATGAAAGCAATTAGAGGAAATAGAACAAAATCCTTTCAAACATTTTGTAGCATCTTCAAGAAGCTATGGCCTGATATTAAATGCGGCATCTTCCGCCAATGAATACTTGAGTACTTTTTAAATATAAATTTTCAATTCAACATGGGATTTTCGAGTTCCATCAGTTCACTTAATCACGGCCTTAATGAGCTGATCGCAAATACATTAGCCTTTAAGCATCCCAACGAGCACTCTACCTGTTGCCTAAATGTTAGCTGATGTTATCGAAGCAGTCAGTAAGTAAATTCCATATCAAGTGTTTGCCCTGTGTTTGTTGTATTACATAGCTCTAGCCCAAACGGACCTCTAGGGTTGGGGAAAATATGTTAACATAGTCAATGTTAAGAAACAGAATTTGTTTCTTTTGTTAATATTTTTTACAAATTGATCTTGTGTTTCCAGGTAACACTCAATAGTTAGATGAATGAAAAGAACCTTGTTCTAGTTGAGTCCCGTCAGGTTGACAAAAACAACGTTAACGTCAGCAATTATTTTATTTGTTTTGTTGTTTGTCCCTTTTTTTTCTTTTCTTTTTTTTTTGTTTCCTTGCTGCCCTGGATAACCAAGTAGACAACTGATTAAATTTGCGCTTGTTAAATGTCAACCTAAATGACGTAACTCGCAAAAGCCGAACAAAGGTTCCCGCATCACCTCACGCTGCCCATGCAGCGTAGATCTAGTTTGAGCCCATATTCAAGGAATATCATCATTTTTCTTTAGAAATAATCTTTCTTTTCCCCCTTTTATGTCTCTTAAAGGGGACCAGTACCAGTATTCTTATAATAGTTGTCTACAGAGAAAATAAGCTTACTACAAGTACAAAATGAACAGCCATGAAAGAGCAAAACATGAGCAACAAAAATTAAACCAAAGTAAAACATTTATTGCGTAGACTCTGTGAATCTGTTTTTCCCTTATAAAGGAAGTGATTTGGGTGATTGAGTGAGTCTTGCCACCTTCCTGGAGATGGATTAAATAATAATAATAATTTATTTTTGACCCGCTACAAAAAATCAAAGCGGAGTACCAATAAAAGAAACAAAACAAACACTACACAAAACAGAAAAAACAAGAAACTAAAGCAAACGAGTAAGGCCCCCGTGGGCGGGCAGATACTTATAAGTAGACTGGGGTATTTTGCCAGCAAGCTCTGTGAGCTTCGACCCAATATCCGGGAAACTATAAATAGATATGAGGCTCCTATTCCTATACCATGGAGGCAGATACAATAGAAAACGGGAAAAACGGAAATAATAAGAACGAATTGAACTGATATCTTTTTTATGAAAAATAGGGTAAATACCAGAAAGAAACAAAACCGAATGATCTGTAAAAACCGAGTATAATTTAGCAAGAGACTTTCTATTGTATCTACCTCGGTTAGCAACAATTTTAGAGTAACTTAATTGGATTTTCTTCTTGCAATCAGCAACAGTGAGAGTCCGTAAGGATTTTAGAGTTTTACTAACGTTAATTCCCAGCCACCGAAATGAAGAAACCGACGGGATAGAAAAAGATCCACAGATTAGAGGAGTAGTGATATTGCTATTAAATGAAAGATATTCACACTTTGAAAGATTAAGAGAAAGTCCAATCGCATGAAGTTTAGATGCTACTGTTGAAACAGACAAAGAGAGCCCTTTTTTAGTCCTACTGATCAAAAGAATATCATCCGCATAGGCAAGATAAGAAATATTTACAGAATTAAGGATGCAAGTAGGTGGGATAGAGGAAAGGACAGATGATATACAAAGTTTGAAATCTATCTATCTATCTATCTATCTATCTATCTATCTATCTATCTATCAAGCCATCCGTCGATCTGTCAATCTATTAAACCATCAATGCATCCATCCATGCATGATCCACTTATATACCCATGCATTCATGCATGCATTCAGTCAAATTTCCATCCATGCATCCATGCATCCATCCATCCATGCAGTCACGCATACATCTATCCATGCATCAATCCATGCATGATTCATTTATACATCCATCTATTCATACATGCATTCAGTCAAGTATCCATCGATGTATCCATTTAGATATCCATTTATCCATGTATCCATTGATCCATCCATCGTTCTACCATTCATTCTTGTATCCATCTACCCATCTACATCCTATCTATCTATTTGCTATCGCATATACCTATTATATACTTATATATACCCGTGTTACAACAATTATTCAAGTCAGTTTCTTATATTTTTACTTGAACGCTGGGGATTATATGGTAGAGCCTTATTCATGCAGCATTCAATGATCAGCTGGATTTTCAAAGTTATAACGACATTTATTGGCAAGATGAATTTTCTTCTTTTACAATTGCATTGATATGCCAATGTATTCCGTCGGTTACGTTACCCTGCATTATTGATTGGTATAAACAGAACTAGTCTGTTTATTAATTCTTTTCAAACCCTACCACGAAATGGATGTATTCTAACAATTGATGTACATAAACCATTGTCGTCTGATGTTACTTTCAGTATCATGCTAAAAACTCCTCCAAAGGCATGTAGAGGCAGCTGGGCAAGTGAGGTGCCTGTCAGTACTTTCAGTTATTGGTTGTAAGAACTTAAATGACATGGTTCCTTTGACTTGCCCTTGTTCACAGAGTAGAGATTAAAGCAAGATCAGAATGCGTTATGAAAGAAAGCAACAAGACCCCTCCACAAAGATTTCAAGTTCATAGAACAATTGCTCTGTTTTTTTTACTTCCCCAGATAAATATATCTATCTGAGGACGCAGAATCCAGACGAAAAGCAACTGATGAAGAACTATTCCGTACAGCTGCGAAGACCGATGTCCATCAGTCCAGATGATTGGCCGGGAGAAAGAGCAGTAATGATGCAAGAGGAATTCAATATCAGCAGACAGGTTCTCGTCAAAGTAAATTTCGAGGAACATCTGGAAATCTGCTACATAACGAATGAAGGAGCTTTAAAAGTAAGACGACACAGTTTTTCTATTGAAACTAAACATGTTTTCTTGAGACAAATCTGCAAAGACGGCTAGAGAAATAGAAAATATGCCAGGACCGGGGATCGAAGCCGTTACCCACTCTTTCGCTTCCTGCGCTCTATCAACTGAACTAGGTGAGCTCCGATGTTAACATACATATGCAGCGGCATTTATGAAACACTGTATTAACAATGTCGTTGCTACCACGTAACCAGGGCAATAAGACCTAAGTACAGGTTTCGGTTTAGTCATGTATAGCAGAGGCCTTCCAACAGAGATGCAAGAGTACTACAGAAGAAAATCAGTCAAAAATCAACCTACGATGTACCAAGTATCTTTTTGTGTGACTCGCTTTAATTTAAATGAACTGAACGAGTTTTTGTGAATATCACTGCTCCATAATAACAAGTCCCTAGTCGGAGTACTTCATGTGCTCATGGAATCCTCTGCACGAGAAGCATTGGCCAACAATTTCACAAACATGACATTTACCTACGGAAAGCCTCCCTAACATGACTAAAGGATACCAAACAACCTTGGATGGAAATCCTCTTTGTCCTAAGTATTTGGATGTGACACGTATGGAACCAGTTGGGACGTACCGGCCCCCACCCACGACCTCGCTACTTCCACCGGGACATTTTAACGTCATGCCCAGGACACAGGACGCTGCTGGTGTATGAAGTAAATGGGAGTTTGTTGCAGTCCAATAACTATATTTGATTTCGAACTACAAATATTTAGTAATAAGAATAAGCAGTGGGCAAAGTAGGCCTTCTGGTTTTAGGATGTTTCCCCAGATCACTAACATAGTTAAATGCATCACCTTAAACAAAATGTCACGGCTGCAATAATGCTGTGTTCCCTATGTGACCCGGTCACTGTACACGTCATACAATACCCCCATTACCTTCGTTACCCCGCTTGACCTAGCTTAACTTAGTCTGTAATCTCGCGTATTGTATATCTTCCTTATTCACGTCACACAACTGTTTGTGATTGCCGTCCAGTTTGTTCGGTATATCAAGTTTGCCATCATTCTGCTTCTACACAGCTACTGCACATTCATTGTCTTTGTTTTATATATTGCATGTCAGTGCAAGTAAGTTGTTTACCAGGACTCCTATGACTTGTATTTACGTATTTTTCGCAACTTCAAGCTATTACCATCACATAACTACCCTATGTAATCCAATATTTTATTTATTGTAAATTGGTATATATAATCGTGATTTTCAAAGTTTCAGTCAGTTGAATACGCTGATTATCATCAGTATGTTGCTTTGCTGTTTGGTGGAATAAATTCGTGCTCCCGATGCTGAGTGTTGTAAAGGAAGTTTTGTCAATTATATCCAGTCTGTGTAGAGCGCCCCTGCCGCAAGCCACCCCTCACACCTACATAATCAACAACGATGTAACATCAAGCATGCATATATAGCAAAACAACGGAATTTATAGCCCAAAACCAAAAGATGTCGGTATTTGCACAAGTTTATGAATTGATAAATCCACTTCATATTGATGTCAGAAAATGTATGGTATTTCATCTGCTTTTTGACAACCCCTCATTCTACATGTGAATTGCATATTAACATACCACTCCTATTTTATGTATGTAAATAAGAGCAGGTCATGCTAAGGTATCGAGAATAGCAGTGATATAGTAAAGCCTTCAAGCGTTGGGATTGTCATGCAGAATTTATTAATATAAAAATCTGCTAAATCATGCAGAATCAGGAAATGACCATCTCTGTATCGTATACACGTCAACTATCCCCAAAAGATTAAGTTTGTATGTATTCATAATGAAGCAAGAACTGGTTAAACCATTTGTAAAATAGAAGTCTTTGGAGTTGTATTCTGTTTTATTTATGCATTATTCAGATGTTCAATTCTCAAAAGATAACATTAACTTTCATGTAAAGATAAAGTGTTACCAGAGTTTAAAGAGTTGACATATTTGATGTATAAAAGCCCAGGAAATAATAATATCTCAACCATTAATACCATTCACACATAAGGCACTCTATTTGGCAAAGGGGCAATTAGCGAGACAAGGAAAACATGATCATGTAAAGAACAGCAATCACTAAACCATGAATAGGCAGTGTTCAATTTTAAACAAGATTGCTAGAATGTTACAGTACATTTTCATAGTTGTAATATAGGCCAGGAAATGCACAATATTTTCACATTGTTAATTAAGTTGGCGTTATCCTAAATGTATTAACGTCACTGACAAATACCGGTATCTGCAAATCGCCAACGGTATCTCCCCATGCTCTTGTTTTTATTGACTAAGTTTATACAGTATCTCATGGAATACATCAAGCTCACCCTTAACTTTCATGATCTGATCTGTAACGTCTTTTGCTGATGGCTTCATGCTCTCGTTAGAGAATGTGTTCCCACACAAAAGGCACATCGGCCGAGACGAATCGGAGGGGGATTCAATAAATCCAAACTTTAAAAAACTCATGACATATTGCCGAGTTTTCTTTTTGTTGGTCTTCTTTCTCTTCTTTGCGAGAGGTGGACTGCTATCTTACATTGAGATACAAAAAAAATAAGGTATGCGATGAAAATTACGAACCACGACTCTAAAATGCTGCTTATGAGACAAATATCACTTTCTTGAAGCTGCTGCCACACATGATTCTCAGTGAAACTAGAAGAATCAATCGCCTGATCCTTGAATGCGGTCACACGCCCCAGAAACCACGCAACGGTAACTAAACCAATCAGCACTGGTAGCGTTCTCTTTTACTTGAAACAAGATTAAAGCATGAGAAACCTGTAGGTACTAGTCTCACGATATTGACCGAGGGATACATAAAATTCATGAAGTATTGGAATAGCTTGTAGAGGCTGAAGTACTGAAGCACACTATGCATTGTATGACGATGGATGAGGGCAGGAAGGGCATTTCGTCAAATTTGGAGAAGAAAATCAAAACTATTCCTTCAACAGCTGATTAGCTTTAGAAACACTGCTATTGCACAGCATCCGTAGCAGGGAATATAATACATTAAGGGATTATTTTAAGCCGTACCTTTCCCAATCCAGCAAGATAAGGTATGGAAACTCTCTAATGAGCCCGTTTAGGAAAACTGATCAGACGCTCCCCTTGCTGTTCTTGAGCTGATAAAATGTCGGAGCGATTCTGAGAAAGGATTCCTAAGTAAATGTATACGTGCTTGTAAAAAGCTGTTAAATGAGGTGGTGGCAGTGAAAGACGTTCGTCAACAAATCATGCTTAAACGAATCCAGAAGTTTGCACATTGGCCTGTTATCTGTGCTTCAGAGTGCACTGCATTGACTTTGTCAGCTAAGGGTGTTTCCTAAAACCATATTTTAACTTTCAAGAAAGTAAAACATAAGAGATATTTGACGGCTACGTCCTAACCCATTAATGCACGAATGGCACGTAAATGAAGGATAACAAAGATGAGAAAACTATTGATGTAAACGGTTACCAAGACTTCTAGTTGTCAATAGCAATCTGAGAAAATCCTCCCTTTACCTTTTGCTAAAATCATTATTTACTGCTTATTCTGCATATTACAGACGACATCTAGCTGCCTACAGTAAAAAGAAATATGCAAGATGAATACACACATAACCTGTCAAACAGCATCATTTTAAAATGATTATTTGGAATACAAAAGAAGCTCCTCTTCATCAAGAGGAAAAGAATCCATGAACTGCAATGCAAATGCAATGTGTATCTTCAATACACAAGCAACATGGTAACGCAGCATCTCACTTAAAATACTAGCGTAAGGACCCAATATGGGCATCATTTTAAAGTGCAATTGATTAGACAAAAACAAAATATGCCTGTAAAAAAGAAGTGGATACTCAAATTTGCTCTCCTAATAGGTGGTAGGCCAAAATTACTCCTTGCCTTTTAAACGCCGACGTTAAACTAGTGGAGGACCAATAATTTTATCCATCCAGCAAAAAAAATGAGGGAGTGGTATGTATTTCTTTTTTTTGCCAGTCAAAATTACATTTTTTAAGATTTAAACTATTTTACAAAATTAAACAAAATATTAAAGTCACTCTAAAGAATACAAAATATAAGTAACAAAAAAAAAGAAATTTTTCTCAATAAACCCCTATTGATAAAGTTGGCAGGGATAGCATTAAAAAGGTTCAGAAGACCTTGTTTATTTAAACAATAAAGCTGAGCAACTCGAGGCCTCAAATTCAGGAGGGACAATTTTAAAACGCTTGAAAAACAAATCAAGAAACGCTTTTTAATAAGAATTGATCACAAACTGTGGATATATAATAAATATCACACTGTTGATGATGTGTCAAGCAAATAGATCAAGGATCCAACTATCATTTGGTATTTAATCATTTACAACAGAACGAAATTTGACGATAACCTGTACTGATACCTAAGGAACTACTTAAGCAACTCCAGGCCTGATTTTGGAATGTTGCTAAGCAACTCGAGGCGTGACACCAAAAATGGAGTTGTTTATAAAAAACAACGTGTAAGAGCCTAACACGTTCCATATCCCTGGCCATATATATGCAATTATTTGGAGGATAAAAGGAATGGAGGTAGATTCATTAAACTACAATTAGCCAATGATAATGGTTATCGTGAGAATTATACGGATCATGCCCGTTTGGCCAATCTAGAATCATACAGATAAATCACGTTATCATCCATCAAGCCCTGTAGAGTAGAAACGTTGTCTACAAATCGAATAGTATGCTGGCGGGAGATTCAATCAAAAAGAGAAGTGCCGAAAGGATATCCAACATCGCAAGCAAACTACACTGTGATAATGAGCGAATGCGAACGGTACAAGAGAAATTTGAATGGCTACGTAGGGGACTCGCTAACAGGGGCTTAAGGAGTTTCCCGTCGAAATGTAATTAGGGAATGACAGGCTCTCGCGATTTTATTCAAACATGGCCACTTTGGCAATTTCTAGTCCGTGGATAGAAACCATTTGCGTTAATTACTAACGGCTATCCTTTCCTATCTGTTTGATTTGATGTGTCGTATACAGTTATTAGCCAAGTAGCACTTATTATAGCAAATTTTCGCTTTCAAACAATGGACCTAGGGCCTGTTAGCACTAAAATACTATTTCGACGCAGGATACATTGCATACGTATTCATTTATCGCTTCATGAGAGCATATTTTATCAGCATGAACTGGTTTTGTTCTGTAAGCCCCTTGAAATAGAAAGACCAGAGAAAATAGACCGTTTTCTCTTTGGCTAAAAATCAAATACGTTTGCGAATTGTCCTGCCGTTTTCTCATTTATTTTAGATGAATTGTTCGTCATGGAAGTATGATCTGTTCCCTTTCTTGGTGATACACTTACTGTTACGGTGTCAAGCTGCAATTCGCTTCCAAAGAACTCATGCAAAGTTGGTTTACTCTCCTTTTTCACAGAGAACAATTTCCCGTGTCCTTTTTCAACAAGGCCATCGTCTTTGTTTCTTCGAGTTTCCATTTGACGTTGTTGACCCTGATCGATAAATCTTCTACGCCGTAGGGATTCTATCTGTGTGTTCAATTTCGCCGCAATTTGAGATTTTCTTAGTTAATTTGTATCGTATCGTTTGTTGATGACATTCTCGTCTCAATTTACCCAATGCATTAGACCATTAACCAGAAAAATACACTATAAAAAGCGAAGCTATTTTGCAACAAGGAATTAATTGCAGCAGCCATCTCCTATTTCTGTTAAAATAGAAGATCCAATGTAATTTGGAAAGCTCCTGTATATCGTTATTATTATTATTAGTATTATTATTATTATTATTATTATTATTATTATTATTAATCGAAAACTTATAAAGAGCAAAAGTACCGGAATCTTCAAGATGACCTTGTGGACCGAAATCAAAATCTGAAATTGTTAACGCTTGAGATATCAACGCTAGGATTTTATTCCGATAATGCATCAAAATTTGAAAAACTGTTGGGAAAACTGCGGTCGACCATCTCTTCTTCTTCTTCTTCGGTATTCAGTGAATGGTATAGCAATTCTTTATAACCGTTTGCATCAGATTTTGTCCTTTTCTCTTCTCCCATACACACGCATTTCCCCAACCCCGCGGCAACGTATTATCAAATACCAATCAGTCACTCCTAAGAAATTGGTCGTCCAAATTGATATGTAATAAATCATTGAGATCCAGAATGTCGATCCTTCCACTTTGTATTATTGCCGAAAACGTAGCTGTGACTAACTTGACCTCTAAATGGTAGTTCATATTGTAAATTGAGCTGTGCGGCACACGTTTTCAAAATTCTGTAGGTATTTAAACCGAAATTTGAGCATACAGCTAAAATTCCATTTTTTGTTTCGATGAAACGACGCGACTAGTTATTTACGTTGTTCTATAGCACTTTAACAGTGGTAGTGAAAATACTTTTAACACCCTACGAACATTCAGACAGTCAACGTTTGACTTATCAGATATCATTCTTTACCAAAGATTTGTGACGTAGCAGAAAGATGTCAAGCTTCATTCTTATGAAGATTAATATTTCTCAGCACATGGGAAGAAAAACGAACCTGAGGTTATCAAATCCTTGAAAATGATTCCACCCGAAATGTATACCAGCTTTGGCACATTTTGTCATTTAGACCAGAACGGTTTTGGATGTTTGGTGGTAACAGAATACTCGGTATAATGTTTCCAGGTTTGGAGTTGTGAGCGTGTTCTCTCGACGAGATAAAATGGTTAGCTCACCCATCTATCAAGAAGTCGTCTAGTTAAATCATGGGTGGCCCGGTCACGAAGGTGGGTCTCTAAGAGAGGGGGGCGGTTGGGATTTCCAAAATGTGAAAGGGGGGCGGTCATAAGTTACATCATTCTCCGGAAATAATCCTAACAACAGCATCCATTCAATTTTATATCTCATTTGGTTACATCGATACAAAAATGTAAGAGGTGGGCAAATTCAACTGAAAGTGGTATTGTAAAGTCTAAATTCTAGCTGGGACAAGCTAAGCCATTGGTTGAAAGTCGTAAGAAAAGTTTGTTCATTAAGGCTAAAAACACAATTTTTGTGTAGTTCTGAAGTTATATCTCACGGAAGGCATTTTCAAGGAACTTTCAACGCACCTACCCTTGGACATTACGGGCGAGAGTCACCAATAGTCATCCCATAGGTCCGACATTTTTTATTTCCGCCTTTTTATTTTATTTCTGCATTATGATACGCTAATGTGCAAAATATATATGCCGATCAGAATGTCAGGGAGGCGGGCAAAATACACTAGTAAATTCTCTCAGGGGGGCGCCGCCTTCATTATACAAACCCATATGTGGCGACTAGAGAAGCTATAGTATGTTAACATCGGAGGTAACCTAGATCAGTTGGTAGAGCTCACGCCGTGAAAATTTGGGTCACGGGTTCGATCCCCGGTGGTGACAGATTTTCTATTTCTCAACAGTTCTTCTCAAAACTAACATTTCAAATCCTCTATTCTCGATGATACATTCTAACTTTAATGGTCTTTGGATTAATGGCGGGCTGGAGAGCAGTTCTTACTTGGTCAACTCACATGGCGCAGAGAGACTGGTCTCCAATTGCGTTGAGCTGGATATCGATGTCCACCGGTGGATGATTGGGAGCTAATGCGGCGACTAAAGAAATAGAGTATGTTAACATCGGAGGTGACCTAGCTCAGTTGGTAGAGCGCTCGCCCCGAAAGCGTCGGTCACGGGTTCAATCCCCGGTGGTGACATATTTTCTATTTCTCTAGTGTTCTAAAAGAGGCGACTAGTAGAAAGGCCAACAGAGCTTGTCGCCAGAAGGGGTTGGCCAGTTAGTTTTCCTGTTGTGGTGCGTTGGATGGAGTGGAGAAAGAACAAGGGGAGGTACACTTGCGAGCAGCGGCTCCAAAACGGAAGTGATACCAGCATGAACCATCTGTAGCATTAGAATTGTTGGTTGTGGGAGGCCGTGACGAAAAGGACCGGCGTCTTGGACTACGACTACGACTTTGATTACAAGGACGCACGTGAGTTGTCAAGGAAGATATCTGTGATCGAAGTTGAGAAATTTCCTCTCGTAAAACTTGAATTTCGTGAGAAGGAGTAGCAAGTGGAGGAAGTTTTAAAGTCATGGCTTGAATTGGAAGTGAAAGCGAAGGAGAGGAAGAGGCTGAAAATAATGAAGCTGTTTGAGATGTTGCCATTGTCAATGATGCGAATTTCAGTCGCTAAAATAACTTGTAGGACAATGTTCAACAGCGAGAAAAACAAAACAGCAAGTTCAACAGTGTCGTACGCTCACGTCAGGGTCACCAATTTAATATTTGTTGGTAAGTTAAGTTAAATAAGAGAATGGAACAAACTCACCAAATACTGTGTTCTTTCAGTTGACATGCGACAGTGCTGCTTTTTCTTCTTCATCAAAACTCTAAACTTACAAAACTTGTGCTTTTATCATTAACCAAATACATAACAAAGGGTTATTGTTCTACATCGGAAGTGGCGATTGTTAATATAATGAGGCATGTCTTTAGAAGTTCTTAATGACGTCAATTTCCGTCACTACAAGCTCATGGTTCATTCTCGCTGCCTGTGTTTTGTCCCAGTACATGAATCCTGGTATTCTTGGGATAAACTAACCAGCGTCCCAAAACTAGTGACTCAAACTTTCTAAATTTTACCTAAATATGAATAATAGTAAATATTGCTTAGCACTAATAAGTTTCTACCGGATACTAACGTACGTAAAACAAACATAAAACCAAAATTATCAATACTAAGTTAAACTGGAATATTTTTACGTCAAACGAAACTGCCACATTTTACTTGCATCTATGGCCGGTGGGAATAACACAACCATTCGCTATTGGGTACACACTAGGGGTTAACGTCTATACTTCGTCCGTTAGTTGCAAATATGATAACTGATATAACTCGTCCAACTTTTGCGTTTCAATAAATTTATAAAAAATGATAGATATGAGCAATATCATAGCCAAGATTTCAATAGGCAACAATTGAAAAAGAGAATTTATGGCTCACATTTATGGCTTAAACAAATCAATTCCCAAACGACGTATATCAGATATTCACTTAATGTGAAATAGGAGAAATCAAATCTGCACAACTTTTACTCGATTCTCAGTGTTTCAATAGTTGCAATAATATACCTAAGATAAGTTTAAATTCACTTGGGGACAAGACTTCATACAACATTATTCTCAATTAAACATCTATTTATGATAGAATAATGATTTTGTGCACAACAAGCATTCATAACATGATATGCTAATGAGCTTTTGGGAAGATGTTTTTTGGTAAAGACGAACAATCTGCACAATCGCATGCTTCGTATAAAACATAAAATAACATAGTACAAGGTCACAAAACATCACATCAGTCGAAATAAAACACAAAACATAAAATAGCTAAAATAGCTAAAGCATCAAAAACGAAACATAAGATCAGAAATAAAAACATAACAAAATATCGCAAAAAAATATAATTACATAACAATAAACATAAAATAACGTAACATAGCATACATAAAATGAAATAAAACACAAAACAGGTGGACATCGGCATCCAGCTCAACGCAATTGCAGACGAGCCTCTCTGCGTCATGTGACTTGGCCAAGAAAGGACTGCTCTTCGGCCCGTCTATCTGTCCAAAGCCCATTGAAGTTAGAAAGCATCGTCGTGAAGAGAGGATTTGAAATGTTAGTTTTGAAAAGAACACTAGAGAAACAGAATAAATGTCTCCACCGGGGATCCACCCCATGACTCACGCTTTCACGGTGTACGCTCTACGTACTCTAATAGACGTAAGAGGGTGAGGCGTCACTTTTCCGCAGAGCCCAGATCTCTTAGGGCCTCCTAAATATGTAAAGTCGCTTATGAAAAACGAGCTGCGACAAAAAACTTGGAAGCGTAATTCAGTTGATCTACAGGTTTTTGAAACACGTAACCGCACATCAACCTTTTCTTATAGTTGAGTTTCAAAGGCCACTGTCGTTCAGAATGGAGACAAGAATGGAGAAATAACAGCTCTGCTTGTATATCACTAACGAATTTAAACATTATTAATAACAGAGAGTACTTTAATTTTTTTCTCCAATAGTCAACTCGGTGTTACTTCAAAACTGGGGTTTTGGCAGAGAAGAGTATAGGATACACTCTTAATTTTATAAACAACCCCAAAAATAAACAACCGTCCCGAAAAGTACTGAAATTTTAAACAACTTACTTGGGGCGAATTTCTACGTAAAACATTAAACAACTGTTGAGGGAAAATCAATACTTAGTGGAATGGTGACAAAAAAGATTTTTTGAGAGTTGCTATGGAACATAACATTTAAAGGCCTTACATAGTAATGAAAAGCTGTAACAAAACACATGGCCAAAAGTTACCGAATTAAGTACAGCATATTAACGTATGTAAAACAAAATATCCTCACACTACTAAAAATCAATCTACCAGAACTCTAACTATCCTCTGGAATAGGGTAACGCGATCTAGCTACCATTCGGGAATTCACCCAGAGTTTGACTAATGTTGGCGTTGTTATCTGGATTCTGACATAAAAAAAATCGGTCCTTAATTTCTATAATTCCTCATTAATTAATCAAGATGTTTACTCAGTATAATCTACAAACTACTACACAACGTTTTGGGGCGTTTTTGACCAAAGAACTAAACAATCGTTGTGGAGAAATTCAAAAAGTGAGTTGATTATAAACAAAAAGAGTGTAATTTGGGTCATTCTTGTATGGCATGGCTTCGTATCCAAGTTCATTTCCTTTTAATATAATTCTTCTGACCAGTGTAACATACATAAATCAAAATGAGACAAATAAAATATATACCTCAAATTCAGGATTTGGACCTTGACTGTAGTCATGTCCCACTGCTCCTATGGTCATAAGGCCTGCAAATTCTAAGTTTGGACACTTTTCAGATACATGTTTCACCAGCTCTTGAATTTGATCTGATGTACATCCTCCTTTTGCTAAAGACATTAAAGAGATATAACATCACGTTGCCTACAATTTCAAAGTAAGTATTTCTACAATAGCACCTAAACTTTATCTCGCAGTTGAACGAAAATAAAGGAACACTCAGTAATATCTGCGTCTGCTTCTGGTCATAGCTACATGGTACATTCCTTTGATGTACCAAAGGGAACAAAAATAAACTACCTTCATTTTAAGAAACAATAAAAAACCCAACAAATAACCCCAAAAAACTTTCACCAACACAGTTTATGCTTTAAAAAAATTCAGTATCTCAATGTCACAATTTAAAGATGGTCAAGAACTGTGAGGATTCTACAATCACGAGAGGAAAGTGGAAACTTCTCTTTGCATCGACGTTATCTGAATAAAGCATTATAACAGGCAGCATGAAGTAGGTATACGTTTATTCAAATGTATCATAAAGTTTAATATTTTATTACACATTAACTAATTGTCAATGAAAACTAAATTTGCCAAGATACTTAGCGAGGGTTAAGGTTTTGTTACTTTCCTTGCAATAGAAATAAGAGATAATTTGTACAGTATGTTACCAAGATAGGGAAAGAGTTTTGATGAGCTATTCCATTTTTAAAATCGGACCAAAAGCAGCTTCTCTTGTAGGTCATGCTAAAAATTTGGTATATATTACATGCTTTTTGAATGCAAATGAACAGTTTTTTAAAAATATGAGATTTCTCTTAAGAGTACTAATGATCCTCTTAATATCAGTCTTAAATCTAAATTGTTTCGAAGCTTGTATGTTCTGTCCATTATAATTTTTATAAGTCCAGTTTTGCAAGAGAGCGACGTAATCTCACAGTTCCCTGTCGAGAATATAGTTCTGAAGCACCTGCTGCAAAAGTTTGCTGAAGACGAGTGATGGGTTCAGATGAAGATTAGTCTGTCATAAGCCTACTAAGCCTTATCAATTAATATAGTACAGTTTGGAAATATTCTTATTTAAGAATTCCTCTATAAAGTTATAAAATATGAATTGAAGATTTTTCAGCTTAGCTTACCTTTTCACCAATTGTTCCATTTATCAGATAATGTGGAAAGAAATTAAAATTGCACAATGTAACAGCAGGAAAAACAATTTCATTTGTATATTCCAAACTAACAGTAGTAGAAATAGGACGACTGAAATATTTACGTATGCTCCTCTCTGTCTGAAAAGAAACAGCTCCAATAGCAGTAACCAAAACTACTAGCCATAGAAATCTTCTGACTATGGCACCTCGCTCGAATACGTATCGAAATCCATGCAAGGTAAAATTATGTAAAAAGTTATACCACAATTCGTTATATTGTGGCAAATCTGAATCTTGTATTTTATCTTTATCGCTAGCAGCTTGCTCGATTTTACGAGGTTTCTTTTTTCGTTTCTTTAAGATGTAGCTAAGGACTGCTAGTCTAGTTACGATGTCCACAAATCTTGTATTCCGATCCGATCCAAATCCTTCCATCGGAATGTCCATTTTACTGTCGTTCTTACTCCTATCCTTCGTTGTAATTTTATCAGGCCAAACTGAGCCATCTTCAACAACGTCCTTTTCTTTACTCCTTATTTTGAATGAATTTCTGGAAGACCCTATTACGAATTGATCCTTCCCACAGTTAACTAGAATCTATAACCTTGCAGCCAAAGTTCTTCATTGGACCTCTCTTCCTATTAAATCCTTCCCGTATTGAATGAAATATTAAAAATTTTTGACGATTCTTTCCTTCTCTTAGTTATATCGCTTGTAAAAATTTAGCTATCTTTACAAATTCCAAATTTTGCAGTGCTTCTAAACGGACCTTCAATCGAAATGTAATTGTGATTAATCGCTCATGCGCGTAAATAGAACTGGTAACCTTACTACTTCTATGAATTAATTTTACTGTCTCTGCTTATCTGATCATTGGTTCGCCGAACAGCAGGTTAGTCTGGGATGCAATTTACAGCTACCTACCAGAGTTGAAAGGAAGGTGATTCTAGTGGGAATTGCAGTTAGAAAAAACAACTTAAATTTGCTAATATTTGCCAGAGGCCTTAAGGCATTTGTGTTTATAGGTTTTCAATAGAGCCCTACAATATAGAAAAATAAGTAATTAGAGAAACTGTTGGAAAAGTAGTTAAAATGGAACTACTGAAACGTAATCTACTACTACTACTACTACTACTACTACTACTACTACTACTACCATTACTACTACTACTACTACTACTACTACTACTACTACTACTGCTACTACTACTCTTACTACTACAACAAATACTACTACTACTACTACTACCACTACTACTACTACTACTACTACTACTACTACTACTGCTACTACTACTACTACTGCTACTGCTACTACTACTACTACTACTACTACTACTACTACTACTACTACTACTACTGCTACTACTACTACCATCAGCAATGTTAACCCTACCATGAATATTACGGTGTCTAGAAAGTAATTCTGTTCTACTAACGTGTCGAGCCCTGCCTACCTGTTCTCTGATAACACCCTTTTCATAACCTCTCTGGACGCACCACCTCACTATCGCCTCTGCCATTCTTTCGAAAAACTGATCATTCGAACAAATTCTCCGTAATCTAATTGCTTGACTAAATGGTATTGCTTTTTTCATGTGTGCAGGATGGCACAGATGGTTTTGCTGATGCGTATCAGCAAGTTTGCAAAAAAAGAGATCCGTTTCCAGTCTTTTATCTACTCTCCGAGCACTGGCATCTAAAAAAGTAACAACACTACTAGAACTCTCAAAAGTAAACTTAATAAATTCGTGACTATTGTTTAAAAGTTCCTGGAACTGTCTAAGCCGTGCCTCGCCGTGCGTCCATATAAATAAACAATCATCCAAATATCTAAACCAAACAATAGGGCTAAATTCTGCCTTCTCTAATAAAAAGCGCTCTAACCTACGCATAAATATGTTTGCGTATGCTGGAGCAATTTTTGTGCCTATAGCAGTACCTAATTTCTGCCTATAGATCTGGCTATTAAAATCAAAAAGTTTGTTCTCTAATACTACACTGGCTAAACTAACTAAAGTGTTTGTGCTAACTGATTCCTCTTGTCTAGTATCTAGGATCTCCCTCATTGCCTGAAGGCCTTCTTCGGTGGAATGCTATAATAAAGACCCACAACATCAGCTGTGCAGATAATGGCATTTTCAGGCAACTTAGAGAGATCTTACAAAAGACTGAGAAAATGGCTGTTGTCCTTAACATATGAGGGAATACTACTAACTAACTGACTTAAATGGAAATCTAAAAACTCTTGAAATATGTTCTGTGCTAGTACTACAATTGGAAGCTACAGATCTGCCTACGACACTACTAAGCCCTTTATGAATTTTAGGTAACAAATAGAATCTATCCAACCTAGGTCTATCTACTCGTAAATATAATCTAATCTTCTCTGTGATACCAGGATCCGTCCTAACTAGTTCTATAGTATCCTCTACATTTCTATCTCTAACTAAATCTGAGTTTACCTTCTCGCAAGCTACCTCGTTCTCTAATTGTCTATTTGCCTCCTTGACATAATCTTCTCTATCCCAAACTACTACTGCAGACCCCTTATTTGCCCCCTTAATAACTGTCATCACTTCTAAGACTGTCTACTCCCGCTAGCTCCCCCCGACTTAAATTACTAAAATGGTGACCTCTTTGTGATATTGACATAATTTCTGTTTCTAATAAATTAAAATAAAGTTCTAATGTTTCGTTACCCTTTGGAGGTTGCCAATGAGACCTAACATAAAATTATTCCTTTTGACATGATCGTCGGTCGAACCATTGTCTTTGAAGAACAATCGTAGACGCATACGTCTCTTAAAAGTTTAAATGTCCAATTTCAGCTCTACGTCGACTACCACCATACAATTTATCTATAAGTCTAACTGTCACGTCCTCCAGAAACCCGTTATGACCCCGCTTCAAGGTCCCAAATAGACAGGGATAGGGTGTTATTAAACCAGGGGAGTGGGACGTTTTTCACCAAGCTCCCACTCCTTGACCAAAATACTTGTCAAACCTGTTATGGAGATTAAAATATTGCAACAACATCAGGGTTGTTGGGTACATTGCCATCAAACTCGGAGCAAGAGTGCTCAGAAAATTCTTAATTTCAGCCCAGACAGGCACATTGCACTGCAGGAAACATTGGTAAAAATTTCACAACTGGAACCAAGCCACCCACAACAAATATGAACTATACTTGTGAGCTGCTCCTGCAGCACTCAGTATCTAGCTATGTTAGTTTTATTCATTAACAAGATGGGAATGCCATCCATGACCTGCAGTGCTTTCAAGTTAAGAGATTGTTAACAAAAAGATGGCAGTATTCAATACTGATTAAATGGGATAAAATGTATTTCTACCTATTTATGTGATATAATTCTATATACACCTCACTTTGACACATACACAAAAATGGGTACAGGAAATTCATCTATTAATATTTGTGTTTCGTCTTTGAGCCAGTGCATATTTTTTTCATGAGGAACCCAGTTGCTAAGGCTTCAGTCCTCATATTAGTTGAGAAGTTAAGCAACTTGCTTAGCAACCCTCAGCCCTGACAGTTAGTTAGTGACTTTTCGCAGAACAAAAAAAAATGACAAGTTTTCTTTAAGATAAAGACAGAAGAATTCTTTTCAGATTTGAAACAAACACATAACAAACTATTTTCATGTATAACTCAATGTCAGTAGACAGAGGAAAAACTGGATATTGTGAAAATTTATGCCTGAGGCTGTAAGTTGTGTTCATTGATCATTGAAAATGTCAAAGATCCAGCAATCTTGGTTGATTTCGTTATCATTCACAATTTCTGTGTCATCAATTTCAATTTCACCCTCAAAAATATCAAATATATCTTCTTCAGCTTCTTCGTCCTTTTCTGGAACTACTGAAGGTTCTGCTGGATTGGTTGGTAGCTCAAGAGGAATGGGAAGTGACACCTTGTATCCAGGAAGACCTTCCAGGTTGATGTTCTTGTCATCACTGTCATGCTCAAGCAAGCCGTTTCCCAAACAACCTCCATCTGAACTTGTCATACGATTTCTGTCTTAAGAAACTGGCATTTTTCAAGTTCGAATTTATTTTCTGAAACCACTGTATTGCTTTACATAGGAAACTCACACTTGGAATGTTTAGCGTTAGGGTACCTTATTACTTTACTGTATGAAATTTTTTTGTGATTTCATGATTAAGTATCACAGAGAAAAAATAACCTTAGCAAACTGTTAAGCAACTTTAGTCCTAAAAGTGTATTGAGTTGTTTACAAAGAAAATGTAACAGAGGTATGTATATGTACATATTAAAATCCGTGTCACTTGAGGTCTCTGGATGATAGCCACAGCTAGAGATCACACATTTGCATATTTGGTGGGTGGGTACTGTGCCACTCTGTAAATCCCGATCCCAACTTTTTTCAGGTAAGAGGCACAAGGAACTCTTAAAATCTGTGACACTTGATGTATCTAGATGATAAACACAGCCAGGGATCACATCAGCAAAACCTCACCTTTGATCAGCCAGACGGAAAGGGTCAAGCAGTGTATTGCAACAACCGTATTAAAATTCTTTAGAAATACAGGGCCCTTATATATTGCAGAGGTGTTTTCTCCGTTAAACCAGACCAGAGTTACACATAACTCCAAAAATAAGTTACATGTCCCTTTCCGAAAAAGCATTCAAGGTCAGAAAGGCATTTCATACTTAGGACCAAGTCGATTAAGTTACAAAACAATCCGTTTCATTGTCCCAACTTGACGATTGTGTTATATCTTTAATGTCTTTCACTAACGAGTGACTTGCAAAATTCTGTTGTCAATGATTTATATTTACAAATTGTCACTGTTTAGTGCTGTATACTGTATTATTTTTAATATAGAATGCATTCTAAGACATACGTCGATTTAGTTACAAATCAATCCATTTCAGCATCTCAAGTTGACGATTGTGTTATATCTGTAATGTCCGTCACTAGGTATTGAGTTACCGTCATTTCATGTTGTCAAAGATCTATATTTTCTGTTTCATAAAAGCTGAACGGAGGTCCAACTGTTCTCTCGGGGTAATTCCTACAATGCTAAGCTAAGATTGCACGCTGTTTCATTATATTCTTCTAACTTCAACTTTGTGTATTGATGTTTCGCCACAGCACAAACTTATCTTCCTTTTTCTGCTGCTAAATAGCCCTCTGCTGGTTAGAGAAACTATAATTTTTCAACAGATTTCAAATTTTATAAATCGGTAAGTGTGTCATATGTAAGAGGCATAAATCAAAAGCCTTTCCACAAACCCACGAAGTTTGGCAACGGGTGGATTACCGAAAACAATGAACATCTAAATACATAAAATATAAAGCAATGACAAACAACGTAAATTAACGAAAAAGGTCGACTCTCGATATATTTCGTAAGCATATTTTGTCTTTAATCGTTGGAGCGCTAGACTATATGTCCCATTAAAACAACAACAACGACAACAACAATGATAAATACGATAGAAAGCACGACAACTTTTAATTTATTGATGCCAGACATTTTTCAAAGAAACGTTCTTCATCGTCAGTGATGTTGTACAAATCCTGCATTACCTTTTAATACGGATATCAACAATGACATATTTCCTTGGGTAGGTATACCCGTACGTGTAGAAAAGAAAAACAAATGAATACATAGAATTTTCTTAACAAATGCTGTGCAAACAAAGAACATCATGTCTAGCGTCCTACTGCCTACAGGAGTGCCTAAATTTTATGGAATCTGCATTCCGCTTGTAGGAATTTATTGCTGATAATGACCTGTACCAAAATGCCGCTCGCTGTTCCTCATAATGGGTCGTACAAAAGTTGATCAATAAATGTTGACGGGAGAGAATCGCGTAAACAAACAACTTGCTTAGGGGTGTTCCTGGTAAATTTAAAAAGTGTGCTTACTACCAATATAACATGTTACTCAATAACACATTGGTGTCATTTTCAGGTGATGAATAGTCGCATGATGAATAGTCTTTGTGATGAATAATCTGTGTGATGAATTATTGCTGTGATGTATTGTCGCATGATGAATTGTCTTTGCGATGAATAGTCTGTGTGATGAATTGTCGCACGATGAATTGTTGCCTAGTGAATATTCGTGTGATAAAAAGTCAAACAACAGAAATAACCAGGCTAATTATGTACCAAGCGGCTCTATTACGTAAACAAGTAATAACACTCAATCAAGAAAGTTTAAAGGAGAAAGTACAACAGTGATAATGGTGTGAAGCCTTGTACTGCATTCTACGCCTGCGGGAGTTTTGCAAAATGTCTTTGCTGGATAAAGAAAATAATCTCAGAAGTATAAAGGCAGATGCAGGGAATGTAACATTAACATTATAAAAAAACAATTCAATAAGCAACTCATTAGTGATAATAATAAGTGACTCTGCCATAGGGCCGCACTTGCTTGAGAACCCAGACTGTGCCAAAGTGTACACGGACAATTGCTTCCGTATCATAGGAAAGGCCAGGTCTGAAGAGATAGGAAGAGATGGCAGGTCATGTCCGCCAACGTCCATGATGGATAAGGCACTTAAAAGAAGAAGAAGAAGACATGATATTCTGAATCTTTCCTTCAAAGTGACTCTTAACACTAAAAATTGTAAATCTCACTTTGACTTCCCAACCATTTGATTAATAACAATAAATACGTACCTTGACAAACATTAAGTAACACGTAAGTTCGAATAATTTCTTGGCACGTATATTTTAACTTATTTGCATCTAGGTAGTGATCATACAAGGAACGACAAGTACAAAAAGGACTCCAATAAGGACCGTGAACTAAAGAGCATGTCTAGAGTCGTTCCCAACAAAATAATATTAGGCTTAGTGAGAATCTATACACGAATTAAATTCACCGTTACAAAGTCACTCCTTCTCTACCGGCAATCAGCTTGTCCCGCCTCTCGTGTTGTTTTCATCATCATACGAGTTAGAGAGAATTGTAAACCCCAAGCTTTTACAGCCATGGCTGTGATGACCCTTCTTATATCTGTGTTCAGACCACACCCCAAGCAATCAGTGCAATGTTTACAAACAGTTGTTACTTGTGAGTCTACCACGTACTGAATTATGCGGCCATCAAGCCGTAAGAATGAGAAAAGTGGCACTTTATCTGGCTTTTACCAAACAGAAATATAACATGAAGATATTTATCATACAGAGAGGATGTGAAATTATCCACTTTGACAATATTCTTACGAATATACAAATTCCCTGCTGGTAAAATAATCTCCAGTTTCTCTAGAATCTTTTCACCATCGATCATCACTATTTGTGACTTTTTGCAAGCTTGTTTTCTAAGACATTATCCAGGGAGAATTTTATTTCAGTGGGCACATACTGACGATGTGTCTATTCAATTTTTATTTAACTTCCCAGTATTTTACAAGACTGTTTAGACGGAGAGAGCTTAATTAAGCTTAGACATGCCTTGCATGCTCAATTGCACCAAACCATTTTCGGTGCAGATAATCGCGAGGGTAAACAGGTCATGGGCCCAGCTCCCACATGAATAAGTTAACTTTATGGGGTAAAAAATACTTTCATGCTGAAATTAAAAGTATACCTACGAAAGTTTCTACTGATGGAAAACAATTTAATTCATAATATCCTCGGCACAACAAAACTAATTTTGCTTTCTCTTACCTCCTCACAATTCCCGCAACGTGGCTTGTCAATTTCTGCCCAATGTCTAGGGCAGTACACTTTTCCATCTTCATAGCAATAGACCAAATCTGCCAGCAACTCATCGCACTTTGCACATGTGAAACAATTGACATGCCAGCAGTTACGTTTTCCAGCCTTCTCTGCAAAGACAGCCATGTTTCCACTTAAGATAGACTTGGCACAACCAGAGCAATCTTCAATATTGCGCAGTCTGGGGATAACCGCACCTAAAACGATGAAACATTAAAAACTCAACGAACGGGACGGTTTGCGCGTGATACATAAGTTGTACATACAGAAGAATAAGTGGAAGTGGCCTTACGACTTGTAGTTGCAGTATTGGTAATATAGCAGTAGTATGGATGGCAGATGCGAAGGCAATAGTAGAAGCAGCAGCTGAGAGTGTTAAAGTAGTAGTTGTGGTGGTAGCGGCATCAGCAGTATTAACAATACGAGTAGCAGAAGCAACAGTAGTAGTAGTAGAAGTAGTAGTAGTAGTAGTAGTAATAGTAGTAGTAGTACTAGTAGTACTAGTAGTAGTAGTAGTAGTAGTAGTAGTAGTAGTAGTAGTAGTAGTAGTAGTAGTAGTAGTAGTAGTAATTTCATAGGTAGTGATACCTAAGCAACTACTTAAGCAACTCCTGGCCTGATTTTGGAAAATTGCTAAGCAACTCGAGGCCTGGCCCCGAAAATGGAGTTGCTTGTATAAAAAAAACGTGTATATCGAAAAAAGAATGCCTTATACTATTTCAAAAACTACGTTTTTCCCAAAGGGGGTCTTTCATTCACTGGCTACATTTAAAAACTGTTATGAGTAAACAGGTATGTAATGATAATTCTGTAAAAAGATTAACAGCTTATTTGTTAATTTATTAAGCTTATTTCCCCGTAACCGGTGAGTGTAGGAAAATTCACAAAAGATTAACACTTAAAATGTCCGCCTTAGCTTTTGGGCATGATGGTCCAATGGTAAAGGCGTTGGTTTAGTAATAATTAAGGTCGTGGGTTCGAACCCGGTCATCGTCCTTAAATTGCAAGTTATTGTGGTTATGCTCCACTCTTAGTTTATTATACGTAATTGCAATGTGTCTACTGATAATATATAATATATGTAATATATATATAGTACATATATATATAAACAGTACTGTCTGCAGATTGAGTACATATATATATATTTATATATATATACACACACAATCTGCATACAGTACTTTATTTTCCCCCATTAATGCTGCACAGAGTGAAAAGACTATATATATATACATACACAGTGCTGTCTGTATACCAATGTTAATGATAATGTATCATAGAGCTTGCCTTTTCCAGGCCATCATTTTCAGTCTGACTGTGACCTCTTTGCTATTTCAAACAATATACATTTTCAAGACAACTACGCTTGCCTTTTTAATTCTTATTCTTGCTGTACTTGCACTCTTCATTGTTATGGTGCATCTCAAATTTAATGTGGAAAAGTATTAAATTTTTGTTTCAAAACAATAGTGTGTATATGTTGTCTACTGTGTAATAAACAACGAATGATCTTTCTCCGACCCCTGTTAATATAACACTATAAAAATTGTGTAATTAAGGTAACATATAAATGACCATTAGTTTATAGCATTTGCCCCTCTTTAGCGACTATCCTCCAATCTTAATATAAAGCTATAGTTATCCTGCAAATGGTCCTTAGCACTGAAATGTACTAATGAAATCCTATCAAATTTTTATTCTCATACTAAAATCGTCTTTAAAACTGCCTTTTACTACCATTGCAATGCTTCTTCTTTTGATTATCTCCCTGCATTAGTGGAGGACAGCCAATAGTTCCATCGTCGCTACCATCGTTGTATCAGTTGTTGATTGTCATAAATGTATTAAGGACCATACTGAACACCATTTTGCCGATCCCTTTTCCGGATGTACCCGGTTGTTTTCTTGCGAGTATGTCAAGAGGCATTGCCAAACAATAACTCAACAGTAGCAGCAGAGAGCCAAATTTAAGTCTGAGCCGAGAATTGACCTTGGATCTACCGTAAGTCCTAACGCACCGCCCAGGCTTAGTCAAATAAAAATATTTAGTTCAGCTAACACAGAAACATTTGTTGTAAATACTTATAGACTTGCCTAATGAAATATGTCTACTCGGGCATAGAGGGAGAGGGTTCAACCAAAAGTTTAAAAGGTAAGTCCATAGTGCGCGAAACTTGTAGTTTAAAAATCAGATTCCCTTTATATGGCGTAATACTACTTTGCCTAACCTATACTTATACCCACTTACCATTTGACTATATTGCACGAAATAGCATTAACACACTGTACTGAAAAGCTTTTTTCGTCTGACACTCCTTAGAGTACTAACGTCAGAATGACCGAAATGGAATGTGTGAAAGACCTTTTATAATTCCTTAATTAGAAATAAAAATTAAATAATTTTAAGTCTTACCAGCTCTCTGGTTTAGCGTCGGCATTCCTGCCGATATAAAGTGCTTTTAGTCGATTCAGGTCCCAATAATTTTCGGGCAAAGGACCATTTTTTCGGGAAAATAATCCACAGCCACCGCTAATATTTTTCGTCCGTTGCGCCTATGCTTAATAGTCTGTCTTTGAGGAGTAATCCTAACATCAAATGCACTTTTTAACAGGATGAACCTTGCCGTTTCAAGCGACAGACAATCGGTGGTGAAGATACCGGTTATGTTGATATTCGAGCAGGAGATGAAAACGCCTTAAAGCAGGCCGTCGCCAGCGTGGGCCCAGTATCAGTTGCAATTGATTCCGGACGCTTGTCATTCCAGTTCTACCATTCGGGAGTATACGACGACCCATCATGCAGTTCATCAAAACTCGATCACGGTGTACTAGTTGTTGGTTATGGTGTTTATAAAGGAAAGGACTACTGGCTGGTGAAGAATAGGTAAATGCAGAATTCTGTTTTGTAGCGGTGAACCTTAATTATAAGAATTTAGAAGATCTAAACCTTCATCATCTGAACGCAGAAACACGTCGTATGCCTTCCACAACTAAATCAGGTATTGAGAAAAATACCATGTTTCCTATCTTACCATCTACATTTATTAACCAAATGTCATCCTGAACATTACGGGCGTGACTTGTAGAGGCTATTATACATTGCTTGTAGCCGTCTAACTTTTCATAGACGGACATTTTGTGATTTTTAGCAGCAGTCGATAAAAGAAATTGAAATATAAAGAGAATAGTTGTAACGTTTTAATTAGTGTTTGAACAACACATAACTACCTGTTGGAGGTAAAATAGAGGAAGAATGGTATATTTAATGTTATCCTGGATTGCCCGAATTTAATTTATTGTAGGAAATTAATGAAGCCCTAAGTTAACGATACTGAAATTAACCCGAATCAAGTTAAACGCGTTTTGCCAAAGACACATAGAAATAAGAATAAAATCGACGTGGTTCAGTCAAACTAGGATACCTGACGTATCTAATGAACACATAAATAAAACAAGTTTAAATGCATTTCTGTAGGAGAGGTGTATGAAGACGACACAAACTTTTTAAAATAATATTAAGGAAAAGGAGGGAGCGGTTTGTTTTGTATCGGACGATGAAGACGCTTCTCAAGAATAACATCAACTGTTTTGTATACAGTCGTTGTAAAAGATGGATGTTTTCCTTTAAATATAGTTATCTTTTATTTCTTACGGGATTATTCTTTACCCAGAATCTTTATAGCGGCCTTGAAAGTTATGTGACTTTTATTAACGGGTATTTTATTAACGCGAACTTTTAAAAACACGTGTTAATTAAGTGCTGCGTTAATTTCCTGGAATAAGGTACTGCTCATCCGAATGTCTTATCCTGTATTTAGTTCATGCTGTCCGGATAATTGCGAATGCACTGTAGCATTAGTTTAACATTTGCGGGCTCGACCCCCGGTGGTGACATAATTTTTTAGCGAGATGACTCATAGCAAGGCTTAAATTCAACGATAACTTACGAGTAAGTCTTAAGACTAAGTTAAAAGAATTAAATTATTTCTAGTATTCTTTTCTAAGGTAACATTCATTTTCTTGTCTTTTTGTAGCTGGGGAACAACGTGGGGATTGGAGGGTTATGCCATGATGTCAAGGAACAAAAATAACCAGTGCGGAATTGCCACTCAGGCCAGCTACCCTCTTGTGTAAACACGGATTAGATGTAAAGCTCCTACCAAGAAGAACCATCAAATCGTAACTTGGTTCTTGCTCCATAAGCTCATACGTCAAATCCCCGTAAAATACCACCACTTTCAGAATGTTGTCTCTATGAATAGAATCAACGTATATATTAATCAACAAATTGTTTAGAGAAACTACAAGAAATGTATGAACGACCCACACTTTTAGTATCTCTTACGTTTCCTTTCAATGCCATGGAGCAACTTACGATTGCCCATTGTCAATTTCGAATTCTTTAAGACAACTCGAGAGAGCATGCACAGTTTGAAAATAATATTTACTAGTTGAGTAATTTCGTCTAAAGAGCTTCAAAGGTTAACCGTGAAACAAATTCAAATCTTAGACGTCAAGTATTTGAACAAAGCAAAATCGTTTCGCTTATATTTTTAATAAAATACAGATTAGTGGATTTACTAAAAATGTAAATCGCTCCGCAGCATAGAAAGGAAAAATAACAAATTTGAGGAGGCACAAAAGTCACTCCCTGCTTTAATGTACACTCTTTTTTCCTCATTTCGTGTGAGTTAATGTGTTATTTGAACTAGATGTTGAGAAAAATAAGTTTATGCTATGAAAATATGTAATAGTATAGCTGGAGAGATGGAGTTTAGTCGGCTCAAGGAATGCAAACCGAAGAAGATCAACGATCCAAAATTTTTGTGCAGGGTTGGGCTCTCTCTGTTTCAACAGTATCTAAAAATACTATAATAGACATTAATTACTTTCTCATTTGTATAACAAAACCTTTTACAAATTCTCATAATCTAAGCCCCTGAATGTTGAAGATGGCGCCGCTTTATAATTACGAAACTTGATAAAATACTCGATTATTCAACGCCTTACCATTTATTCTTCGCTAAAAGATGACATTTTTTAATGATTTGCAATCTATCTTTACTGACAGTTTTAAGGGGTGTCACAGTGGTCCAGACTAGATGACATCACTGTACCATCCATGTTAGAGCTTTAGGTATTGAAAACATTGGTATTTTCCTCCCCGAAATTTACGTCTTTTTATTTGTACTTGTACGCCTTCCAGTTCTGACCAAAATGACGTTATATTTTAAGAGGTAATAAGTTATAGCTCTTACCTCCAAAAAAGTCGATTTTCCATTTGAGTCCCATTTAGTTTATATGCCTTGGACAGTTGATCCGCCCTCGTGTTTGAGGGAAACATGCCGAAGGAGATTGATGATCCAAAATTTTCTATAGCACAGGGAAGTGGGCAATGGTAATTCCTCTCTTTATCGAATTTTTCTATGGAACATTGACAGTGGAAAGAAAGAAGGCATAGATAAAACTAATAATATGGATGTAAGGCATATAACGATTACAGGGAAAATGATGAGATGAGATGAGCTTAGAGCAGGGGTTCTCAAAAAGGTTGATATCGACACCAAGGAGTCGATGAGGCCATCCAGGGGGTCGATGAATACCCAAAGGGTCGAATGGGGGTCGATGAATATCCAGGGGATCGAAAAGGAGTCCATGAATAGCCATGTTCCCGTTCTATAGCAAGAAAAGTACAAAACGTACCCCCTACCAGCTCTCCCCATCCCTTCCCATGTTTTCCATCCACTGCTACGCCCCTCCTTGCTCCAGACAGGGCTGATACAGGAATCATTCGTGTTTTAGTTTCCTAGTGGGGTAGTGATGTTTTCCCCCATGGTCGGATCATTAATTTAAACTACTTCTACTACTACTACCACTGCTGCTACTAGTTACGACCACCACTATTTTGCACTTGGTATTTACTATTGTAATAATTTTCCTTGAATAAAAATGCATCATTGAGAAAAGAGGATTTGAAAAGTTAATTTTCAAAACTAAAATTTCAAATCCTCTCTTCTCGATAAAAACATGTATTGCTAGAAGTTTCGTACTTTACTCCATCCGATTGCTGTGACCAGTGTATGGCAAGTAAATTTAGCAAAACAGTTCTGATCTTTATGACCCGTCGCATGGCATCAAACTTGCAACTCATATAATTACTTCCAGACATCTTACCCGTAGCAATCGAGCGAGGGTCAACTTTATCGAAGCAAAGGTATGATAATAGCCGTATCTTTAGGTGGCAATTAAATGCACTTATCTTTCTATTTTGGCACTTAAATATAAATCAGCACCTTTGAATTCATTGGGATAAGGTAAAAAAGGGCAGGGCAATGATCCGTGTACACAGATGGAGACGTACCAAGCTTTCGAGGTTAGTCGCTCTTTTGAAGTACCTGCCTAAGGCTTTGCGAGTGAGCAAAGATCAGAGCTGTTCGACTTGGCCATTTGACGCAGCAACGCTCGCTGATGCAGTTTCTAACAGAGAAAGCGGTTTCTGGGAACGTTTGATGTCATCTGCCATGTTATTTTGCGAAGTCTAAAAACTTTAGTGATAAGAAGTGATTTAGATTTTTTGACAAGATGTGGAAACACATCGCAATTCTTGTTCTTCTCTTGGCGTTCTGTTTCTGGGAGATCGACGGTAAGTATCAAATATTTATGTTTTAAGTATACGATCTGTTAAAGCCTCACAAAGTTTATAACCACTAGTGCTAAAGTTGGGTGCCATTTGCGCTTCCGTGTGAAAAGATTAAACTTGTAGTAACAAGTGTGAAGGATACCAGCGTATGCCATTATATCTTTTATTATATTTTGGGTTTTAAGTCTCTCCCGGAGATATGATATATAATAAATCGACATGCCAGCAACGCAGAATCAAACCGGCGACTTAATTACCAAAACTGCCGGTGGAAATGATATTTCTTATTCACGTTGTGTAAAATTTTTCTATTCAACAGGACCCTGATCGAATATTTTGTTCTTTACCCAAGAAAGAACAGAATAGAGCAAAAAATAAACCCTACATAATCTCACTAATTCATATTAACATTGCTATTGCTAAAATATATGAAACAGTTGTTATAGATTATGAGCTATACCGCCTCAAACAAATATACAATTTGACATTTTTCACATTTTTAATACTATAAAAAACCCCGAAATATATAGGACCAAATGTAAGATATACCTTTTGTCACTATTTTACCTATAATATAACTTAAGTAGTTTCAAATAAGTCTGTTTTATTTGTGTGATATTGTGGCCTTTCGGTCGACTTTCTAGTAGATTTGGTAAGAGCCTAGGATGTGAAGCAGCCATACTAAAGGTTAAAATTGTCATCGAAATAAATGTAAGGTATATATCCTAACGAAATTCTAGCGCACGCGGCATTTCAAAGTCCTACATGTTAGTGCATGTAGAACCTGTTCAACCTCTCAGAGCATTATTATTTTATAATTAACATAAAAATTAGGCGGTTTTTAATTTCGAAGCTGCCACATCAGCACCAAAGGCGGAGTAACTCTAGCTTTAGCCCTTTCTCACGACTGTTGCGTAGAATTCAAAACCGGCCCGTTATACCAAGCACTATAATTCCAGTTGCCTGTCAGCAAGTAAGAACAGATTCCGTTACCTGACAGAGGCAACCTGTTAAGTATTGTCTGACACGCATTACCTCTGCAAAACTGTGGTATTTTAACAACCCTAGAAATGCGGTTCTCAACCGGGAGGAAATTCCTCCCTAAGAGGATAGTAATTCAGTTGATCTCGTACTACTGTTGAGTTTCATTGCAAGTTGATTTCATATCATTGTTGAGTTGAATTTAGAAAAATCCTTATGTTATGGCCTGAGTATCTTTTTAGTTTTATAAGACCATTTTTTGATGTATGATCTCAATTTGAACATGCTTGAGAAAAACTCCTCCCCACAAAACGTCCAAACGACGTGGTTGGGGAAAAATTCGACATGTTTGCGTCCCCTTAACATCTTGTTATATACGTTTCTATTTTGTTGCCACGCAGTGGTGTAAAAATATGGTGAATTACTCCTATTCCAAATTCTTTTTAGTTGAATATAGCAACTCTTGAACTTGCCAACGTTGGCCACTCAGTATGCCCGTCCCCACTTTTGTGTCACAAAACATATTACATCATAGATATACCCATATATCAGGTCATTCATATACTTTTCCCAGAGGAACCAAAGTAATGGCAGGCATTTTTCCCAGAGGAACCAAAGTGCTGGCAGACATTTCTTTAAAACTTGTAAGATCGAAAAACATTTAAAGCATTATTTGCTATATGCAACTTTTAAATATTTCTGTTTTCATTTTTTTATCTTAACAGGATCACCATGTTCGATATCTTTGGATGAACTTCTCTTGTTATTATGATTATGCCCAAGAATTTGCCATTGATGCATCACAGCTTCCGTCAGTAGTTATCATAAGGCGTGATGTGTTAATGTTTGCTAAAATGCCAGAGCGCTTCTCTTACTCCAAAATCAGAAATTTTGTACTGGACATTTTAGCAGAAAACATCGAGATGATGCCGCTTTCATTGTTCCCTATTCCTGAATTCAGAAGATGCAGAGCAAGAAGCAGAAGGTCTATCCAAGAATCAAAAAAGAGTACAAAGCAAAGGTAGTATTAAATGAGGCGCACTCCTTCACATTTTCTAATAGAAGTTTAATCTTATTTGTGGTGCCTCAGCTCCTCTACTTTATTTCCAAGTAAAATTTTTCTTTGACAAAACACTAAAAAACAAAGCAGGCCCTGAAAGAAGAAAGAAAAGAGAATCTCATGCGAAATCTTCATTCTTCAAAGATGCAAAATCTTCTTTGAAAATCGAGTGAAATAATAAAGGGAAGCCTTATTTAGGTGTCAGCTTCGCCATCCTCAGTTTTGATTCGGTAGCAACGCTCTTGAGCCTTCAAAAAAACCCTGAATTGCACGCTTTCACCAAATAATAACACCAAAGGTTTTCCTAGAAATTCTTATTTCGTTTTCTGACAGCAATTTCTGGGACATTTTAGATGAATCATTCCAATCTACGCTGTAGCAATACATGTAAAACTTCAACTCCTGATTTGCAAAGGCTTTAAGTTATTGCTCGTTACATAGAACAGTCTTCATACCAAACTGCTTCAGTTACCAACAACTTATGTTTTATTTATGTAAAATTGCTGCTGATCGTTTTCCATACTAGCCACAAGAATCAAGCAGTAATTGCAGATAAACTTACTTAACAGGGAATTTCCATGCACAGAAATTAATTCAGACACACATAATGCATATCTCACTCTTTCCCCATGGTGATGCTCAAGGCATCCTGCCGCACGCTTTTACAGTTTTGCTCCCCTGAATATTTGGACCTAGAATTTTATTATCTTTATACCTTAGTATTCTTGTGTTTGTTTCAGAGGTGAAGAGTACAAAATGCAACTTGTTTACATAATAACTACTTTATTCCTTTCAAATTTCGCCTCCCTACAATTTTCGCTCCCTTTAATTTTCGTCCCTTTAATTTTCGCCCCCTGATCTTATGACTATCCTATATATAATATATATATATATAAAAACTAAAAAATGCCTAGAGGCCAGCTCACAAGCTTTCGGTTTTAAAACCTTTTTCAAGTGTATATATATATATATATATATATATATATATTTAGGTATATTTACGATTATAATAAAATGCCTAGATGCATCAAAATTGTACTGAAGATAAGAGGTGGCTTACATGTTGCACCATGCATAAAATTGTTGCACCATCAAATGCAAACAGCTGAGCTAAGTACTAGTCTTAACCTTACTTCTCTGAAATTGTATATTCTTTGTTTTAGACCTCGTACGAAAGATCTTTTCCAATCATGACGCAGCAAAATTTGGTGGTTGTTTGTTCAATGGAAACCGAACCCATGCTGAGAATAAAAAGTCGTTGCTGCCATGGTAGAAAACACGTTTGTTTAAGGTAAACATTATTGAGCAAGTAGTTGCATCATCTGTGGCTTGCTGTAACAAGCAATTTATCTGTATTTAGTTTGCTGTAACAAGCAATTTATCAGCAAGCATCAGACATATCGCCATTTTTCTATTCTTTGAGTCATGAAGTAGCCTACATTCTATGTTCATATTTAGTAAGTTATGACGACACCAATTCAAAACGAGAGCTCGGAAGTCTTTTGTACTAGGTAACGAAAAAACAATAAATCTTTGCGAACAGGAGTTCCCACATCAAAACAAGTCCGAAACAGAGGTCTAAGTGACTCAGTGAAATAAAGTACACTAAGCTTTTTCCAATGTAAGAATGCTTGCCAAAAACGTAAATTATTTGAAGTTTTATGCAATGAAAGGTCTTTAACATGAAAGTATGTTGTCTCAGTAGCAGTTATGTTTGACAAAACAAATCTTTCAGACTATGCTGGGCTGTAGTACTAAAGTTCGTTAAGATTTGGTGGTTGGCGATTGGGGCTTATTACATTAGAGGGTCCTTGCCCCTGATAAAGTTTAAAGGTTCCTATATTGACTACATAAGTCGAAAATTCATTCCAACAACTTTTTGAGTTCTTTAATTCTGATGATTTCAACCAGCTCACACAAGTATCTCGAGAGCGAAGACTAAGGTTATATCAAAATGGTAACTAAGGATCTGATAGGGAGGCCAATAATGATGAATACAGAGACTCAAAGCGAGTTTAGTAATTCAAATATCCTAACTATATTTACTGAGCAACTATTTGATGTTTCGTGGAGCTGCTTCATAAACAACTAAACTCAAAGTGAGAGAATTTTTAACAACTCAAGAACTGACTTTTTACCCCCGAAGCAGCTTTAAAATTCATTTGTGTACTTTCCTAAAAGCAAATTGCGTGCACGCGCTGAGAATACTAAAGGTAGACCCCGACTTAAGTTGCTTTCCCAAAGAGAGAAATAGATATATGTTCCACAATTCCTTGTAGTCACAAAGCTCGTTACTTTATGTTCAAAACTAACATGCTTGTACAACCAATAAGCACCCAGTTAAGCAACTTGATTACCATTTCCAGTGTGAAAATAAAGCAACTAGAGATTTGATCGAATACATTAGTTGCTTATAAAATATATTCAAAATAATATAATATAATAGAGTCATTACGAGGAGGAAAAGTAGATGTAAGAAATTTGCATAAAGTTATTATTGCATTATGTGCAACCTCATGCAATTCCAATTAATTTGTAGTGTATTCGCTGCCATTTTTGTAAGACCTGAAAGTGACAGTATTTGAAGGCAAATAAGACTCGTATTCAAACTGAGAAGGCAATTATGTTTTACGCGATACCAACAGTTGCTGTATGTGCCAAGCAAAAATATTTCTGTTTATAGTCAAATGTATTAGCCAGAATAACACACCGCAACGGAACAATGGTCTAGCCACTTGCCAACCAGTTCAGAACCGGTCCAAATTCGACATGAATAATATCGACCAAAGTATGATAAATTTCCTTTCTCAGATTTTATTGTCAAAAGCGTTCATTTCAGTGTGGTTGGTTTGTCAAATACCCTTGGATCGATTATGATAAGGAGAGTGACAAAGCGTCTTGTTTTACCGGCATGAAGGCAAATAAAAGAGAAATGATTACATCCAGCAAGTCAGAAGCAGCATTTATTATAATAGGATTTGGAAATTGGAAAAAGGCAACGGAGAAAGGCAGAAGATTTGATAAAAACCGCCTTTCTGATAGTCACAGAGAAGTTATTAATCGTCACATAACCAAATCAGCAACTGTTACTAATGATATCGGAGAGATGCTTTCCTCTTATTCGGCAGAAGAACAAAGAACAGAAAGATATTGCTATTGATTTTAAATAAGATTTTTTTACGTAGCACACTGATCCATATCACTCACGAGTATTGGCATAAAGGCACTAAGATGGAAGAGAATTCAAATCTATTTCAATTGATTAAGGAAGAGTTTAACAGAACACTTGAACTTAAAGAATGGATGTGGAAAAGGAAATACAACTACTCGTCTCCTGAAAGCCAAAATGAGCCTTTAAGGTGCATGGCTCTGCACATCCAACGAGATATAGCTGGACGTCTTCAGAAAAATGAATTCTATTTGAAATCTGTGACGAATCTGCCGACATAGCCAATTATGAACAACTCGTAATCTGTATGCGATGTGTTGATGATTCCTTTGAGATACACGAAGAATGTGTTGAACTGCTGACGTTATTGTAAAAGTACTGCCGTGACTTAAAAAAATCTTGTGGCCAGTGCCATGATTATGCTGCTACAATGGCATGAGAAAAAAGGCGAGGCAAAGCAACTGAAGATGAGAATCCAAAGTGCTTGTACGCTCATTCCCATGGCCATGCATTAAGTCTTGCAGTCATAAATTCAGTGAAAATGATAAAACTTATCGATGATGCATTTCAAACGGTAGAAGAATTTGCAAATTTAGGAAAGAAACCACCTCAGCGTTACAATGCTTTTGCAAAAATTAGAGAGAGCGGATATGAAAAACCCTTCAAAGGGCATTCATCAGTTTTGCCCTACACGATAGACTGTACGGGGTAAAGCACTACACTCCATAATAAACAACCATGCTGAATTGACAACGTTATAGGAATGGTCCTTGGAGAAGGTAAATGACACAGAGATGAAGGCCAGTATTAAAGGAGTGCAAGCAGCAATGCCTTCCTTTGACTTTCTCATTGTCTGCCAACTAGGAACAATGTTACTTGGACTGACAGATAACGTATCACGTGATTTGCAGAGTCCAAAAGTGTCAGCTGCCCAAGGCCAAAGCCTTGTATTATATTTAAGCTTTGAATTGTTCTGGAGTTCGGTTAATATAAAGAAAGAATAATTGGGAGTAGATGAGCCAAAAGAAGTTAGTAGAAGAAAAGTTCCAAAAAAATTTGTAGTGGGGGCGGAAAATACGAATTACTTTGTAGAAACGCCAAAGGATAGATATCGGCAAATATATATCGAGTGTTTAGATAGCGCCACCAAATACATTAAAAGAAGGTTTAACAAAGAGGACTTCAAAAGGCGCACATAATTGCTGGAAGTCATTTTAAAGTCTATCACTGGGATGTCTTACGGTAAGAATGTGGATAATGTAGTCCAAGTTTACGGAGACGAATATTTCCACCTTTTTATTTCCCAGGGTTCCTTGTGTTGCTAAATTTCCTCTGACGAGTATAGTTACATTCTGTAGTAATAATCACACTAATGATAATTTACACTTGTACTGTGCCAGGTTTCATAATCAGATGCTCAAGTGTGCATTTTAAAATAAAAAACGGTGGGATTAAACTTGACAGAGAACACACAAATGCACACATCGGTAGTATTTTCGTCTTCATTAAATCTTCTTGTGCATAATTTATTAGTTTTTGACAAATGTTACCTCAATGAGACCATCATGATCATTTTTAACCTAAGTTTTGTTTTAGAAGTACATGAAGAAGTCGCAAAATGACAGAAGAAAACTAATATCAAATGGAATACAAAGTCTATAGAATCCGAAACAATTCACTGAAATAGTTAATTCAAACAACTTGGAAAAAAAATGACGATCATTTTTTGTAGATCATGACCCAAATAATGGATCATAAACCATATCTACATCTATGAAATAACGACTGCGCTAACCAAAACTAAAAGTCTCCCCTCTGACCTAATTGTAGTTGAAAAAATTGTAATAAACATAGATATAAAAAACAAGAATAGATCTCAAAAAGCAAGGAAAATAACAAAGAGGTCAGACTTCAACAACTCTTGCGAAGAAATGATCTAAGTGTTTAATGCATAATTTACGACACAGGAACTATTGGTTCGTTGTGATTGATTCCTTATTTCTTAAAAATAGTCTAAGACGTGCTGCAGACCTTCAGCAAGACGCGGTGGTCATTAAGACGCAATTTAAGAGGGAGTGCAATAGAAAGTTTGTTTATCGTGGCAAAATGAGCTCCGTGATGGAAATAACAAATAGAAATTGGGAGAAATGTGAAGACGTACTACCTGCCAAACATAAAGGTTTATTAGTTTATAAATACATGTGTCGCTGTGACAGCAAATATATAGGCCGTGCGTGGCACAGGTTACATGGCAGAATTGCGCAACATTAGTAGACGCAGTTAAGTTTCAAAAAATTTATCGAATCGCGTAAACAAAGTCAAGTCAACATATCCCAAAACAGACTCGGCAATAGGACAGTATTTGATTGAAAACCATCATATGCTGACCACTATCAAGAGGATTCGTGTAGGGTATTAGCCAAAGCCAGATCTCCTTTACATCTTGCTGCTTTAGAAGCTGCATTTGTCAAAATAAAGAAGCTGTTACTCTGTTGTCAAAAAGAATTTGTTTACAATCTGGGCCTTTTTCAATAACACGAGTGGCAGAAAACATGTCGCTCTTGTGACTGTTATTTTCTATGATCTTCTCGTTTCCTATAAATTCATCGTAACAGTTTTCTCCATACGATTGCTGTGATCGCTGTATGGCAAAGACGTTTAGCAATATGCATCCATCCGGTACTCAACGCAAAATTCAAATTTGTACCACTAACCAACTTTTCAAGAAATGTATAACTTGTAGAAATCTTGGAATACGGTTAACTTTCGTAGGGTGTGCGGCGCACACCTAGCAAAGCCAGAATATACGCTCCTGACAAAAGGCCTTTTCAGTCACATAGAAAATTATCTATAATAATTATGATGTGAGCAAAGAAAAGAACGAATCAGAGGAAGCAATATTCTTTGCATGAAAAGGACAAATAGTATGAAGTCAATGAAGAGATAAATTCAATTTTTTACTATTGAATATAAACGTTACGTTATTTTAACCAAACGGTCTAAACAAGTTTATAGAACAGTATAGATACTTTTGGTGGAGAATTACAGGCCATTTTCTGTTTCAATGGTTCGCTGTCGTTTGTCTTGGTAACCTATTTAAAATCAATATAAGAACATAAGTGACAAGATAAGCTTGCAAACGATATGATAAAAGTTCCATAAGAAATGATGGCCGCAACCTGGGGAATCGTTATTAATTAAACAAGATAAACTGAAATTGACTCATCTTATAACATGAGTGCAAAATTGGCTGAAAGTAACTTTGAGAGGCAACGGCACGAAAGTTTTGCATTTACGATACAATATATGTTTTCACATTTTAACAAGGAAAAATTTTATCGCGGTGCTTATCGTCAAAGTCTTAAGTTGAGGCATTAAAAAATTTTCTGCCCCTTTACCAAGTCAACATAAATCGCAAATTACATGTTGCCTTTACGTATACATTCGAATACTGGAACGATACTCTCCATCAACTGCACTGCACATAGTTCCCGCCAATTTACCTTTATTGGTCAGCGATTTTATGACCTCTGTAGCTCGAGAAGCTACTTCGTCGGAACAATCTTACTTGCCTAAGGTTCTAATTGTACAGTTCGTGGCAGCCGAATGGGACAATTTTAAAGTTAACGGACGGCTGACCCTTGCACATTCGTTGCAAATCGCCGATTACACTGAGAGTTAAGGTAAGAGCAAGGAATTTCCAAGAAGTGTCTTATCAAAGCAAGCTACTTGCTCACAATCTTGCTCATCAGATTCGATCTTACCGAGGACGTACTTTTTTGAATGAAAATTCTTTTTAAAAAAACAGATTAAAATGTAATAAGCTATTTACCGGACTAGCACCATCCATAGTTTCCTGGAGGGGCTCCTTGTAGCTTAGGCCATCACTAAGGTCTTCTGAACTGTTTTCTGTTGTGCATTTGTCGCTTTTGGATAAATATTGCTCTCCTGAAATTAAAAAAACCCACAACAAAAAATATTAGGTTAGTATTAAGAAAGCTATACACTGAATTTAAAGAATTCAGTTTCGTTTTCCCTATAACTTGTAGCTATTAAATTTATGACCTTATTCCAAAACAGTAAGGTGTATCCTTGGCGGAACTTTTTGAATGAGTTATCGATTACTAACTGCAGTCCGGACTCACATGAGAATTTTCCATAGAAATTTAATTAGAAATCTTATACACTAGATTGGTTGCCTTTAACACACGCACGGGTGAGATTTTTCATTCTGTTACTCTCTTAAAGAGGAGTGGGAGTTATATCATATATCAGGTAAAGTGTGTACAGCAGGACCTCCGCTTTTTGTGTAGCAATAACCGGATCTTTCAGTGTATTTCGGAGGCATATCATTGTCGCAACATAATTTTTTGAATCATGAATCTCTCTGTGCTTTAACTAGCTTAACTGCTATTCTTTTCAGACTTTGTTGCTGCTGGTCCTGTAAGGTAATGATAACCATCGTGTTACTATATGGTACATTTTTGTTTTCTAATTCAAACACAACACTTCGGCACTCCCTGTTGCCATTGTCAATTGAGGTAACATAGCTCGTTTTTTGTTTAAAGATTAACTTACAAATTCATGCCTAAAATCATTTGAGCGATGAATGTTCCAAAAACATTAAAATTTTTTGTGATAAAGACAATGGGTTAGTTGCATTGGTTAGTTGCATTGGTTAGTTGCATTGCATAGACAATGGGTTAGTTATTTCGTCACTTGCGTGGTGACGAAGGAAATACTTAAATTACTAGTCTTTGTAAAAGGGTAAATGCGTGTAACGAATTACGAATTGTAGTGCCTTAGTGCACGGGTAAATGTAAAGGGTAGCAATCGGATCTTTGTAAATGCTAGAGGTTGTTGTAGAACTTCCGTGGAGTCTTTTTTGTTCTGATATATTTTACTTAAACGTGAATAACAACACTATTATATCTAAATAGTCGATATCTTGAAATCGTCTGTGCCCCCACGCTCTCTAAATTCAGTCTCTACTCTTTCTTTATTTTGCTTCACATACTATTTTGCCTCATCATATGTATACAAAATGACGTCAAGTCACGTGTCTGGGTCGAGGCCAAAACTAGATCCAAGACTACTTGCAGATCATCCTGCAAAACTTGCTTTTTTTTAAAAACAAATCTCTTTGAATGACTTAGGAGGAGTGGTTCTTGTAGACATGAAATTGCAAATGTAGAAGTTACCGTTGTAATACTAAACAATTTCTTTTCTTTTAGAAAATATCCACTGGTGCAGAAATAACAAGTGATTTCATGGAAGTGATTGGCGTTTTGGCAAAATATTTCCAAAAGGAAAAATGGTCGCAGATCTCGGAGAATGTCACTGCTGAACAAATTGAATCGCTTGGTGAAATGGATCTCCAAAAAGATATAAGAAAAATTATCAAGACTAAGCTTGAAAAGAAACACGCGTTAGTAGATTTAAAAATACATACAGTTGTTTGCCGTAGATGATAGAGTTTTAATCGTGTTAGCAGTAGCCTCAACCCTAGAAAATGGAGAAGTGTAAGCAGGCACGCAGCCAAGAGGGGAGGGGAGGGGCGCAGGGCGGCTGTGCCCGTCCAATACGTAAAACGTGCCCACGTTTCCCCCTCTCTCCCCGAAAAATCCTTACGGACATTTAAAAGATGGTTCACTTGTGTATTTCAATTCGCTTATGCAATGAGATAATAAAGAAGAGAAGTCTAAGTCTCTCAAATGCAATTTTGAGCCTTCTAGGGACAGTAAAAATTCAAAATTTTCCATGCCAATAAACCATGGTGGGCTGGCTTGGAAGGTAGGAGGGAGGAAAAAGGTCTTGTTTTGAGTCCCCCCCCCACCAACAAAATTCGACTGGCTGCATGGCTGAGTGTAAGAACAAGAGTAACGATGCTATATCCTGTATTCTAAGAAACAGTTTCAACTCTTTCAACTGGAGGAGAGTATGCAGAAACGTCTTCATGTTAACTTAATCATCTGAAAAAGTTTCAAATCTACAAGATGGAGAAGTGTAATAAGGACAGTAAGGATGCTATGTTTTAAAGATGTATTCAGTGACGGCTCGTTGCTGTGAAAGCAGGGGGTGCAAATCCGGGACATGAATAAAGTAACCTGGTGGGTTGCCCTCTGACGCCCTACTGTTAACATTTGGGGGTATATAAATGCCTCGAGCCTCTGTCTTTTTTTTTGCAAGCTACGTTTTGAAAGAAACGTTTCCCTTCTCTTAATCCCTTACCTTACTTAAATAATTTTAGTTCGTATCTAAATACCGATGACTGTAAATTTGCAAGAGGCCAATTCAATGCACGTACTCTAAGCATAAAGGAAAACGTATTTGTATCTCCAGTGCTTGGCTGTTTTTAGACTTGCATGCATAGAATTTTAATTATCAAGTGATATCGTATACTTTTACTTTAGCTGCGGTTATAGATTCCAGATGTGTCTTCATACTTTATTTAACAATACCTAATAATAATAATGATAATAATAATAACTTTATCAAACATAATAATAATAATGATAATATTTTTTTTTAACTCAATTCCTTTATTGCTGATCTCTTTACAAAAACATTTCCCGCTGTTGTCACCTGCCGTAGTACATGGGACAGCAGGATTGATATACAAGAGTGTCTAGTCCGAAGAAATTTAAAAATAATGAAAACGATGATATCATTATCATCATCATCATCATCATCATCATCATCCTCATCATTATCATCAGAATCATCATCATCATCATCATCATCCTCATCCTCATCATTATCATCATCATCCTCATCATCCTCATCCTCATCATTATCATTGTCATCATCATCATTATCATTATTATCATCGTCATTATCATCGTCATCATCATCATTGTATTCATCGTCATCACTGTCATTATCATCACCATCATCACTATGATTACTACAGATGTTGAATAAAGTGTTTTTGAAGGGAGCCCCGTGCCACATCGTCACCCTTCTAGGTCACATGAAACTAAAAAAGTCTCATCAACGTCTGCTTCCTCAGTGAATAATAGTGCTTGCTGACAAACCTCAAGGCAACACAAGAGATAAAATTAGATAACAACTTACTTGCAGACTAGCTGGGAACTTCTGTTACTCAATTAGCATGTTGAGTAGTCTAGAGGTGTTGGAGCAAGTGTTTTTACAGGGGAAAAAATTTACCACCCCAGGTCACATCAACACCCTTCTTGGTCACATGAAACTAAAAAAGTCTCATCAACATCTGCTTCCTCGGTGCATAATAGTATTTCAGGGTTTTCAGCCTCACATAGGACAAAAAATTCCTTGAGAATTCCCTGATTCACAAAATAAGTCCAGTTTGAAATTCCCTGACAATTCCCTGATCTCCCTGATTTCCAGGTTGGCTGTAAACCCCCTATTTGTTGACAAACCTCAAGGCAGCACAAGAGATAAAATCTTGATAGCAACTTACTTGTACACTAGCTGATCATATGTCAGATCATTAACCACCAATTCATCAGCTTCCAGTTGTGAGTCTGCAAATGCTTCTGTCAGAAGTGTTTCTTCAAAGAAAAACGGACACACTGGTTGTGGCTTGACCCTGAATAGATAAACAGATGAGTTCTTAAAGTCAATATTGTTCTTAACTGTTTACTTATGAAGGTAGTGTGACCTAGTGGTTTCAGCAACTGTCTCATAACAAAGGGGTTGTGAGATTCTGAGGTTGGAGCACAGGCGCAGATAGTGTGGTAATATCCTTTAGCAACAAGTAAACTCTGTTGAACTTCACAGTCCCAAGCTGTAAATTTGGGATATGGCTCTCCATTGCTATTCAACAAATACAAATGGCATTTGACTGACAATAAAGGGTTCTAAATTGTTTACCAGGTGTAAAACAAAATGGGTAATGTGGGAGAACAATGGATACAATATTTTTCTCTTTGTTGCTTCGAACATCTCATCACAAGACTATAAGCACATTGATAGCTTGGTAAAATAAACCACTTTATCTGGAAATTTATCCACAAGGAACCATTTTGCCAGACATTTTCACATCCTCTATTCTCGATGATACAGTAGAAAATATACTTGCTTACCTGTTTTTGTCTATAAATGCCATATACTCCTCCATATCATTAACTAATTGTATTGTCTGCTGCACTTGTTCTGCTGATGATGTAAATTCAAGTCTACACCAGTTGGTATTCTTAAATATCTGCATCAGAACATCTTTTCTGAAATGAAAAGTTAAATACAACTGTTTAACAGTAGAATACAACATTGAGTAACCAATTCATTTTGCTAAACATTTTTGCCAGACACTGATCACAGCAATCGTAAGGAGTGAAATGAGAAAGCTAATGTGATGTATTTATAGGAAACAAGAAGACCAAAACACATGCATCGTCGCCGGCCTGTGCCGGCAATTGCGCCTCCGGTTCCTGCTCCGCGGTCGCGGCATCCAGTTCGTCGAGTACCAAATCGTCGTCAGGGGTTTCAGAGAGGTAAGGCTCAATTTTGTCGATTACCTTCTCCGTTGTCGACTGGTGTTAGTTTAGCACTTAATGATCTACAGCCTGAACTGACAGACCATTAATCTGATAATGCACTGAAGGAAATGCCCCACTTCATATCGCGGATAAGTCTCCCTCCCTGCAATGCTTTCCATGTTCAACAATTTTTACTGCAAGACCATTTTTTATTTCGTTTTCAGCTTGTTGTCCCATATAACTACAATTTACAGTTTGCTGATACCTCCTTCGACGTTTTTTTTAATTGTTTTTTTTAGCAGGCGTAGTTTCATACAAGGCTAACAAAAGCCACTAAGTGTATGGACCAAAAGAGAGGCAAACATTGCAGATAGATAAGCAAGAGAGATAAGCAGAGAGACAGAGAGGAACAACTAACCTGTAAAAAAGGAATTCACGTTCGATTTAAAAGCATCAAATTTGTAGGAAGAGGGAAAACAGTCAGACGCCAGCGACTTCCACAGCTTAGCAGTTCGCGGAAAGAAACTAGTCTCATACAGACGTCTTGGCACCGGGGACAACAACAGCATAAGGATGAAGATGTTGGGAAAACCGGGTCATCCGAGATGGAACGAACCGGGCTGAAACCAGTGGTAACAGCTCGTTGGAACACTTCCCATGGTAATATCCGTAGAAAAGGTTCAAACTGGCCTCATTTCGCCGGTGAGATAGATGTTGAACGGTGGCAGCAGGGGTTGGGCCGACCAAATTCAGACACGCCTCTGGATCCGATCAAGCACCTCTAGATGGGATGTAGGACCTCCTACCCAAATATAGCTGCAGTACTCCATGCAGGGTCGAATAGTGGACTTAAAAAGATACAGAATGGACTCGGGAGTGAGGCAAGATTTAGCTCGACAAAGCGAACCAATATGTGCAGAGGCAGACTTGGCAGTAGGATGAATGTAATAATCCCAACGTAAGTCATAGGGAAGCAGTCGCAAAGGCAAATATTCCTCAAGGAGAGAAATCTCTGTGGGGCCAACATCAGTATGGCAATCTATTGGAGGGAGATGCGGCTCCCGCTTCCTATTGATAGATATCACTTTGATTTTTGCCGCATTACAGGAAACCAGCTACTTCCTATCCCATTCCTCAACAGCACAAAGATCTGCCTTCAATGTGGCAGCGAGTTCAATTTGTTCAAACTGATTTGCGTTGTGGTCGATTCCAGAGTATAGGGTAGTATCATCAGCGAAGATTTTGATGAACTGAAATACTTTACCTTGGAAATTCATTGATGTAGAGTAGGAAAAGATTAGGACCAAGGATAAAACCTTGGGGAACACCATAATTAATTTGAATACTCTGAGAAGGTAACTGCATCCAATGTGACATGCATATTCCTACCAGGAAGAAATGACTGAATGATATTAAAGACGTCGCCATGACTCCATAAGAGGAAAGCTTATGAAGCAAACTAGCATATCAAATGCCTTGGAAATATCGAGAGCAATAACCCGTCCTTCGCCAGCCCTGTCCACAAACCGGTATAGGCGCTCTGTGATTACAGTCAGGGGATCACCACTGGACCGAGATTGTCTGAACCCATACTGAACGTCAACGAACAGACCCAGACTCTCAATGAAATGAACTAATCTATTATTAAGCCTTTCAAAGACCTTGATAATGACAGAGAGAAGACTGACTGGCTTATACTTCACAAGATCAGATGATTTATATTGTTTGTTTGTGGTACAAAATAAGAATATTGCACGAAATAGCGAAAACATTGTGTACTTAAAAGCTTTTTTCGTCCAATCAAATAGGACTTCCTAGTGTTTTCAATTGGTTTTTGTTGAGTTGGTTTTATAGTTACACTAGTTAATTCTAATTGTATTGACAGATTTGGGAACGGGGTGAATAGAGTGCCAAGGGAATAGTCATTGGCGCATGTTTAAAATGGTTGGCCTCATGATTCGTGTAATATGTTTAAGCCGTAACCTTTTGCTACAGCTCCTCTTTTGTTTCAATGGTTAATTTGTCATTGTCATGTTGTTGCATAAAAGTGCATGGACACAATATGCCCATCTTGAATGTTTTATAATGGATATGTATACCCTTCATTTACCTGATATTCCCTTTACTACGACTAATGTCTGCAGTTCAGTAACATTTCCCGTACCCAGTGAAAGACGCATAAGACTCCCACAGTCCCACATGAAATTATGCATAATTTGTCAAGGTACCTGCCTTCCTTGTGACATTTCGTTCCACCATTAATACTCCATATGACCCACTCATAATACCTATCAGTGCCTTCCTCTCCAACGGGATAGAAATTCTTGTTTCATCAGTATGCTGTAAAAGATGCTTAGTCAAATATGCTTAGTAAACTGTATTACCTCAATTTTCAGCTGGTGTTGTCCTATACTACATAATCATCTCATTGTACTTATATGGAGATCTTGCCATATATGCAGCTGCTGTCCCAAAGTCACTCACTAGAGTTACATGGTAAGTTTCAATCTTTACATTTATAGTGAGTTATGATTTCGCGAAAGTGACAGCATAGCAATTTATACGAATCAAGGAGTCGTTTTTTGATTGGTGTAGCGTCCGTTGGTCATGTTTGATACGTGAGTTATCCTTTGGTGAAAGTCTATTTTTAATTGCCCTGGAGTGAAATTTAATTCGTCAAGTATTTTCTGTACTACTTTGATAGATGAGGTTTTCTTTAGCAAAGTTGTATAAGTAAAAAGGCCGTAGGTTGATATGCGGATAGGATCTTAGATCCTGAATATCCTTGGATTAGCTATGATACTGTGCCCCGTGGCCTATTCATCTCTGCGGTTTCATAGTTATCGAGTGATAGGCTTTTAAACTATCTGAGATCCTTCAAGAAGATTACTTCAAAGATCACTGGTTTGAGTCGTAAGCGCTTTGTACCTAAGAGTTCTGAACCATTAGGTTTGAGACCAAGGTATGTTATTTATGTAAGAAATTTGAGACCAAGGTATTTACCTCGTACTTCTAACTGTGTGACTAAGACTGAGAAATTGATTTAGTGGCTTCTTGTAACGACCTTTACGAACAAACCTCAGAGCTTCGAATTAGTAAAGTGCATACATACAAAAAGCCCATCACCTTGTAAAGCATATTTGGCAATGCGCTGTATAATGAACATTACGCACCGAAATTATCGTCTTACAACTACACGAGATAAAGAAAATTGTAACATTGACGTGGATGTTCTTAAGTCATGTTGTCACCAATTACTTCAGTATTCTATTTGCCAGTTTTTGGCCCTGGAGTTCTTGTAAAGATATATAGATGTATACTAGTCTATAGGTGTTTACAACATATTTTTCATCGAAAAGTCCTGTCTTGCCGTTACGGTTTATCAGTATTTTGTTAGTCTCCTTGTCTTGGTATTATTTGCTTCCTGTAATCAATAACTGCTCCTAATTTTGACATTTAAAGTAAGTCCTTGCCTTGAAAATTGATCGTTTTGGTTGGTGAAAATCTGCCGTTGCCGTGAAACTGCTTGAGTTAGTACACTACGGTTGGGAAAAGTTCTCCAACGCTGTTTATCCCCAGGTGGCCAAGACGGTCTTAGCTTGCATTAACAAATGTCTTTCCTTGCATTAACAAATGTCTTTGCTTGCTTTAACAATGTTTAAATGTCTTTGCTTGCATTAACGAGGTAAAATTTAAATCCTATTTTTATAGGTCAGCTACAGGAGAGAACTGGCATAACATTATGCTTGCTTGTGACACTGGTGCCAAATGTGATCCAAACATCCCTGGAAAAACCGCTGATGACACTTGCGGATCAGACTTTGCATATGCCTACTTCATATCTTTCATATTTTTCTGCTCATTTCTGGTAAGTGCAGCTTTATCATTTAAAACCTCGAGTAATAAACTGTTACACCTACACAGATGAGTTCCACAATCCTACATGCACACCTTCTTACATTGTGTCATACTAATCGTAAAGGTGCATATGGAGGTCGTATCTATCCCCAAAATGTGATAACTCTTGATGGCAAACCTATTAAAAACTCTGAGAAGTTCCGCCATCTTAGTTCTCAAATCGTTCATGACAAAAATACAACGGGAGACTGGGAACTCAACAGCCGCATTGAATCGATCAAGAAAAAGTTATCGTCTAAGAAGAATCTCTTTTTAAACCACGATTTTTATCTACAGACTCATATAATATTTCGACACGCCTACATTTGTAGTAGATTAACATTCAACTGCCACAATGGGGTTCCAACATCTAGTCAATCCTATAAAATTAAAGCAACCTGGCGGATATTTTGCGAAAAATGATCCGTGGTGGTTTTTTAGAAAAGGTCAATGCAGATGACGACCACTATAAATTCTTTTATAGTAATAACGATATCCACCGAATCTGCAACACTTGTGATGTATCAGAATTCATCCAAATCCAACAGCCAAACTACGCCGCTTACCTCGTAAGAGCCGATAATGGATGCATGATGAAAAACTTCTAAGACTAAATGTTCGAAGCGTGGCAAGTCTTCCTTGATAAAGCCAAGGCCCGTATATTTAACATCGGCAATTATGCCATCTGGAACGCTCTGACTGAGTGATAGATCAAAACAATGGTATTGTATTATAATTGATATCAGCATCCAAACGTCTTGTACCACTTGTAAAAGGCATAAAACACTACCCAAATACTAATATCAACCTAAACATTTAACAATAATTTTAGAACTAAAGTACGACAGTATTGCCAGAACATACAAGGAACTTGGAACCTTAGGTTTGTTTGGCCCCAGAGGACCAACACGGAAACGAGATAATGTGTTTCTCTCATAAATGTCTACTATGACAATAAGATATTAAAATCAAACCATAGGAACAACTGATTCTATAGTACTTAATAATATTTTGTTAAAGAAGGAAGCCGAATCCGTTCAAGCACAATTTTTAAACAGAAAACAAACCGATCCTGGCGAATACAAATTTAACCCCGCTGTGAGGACAAAGTTTGTACAGATCAAATATTTGTCTGGTAGTATCATCTCTTTCAAGGGTTCAAACTCTCCGTTATGCCATTTTGTTATTCTTTTCTTCATAGAGTACTAAAGTAATGACGTCACAAATTTTTTTTTGCGAGGAATCGCAATTATAGCTACGTCACAGTGTTAACCCTGCAACCAAATGCCCGTGTACCAAACATCGCTTTCAAATCTCATATCAGCTACAAGAAACGGCTGCTTTGATATGAAAAAGGTCATAAGAAAACTCTATTAATTTTGCTCAGTTCATGAATTTATGAACTGGGTTCATTTAACAAGGTTTTAATCGGCATGATTTAAAGTTTGAAAGGGCGTATCTCAATGATTGCTCAAGGTATGGTTCTCAAACCATAATCCCATCGCACAATTTTGTTTCGACAAAAGAATTAGTAGGAAGATTTGTCGAATGTGACGTTTGATTAGTTCATAAATTTTATTTTGTATATGGTACTTACTATTGAGTTAGGGTAATGTTTCGAGGTCTGAACCTCTGTGTTTCTTCAAAACCCGAGAGTACTAAAGTTCCCTAAATCCATGTGACATATTGCAATAGGAATATTTGATACCACACCCCTGATGAACAGTGGGTGAGAACCCCTCTACGATCAATCACTAATATTCACTATACTCCTGTTTAAATCGTGTATCAACTATTCCTATTCAACTAACAGCTTCAGCATGTTGTTTAAATATGAATATGTATTAAAAATTGTCAACAAAGCAATGTTATCTCATAAGAAGCCTGATTGGATACAACCGCGAGTCTTGCTCACAACAAAAGAAGCAGCAGACTAAGTTATGGAGTATGAAAGTAAAATGGGTGCTGCTTAGGAAATATTTTTCGCAATATAAAAAAAAATTATTCGTTTTTGCCTTTTTCGGCAGGAAGGCAATTCTGTTTTTTCGTGAAGATATAGTGCAAAATCTGATGTTTTATCTTACGACTCCCGAACAAATTATTCTCAATTCTGATTGAAACAACCAGTATATAAACCAGTGTTCCCCAACCTGCATTTCTTTTCATTTCATATTGCAATAGCTCATGACGAGGACAGTATTGGGGTCTCCCGTCTTCTGTAATGTCATATTTTCTAAGATTTGGGAATCGAACAAGAAGACAGCTGACCATGTTCTACTTGTAAGTTCGTTAGATGCTTCCTTTAAAGGTAATCTTGGAACATTATTGGTTTCATCGCTTTACCGGAGAATCGTGACTCAAAAATCCAACAGTAAGGTCGAACTGAATCGTTCGGAAAAGCAATCAAACCGAACGTCAAATAAACCCATCGTTATGAGGAATCTTTAACTCTGCCTTTTTTAATGCCTTCCTCAATTTTGCTGCTTTTGGGACGGTTAACTATGCGCAGTCTTTAAAAGTTGACGACATCATAATGAAACTCACAAGGTGTGACAAAGTCAAATCAGAAAGCCAAACGGTCACGGCAAGATTTTAAAGCCACCTTTCCTTGTCTGGCAAAGATGCTTGCCCGCAAGGACGAAACGTTATAACATCGTGAATGTTCAACGACGAACAAACAAAAAATAATAGAAAAGGACTGTTTACGGTTTATGTACAACGTCTTGAATTAAAGCAAAACGTTGACGACGTAAAGGTAGGTAAACGTTTAACAGCATGGCAGATAGCATATCAGGTGAACTCGAAATATGATCTTTTCGAAGCATATGCTTATAAAGCAGAATTCTTTTCCAGATTTATGAATTGCCACGATTAGTTACAAATAAATAGTGTTTGTCATGAATGTTATTCATAAATCTAGAAAAGGCTAAAGACAAAAGCTGGCGTGATGCGCAAACCCTTCGTTGAAAGCTATTTGTTGTTTTCGCAAGATTACACTAATTGTATTAAAGACACAAAATAACGAAAAGAGGAATATTTAACATTGAGCACTAAATAAACATGGCACTTATTAATTTAATGTTAAAGACTAAACTCTGGAATACTAGAGATTGGAAGTGTAAACGTATTTTGGATGAATGACTATACAACATTATAAGTTTTACTAATTTATACTCTTTTTCAGCAAATCGTCCCCCCCCCCCTTCCCCGGCGCTCTTCTTTCAACTTTCTTTTCCCTTCCCCCGTCCTCCCCCCCAAAGTACTTTTCCCTTGAAAAGCGGCGTTCCACTGGATAGTTCACTTGCCTTCCATGCTAGAGGGCACAGGATTAATTCCCCAAAGGGCCACTGGTGACAATAGGACTGGCATCCAGTCTTAAAGTGCTCTAAGCTTCAACAGAAGTCCCATTTATGTGGGCACCACCCTAGCCCCCGCAAAGGGGAGTGCAAGGCATAAAGCTGTTTCATCATCATCATCATATATATATTTGTGTCATTTGACACCAAAGTTTCAAAGCACATGAGTACAGTTTTTATGTGAGTAGAGTTTAACATCATAAAGGAAAGGAGGGAAAGTCAGCTGACAGCTTTGTAGAGCATTACAACTATGAAACACTAAAAGTGAAAATGATGTCTTAGGATACTGGAAAGTTGATTACCAGGAAAATTACCATGGAACTTGTATTCAAATAGGGTAGCAAATGGTGCTCAAATTACAGATGAAGAAGAGAATGGAATAACTACACATGTCAATATTGCACTAAAGGTAACAGTTGGGGAGCAGGTATTTCTGCCTTGAGCATACAAATGTGTCATTTGTGCAACATATGTCCAATTGATCTTGTGCTGATAATTATACTAATTTATCCCAACAAATGCTGATCACAATTTCAGTTAGTAAATTATTGGTATGGGTATTGATTTCATAGTATTATACTGTGTTCTAAAACTTTAATTATGGTCACTGCTTGTAAGTGTAACACCAGTGACTCAGAGCTATCACTAATGAGAGTCTATCTTAAGTGATTTTTCAACCATGATTTTACTTATTTGGTATCTACAGCAATATCTGTACTCAGTACTCATGAACAGAATAACTAAACTGCAAGGGCCAATTCTATGTTGACATTGTGCAATATCCAAGATAATTTAAATTTCTGAAGTCACAGTTTCATAGTTTAATACTATCAGCAAGTGTTGTTTACATTCACTTTCAATAATGGAAGTAAGTCAAACAAAATTATGATGAAGTGTAAAATATTATCTCTGGTAGTGAGGTGCTGTAAACAAGATATGTTTTGGCACAGTTAAGAGCTACTGTTAAGAGCTCCCATGGTCCAGTGGATAGTTCACTTGCTTTCTATGCTAGAGGGTATGGGTTCATTGGTGACAACAGGAAGGACATCCAGTCTTAAAGTGCTCAAAGCTCCAATGAAAATCCCATATATGTATGGGCACTGCCCTAGCCCCTGTCAAGGGAAATACAAGGCATTAAGACCAATAATATAAAAATGGATCAGATTTTGCATGGGGTGGAGTTTTAATAATATAAAAATGGATCAGATTTTGCATGGGGTGGAGTTTTACCTGCAAATGTGGATGTTTTCTTTAGTGTTTCTTTTCTTTGGAGTTGTTTTCCGTTGTAAATGTAAACAGATTTTTCTTGAGGGATGTCTTCTTGGGCTGCTTTCTCCGTAAGAAATTTCTTTTCCAAAGGGGGTTCTATTTATATCTAGTGCCATAACAGCATGTTATTCACATTTCAGTATTCAATGTTCATTGAAAACCTTCCAGAAAGTTTCACAGTAAACACTTATCCATTGATAGAATTGTTTTTATACAACAATGCTTTTCCTCACACTTGTAGGTCAATGCACCAGTTTTGATATGATTGCACAGTTTAGTTATAAGTTTCACGGCAATTTGGAAAGAAATGTAAATTATGAGCCAAGATTTGAAGGATCGTAGCACTTTTTAAGAATGTGTTTCATAACAATGTGTAGATGCAGTTTTCATGTTGTTGGTAAAAAAGTTATTATAGCAAAGTTTACATCATCCAAAAGGAGTTACCTGCATATCATCATAATGCATCGGAAATAAAAAATGTCGGACCTATGGGATGACTGTGGGGTGACTCTTGCCCATATGTCCATGGGTAGGTGTGTTGAAAGTTCTTTGAAAATGCCTTCTGTGAGATACAACTTCAGAACTACACAAAAACTGTGTCTTTTGGCCTTAATGAACAAACTTTTTTCATGACTTTCAACCAATGGCTTAGCTTGTCCCAGCTAGAATATAGACTATGCAATGCCACTTTCAGTTGAATTTACCCACCTCTGACATTTTTGTATCGATGTATTAAATGTGATATAAAATTGAATGGATGCTATTTTTAGGATTATTTCCGGAGAATGATGAAACTTATAACCACTCCCCCTTTGATATTTTTGAAATCCCAACTGCCCCCTCTCCCCTCTCTTAGAGGGCCAGCTTTGTGGCTGTATGAGCTGTAGATTTATTGTTATATTAATCAAGATTGGTTAAATATGAACAAACCTTTAACATCACTGTCATTCATATCAGCACCATTTGCAGCCAAAGCCTACAATAAATACATGAATATTTACATGATTTGTAAAACCCTCATAATTTTAATGTTTATATACATGAGTAAATAAGAGCCATGAACAGGGATCAGTAACTTAGTTTGCCTCCAGTATGTTAGTTTTGATTTATGAAAAACAGAAAGGGGACTGGCAAGAATGGAAGGTGTTTTATGCATATATATATCTTACCTCAATACATTCTGCAACTATCTATTGAGATTTGAATAAAGGGGTATTCGAAAGCCTAAGATTCCAAGTAGAAATATGTCCTATCTTATCAAACCATCCCTCACCTGCAACGTTAGGCTAACAACTTTGTTTAATAACAGTTACAGCATTTATCAAGAGCAGTGTAAATCATAAAAATTCAATACAATCTCCAATGAAAAAGTGTAAATCTGGTATTCCTAGAATGTTACTTGAGTAAATTGGTAGTAATAGAGCTCTATTCTTTGAACAAGTGACAACAGACATTAAGTAGGGACAATATGCATACAGTATCCAAACAGTAAATATTTGTTTAACATTATTACTATAACTAACCTATATATACTTAAATGTATACATACCAAGCAATTGATGATAATTATAATGAAGTTAAACTTGTGTGATACTTTGAAGATATATTCTCTTACCTGCAGCGATGAATCTTGTCCTTTGATGGCAGCAATGTGTGCTGGAGTCCATCCCTCAGGTGATTTTTCAGAATAATCAGCATTGTGCCAAAGAAGCCAGTGTAGGGACTAAAATAGCATGGGGAGTTAGTAAAAATTTATTATTAAATATATTTAGGCAAAATATTATAAAGACTACTCTACTACTACTAACACTACTACTAGAAAAAACACACAAGAAAACAAACGTTACCCATCATTAAAATTAAAACTTGAAAATACGTGAAATTCAATGGTTACTAACCCATACATTTTAAAATTCCACTGGGCACTTGGGGGCCAAAGAAAATTTTAAAAACTCTCTCAGTTAACTATCTCTCAGTTAACATCAATGAACTTAATTAAGGTTAATATTTTGTACCAAGACCTGTCAACAGAATTTTACAATCTAAATACCTTGCTCCCTAGTTCAATTTCATTGTAGGCCTATATTTGCAAGGACATTAAGCAATGAAATGAAAACATAAAAGAACACCTTAAAGTAAAGGGCTATTAATTGAGAAGGGTGGCAAGATAATTTTTACCAAATTATTCAATTCATGTTGCCTCATATCCACAGTGTTAGTTACAGTTGCAGCAAATCGTCCACTGCACTCTTTATTGTAAACTCATTGTAATGGCCGAAATGGCAAATCAGTTTGAAGAATGCTGTAAATTCTCTCACTAATTCAAGAAGTTTAATGACAGTGTCATGGTGATGGTTTCACTGTAGCAAAAAATATAGGAGTAAGCTTTAAGCTTAAAGAGAATAATTCAATAGCATTGCCCCAATAATGACCTTCCAGAGCCCATTTTAATGAAGGAGAAAGGAGAAATCTTCACAGCATTTTATAAAGGCATGTTGGAAAGGCATAAATGAAATGCAAACAAAGAAACTAGCTTATTGGCAATGGTTCTTCCTGTTTGAAAATTCCTTTGTTCTAAATTGGAAATATCTAGAAGCTAGTTTCAATATAGACCAGAGCAATTCTTCAATTAGGAGAAACTGTCGCCAATATCATAGTTTCATAGTTTGCATTTTATTTATAACTTGTCGATGTTGTATTCACGAAAATATTCCTGGCCTTAGGAGGAAAAATCCTCCAGTAATAACTTAACAATAAATTATAACGTACGAGAAACTGGACAGAATGCATTTCTAATCTTCATAGCTTATGTGCCTGATAGAGGCATAGTAGAAAAATCTCGGTGAAATGACAACACTTGGTCGTATATGAAGACCTCGTCTGTTCTTCATTGAAAATACTACAATGCTAATTCAAATGTAAACCAGACCAAGTCTTCAAATAGGAGAAAACGTTGTTAAATTTAATAATTTCATTGTTGGCATTTTATCTATAACTTCTCGGTGTTCTGTTCACAAAAGAATTTACATATTCGAAATATTCCTAGCCATAAGAGAGGGGTTCAATATCGTTGTCCCAGTAATGACATTGCAACCCCTAATATGATGCAGGTGAAACTGAGCAGATATGCATTTTAAATCTTTATAGCTTATCTAACTGATAGAGAGATATAAAGGAAACGGAAACAAGGAAAAATACTATTGGCAAGGTTTCATCGTAAATGAATACTTTATCTGGTCTACATTGAAAATTTTACCTGGTTAATTCAAATACAGACGAGACAAAGTCTTCAAATACGAGAAAGCAGTGCCAATGTCAATATTTCATTGTTGGTATTTCACCTATAACTTGCCGGTGTTGTACTGAACATAATATTTACCTATCGGAAAAATAATCGACAATAGAGGATTTAAAGGTTTTGACTTGTGAAAGATTTTTGTCATGTTATTTTTGAAGCTGATCCTGATGTCTCTGAGAGGATGTAGACCACTGTTAAAGAAAATCAGGATTACGTAGCAAAATGTCGTGAATTTAGTCACGTGATAAGCAACATGGACATCAAATAGCCACTAACATCGTTATCAGCTATCTGATCAGTCGGTGAATTCCATAGCCCCAGGATAACTTTATTCAATATCATAACACTATCTTTACAATTAACAGATTCTTCCCATACTTAAGCCTATTTTAATACCGGTAGAATTTAACATAGGTGTACACAGGAGGGAGTCAAAGCAGGCACCTTTTCCTTGTGGCAATCCATCGGTATATCCGGAGATGATTAACTGAAAGTATCAGTATTATCAAATATATGAATAGAAAAAGAAAGAGGACGAAAAACTCAAACGTTGCCCCAACCAAAGGTTGGAAAAAAGCTCGCAAAAAAACTGATGTAAGATGAACGAGTGGTGTACCACCAAAACGAGTGGGAAGTGGTTTCAAAAAAAGAATTGGCAAAGTTGATGATGATGATAATGATGATGATGATGATGATGATGATAATGATAATGATAATGATAATGATAATGATAATGATAATGATAATCCTGGTAAATGAGCTTCAATAGCGGACATAGGACAACTAGTGGTCTTAGGTATTGCAGCTTCTAATTCTTTCAATGTTTATTAAATAAACATTAATATTGTTATTACTATTATTTTAACTTTAACTTGTATTGACTTTTCCTCTTTGGTTATCGCCACTATCGATCTTGTTGGTATTGTTATTGTTATTATCCACTACTATAAATCTCACTGTCCCCATTATGCCGGGTGAAGACAGTGAGAATTTTGTATCTTGTAACGGTTATTAACCGTAAATTTACAGAAAGAATAAATGCCAATGAAGTTTAAAAAAATTATTATTATCATCATTATCATTATTACTATGAGCCACGTATGATAGTACAAGAAAATTGATACTGAACGGTGGGTTTACAATACCCGGCACCATAAACATATTGATAACAGTAAAAATCAAATTGGAGAAGTTCTTTGGCGAAATTTTAAGAAGACGAAATTTTATCAAGGGGATTACCCCTTAATGCCCCCTTTTGTTAATGGCCAGGCCCCGGGTGGATGGCCTTTCAGTTCAAGCGCCACTGATGTTTCCCCTGGTTTGGAGAGATTCATTATCAGAACTTCAGGGGGTCCACTCAGACCACTTGGAGAGACCCATTCAAAGGACACTTAAAGGTTTGGTTTTGACAGGAACTGGGCCATGTGCTCGTCAATAGTTCCTGTCATCGACACCACGTGCACGGGTTTAGTCATTTTCAGGCTAATGCAGCAGAGCATTATCCGAAGAGCAAGATTTGAGCCTGCAACTAGTCGTGTATGCATTTATGGGTAAGAGAAGCAAGACTTTCTTGACGACCTTACTCAGACGGAGGGAGTTTTCATGACCCCAAGAAATATGAAGGCGTGGAGATGTTGCAATTAATAGTGGCTAAGGTTAGTGCGAATGGAATGATAAATTTCATCAAGGTTGTTTACTTTTGCACTACTAGCATAATACCATCTTGAGTTACCTAATCAGATTGCTTACTTGTTTTCAAGTCTGCAGAAAGTATTTAGAGGGAAAACTTCCCAAGTTTCAACTTAGAAATAACTAGCATCCGTAAGTAAATATGAAAACTTCAACAACATGCCGAAGGTGTCTCGAGATACAGTTTATCTGTAACTTGCCCTGTGTGTCCGTCCACGCAGTTATCGAAAGTTAAGCGTAAATACTTTGTTGGGAATTTGTAAGAGATCAAGGATTGTAATAATAAATTTTGCTCGTAAAATATCATGAAATGTAATATTTCTTCAGGGGGCAGTGATGCAATATGCAGCTACGCTTCCCGGCCTTTTGGCAAGGAATGGATGTAGTATGTGTTCTCATTGATGACAGATACTCTCCATAATCCGCGAGTCTATCTCATAGCTCTCTTCTCTGCCTGGTATCCCGAATTGAGGAGCGTTGCCCTTGGACGCCCAAGCTGCCCTTTATTTATCACTTAGTCTATTTGGTAGTTCCCCTGTTTATTTAGGGTAGTTTCAATGTCGGGCCCAATGCTCATCAGGGGTATTTGATTGAGAGACTTGCAATATGCGGCTACTTCTCGTTCTTTTGGCAAGGGATGGATGTAGTAGCTGTTGTCATTGATGACAGATGTTTTTCATAATCCGCGAGAGGCAGCCCTGCTGGGCGGTTGAGCATGCCACATAGCTTGCTTCCCTGCCTGGTAGCCAAAATTAAGGCGCACCCATGGACGCCCCAGCTGCCTCTTATTTCTGAGTGAGCTTATTCGGTGGTTTTACTGTTTATTTAGGATAGTATCAAAATCAGACTAACTCCGTGTTTTCCAGACTTCGCGTACGACAGCAGTGATGAAAGAACGCAGATAGTTTGACCTTTTGAAAAGAATAGCTGCGGTCACACTGCCACTTTTGGCCGCAGCGAAACAGTGGGTTTTAATGAGGGAAACGATTTTTTGTGTGTTACCGCAAATCCCACTTCAGACCTGATGATGTTGAGTTTCCATGGTAACGTCAAAAAGAAAAAAGGGTTTCGGATTACATTCACCATGTCGAGTGAGTAGATCATTCAAAACCCCAGATGTAATTAACCAATCATGTAGCAGCCTTTGACAGATTGTTGAAAGGTTCTGGGTAAACTCAAAATCAAAACAAATTTCCCCGCCAAATACAAACACGTTCAGAGACATCGCACGCTGAGAACAGTGAAAGAAAGGCAAAATCTGACCTGGGCGTTTAGATCCAGCTTAGAGTCAATTTTGCAGTGTGACCCCAAGCCCTGGGACAACTGAAATACCAAGACAAATTTGGCACTTCGGATTCCGAAGCGGAAAAATCCGTTTCACTCTGGTGTGTGTGACCGCAGCTAATGATAGAGATTTGATCAAGAGGGCATGGGCTCTCGTGTTCATAGCTCTTATTAATTTAGTTATTTCTTCAGATGAAGGTGGATCCATATGAAAATCAAATTCGAGAGTAGGTAAAGACGGAATCAACAATGGCATCTTGTACATCACTGTCGGAAGATGGCGAGAAAATACTCTTTTGAAATGTTCAACGCATTGAGCGAAAGTAAAATTAGGCTTCGGTGAAATAGCTAAATCGACAACAAAGCGTTTGATTTAATGCCAGAAGTTGTGTTGAATTTACCGGTCACGGTCGACGCAGTCACTATTGTTTAAGGATTGACTTTTGATAATCTTTTGCGAAGATGAAGGGCGACAAATCTAACTTTCTTCAGGCGTGCAAGTTCTTTCTTAAGTTCAGATTTTGGTAAATGACCATATTTTGAAGCAATTTAAGATGACGAAATGTTAACAGTTCCAAAATTTGAAGCAAGGAAAGAGTAAATTCTTTCATTAAAGTTCTTAATCGTATCGTTTAAATTTGTATTTGAAATGTCAGTGATTGGCAATTCAGAGTGCATGAACGACTTGAAATACTCCCAGTCAGCTTCTGAACAAGGTAATTTAACTCCTGGTTCGTAATTAGGACGTTGCTGCAGTAAATGATCAATTTCCTCGGCTTCAATCAAGTTCTGTACTGGTAAATTTAATTCTTCGTCGAGGCAATGAATATGTCGGTATGATCTTCGATGATCTTTAAGGCCACGTATATTTTTACCACAGGAGCAGAAAATATGAGAAGAAATCGAAAAAATATCACCCTGTTGGAGCAAATGGGTTCGTCCATCCATTGTTTCACAGCCTTGCAAATCAGGCTGGCCCTCAATTTTCACCTTGCAGTGCCATTGATAGCAACCCAAAGGAATGAATTCTTTGTCACAAAAATTACAAACGACGAATAACACAAAAATCCAAAGAAAGGCAATAGTCTTCATGACCTCCGAGTTCGTAAGTTGATGTACTTTGATTATTAAACAAATTAAAGTAAAGTAAACAAAATATATCCTACAAATGCATCAAAACTAGAGGAACCAGCAGAGGACGTGACTGACCTCATTCATTGCATAATAATAATAATAATAATAATCATCACCATCATCATCATCATCATCATCATCATCATTATCGTTTCAGTTTCCACTGCTTGCTCTGTGTCCATTCAGTTCTTATAATAGAAGACGTCACTACTAATCACCAAGTAATGCCCGTGGTTGATTTTCCAGCTCCATTGTGACCTAACAGTGACGTCACTTGGCCTTCGAATAACTTCAGATTGAGGCCATCGACTGCCCTTTTATTGCCTCGCCTGTAGACCTACAATAATTACAGTTAACACAATACAATAAGGTAAGATGCGGATGCTGACCCTGTATCTAGAAAGGCGGCTAAACTAGGGTTAACAGAGCAACAGAGGTTGAGGCCCCGGAATCCCACACTTAGATAAAACCATCGAAACAACTTAGAACTTAAAGCAAGAGAAAACTTATTTCAAATATGACAAGAATACATTAAATTCTTCCCAATGTACGTACCAGTATCAAAGTATCACTTGTTACAAGATTTCAGGAGATCTACTTAATTGATAAAACTTTGTATTAAAAATGATCATAATAAAAATTACTTTATATTCCGCATATACAAAGCTAGCCTATATGACGTGCTTCTAATCAGCATCGCATCCACTCCTTCGTATGTCAAATGCTCAGCATCCTCCATTACATGGGTTGTTTGATCTTGCTATTTACTTCTTTTTTGTAGATTTGACAAACGCAAAACCACGATTAAACTACAGTTTGTCAAACCAAACGTTTAATACTTAATTACGACCGAAGGATTTTATTAACTGTCAAAGTAATTCAGCAACTGACGGATTATGCTTGGAGAGCTTCACTGGCGGCTTCAGAGGCCAAATTCTTGGAGAAAAGTCCCAGAAATATCACAAATAATGTCGTTCTAATCCTTGCCCTTCACTCTGACTTGGGCTTTGGCGGTGCCTACGTGCATGGAACTTTTGTCAGAATTTATAGTACAATAAACTGTATGTCCTTCCTGACGTCACCGACAGTCCTTCGATATAGCGAACCACGTACCCTATGCCATTTAAGACAAGTGGAATATCGGCTGGACTGGTATCCGGAGAATTGGTCGCCTGCAATTGTTTGCCGATAATCATGTACTTGTTAAGCAAAAGTGCACAACTGTAGTGGCGTGCACGTTTCTATAGCCAACAATAACTTCTGGCAAACTATTTTCCACGGTGAATAATTAACTATTAATTTGGGTCGCATAGGTATATCAAATGTATCGGCGAAAATCTTTCCGCGGCAAATGATTATCGGTGAATAATTACTAACGAACAATTTGTTGCAGCGAACAATTGCTGCCGAGCAATTTCCCGTGGCGAATGATGATGACGGAAAAACGGACGGCGAACGATATCTTGAAGTCAGCTGGACCACGGCGGCATAAGACAAAACAGGAGCAAATATTTCATTAGCACCACACTATTCAAAAAGCCATCGTTCATCAACACCATATTTTCCGAATCGTGCCTTTTAAGCACATCCTCAATCACAGAATTATACCCACCTTTACAAGGTTCTGTATGTGAACACCAACAGGTAATGGCGGGTCAGGCTCAAACTGACTGTTGCGTTTCACAAACAATGTATCATCAGTTGTCAAATCTTCGTGAGGCATCTCTGGCATTTCAATCTAAAGAGAACAGAAGTCATAATTAGTAGGAAGACACTCTCTAGCAATGTATCATGTTTGAAGTGATAATGAAGGTTTTCGCATGTCATTACTGACGAAAACTAGAAAAATTAATTTGAAGAAAAACCTGACAAAAATGAAGCCGGAGTTGCAAGCTCTCCGTGATAAGATAGAATACGTGAGTTGCAACATCGATGGCAAATAAGGACGCCCAATTGCAAGGGAGTCTAGTACAGTACAACCATGATTCATAGAGGGTTGTTAAGTTCCGTCCTCTCTTAGATGTAATGTTTTCGCTATTTCGTGCAATATTCTTGTTTTGTACAACAAGCAAACTATTAAATCCGGCATAAACTACAACCTGTTGGCTAACATACAAATGATAGTTTCCCGCATAAACTCCTTGAAAAATTGTATTGGATTGACAGGCTATCGTAAATAAGATTAATTTTTGTTTGGCTGAAGGAAAAAAAGCTAACTTTGAGTAAATTTGAAGAAAAGAAATAAAGTCTGGCCCACACGCTTGATCTCTCACCTGCAACTCGTTGGATATGGGAGGTGCCGTCAATCCGTGTTTCAGGGAGTAAAGATACAAAATATAAATGTAAGTCTGCAATTGGAAAGCAATTGGAAAGCAATTGATGAACAATTCATTAAACCAGTGATACCTAGTAGTAGATTATGTTTTTAATAATATTGAAGAAACGCTGAGGGGCTTGCCTCAGTATGCTTCAGACAACATGTATCAGTAAGAGAGGACGTCAATTTCATTGAGGGAGGGGGGCAGGGTGTTACTTTAAGCTAGACGTAGGCACTTTTTTCATAGTGTATATGGGCTGAAGTTGACTAATAAACAAAGGTGATAAAGAAAAATCAAATTACCGCAGTTACCTTAGGCTTTACGTCCCGCGACGCTGTATCAGATAGCCTTTGTTAAAGTTTATATATATATCTACCTATCTATATATATTTATGTTCTATACTCGACGAAAAGAGAATCATTGAGTTATGTCACTATTGCAGACTATTGGCTATCATGAATCCAAAATAGTGTTTTTAGGAAAGTAACGTGTATTTTTTTCATATGGAGCACGCTTTACTTCCAGAATACAACCCACCTCTATACTCCAGTTATGTTCTGCTGTTTATGTGATCCGTTCCTCGCAGGAGTGACTAGATAAGCAGCAGCACACATGGTATTAACGTCTATTTTGCAATGCATATCATCGCTATTTCAACTGAAGGTTGTATTATTTCTTCCGGTAGTGCCATGGCCCGCTCTCTCTCTTACCTCCAAACTAGCAACAGATCATTTCAGACCCTTTGTTTGTTCCGTTCTTCTATGGACCTTTGATATTGCAACAATATATTGAATCAGAGGAGGAACCGAAAGCTTCTTTTAATGAATTTTAAAGGTGCTCTCTGACAATTTTCTAGCAAAATCTCAACAGTGTCATATTTGTCGTACGCTTTATAAGCGTTGTGCCATTTTTGCCATAAGTGGCATAAGCGGAATTTTCGGAAGGGGAATGTCAGCTCTAAAACTTCCTGTGTTGAATAAAACTCCTCCCATTGCATCAAATATCATATTAAAGATTTTGTAGAAACTCACCCTTTTGCACGGTTAAAGGAATATATGACGTCCTAACCGGGAGGTAATTTCGAATATTTAGTTCAACGAGACTTCTCTGTATCGTTTAAATTGTTTGTCTGCACTCTTTAGAAGGCAGATCGACTCCAACTTGACATGCGAAAAAGAATCATGACTTCTCCCTTAGACTAGCCATTGTCCACTGTAAGCATGCTATTAATTACCCATATTCATGAAGTATTTGGCTTCAGGTATCTAACCTTTTTTAGCATTAACATTCGCTTCATCAATATATGACCATTAAGAAAAAGCATCACAAAACTTTTTAATGCTCGCAATAACGGTTTCGTTAAGCAAAATTACTGATAGATGATCGCCTGGCATACTTATCAGAAAGTAGAATTTATTGGTATTTGAAACCTTCTTTTGATTGAATTTGACTACGTCTTCTTAACAAATTCATCGGAGTTACTTAATCTTAACCTTTCACTCCTTACAGAAATGCATAAAATCACAGTAAAGTGTTACATTTAAAGCGATGGAGCTACGTATGCCCAATAAATTCATTCGATCCAAGAATCCAAGCTTTAGACTCAAACATTAAGAGAATTAGGATATAGATAGAATAGCTTAGTCGAGAAGCTCTAGGACTTGAATTTTGCATTGTTAATTAATTTGTTGCTGGTCTATTAAAGTAGCTGTGATACTGTATGATATACTCGAATTTACTGAGTTAATTTCATCACAACCTCTGCTGCCTAGTACTCGTAATTTTGTAACGTTTTCTTTTAGCGGACCATATCAAATATTGTTTTCACTCATGAAAATCATGTAACGAAACAAAATCATCATGTACACGCAAAGTCATGGTTGTTTCGAAATTTATAACATTCTTTGCATTTTAAGTGTCTTCTTACAGTACCAGTGCCCTTTTCAATTTCTAGGCTTCTTGCATTTGAAAACACATGGCATAACTAGGCTAATTGATTCAAACTGTTGCACAATGAATTCCGTAACCTGACCCCTGTTATTTAAAGTTCTTTTTTAGCAGTTCCGTTACCATTCTTATTTCGATCTCTTGTGTAATAGCTTATGCTCAATTTTAACAGCAAGTTGTCTTATTCATTCCTTTATACTAAATCTATGCAACTAATAATGCTTTCCAGAATCTCATCGACGACTCTATTTTGTTAATTACTGTTGGATAAAAGCTTTACTGCTTGTCTTGAATTTCTCTTATGCTACGAACATGGGTTTTGTTACGCATATGACGTACAGGAACATAGCAAAAAGGTGCAAATAGAATGATAGGCCTTGCATCCATCTTTCAATATAATAATTTGAAGGTCGGTAAAAACATTTTAGATTGCTTTCCGTCGTCGTTAAAAAACAATTTAAGAATAATTGATGGTCCAATTTCTCGAATATTTTGTGAAGCTGTGCTTCAAATCGATGTCATACCTTCCAATAGCATTGATATGATTTATTACACTTAGTTGAAAACCTTAATCATGCGGTGTTGCACTACCTCGGAAATAATTTTATGACTTTGCTCCCCCCAATAATTTACCAATGCTACAACATTGGAAATAGAAAATTTGGTAGATGATTTGTATCACGAAATTTCAACATGAATTGATGGTTGTCTCTGTACTTTTTTCAGACAATGTCGAATAAATTCATGAATATCAAAACTTTTATAATTTTTTTTCACTCGTGCCGTTCTTCTTTTTGACATAGATAACCTGTCCACATTTCAGAACAATACCTTGGGCATTCGTCGAGATGAGCCTTTTCAATCTTTGAATAATGCCTATCAAAACCCTGTTACTTAAACCGTAAATTTATGAACTGCCCAAAATCATGTGTTTCGTTTAGGACTTCCGCAAATTCAAAAAATCGTTTTTGACAAATGATGTTTAGCTTGAACGCTATATTTGTACGCCGGCGTTTACAGGGGCTGCCACTTCAATGTGGTTACATTGGGAGCCCCACAAAACATTGTTTTTGCAACGTGATCACTTTTGTGCTCCATTTCCTCGCCCCCTTTCCTCATTGTGATTCGAACTTTGGGCGGGAATGCTATTGGGGATTGTTGCTGTTGCTGCTTTCAGAAAATCTCTGAAGGCAAAAGTTTGCAATCAGGTGATGCCGCAAATGCGGAAAAGGAACACTTGTTTGCTGCTTGTGATCATATCAAGAAGGTACAAAGTAAAAGGCTCGCAATCGTCGTTTATTGACACAGTGATTGGATTGACATAATCACGGTAAGAACCATTACAGCGGAAACACAAACCGCCAGATGACTTATGATATACTTCAGTCATATCCCTCCAACATTGCCAAGAACCGTCTATGAGACCCCTCATAACAAGGCTTAAATTCCAAGGAAGGAGGGCCATAGATAATGCAGGTAGTTTAAGTAAAAGAGCTAGCTGCAAGAAACCCCGTTGCTACGAAACTTGAACCGATTAAGTTGAAAGTCGTCATGGAAGCAAGAAGGTAACCAAATCCAAAGAGTAGAGGTGCAGGGAAAGGACCTTGTGGCATTAACTAAAAATTTCTCTTAGGCACACAAACGTTCTGTAAGACGTCTGAGTTTCTTCTTCCGTCTCGCTTGCAATCAGATTTTCTATTATTTTGCTTTACGGTATTATTACTCTAGTTGTAAGATACACTTGAGCACTATCTTGCATGTTAACACAGTTCATGCCTGTAATATCCTTGGAATCATCAGTATTTCACTCCACTCTTTTTCACTTTCCAGTGCATCTAGACAAATTTAGGGAGCGCTCATAATTGATCTTATGTTCTCTTCTTTACCGAACGTAACGGGAACGCGCCCCTCTTCTCTCCACCAATATGTTCTCTGCAGCATGTAGTTCTGTCATTGGCGGTTTAAAGGGGGGTTTAGTGCTGACGCCTTCGATTTTGGAGGAGAATAAGAAACCCAAATGTTTAAAAGAAGATGTTTGAAATTTTATGGCTGAAGAAAGAACCTTTTCAAACAGGGGCCTAAAAGCTATTTTCTGCCCCGTGCCCCTCAGCCACTAAAACCATCCGCAGAATTATGTTCCTCCTTATTAGCAACATCATTTTTGACTGACTTGCCCGCTGTCTGTATTTGCGTAGAATGAAGATTAACGGCGATAAAATGCAACAGCACATATCAGAAGGGTATTCAGATTGGCCCAGCCAATTTGACTGAATGCAAGTTTTTTCCTGGTTTCCATAAGTGAGATTTGAGTGGTCGTATGAAGGGAATCTTTGTTAATAAGGAAACTGAAACATATCATGGTAGCAAACTTTCATTTAGCAAATTTATGCTGAGTTCGTCCAGGTATGGCAAGAACCCTCTCTGGCGCCCTTGAAAAGATGAAAAAACTAGTTACATTTAGCAAAATTTGAATAGCCTCATTACAATATTTCTGCGATGAGACTATGGTTTAGGTCAGGTGTAGCTAAATTCTAAAATCACCCTAAGTTTAAAATGTTTGGGACCTTCTACAAATTAAATATCACCTTAGGTAACTGCGATCACAAACTGTTGGTTTTAAATGATGTTATAATTGCTTTGGCATATTTATAAATACGCTCTTTGTGGCCCCATCAGGGGAGTCGATCGGTGGAGGTTGAGAGAACACTTTTTCTCACATTTTTTGAAGAGAGGGGACCAATTGTTTTGTGCACCTGTACTTTTAGTATATCAGTTAAGTTTTTGGTCAACAAAAAAAAGTTATAGACATCTTTTGTCAGCAAAAATTTAACTCTGAACATGAAACTTAAATCCGCCAGTTAGTAAACAAGGCTGTGCTTTGCTGTGCTGTTCCCATGGTCTGTTGACTGTTGGGGCGCTTTGACGTCCAAACCGTGCTTCTCCAGTCTTCTCGATTTTTTGCAATCCTCATGTTGTCAGTTGTTGATTGGCCGGTCCATTTATTTATGTCGGCATGCCAATTGTGTTTGGGCCGGCCTCTTACCTTCTGCCCCGCCCCATATCCATACATAATCGTATGGGCCAGAGTTCCTGGTCTTCTGGTGACATGCCCAAACCATTGCAGCTTTCGTCTTCTGGCTATTTAATATGAATGGGCATTCTTGAATCGAGTAAAACAGATAAAGCCATTTAATAAAACAGCTAACTTCTGGAGATACTCCAAGAAAAAAGGCTCCTTTCTTTCAAATATTGGAGGAGGCATCAATTCAACCTCTCCCTCTTATTTATAACTTTCTTGATGCACCGATGATTTGGGGGGAATGGTAGGGCTTTAAAGAGAAAAAATTGAAAAGTTTATAATTTATATTCCAATGTGGTTTGGCATGGTTTTGCGGTTCCAGAAAATATTTTATAGGCAGAAACGCTTTCAAATTTTTTTTCAATCATCGTCAAAAAAATTGAAACAAATCAGCAACAGTATAAAATGAAGGCTTAAAATATGCAATAAAAAAATGTAATAGATACTCTGCATATTGAAATTTCTTCTCGTCAACGCTAAGATGTTATCTTTATTGATATCCGAATTTGTGTGAAGAGTATAAGACAATTACGGGAGAATAAAGAGTTATGTGCCAAGGTGTAATATTTTTCAGTAATCCATTACATTTTTTTACCAACCATCTTTTATAATAACGAAGTAAACGCGTTTCTAGGAGAAAGGAATAACAAAATTCTAAATAAGAATAGATTGCACTTAATGGCGCAGCGGATAGCTTTACAGTCAAACCTGTTTATAGCGGACATGCCCTGTAGCGGGCACCTGGTAATAGCCGACACATTTTCCAGGAACGGGCCAAATCATGGTCAAACTCTCATTGAAATACCTCTATATAACGGACAGTTTTATAGCGGACACTTGTTATAGTGGACGCCTTTTCTCGGAACCGCCTAAACAATTGCCTTATAATTAACCTTTGTATAGCAAACAGTCGTATTTTACTCCTATTTAATCTCCCCTAGCCCTATGGCTTTGATGTCTCTGAGTTGTCAGAAGAATATAAACCGATAAAATTCATGATACAGTAAGTATTTTTTGAACAATGCAACTATTCCAAACACTTTGCTACTTTTGCATCTATGTTCTCAGTTATCTTCTTGAAAGCTTTTTCCAACTAAAGTACCACATGAGCATCACTATAAAAGTATAATTCATTGGTGTTTTTCTTATCCAAGTCCTGCAACTCTATTACTCCCTTTCCTGTAAATGTCGCACGGATAAAACTGTTAGGAACCTTGAAAAACATGGAGGCAATACTCCAGTTGAATGGCACGTGTCCGACGAGCCTCTTTGAAATACTAATACCACCTCCTAAAATTCTTGTTAATGCTTTATTATTTCGGATTATATATGAGATTTAAAACATTGTCATGAATTAATGTATCTTTTAGTTCTTCTTTTCTTGGCGAAATTAGGCAGACTAATTAATTAGGATTAATTAATTAAGATTAGCTATATTAAGCAGATATAGTTGAAAACCTCTGTATAGCGGACACCTGGTAATAGCGGATACTTTTTTCAGGAACCGCAGGTGTCTGCTTTAGACACGTTCGACTGTATCTCATTCTGCTAGGGCTATTTCCAAATACAGCTCTACTTGGGAGACAAGGGGGTGGAATGTATACAAAGATCAACGTTCAGAATGACTTTTTTTGTAAAATGTTCTATAAATTCTCATATTTTTAAAGTTGGGATGTCGACCTTGATCTATATGTAAGTCTTTCCTTTTCCTCTAAATCTTCCCCTTCGATATTTTCTCCTTCCTCTTATCTGTCCCTTTTTCTTATTTGATCTTTCTCGCCAGATGTCCAAAATCCTCTTGGCTTTCGTTGATGTTTTCTTTCAAACACCTTTCCTTCTCCTTTGCTTTCCGACCACCTTACCAAACTTTTGATTTTATTTCCCTCTTGAATTGCGTCAATGACCACCAAGTCGTGCTGAGCGTTTGCAGCACGCCTTGGGCTATTGTTAAGAAACAAGGAACCAATCACAAGGTCCATTCAAACAACAAAATCGCTGCAGGAAAATAACTGGAGGTCGTGCGGAATCTCGTCCGCCCGACATCCGGTTTTGCTTGCTTGGAGACAACATATTTCATTATAAGGAATGTTTGCCTCCGATTTCAGCGAAGTGTTCTCTTGGAAATGACAAGAGATGGATATGAAAAAAAATCGTAGTCCTTATAAGAAGGGAAGAAGGGGAGTTTCAGTGGGGGTGTTCAGTCTGATAAAATTTGAATCCCCTCGTTAAAATTTTCCTTAAATACTTTTTCGCTGTAACTTTTATTATTAGTTAATGCCTAGATGATGCCAGTTATTATAAATAAATTTTTAATGTCAATGCTCTCTTACATTATCATACTATATCGACAATTACAATAATTACTAGTTTATTTAAATCGTAAAGCTTCATCAACTAATTAATTGCCCCTCCTACCCCCTCCCAATAGCTCTTGCTATTTGGGACGTTGCTTAGGAGTATCAAGGGTGTTGAAATTTATATACAAAGAGACTTACTAAATAGCATAATTTGGATACGCAGATATGGACAGCACACCCATGATAAAAGCCCACCATCCACTAGTAGTAGTATTATAATATTAGAAATGGATTCCAGAGTTCTATAGATTCTCTGGAACAGAAGGCTATTATGGACAATTTGTGTTAGTAATGTTGTTGACCCTAATGTGTACTCACAAGACGTATATTATATAACATCTTTCAGATTTTCCTGACATGTTGCACTTCTTTTTGCACCTGTGGTACTTCAGTACTGCACTGCATAAGCTGGCCGGTTGCCCATTTCTCAGAATGCTGCTTCTCAATTGTAAGGCAGAAGCATTTGTAGCTTCAAAGAATATAAGAAATTTATTGTATAGAGGAAGGCAAAACAGTGTGGCATATACAAGGATAGAATGAACAGTTTTGGTAAAGTAGTTGGTGGAAGGAATTGAAGGTACCTTAAACAGGTGCTGAGGTGGAGTAGCAACTGGCTTTGTAATATAGTACTGAAGGACTAATAGGATGCATTTGAATGATGAGCAAACATTAAAGAAAATGGGGGAGGGGGAGGGAGGGGTTGGCACAGGAGAATAAGCTGGCGGACGTTTAAAGCTGTGTGTTGTATCCATTTCTCAGAATGAGGAGATGACTGCATGGCGATTTTATGGCTAATATTCTTTCCGCAATTGCCCTTCACCTACAGATAAGAGGCTCAAATCGACAATAAACCCAGGCAAGCTTAATATTGAGTAGTTGTTATTGGTATGCAAAAGGCAATGGATAGAGGCTCCAATGCTGTTGAATGCTAGTTTACTGATAGAGTTACATGGTTATTGAGAAGCAGTTAACAAGTTTCATGTGAATTTCAGCCTTCCTTTGTAGGCCAGTTCATCATTTACTCTCTTGTTTCCCTTACTATTTCAGTATCCACAGATAGTTGACACGTATTTGAATGCAATGAAAGAACTAACAGAAAATCAGGTAAAGACACATCAGGTTTATTGCGTATTATTGCCCTTGATAAATCTTGTGTAGAGCAAAGTTTATATTATGGTACTACATGGGCCTAATATTGAATGAATGATTCCACCATCATACACACATGTATGTATGTATGTATGTATGTATGTATGTATGTATGTATGTATGTATGTATGTATGTATGTATGTATGTAATCACGGTGCGTTAGTATGCCTGCAGAACTTTGACGTGCTGTAAGTTTGTACTCACTAGAGCTAAAATAAAAAATTTGGGACAGGAGGAAAAGGGGTGGGTTCTATTACAACAATAACAACAAAAAAGTTAATATGGTGTCAATAACTCTATATATGAATATTAACCCTACCCAATAACGGGCTTTTTCATACTTAAGCTAGCACGGGGGTGGGGTGGAGGTGGTGAGAGTAATAGCCCGCGGCTATTTAATATGTATAACTGCTATAAAGCGTGATTGTATGCTTTGGTATTAAGGTTTTTAATACTTTATGAACTTTAACATTCAATTTAAGTGTTATTATAAGTCAAATAGGGTTTACCAGATTTAAATCTGATCGGAATAAATTAAACATTTTTTCGCATCGTGTACTAAAAGCACCAATAGTTAACTAGAAAGCCTTTTAGAGCCTTAGAATAATTTGCCATTCTAAATACCTGAGAAAGACACTTTAATTTACTCCAGGCGAATATTGGAACCAATAGTACAGAAGCCTCAGCAATCGCAGCTAAACGACTTCTAATAGAATATGTTTTTTATGTCTCAAGAAATGCATATTTTTGACCTTTCTCTATGGTTTTTAGGTACAAATTTGTTAAAAAAGTTAGGAGCGGAAATATGATGCAATTAAAGTCGATAAGTACACCATAATTAGTGCTAATCAGCTGGTTATCAGCATTAGAGAGCTTGCAATGTATTAAGAACTTACTTTTAGATCATTCTACAAAATATTTGAAACTTTTCACTATATATGGTCAACTTCTGTTTCATCAGGGTCCCGTGACCAGACGACATACCGTGATAGCCACTATTTTCTTACCAGTTTTACCAAAAGCATTGAAAGGTTATTAAACAGTATTCACAGCCGCCGACCTACTAGCCCTCAACCCCTCCTTCCGACCCGCGATAAGTAAGGTTAAATGTTACGCAATATTGCGAAATCCTTAAAATTGTTAATAGCCCTTCTTTTTTTTCTACAAAATTTGTATATGATTTATGTCTTTGCAGTGTCTTAATGGTATTTCTAAGTTAATAAGGAAAGATTTTTTTTAAATTTTGGATTGTTTTTTTGGGCTACAAATTGTTTGGGTTTTTAACTACTTTAATGAGTTGTCACTATCAATCCAGCGGTTTTGTATCTCTTGAGCATCATAACGTATGAATAAGTACAAAATATGCAAACCATAACTTCTAAAAATTGTTCTTTAAAACTTCATCTACAAATTTGACCATCATGTAATAATCCTGCATTTATTTTGTTACCCTTACGAAACGAATTTCAGTTTATTGTTTTATGAAATAAATGTTTGTCAAATGATTGCGACATATTTCCTTAGTTTCTGATCTTATGTGACAATACAAAATACTTTGTACAAATTCGAAAAACAATATTTTAGATAATCAAAAACATATAAACAACAAAGGTTCTAAAATTTAAAAAAAAGAAAGGCCATACATTTTTGACGATGAAACAGAACCTCGAAATCTCAAAATATCAGTTTTTTATAACAATAATATCAATTTATATTAAGAAAAGTCAGTGAAATTTAAAAGAAGTATGAACAGAAATATATTGCCTTGTCCCTACCAATCGTTACCCCCGAGAAAAGTAGGATTAAATTTCTTTTTGTCCCTTTTCTTCCCGTTAATTTGTTTTGTAAGTATTTCATTTCTTAGGCAAACATTTTGTTATAATGTCATTCACGTTTTATATTTTCTCTATCCCTTTTCCTTAGTACACTGAAGATCTTCCCTCACAACAATGCACTTAAGAAATGATACTTATAGTATATATATAATCTATATAATAATTTCAAAGCCAAACTTGCTTTTGATTAAGCAGGAATTTTATTAAAATAACTACAAACGAGGTAGTTTTTGTTGTTTTAACTCTCCTTCCCCAATTGGTTTTATTTACGGCTGTAAGACGGTTGGGTGATAAAGTGAGAGAGGCGAGATTGAGATGGCTTGGCCATGTGCATAGGAGAGATTAGGGACGAAGGATATATTGGAAGGAGGATGCTGGAGATGGGAATACCGGATAGGAGAAGGAGAAGGAGGCCAAGAGAAGGTTCATGGATGTGGTCAGGGAGGACATGGGTGTGTTTGGCGTGACGGAGGAGGAAGCAAACAACAGACTGGTGTGGAGAAAAAGGATTCGCTGTGGCGACTCCTAAAATGGAAAAGCCCAAAGAAAAATAATAATAATAATAATAATAATTCTAATGCATTTCTTAAGGCCATGAAATATTAATCGACGGCTGTAGCACATCTTGTCCATTTAAGAGAGATATACCAATAATTTTAAGCCGCTGTTTTATTACATGCATTAGATAAATAACTGTAACAGGGCTTAATAAAATGGTTGAAGTTTTCTTTTCGTAAAAGTAGAAAAATAATGTCTCTAAGCGATGTCAGTATAAATTTTGCTCCCTTAAACCGAGTTACATTTACGATTAGCGTATTTCTTAATCGATGAATAGCGTTTCGAGACTAAAGGAAGTGTTGCCAGTAAATCCTGTCACAGTTTGGGACAATAGAAACACTTGCTAAATTCAGACATCTTTGCTTTGGTATTTCACGCATTGTGGTTTACACATAATTCTGAAAAATCCTTCAAGGCAGCACTGTACAATTTGGAACTTCATGTTGGCCTGGATTGAAAGTACATTAACTATCTACTAAACGGTCCCAATCTTGTTGGAACTGCACCATCTTGGAACAAATTTCCCATGTCCCTACCAACTGCTAATCGAGACAGTGAAGTAAGGTAAGTTGAAGTATAATTTGCCTCGCCCTCGCATTAGAAAAAGGAAACCTCTACTGGAGTGTTCAAGTATTTAAAACAGTCCATGCAGCGCAATAAAACAGTTTTTGATAAAGAATTACTTCGAAACATCAATATGCTAGTGTTTATTTACTGATAGTCTAGTTAATTTTAAACAACACGATGGCTTAACTTTTTGATTGTATTATATATATTTATACATATACATAGTTATATGTATATATGTATATTTAATAAGATTGACGAATAAATACAAGGCAAGTACTCCGTTCAGATGTTTTACGTCTCAAGACGACTTTCAAGTTTCTATATACCGCAGGACTTACGTCCAGACTAATGGTTTGCCCTATATATATATATATACATATTTATATATATGTATACCTAAAAACAGATTAAAAAGCAACAAAACTTAAAAAATATATACAGTATAAACATTAAGACTTTGGCTCTCGCGAGCTTTCAGAAACACAGTTTCCTTTATCTGGCACTGTGCCAGACGAAGGAAACTATGTTTGCGGAAGCTCGCGAGAGCCAGGGTTTTTATTATTTGAATATAAATATATATAATATAATTTGTCATGGAGCTAAATCTACCAGTTATAATATGATTATAAACATATGAATTAACATTATAACATTTAAAATACGTGTGAATATGTATATGTCTGGCACTGATGAAGGCTCACAGCCGAAACACAATAAATATTAATCAATTAATTTCCGCGTACCCACTGAGTGGAGGAGAATTCGCAAAAGACTGGGCCCGACATTGAAACTACCCTAAATAAACAGAAAAACCACCAAACAGGCTAACTGATAAATAAAGGGCAGCTGGGGTGCCCATGGGCGACGCCCCTCAATTTAGGTCAACGGGCAGAGAAGCAAGCCATGAACCGCCCAGTAGGACCGCCTCTCATGGACTATGGAAAGAACCTGTCATCAATGCGTCATCAATGAGAATAGATGCAACACATGATCCTAGGTATATGCCATGCCACTGTGCTGCTCCAAGGAGGACAGCAGAAACCAAGTAAAAGCTGAAATAAACCCCCTTGTTCTTCAGCATGTGTTCTGAGCTATTCACACAATTTTTTCACATTTTTGAGGCAAACGTACATTACATTTGTCCACGATTTTAGGTTGTTTAGAATACAGCGCAGATAATCTCAGAATCATAAGCGTATTTTGGTGGAGAGGACTTAAACGCCACTAGTTCCCTTGCTCCTATTTTATCGGTTCTTCAGACATTCCCAAATTGAACGCTTTTCTACCCCTCTCTAGAAAATCTTCAGCGGACGCTCATGTTAGTTAACTCGACGTAACACATTACTTGGAATAAAAGTCCAGGTTTATTATTTTATTTATGCAGATAATTGTTATCAGAATACCCACTATATGAACCTGACCTTAAGAGCAACGCAGTAATTTTAACTGAAAGTCAACACAACTCACACCAAGAACTCTCCAAAGTTTTTAATATACGATCTGTCTAGTTGGAGGGTGTCTAAAACGGAAGCTGATTGTTAATATTGCGTATTTCTAGAAGGAAAAGTATTCAAAGTGTTATCTAAAATGGAGGTATATATTTCAAGTCGCACCGTAGTAAGACCCTACATTCTCCTTGGGAAATGTACTAAACTGCGGCTTTCTCATCACAAAAAGGAAGAAAACAATGTATTATTTAGCTCTATCTTTGAAAACTTCGTGCTCTCCTCTTCATCTTCTACTCTTCAGGTCCTTAAAAGGATTCTTTACTATACGAATGTATCTTTGTGACTATGCGATGGAAAGCCGTACCTATACGTATTCCAAGAATGACATCATGCTTTACTGGGACCTTCTAAAATTAAGAAAATGTATTATTAACGGTGCATACCTGTTCGTTGCATCAGATGGTGTAAAAATTCCAATTATACCCTGCATACGTGGTTCCTTGATTTGCCGCATAGGGCTTACATTTGTAGCTTCTCTAATAATTTTCGATAAGCAATATGGCTATGAGATGTATGCTTGTTTGGATCGGTGGTGGTTCCACCGATAAATAGTTGGAAAGTTCTAGGAAGTTGCGAATTAAATATCTTAAAAGTTAAAAATGAATTTCACTGAAATGATGTACATACATAATACAATTGTTTGCTTGGAACTTCCTTTTTACGTAGTCACACTTTGCCTCAAATTGTGTAGCTAAGTACAGGAACAGGAGAAAATTTTTTTGTCCATACAACATCCTACTCTCAGTCCTCGATGGTTATCATGTCCACAATATTTTCATTCTTACGTGCTGTGAGTTGACATAAATCATCTGTGTTTTTTAGTAAAACTTTTTACATCTCATCAGCTACAAAACCTAACAGCATCTTAGGGTTGCATAAAAACAACAGAAGCAAATTTGGAAGCGGAAGTATCCCCAACTATAGATAACTCTCGATCTTAAAGGATAAAATTACTCTTTATATAACGAAACGATGTATCGAACGTGTATCAACCTTTTTAAAGTTGTTAACAAGTTAAGTCATCACAAACCAAACAATTGTGACAATCTAGAAGGGCTTTCTAAGAACGGAATTTCTTTTGTCATTTTAGAACCTAAAGAACAGAATTTCTTTGTCATTTTAGCACCTAAAGAACGGAATTTCTTTTGTCATTTTAGCACCTAAAGAACGAAATTTCTTTTGTCATTTTAGCACCTAAAAAACGGAATATCTTTTGTCATTTTAGCACTTCAAGATAGTACTTAACGTTTGTCAAACTGAAGAGGCTAGGTATTCACTGTTAAAAAGTTACATAGAGGGCTAAAAAACCCTCCTTAAAGAGAGTTGTACGCAGAAACACCCGTGCAAAATAGGGTTAAGGCAGCAATGTTCTCAAAACGTTTCATGTGACGTCATCATCATCATCATCATTACTGTTTTTGGCCTTCATCGTCAACTAAGTCACTGGCAATCAGTGTCTTCCTTCCCCCCACAGTTGTAAACGTTCTCCTCCTTTAAACCAACTGCTTTTGTATCCTATCTTACGTCGTGCGTGCATAGTAGTACTCTCCGTTCTGCCAACAATCTCCGTTTCCATTGCTCTCCTCACCCGGTCAACATCCACCGCTTTTGAGACATGACCATATCTCTCTGTCTCTCAATCGTATCCTGACCAATAACGTTTCCATGCCTAGTTCTTTCTACCGAAATGTGACGCCTATATATATATTTGGCTGTACACTGCTAAATAAAAATTTACGCTTGAATGTACCACTCACTTTTAAGAGTATGTAGTTTTGTAACTGTCATGTGTCGACCTAGATCCCTTACGTTATCTCAACTATAATTCTAAAAATATTATATCGTCCTCATCGTTTACCAAAGACCTACTTTTGCTGAGCGAAGGAAACCGTGAAACTATCGACGTGGCATCAGTCTCTTTGGTCTGATGTCACCGTGTCTTGTGACACTTGCTACGTACCACTTTAACGTGAAAGCTTCCTTAGATTAACCCTATTCAGCAAGGGGGAAGGAGGGGGAGGGGAAAATAAATTTACTCTCTTTACAATGATTTTTTTGAAAAAAAATATTTGTTAACTGGTAGATTTAATTTCTGTTGCCACTCAGTTACATCTCTTTGTCAAATGTGGATAAAAAATGGTAAAAAAATGGTGTGTCATCTTTCCTCTCTATTCGAAATGACTGGCAAGTTAACCTATAACACCAACCTGAAAGAATTTAATAGATTTTCAAAGTTTGGTCCTGATTTTGGCATTTGTCTCTAAACTTGGCTGACGTCATTAAAAAATAGGCAATATTGAAAATTTTTATCTTGGTTTTCGAAAGTACTCGCAAAAAGTAGTCATGCACGTTTACAATGTATGAACCCAGCATTTTAAGTAGTCCTAAGATACGCAAGAAGATATCGGCAACACTTTGAGCTCACTACATTCGTCCTGTTGATACGAATACCGTGTCCATGTTTGTGAACGGTATCTTGAAAATTGCAAAGATACACTCCAACTTTGCATCATGCCTATTTAAATCTACTTTGTATTTCATAATCAACAGTTCTTTCTGAACGTCTTTTGGAAACTGAACAACCGTTACTCGCAGTTGGAATGAATTGTAGGTGGTATTTGTTTGCGAGCGTTTTATGGTTGGTTTACTGACTTTCATAGTTCGAAATATGTTTTCTCGAAGAAACGGTTTTGTGACTTCATCATTTCAGTATTCTTTTTAGGAGTATTTCTATCAATGTGTAACTCGATCATAATAGAAAATTTCCTTCTTATTGTTAGTCCATATAAAGGTATTAATAATGTGTGACACTTCAGTTCCTCTGCTTTCAAATATCTCATACTCCCACGCTGTCTGTGATGACATGGACATGCGCGTCGCACAGGCCCGGCATCAGCGTCTTGCCGGCGAGATCGATCTCCGCCACCCCGTCGCGCGCCGCCGCGTTCTCCGAGACTTCCGCGATGCGCCCGTCCTCGACCACCACGTCGCGCGCGCCCACGATCGCGCCCGCGCGCGTGTCCAGCAGCGATCCGTTGCGCAGGATGAGAGAGGCGGTGTTGCTCATGGTGAGGGGCTCCGTTGGCGTGTTGGCGATGGCGTACTTGACCATGCAACGGCCAACATGACCAGCCTCACGGTCGTATAGAAGGTTCTCCCCTCACCCTGCCCTCTCCCCAAGGAGAGGGTTCTATGGAGCGCGGTAACAAGGCCCCCTCTCCCTGGGGAGCGGGAGGGTGAGGGGAGGACTTCGCCGCGTTAGTCCCGCACCGCGACCCTTAAATCGATCATCACCGGGGCGTTCTGCGGCAGGCGGACCATGCCGAGCACGCTGCGCGCGTGGCGGCCGTTCTCGCCACCGAAAGCGGTGATGTAGACCTGGGAGGCGTGGTCGGCGATGCGCGAGATGAATTCGAATTCGCGCGTGCAGGCGACATAGGCGTTCAGATGCAATACCCGATCCACCTTATCCAAAGTCCCGAGATAATGTTTCAGCCAGGCGAGCGACTGCAGCGCGCAGAGCTGCATCTGGCGGCCGGCCTCCGCCTCGTCGATCTCCGAACCGACCTGCCCCGGATTGGTCTGCACCCCATCGACCTTCGCCAACTGCCCTGCCAGATAGGCGGTGCCGTTATGGATCGTCAGCGGCAGATAATCGAACGCCGGCGTCTCGGCCGCCGGCAGGATGAGGTTCTGGGCGGCGAGTTTCTGTTCCGGGTTCACGGGCGGGCTCCTGTTAGATTGCCGCTTGACGAGGGCAGCAGGATAGACCGTGCTGCTATATCGCCGTAGGCTAAAATTGATTGGATGTAAGTCAAAAGTCATCCCCTCACCCCAACCCTCTCCCCAGGGAGAGGGAGCTAAGTTGGTGTACTACAAAGAACCCTCTCCCTGGGGAGAGGGCAGGGTGAGGGGAGAAATGCGGCGGGAACGAACGCGCGCCATAGGGGAGAAGAACGATGGCCAACGACACCGCACAGGCGACGCCGGACGTCACCATATTGGGCGCCGGGATCGTCGGTATCGCGACCGCCCTGTCGCTGACCGAGCGCGGCTTTTCGGTGGCGATGATCGACCGCAACCCGCCGGCGGAGGGCGCCAGCTACGGCAATGCCGGGTCGCTGTCGCCCTGGTCCTGCGTGCCGCAATCCATGCCCGGCGTCTGGAAGAGCGTGCCGAAATGGCTGATCGATCCGGAGGGGCCGGTCGCGCTGCGGCTGGGCTACGCGGCGAAGTTCCTGCCCTGGGCGGTGAAGTTCCTGCAGGCGGGACAGGAGCACCGGCTGCCCGCGATCGCCGATGCGATGATGGCGCTGACCCGGCCGACGGTGACCCTCTACCGCCATCATCTGGAGGGCACGGGGTCGGAGAATCTGGTGCGCGATTCCGTCTATGTGCACGTCTTCCGCAACGGCGACGACGCCGATCTGTCGAATCTCGCCTGGCGCATGCGCGCCGAGCGGCAGGTGCCGCTGGAAGTGGTGAAGGGCGACGCGCTGCGCGAGGTGGAGCCGGCGCTGGCGCCGGAATTCGAAGCGGCCGTGCTGATCAAACAGCAGGGCCGCGCGCTCGACCCGGGCGGCATCGGCAAGGCGCTGGCGGCGAAGGCGGAGCGGCTCGGCGTCCAGTTCCTGCAGCGCAGCGTCGAGAAGCCCCTTTCGTATACGGAGTAATTTCTGTTCGTTTTAAGTTTCAATGTCGCTCCTTACTTTCAGTTAAAAAAAAACTTGTTTTTTTTTTTTATTTAATTGACAATCAAGAGGGATCGAACGAAAGCAAGACATCGTCGAACGGGTTAGGAAGTGGTCATTTGGAAAGATTTAATGTAAGTAGGGGCTTAGTGCGATGAAGTAAACAGGGAAGCATTAAATAGAGGGCCGAAGGAGGAGCTTGCGTAGCTGTGTTAGCTCTAAATGGTTTTATGCTATGAGGTGTTATCGGTATTAGTGTACTATTACTAGGTGTAAATTATTGATTTAGCATAGCATCTTCCCGATCAAAAATCAGTTATTTTTTGGCCTGCAAATGAACCCTTTTAAAAATGTTGCTGTTCATTGATTTTTTTTATCTATTTTTTTAGTGAATCAAATTTATTATTACTATTAATATTTTATCAGCTTCTATGGCATAGTTTTACTTCTAGGTACCAGTTCAAAGGAGACGTTGCCGAGATTGTGGTATTATTTTTGCGACTAATAACTACATTTGATTATACTATGCAATCGGGCGCGTTTGCAAAGTAGAGGCCTTGGAGAAGGCTCCCCACCCCCCTCTCTTGATATCTGCACACCTTTACTATACTTTCCAATAGATTCTGAACTATACTTTTTATTTTCCTATACGATCCGCCTGCATGTTATTGTTATTCTTTTCTGTATTTGACCCCTCCCGCTCTTTACTTTAATCAAACAGTTCGTGGTGACGAACTGTAAGTAATGATTGACTCGGCTCAATAGTAACCGAAACTCTAAAAAACGGAATTTTAATATTTGTAGATACATCAAAAGAATCAGCTTATTATGCTGATTCCAAACATATAAAATTTAGTTTAACCCAACAAAAGTTACGAGCCTGAGAAAATTTGCCTGATTTTTGATATAAGGGGAAAACACCCCCTAAAATTCAAGGAATCTTAGTGAAAATTAGAATCAAATTACCGCAGTTACCTTAGGTTTCACGTTCCACGACGCTTCTTCAGACTGCAAGAAATCTCTTTCAATTACGGGGGTATTTATTGACAATCCTGCCACTTAGGTCAATGCTTAACCATGCCAACGCGAGGAGTGCGATGAACGTCTCCTCCTCAACATCCTTTCAACTGTCGTATTGTCGTCCATTCGTTGTAATACGTTTGTGACGTCAGTGGATTAAGATTGTTAGTAAAACATTAAATGTCTCCCACTATTTGAAAGCTGGTGTCGCGCATGCGTCCATCCAAACTATTCACGGGTTATAAGCCGATTTCTGACAAAATTGTCTACATTTTCTTGTATTAATGTCAGGAGGCTAGGGAAGCATTGAAAATTGATGCCCTGAAAGATAATTTGCCGAATATTTTTGTTGTACAACGACCATCGGCTGCTCGAACCCTTTTGATGTTTTTTGAAAAGCTAGAGAGGAAGCATGAAAAATGAAGAAGTGTTGCAGAGAGTAGGAACAGTGCGTTGCCTTCTAAAAGCAATTCGTAAAGGACAACTCGAATTTCTAGGACACGTAATGAGAAAGGAGGAGCTAGAGCATCTTAGTGTTATAGGTATGATCAGCGCAAAGCGAAGCAGAGAAAGGCAAAGAATAACTGACATATCCAGCCTAAGTAGATGGATGAATGTACAGAGCAAGAGCTGATAATGGCTACAAAAGATAGGAAACAGTGGAAGTCCATGATCGCCAACGTCCTTGTGGGACATGGCACTTAAAGAAGAAGAAGAGAGGAAGCAATTAGCTTTCCATCACTTACGATTCTCATCACAAAATGTAGTTAGCCCTATGGTCGAATTAACCGGAAGTGGGAACTTACTTCTCTGCAGGTTTTGGAAGTTCCAGTGTAGTTGAAAGTTTCAGCGGAGTAAAGACAAATAGCTAAGGGTGAAACTTGACTTACGATAAACTTGGGAAACAGTTCTACTAGATAAATAATTTTCTTACGAATGGATACACAACCAGAATTAGGGCCAAAGAAGGCATTTTCAAGTTCCCAACTCCATTTTTCTCCTGCTTGTACTTACGGAAAATTCTATGAAGGCAGGTAGGCTATTTCACCTGTTTTGACTTCGAAAGAAAGTTTTAACAGTTAAAAAAAAACTTTAGAAGAATAAAAAGATAAGTGTGCAAACCCAGATTATAGAATGTTGGAATCTACAATGATGACAGTTGTCAAGTATGGCTCTGAAGCACGGGCGCTCTGAAAAGCGGATGAAGGTTCGCTAGGTGTTTTCCAGAGAAATTGCCTACGGATTGTTCTGGTTACCAGGCTGACTGACCGTATTCCAAACAGTAGGCTGTACGAAAAATGTGGTTCATTCCTGCTTTCTAGGGCTATAATGAAAGGTTGAGATGGCTAGGGCACGCTCTGCGGGTGAGGCAGGACAGATTGCCAAAGATTGCCCTTTTCGGCGAACCGTCTAAGGTTAAACGGAAAGCAGGTTGTCCACGGTTGGGGTGGGAGAAAGTCATAAAGAAAGATTTGAAGGAAATGGTAGCTCCCTGGGAGGGTGTAAATACGGTGGCTTTGAATAGATGGAGGAGGAGCTTGCGTAGCTTTGTTAGCCTCAGGCGGGTTGGCTATGCGGTAAGTTGTTAGTAGTAGTAGTAGTAGTAAATTGAAGTTTCGATATTAGTCTAGAATTAAGGCTGTTGAGAAGGAAGCATGTTAAGAAAACATTTCTTACTTCATCATATGCAGAATAAGTGCAGTTAACGTGTTTTGACTGCAGCTCCGCTTTACCTTAAGTCCACTCCCCAAAAGGTAATCGATAATGTTTAGCCTTAATTAAGGGACACCAGTTATTACAGTACTTATGGTGTATTAATCACCAATCTGAGCAATGGCGTACATCATTTGATACCTTTTCTTGTGCTTTTTCATTGTCCAATAATCATTTCTGGGGAAATTCTATTTTGAGCCTTGAATGGGGCCCAAAAGATAAAACAGTCCACAGTAGGCCGACAGAAGGTTCGAAAATAGGTTTAAAAAAACTGACTAGTGAAAAAAATTGCCATTTGTAGCTGATTCAAGGATGTTAATTATTATTTTCATTAGGTTAATAGTGAAATGTTATTCTGAAAACTAATTGGTATAGGTTTAAAATTGGGTCTGTTTGGAAGAAGACATGCTAGAACAAAAAGAGACACTTTTTTAGATTGCTAATCTTATGTTAATTTTCATGGTTTGATTTGCGTTTTTGACATTTTACCCCAAGCCCCCTACCTAAGAGTCTCTTACAGCCCTAAATAAAGAAAGTAGCAAACACATTGGTGGAACTCTCACTTTAAAATATGCAGAAAGCATTAATGAATTATGTTTCTTCTTCTTTTTCAATTTTATCTGTTTTTGAATCAGTTACAATCAAATAATACATTACTTTTTTCTGTATACCCTAAGGCTAAATGAGACAATTAGAGGGGGGTAAGGCAGGAGACAACTGCCCCCCCCCCCAGCTGAAATTTAGTTTCTTCAAGGAGCTTGTCAAAACTAAGATCAGCCTGCACAATTCAAACATCCACAAATAGGTCAGTTTTCTTTTTTCTGAGCCGATCATGATGGTTCCTGGTAAAGTTCTCTTGAGTAAAATTTCCGGACACTGTTTTCCTGGGGAAATAAGTAGAGGAGGGACTGTGATCCCATTAAATTAATACCAGCACTAATCGTGGTCAACAGACTTTTTTCTGCTAACGTGACCTTCCCACTTAATTCTGGCCTTGCTGCGCAATGTTCTTACTAGGCTTGTGGATGTTTTTAGACCCGATTCATCAATATTTGAAATGTCTTATGGTCTGAACATGCGTTTATCTAGACTCGCTCCAAGCTGTTAAAGAAAGTTCACACACTCTGACGACTGAAAACAGTTGCCCGTCATGAGCTTGTACCGTCTGGCGTTCTTACTGATAGAGCTTTCAGGCAATCCATAAAACCCCGGTACCAGCCTTTTACCTGCAATACCTCCACTGTCTCCACTTCCTTTGTATTTCTTTTCATTCTGTACTTTTATTCTCTTAATAATGGCACAAGTGTCTGCAAATTTACGTGCTTCTAGGAGAGTACAGTCGAAATGCATATCAGCATCGTTTTCAAGTATGTTTTTAGTCCTTTTTCTTGTTCCTCAATACTTATCATGTGTTGTAACAGGGAATACGTACATATTCAGTTTCTCAACATTTTTCATGTAGTCTGGCAGCATTCCTTTAAAGAAACTCACGCACTTCCAGAGAATCCGACTTACTTTTTGTCAACTATGACAGATAAACTGCTGTTTTATTTTCTTCTCGGTCCCACTCTTTTTTCGTTCTTTTCTCTTCTGTTTGACTTTTAAACATTTTATCTTGAATGAGATTTCAAAGGAAAAAACAGAATTAATCAATTTGTGGGTTTGAGCTTGCCTTCAACCTTTAAAACATGCTGTTAACACGGCTTTAACAACCATAGCCCACTTTTGGACACCCTAGAACGGCATGCCAAACCCACCCCAAGTTCACCATTCTGCAAGATGAAAAAATACTAACAGCAAATCAGTGAAGATGGCACGTCTCAGAATCTGCCAAAAGCCAGGCAATTAAGAAAAGAATACAACGTGAGTTTACTGCTTTTCTACAATTTGTAATTAGGTGTAAGTCTTCAGACAAAAATTGAACAAAATTCCAGATTTAATTACCATAAAACGAAAGTATTAGTTAAAACCATACATTTTAAAAGATTACACTACCATCTGTCAGCTTTTATAATCCACCATAAGTCCCCATACGTTTTTATATTGAGATTATTTGCTTTGGCTAAATGTGGGCCGGCCCCCCTGTACCAATTTTAATATTTAATTATGCCGAACTGCAAAATTTCGAATTGAATTCTTAGAACAAGAAGCTGTTATCTAACCGTAATGTGATTTGTGTCAAATCGCTTTTATGGTGTTTATGTTTTATGGAAATTGGAAGTAGGATAGTAGGTCAGTTATATTATAGCATTTCAGAACAGTAGAACATGGAAAATGCTAAAGGCAGATTTTTAGCGAATTATAGAATGACAAGTTTCTAAAGACCTATATTCAAAGGACCTTGAGAAGCATTTAGAAGCCCCCCTCCATCACAGAGTCGGTTGCCTCCCTCTAGACAAGATGGTTCTTGCACTTACGCCTAAAGGTCATATCTGACGTTTTCAAACTTCTGAAATAATTGCTATAAATCGTTTGTTGAGCTGATCGCAAAGGGAGGATCTGCCGATTAGTGTATTTTCAACTGCACTTCGACCCTGTTGATGTAAATTACGCATCTGATCCCACCAGTCAAGGTTCCCTTTAGGAAAAACGGAATCGAGTAGGGACAATATTGCGTTCAGCCGATCGTGAAAAAACATCACTAGACCAGTAATAATCGCAATCAGGCCGACGACCTGGACGCCAACGAATCGCTCCCTGAAGATGAATATGCCGCCCAGGATCACGAAGACGGCGTTGAGCTGGATCAGAAGCTGGGCGGGGCCTGGCCCGATGATATCCAAGCCCAGCACGTAGGTGATGTAGTTTATACACAGTCCAAGACAGGTGATCGCCAGGAGCAGCGCGTATTTGCCGTCAAGACGTCTCAGATTTGGGAGCCCATTCCTCACCGACAAAAACACGAGCAGAACCAAAAACGCCAGTACAAGGCGGTACCATGTGATGGTGTAGGCATCCATGACGCCCACGAGCACCTTCAGCGCGGTGGGGAGTATGCCCCACAGAAGCGCTGCCGTTAGCGTCAGGATCAGTCCAAACTTCCAGCGGCCGCTTGTGGTGTGGATACTGTTGGCCTTCTGTTCGTGATCGTTCGGCAGGGCGTTTTCTGTCGACGTGGTGCTCACCTGCGAATCCCCTCTTTCTCGCAACAACAACAGCACGGCTGTTTGTGCTATCCGGCGCGCGCCTGGATGGTGTGCCGGATTTCCAGGCAACGGCTGCAAAAGTCGTTTTTTGTATTCGGTAAAATCCCGAGCAAGCGTCCCGGGAGATGGGTTTCAGGAGCGACTCGCGGGCTAGGCACGCGAAGTCGACAGTCCCGACCCGGCGCAGTTTGTCCTCTCAAGAACCTCCCGCGCCACAATTGGGTGCGGCCCCTCAATCCTTGATTGCAACGGTTCCAAAGTCAAAAACCGATTTTCGAACTGGCCGATGCCAAAACGGCACCAATGACCGGGACACCTGAGTCCTACGGATGGACGGTCATGGTCTGAAGCCGTCACAACCTAAGTCGCGCCCGCGTGGCTCCACATCTCGCGATGTTTTTCGCCAATGAAATTCGGCGACACTGGTCGAGTCTACACTTGATGTGCCACTTTTAAGTTGTGTTAAGGGCGCCGCAACGTATCCAAGATGCTATCGATCTCCGATGATATCAGCGGGCAATGACCGGGCGAACTTGGTCCGCTTCGGTACCTATCTGCGTGTCTGCCACCGGTCGGAAAACTAGGGAGTTCAACAATGGCTGGTATTGTTGACGTCTGGATGGGTGCCCTTAAGACCCAGATCCACCAGGCCGATGTCCTCTCGGTTCGATCTTTGCACCAAAATGCGATCAGCTGTTTCGGAAATTGCACCGTGCATTTGGTGGTGAACAAACAAGCCGAGGAGTCCGTTGAGTGTGCCCTGGCGGCAGTCAACGACTACTGCGAACAGATCGAGACGCCGAGACTGTATCCCAACGCAGTGTTGGAATTGGATCGGATAACCGCCCACCCCCATCTAATCGCCCACCCCGCACGTCGCGCCCCCGACCTCGGCACCCCCAACGTCGCGCCCGAAA
>JAAAKM020073195.1:24436646-24458784 GCA_010016025.2 Alatinidae sp. Z8VKAUB7J3
CGCGGACTTCCTCACTGGGATGGGATTACTTGCCGATTTCGTGGGGTTTTCGCTTCTCGCTCGCGACCTAATGTCAGCCTTTCAGAGCGAGAGGAAGGCTTGGGACCTCGTCACCGGGATACGGAAAAACAACGCCAAAACTGCTGGGCGATCGTTTCTTGGTACCACACCCGAAGAGGCGTCTCAGAGAAACAAGTCCTTTGAGGATCGTATTAATATCGAGGTGCATGAATTCGAGACCGAGATTCTGCGTAGGACTTTACGAGTGGGCATCGGTATCGCATTGGTTTTATCCGGCTTCGTTTTGCAGTGTGTGGGGGTGGTGTTCCCATACTCACGCCCCAAGGCTCCCCCTTATTAGTTTTGTGAAAAAAAAAAAAAAAATGTTACGCACATCTGATACGAACAATTGATTCACTATACATTGGGGCTTCTGAATTATCACTTATAAGTCTAACTGAAAGTACCAAAGAACTGTAAGCACTATGGGGTAAAGTATCATTTCACATTCGATATTGGGCTCGTTAATCGCTCTTATTTAGAATTACATGAACTTCAGTTAATTATTTCTTATGATGTATAGCTTTTTTAATAGGTTATTTAAAGTGTACAATTACAAAGTTTGATTTATTTTTACTATCGTTTAGTGCCTTTCACACGACCTACGGAATTTCCCATGCTACGTGGTTAAGTTACTTTAGCTAAGGTACAACGTTTCACGCCTAGACAAGTGCTGTCACAGGCTAACTTACAAATCAATAATAATAATCGTTTGAAATCATCGGAGTCATCATAAGCTAACCAAAAATTGAAATTGTGCGATGAAGATTTAAGGTATGGTCAATCGTCTGTAAAAGACAATATGGTGTGGTTTCGAAAAATCATTATTATTCTAAATTATTATTTCTGTATTGGTAACGCGAATTATCGGTAACAAGGATTTTTTTTTGTATAATCAGTATTTGTGTTATAACTAATTTGTGCTTATAACAATTATTTTTCTTCTATTCCTGGCTAGCCCGTACGACAACTTGCCTTTGCAATACCATGGACAGTTGAGAAGTTTTGGTTTAAAGACTTTGTTTTCCTATATTGTGTATATCTATTTATTTTCTTGAGTTTTATTTTTATTGATAAACTTTAAAAAAACGTGTTGATTGTGTGGTATATGCACTTATTGGAAGGGTAACCCATCCCCTACAACGCCAATTTGAAAAAGTGCATCTAAATGTGATAAGAGTAGGGATTCAGAAAGGATCAATGCTTTTAAATTAAATTTATAAATTCCGCTGGATGTACCATAGAATTAGCTTGGTCTTCTCGTTTCTATATGTTCCACTTGTTTTGCATTCTAAGGAAGTAAATATTTCTAATTACGTATAATATAGATTTAAATATACATATAAATTTTAAATATGCATTTGTATTTGACTTCTTCGTGTATTTAATGGTGAATTATAGGTATCTGTAACACTTGTGATTTTGTAGTAATGATTCATCTTTTGTTTTAGAATGAAAACCTTGGCCTCTCTGAGACCGACAAATGGGCAAAACGAATTAGTAAGCATTTGGATTGGATTGAAGAAGAGCATGAAAATGATATAGGTCAGATGGAATTTGAAGACATGAAATTTGTGGTATCTATAATTTCTTATCTTCTTCTTTTATATATGCAAGTTACTCCAGAATTTCTTTGATAGGCTTAAAATTCTGGCTCTTGCTAAGTGAGCTCACAAACCTGCTAAATCAAAAAAGCGCACAAAGGCCAGTCTCTGCTCGCTTTAAGCTTCATCATTACCTATCTTTCTATCTCTCCCCGTCCCTCTCTCTCTTTATTTTTGTCTCTCCCTGTTCTCTCTTGGTTTCTCTTTCAATAATCGCAGGACATTTCTGAAGGTTTTACTGGAGTTCTAAGCTCTTGAAAACCACCTATTTGATTGAATATGATATAAATGGAATGCTAGATTAAGCCCGTGCCTAATACACTCCACCTTGAAGCTTGATTTTGTCATAGAAATGTTTCTATGACATTAGATATCATTAGATATGACATAGATATCATTACTACTATCACCCTGAAGCTTGATTTTGTCATAGATATTTTTCTATGACATTAGATATCATTAGATAATAAGACTTTTGAGGCTCCTGTTGCTATAAGGGATTCCTTTACTGCTAGCGGTAAGCAAATATATTCAGTAATTACCGATGGAGAACCTTATATTGGGATAGGAGGAGATGAATCAAGCTATACAATATGTGACGAAAGTTTCATGTCATCCTGTTTTTACGGAGTAAAAACAGGATGACATGAAGTCAAGATAACCTGTTTTAAGTCAAAAATTATGTGTAAAAGACGCTTTATCATATACAAATTTCCATTATCAAACTGATGTGCTTTTTTGACGTTTTTTAATAAAACACTTGAAAAAAATATTTTGTAGGCATAGTTTATTACTTTAGATTGCTTTTTATTCATTTTCTGTCTGATAACCAATTTTGTTTTGACGGAGGACTGATTAGTCCAATTACTATTAATAAACATTATGAAACATTTTCGTACAAATTAACCAGACATAACTCTTTAATAGTAAATATTCCCGATTAGTGTTCAGTTACCTCTGAATACTTTAGAATCAATAAGGAATCCCTTATATGATGGATGAGAGAATCAGTCTCGATTAACTAAGCCTTACCTCGCAATATTAAATTCGTTCTAGTTCCCTCCCCCCATAATACTTTCTACATTTTTCCATATTTTTTCCTACCAAGCTACAAATTAACCTTAAAAATTAAATTTCGTCTTAATTTAAATTTAAGGCCAACAATTTTTTGGAAACCAATAAGGCTATCTTAAACTGTCAGGAGTGTTAATAACAAAATAACGCTAACATATATAGAAATCAAACCCTTACCCCTTAACCTAATACCCTCGGCTAATCTTATACTATAACTTTTGGCATGGTTTAAAAACCTTTCCAATATAACTTACCTAGGAGGCTTTGGAAAGAATTTCATCCCTTAAGATATAGTTACTAGACCTTATAACCTTTTTAGTTAATAACAGTCTATTAGATATTAACGATAAGACCCTCCACCGACTCCTCCCTGGGGAGGTTAATACTTTAAGCTTTAACTATATTAAACCACACGTTTAATAGCCTATAATTGAATTTTTGCTGAATTCGGATTTGAACTATATGCCAAAAAATGTTGGAACCCAAATAGGCTAGTTGGTTTAAAACTGGCAAAAAGTACCAGTGACAATTTAATAAAACCATTTTCTTACTCGTCCATAAAAACGTTAGTGTTTTAAACTATAATCTATATAATTTCATAATTTTGACCAAATATATTTTATAGGACTAAGTTAGCCCTCCCCCAGACCTCAAAGCGATGAGTCAACCAAAATCGCTAATAACTTATTAGACTTTAAAGTTTTATTTCATTTTTTTAAATTTATTAGTAATATGCCTATTACGATTCCAAATGCTAAATAGCCCAAATTTTAAAAACAAATCTACAACTAATTTTTTCCATAGCTTAACATAATTAAGTGTGCAAACACAAAGCCATTAAATTCTTTTACTAGTAATTGTTCAACTGTGCATCTGAAGATTGTGCACCTTGCCCTGTAACCAGCAAGGCTAAAGAAAAAAATAAAGGTTCAGCTCAACACTACGACTAATGTGATGCATGCCAGATAATTTAGATTCAGGAATAATACATATATCATAGTAAATAATAAAAAGTAGAAGTACAGTACCAACTAAATATTCTGGCAAAGACACCAATGCTTGACAAACTTTAGAAAATCCTATATTTTTTTTAAGTAACCAACTGATGCTGACATTAATTTTAAAAGCCTTAATGATGATCGTAGTATATTAGATTAATATTTACAGTGTGCATACATTGAGTCAGGTAGACTATTTTATGATTGCACATGGTAAAAAATGTGATTAAAGGCTCTTTTTCTATTAGGCGGGTTTCGCCGCCTCTCGCCTTCGGCTCGAACGCGCGACCCGCCAGGATGGTTCGGGACTGTCGCAATTCGCCTTAACGTCGCGCTCACCACGATTTGGCATAGTGTGGCGACGCGCCGACTGGATTTCTTGCGCCGCACAAGATACCAGTGGACGAACCCTCCCGCGCCGGGACCGCCAATGCTGCTCTATTTGCCCATCGCCGAGACGGCCGTCGATCTTTTCGCGTTGCTCGCGATCGGCGGCGGGGTCGGGTTCATCTCGGGTTTCGTGGGCGTTGGCGGCGGTTTCCTGTTGACTCCGCTGCTTTTTCTGATCGGCATTCCGCCCTCGGTCGCGGTGGCGACGGGCGGCAATCAGGTCGTGGGATCCTCGTTTTCCGGCGCGCTGGCCCATTGGCGCCGCCGGGCGGTCGACGTCAAGATGGCGCTGGTGCTGCTGGCGGGCGGTCTCGCGGGCGCGGCGATGGGCGTGACGGGCTTCAACATCCTGCGCGCCTTCGGTCAGGGGCATTTCCACCATGGCCAATCGATGACCGTCGGTGGCAACGGCGCGCATGACGCGAACTTCCGATTCCTCATTATCCTTTGCGTGCAGGTAGATACCGTTCAGATAGTAGCGGGTTTCCTCGGTCGACATGGCAAATCGGGTGCGGTCGACCAGACTGGCCAAGGCTGTAGCGTCGAGGACGAACCGGTGTGGCAGTCCACCGCTGGACAGGGATGGAAAATCTTCGACCGGCAGGCAGCCAAGCTGAAATTGCGAGCGGCCCGCGCTAATCTTGAGCTGGCCCGGATCGCCGGAGAATTTGATTTCGATCTGCGCACCGTCGGGCAATTTCCGCACGATGTCGTACAGCATATGGGCAGGGGCCGTGGCCGCGCCTGGCGTGCCGATTTCGGCCGGAACCTGCTCGATGATTTCAATGTCGAGATCGGTGGCCGAAAGGGATAGGGATCCGTCCTCGGCCTTGAGCATCAGGTTGGCGAGAATGGGAATTGTGGTCCGGCGTTCGACAACGCTTTGCACATGAGCCAGAGCCTTGATGAAGGCCGACCGTTCGATGGTCAGATGCATAGGGGTCCGTGGAGTTGTTCGTTCGAGGGTCCGTTAAAGAACAGCGATGGCGGGTAACGGCGTTGGGCCGGATTTTTTTGGCCGGTGCCCGATCCCCGCTTTGCGGACGCGTGAGTATAGACGAGGTGTGCCTGGACGTGATGCAATAATTTTACCTCTCGTGGATCACCCAAACCTACGCAGATGCATGGCCCCATCATCCAACCAATCGAAAATCGCCTTGCGGCGAATCGTCTATGAACTGCTGGACGGTCAGACAGAAGAGACGCGGGCCGAAAAACTGACGGACCGGGCGCGCGCAGCGTTGATAATTATCAGCGTCACGGCCGCGATCATCGAAACGGTGCCCTCGCTTTCCGCGCGGTACGGGGCGATCTTCTTTGCGATCGAGGCCACCACCGTTTTTATCTTCACGGTCGAATACGCCTTGCGGCTTTGGTCGTGCGTGGAGGGCAACGAGTCGGCCAAGCGCCGCCCGATTCGCGACAGATTGGCCTATGCGGTGCGGCCGCTGCCGCTGATCGACCTGCTCGCAATCGCGCCATTTTACCTGGCCGGCCTGTTTGGGCTCGATCTGCGGATGCTGCGCTTGTTCCGGCTTGTTCGGATCTTGAAACTCACCCGCTATTCGCCGGCTTTGGGAACCTTGGCGACGGTGTTGATGAGGAAGCAGCCTCTTTCATATACGAAGTAATTTCTGTGCGTTTTAAGTATTAATGTCGCTCCTTACTTTCAGTTAAAAAAACTTGTTTTTTTTTTTAATAAAAAAAAGCGACGAAGATTTTTCTACTTTGTGTTTGTTAACAAAATCGACATCTCAAAATCTTATCGGATAAATTTAGGGAAAAAGGATTAGGGGGCAAGTTGCCCTCCGATCTCTTTTGACTCTTAAAAAGTGAACTAGAACTTTCAATTACAAAGCAAATGAACCCTCTCCAAAGTTTATACGAGCATCCCTACCATAAGAACCTTATATGCCCTCAGAAAATAACTTACAGCGCCTGCCCCCTGTTCCAGGGGGTTGTGTAGACACCGGAGTTTTGCTATCCAATTTTTTCACTATTTTTGAAAAATGGCTATCGCAAAGTTCTATCAGATGGGTTTGAAAAAAGGGCAAGAAGGGGGGGATGAGCTAGCTGTCCTCTGATCTCTTTTGATCCTGAAAAAGTAAACTAAAACTTCCAGTTTTTAATGAAATGAGTCATCTCCCAAATTTATACGAGCATCCCCTCTTTAAAAAACATGTATGCCCCCAGAGCATAACGTAAAACGCCTGCCCCCTGGGCCCGGGGGAGTTGTGTTGACGGAGGGGTTTTAGTTGTCTAATTTTAACTATTTAAAAAAAAGCTGCTTCAAGAATTGTTTCAGATGGGTTTGAGGAAAAAAGGCATGAGAGTAGGGGCTAGTTGACACCAGAGTTTTTGCTATCTAATTTTAAACTATTTAAAAAAAACAGCTGTTTCAGAAATTTGTGTCAGATGGATTTGAAGAAAAAAGGGCGCGGGGAGGGGGCTAGTTGCCCTATGATCTTTTCTCACTCTTAAAAAGTGAACTAGAACTTTCGATTTCTAATCAAGTGAGCCTCTTCTGAAATTTATATGAGCATCCCTTCCATAAGAACCAAATATGCCCCAGAGCAGAACATACAACGCCTGCCCCCGGGCCCTGGGGGTTGTGTCCGACGCCAGTGTTTTGTTATATGATCTTGGAACTATTTTTAACAAAATGGCCATATCACTCAAAATTTTTATTGGATGATTTTGGGAAAAAAGGGCGTGGGGTCTCTAGTTGCCCTCCGATTAGTTTCTTAAGTGCCTCTGGAAAAAAAATAATAATAAAACATTGGAACCGTACGGCCTTTACTATAGAAAACGCTATAGAGTTGCCTCTGATAGTCAATTATTAGGTAAATCTTCCTCTTTTTTTGTAAAATTTGGTGAAAATATGGTAGTATTTCGCTAAAATCTGCATAAGCCCCCCCCCCCTTATGAAAAGAGGTTCGAGGAACTCCCACTTAAGGGTGATGGCGTATTGTAAAATAGAGCAGGAATTCTCGTTAAATGATTCTCGTTAAATGTATTACTTAATTTATCTTCGCTTTTCTTATGGAATGGAGGGTGATTCGTTGTAAAGAACCGAAGGATCAATAAGTCTTCTGCTAGCGCTTTCAGAAGAGACATATACCCACCTAGGTTTAATGTTAATTTTGACATTATAATCTGTTTGTTTTTTTGTTGTTTTTTTTTTCATAGCCAACAATGGTCTTGGAACCGTTTAGCATAAAAACACACTCACCTTCTTATAACTTCCTGTGCATTAACAGTTTATAGTTTCCCTCCTGAGCTCGGTTTACAGCGTCGGTTCTTAAATGACGTGCAAAATGATAAATGAATACGGTTTTTTTAGTTTACTTTCAAATTAGGTAATGTTTCTTCGTGTGGAATTTTTATCGGTTCCAGTCGATGATTCCGTTTCCGTACGCGTGACTGTGCGAGCCCCGTCTTGGATACGGGCGGATCGGGTCGAGCTGTTTGCCAACGGGGTTCGGGTGCGGTCCCGGGCTGTTTCCGCGGCGGATTGGGTGTCGAATCGTTTTGGTGGTTGGGAATCCACGACCGATTGGCGCTTGGAAGGATTGGCCCATGATACGTATTTGGTCGCGATGGCGACGGGACCCGGCGACCTGGACGCCGCCTGGCCGATTCCTTATCCCTACCAGCCGAGTTCGGATGCTTTCGTGCCGCGGGTTGCGGGGGCTACGAATCCGGTTTGGTTGGATCGGGACGGCGATGCTCGGTTCGCGGCTTCTCGCGAGTTGGGAGAAGCGATTTGGCAGGATGGTCGGAAGAGTGACGCGGCTCTTGTGAGGGCCTTGGGCAAAGTGGATCAGGCGGTGGCCATTCAGGTCGCCGACATCGCACATCGAGCGGGGCGGCCGCTGTGGGACGAGCCTTCGGTCCTGCAGGCAGCTGCCGAGTCACGATCGCTGCGACTCGGTCTCGCCGCCGTGCGGGAATACGAGGAACGAGTGGCGCGGGGCAAGCATTTGGAAATCCGGTAACCGTGACGAAGCTGTGGCGCCAATTGCGGGAAGAGGACGGCGTGCCGGTGCCGGTGTGGGCGCGAGTCTTGAGTGGGATGCTGAGCCTGGGCTTGCTCGCGGGAATCCTGCAGATTGCCTTCCTTCGGCTGCAGTATCACTGGAATTGGTCCGTCCTATTGGAATATCGCAAGCTCTTGTTCCAAGGCTGGGTCACGACGGTTGGCATCTCGGTGGCCGCCCTCGGGCTGAGTCTTTTGTTTGGGGTGTTGCTAGCGTTGGCGGGGCGGAGTCGATGGCTACCGCTGCAGAGTTTGAATCGGATGATTGTCGAGGGTATTCGTGGCACCCCGCTCTTAGTCCAGATTCTGATCTTTTTTTACGTTGTGGCGGATGCGTACGGAGTGGAGAACCGTTACGTGGTTGGCGTCTTGACGCTTTCTCTCTTCAGTGCGGCTTACATCTCTGAGATTGTGCGAGCGGGGATTGAGAGCGTGGGCTCCAGTCAGTGGGAATCGGCTCGAGCCATTGGACTCTCGACGCGGCAGATCTATCGGTTTGTGGTGCTGCCTCAGGCTGCGCGCCAGAGTTTGCCTCCCTTGGCGGGGCAGTTTGTTTCTTTGATTAAAGACTCCTCTCTGCTGTCCATTATCGGCATTGCGGAGGTGACCAAGAACGCCCGTGATATCAATGCGCTCACGTTTAGCACTTTGGAGAGTTACTTACCTTTGGCGCTGGGCTATCTCGTTTTGACCCTGCCGATCTCCTGGTGGACTCAGCGTTTGGAGCGGCGACTGCGATTTGAATCCTGATTTTTCATTTGGTCTGCGATGAATCTTCTGTTGAAAGACGTTTCAAAAGCATTCGGAACCACCGCGGTGATTCGGGATCTTTCCGAATCGGTGGAAGCGGTGTCTTCGTTGGTTTTGATCGGGCCTTCAGGTGGGGGTAAATCGACTCTCCTGCGTTTGATCGCTGGCTTGTTGCGAGTGGATTCCGGCGAGGTGGTGCTCAATGGTGAGTCCATCCCCTTGGACGAAGAAGGGCTGCGGCAGTACCGCGCGCGACTCGGGGTCGTTTTTCAATCGTTCAATTTGTTTCCGCATCTGACGGCGGTGGAGAACATCATGTTGCCTTTGACGGCGGTGCATGGCAAAGCCGTGGAAGAAGCGCGGACGCTGGCAGAAGCTCACTTGGAGCGTTTTCGTTTATAATGGCATATTATAGGAAGGATACTTTTAACCATTGGTAGCAAACAGGTTAAAGCGCATATACTACGTTCGAAGTATTATTTGAAAGCAAACGAATACATCCGATTTCTGATTCAGTATGACTTGTTGTTCATGCTGAAAAAATTGACAAATTTTAGCTGCTGTAAGACAAAAAGGGCTGTGTGAAACGAACGATATTTATAGCCCATCCCCTTAAACTCGTATCGATTAGAATCAATTAACCAAATCAATTAGTAAATCAGTTCGATCCCCGCTGTAGCAAGGTTGGGTGACAAGCTTGCTACTTGCCCCTGTAAAAAACACTCAGCAACTGAAGCGTCGACTCGACATCCTATGCGCCAGCAATAGCTCAGGAGGATCTTTATCGGTCTTTTTAACTCTGGGTTGATTGGATCAATCTGATTTGTTGGACCTTATTAGTTTCTTAAATGCTAAAATAGAAGGGACATCAAAAATTTTAATTTTCGTTAAACTGAAGCGTCGACTCGACATCCTATGCGCCAACAATGGCTCAGGAGGATCTTCATCGATCTTTTTAACTTATAATATATTTCGCAACACAAGTGACGGCTAAAATGCCTAATATACTGCCAGTAATATATTCAGTTTGCAAGGTTTTATGCATCTGTTGAACCTTTAATTGAAAAAATAAATGCTCTCCAGGTGGCGTTTCTCCTTCAGGTAATTACTCAGCCGTAAGATACGGCTGGACAAAGAGTCCATTATTATAATGGAAATATTTATTACCAAGAAAAAAATGCAAGAAGAAACTAAAACAACAAAAGAATTTCGACAAATAAATGACTTTTCTTTTGCAAATGGTTTGTTTTATGATACATTTTCAATAAACACGACGTTTTAGCTGTTTTAGGTGAATCTTGAGCACCAGCTGTAAAAGTACTGACAAAGTCATGCAGATCATCAGCAACCTACTGGCACCAGCTCAAACAAATTTTTTAAACAAATTGAACCAATTGGTGTCAAATGACCAAATTAAGATAAAATTAAACTCAAATGGCCACTTTTAAGATAAAGACCTGGAATTTATCAATTAATATGTAACCAAAAATAAGAAACCATTATACAAATAAAAGAACGTTAAAGTGAATGCAGTACAGCTCATGGTCAAAGAGTTTAGATCCACTGAAGATCGTTTTCTTTTATATTTCTTTTCAGAAAAGATTCCAATTTTCAAAAAAATGCCTTAAAGTATCAGAAATATCAAAATAAACAAAATTTTCCGCTCCCTGGATCCATCATACGTCTATTCATACCCCAAACCAGAGATTTTCCTTATAATTGTTCAAACTAAGAATTTCTATTTTCAGTCGTCGTCATGGAAGCTATCATCGACCGTGCATGTACTTTGTCGAAGGAGAGTGCCGTCGTGCCGACTGCCAGTTTTCCCACGATCTTGGAGCAATACCTTGCAGGTACCTAAAAAAGTTGGAATCCTTGTATTAAAAAAATCCAAATATTCTGTGTTACTATGACTTCACACGGAGGGAAATACGAGACTCCTTTTCAAGATTGATCTTTAGGATTGCCCTTCTCTAGATTTTATTTTTTAATTTAATGCATAAACATATTGTTTTTACCTTTACTCCATGGATCGTAGTAAATATCGCTTGGAATTGTGTAGATGTTATCGTGACTGTCCAAAATCTGGTTAATGTTGACATTCACCAGTGAATGTCCCAAATTCCTCTTTTTCCACTTGGATTTAATAAGCTTTGCGAGTCACTTTTTCAGTCTTATGTAAGCTATTATTTGCTTGGCATCCGTTGGATAATGCCGGACCAGGTAGCCCTAGATGATTTCTTTTTTGAAGTTTGGATGCTAAGACTTCAGAGGCAGGTGTTTCCCGCCGCAATCCATGCACCTGGCGGGCACACCTTCAGCCAAATTGCCTTTGCAGACCATACAAGTCGTTTCCGAATAGGGTTCGATTCCAGCCAGGCTTTGTTTGAAATTGGGTTCGGGTACGTGTTTCAAGATGGCGATCACCATGCCTAGAAACCCGCCGGAAAAGATGGATGTCTGAATTATCCACAGGTCTTGATGTGCCAGCAAACCTTACGGCACCGACCGCGCGATACAAGCGTCATGCATTAAACCCATTCATTGCCCAAAATCTCTTTGGAGAATTCAGTTTTGTTTCCCTTTCCCGCTCAATGTGTTTTGATGGAGGAATGAAAATGAGAAGAAGGCTTTGCCATGGCTGATTTGGTTTACAACGTTGCACTGATCGCTTCAATGGTTGCCGGGGGATTTGGAATCCTTTGTTACCTGCTTGGTGCACGGAGCCGTGACCCTTCAGGAAAGACGTTGAGAAAGGCCAAACTTCTCTGTTTGGGATTGGTTGTCTTTTTTACCGTAGCTTTAGCCCTTTCCGTTGTAGTTCACGCCATTTTTGGCCATGGCCCTCGATCCCCTGAACCCATGGGCGTGAAAACTTTCATTGGGGTTCACCCCATTTACCTTTGGGTTTTCCTGCTTTGGCTGGTGAACCTTCTTTGTCTTTGGCGATTGAGCAAGGTTAATCCTCCTCCCCCAGGCTCATCATAAGGAACCCGCAAAAAGCAGCGTTGCTTGGTGAAAGTCCATCGTGTACCAACCCTTTCATTTCATTAATCCGCTTTCTGTAAGCTTGGTAGAAATCCCAGTTCGGCTTGGCCGTGTAGTGGAGGTTCAAACCCAATTCCTTGATGACCAATTTGGTTGTGGTGGGTTTGATGAAGACGTCTTTGCTGGGGTTGATGTAGGTTTGGAGGATCGTTGCCAAGGTCCATTTCGCCAACCGGTGGTTTTGGAGTTGTGATACCAGGGATTCAAAACCGCGTTGCTCTTGTCCGTGAAGCAGGTCTTCGAGGGCCGCACTGAACTGGGCTGTTTCTTGAGTGGAAAAACTTTTGGTCATCTGCTTGAATTTCGGTTTTTCAAACATGGAAACCATGGAAGAACGACTGACGAGTTTTGTGCAAAGCTTTCTTGGGCGAAAGCGATCATTTGATCCATTTTGTGTTTCTTGCCGATGGCGATCATTTCCGGGTTGAGAAAACCTCCCGGATATTTTTCAAAGAAACGGGCCTCAGCCCGCGATAACACGTCTTGATTCACGTTAACTCCTTCGGATTCGCAATTCGTTTTAGTGGCCTTCCAAGACTTCAAAAAGCGTTCTAAACGCTCGATGGTGGCTTGCCAGCCCTGTTCGTGCCGTTTTTTCATGGGTTCTGGAGTGAGGCGATGATGGCAGATGATCAACTCACACCCTTTGGGCAATTCTCGGAACTCTATGTCGACCTGGGTCTCAATATCCGCATGCTCATCTGGCGCTTCCCACATCCAAGAAAACCTGAGTTGGTTTGGAGGATGAACCTTTAAATAGGTTCCGCCTAAGGTCGTCCTGACGCCATTTGGTAGCTCATAATGAATTCGAAAGATGCCGCCTTCTTGGAATTGGTGTTGTTCTACATTGACAGCAATTTCTGGAGAAGGCGAAAACCATCGCTCCAATGCTTCGGCACTGGAGAACGCAGAAAATAGCGCCTCGCGGGAATGTGCGTTTAGCTTGTCAAATGTTAGCTTTTATTACACAGTCTTGACTGAACATTCAAACAGTTCGCGGTAACGAACTGTAGTAAGGAGCGACCAGGCTCAATAGTGAACGAAACTATAAAAAACGGAATTCTGATGCTAAGAGATACATTAAAACAATCGGATTTTTATGCTGATTTTAAATATATAAGTTTCATCAAATTGAGTCTTACTCATCAAAAGTTGAGAACTTGAAAAAATTTGCCTTATTTTGGAAAACAGGGGGAAAACCCCTTAAAAGTCATAGAATATTAACAAAAATCACAGCTCATCATTCCTTGTACACTTGCCGTAGCAAACAACATCTTTCCCGATGAGAAAAAAGGGACAGTCATAGGGGTATGGAACGCACTGGCCATGTTAGGAATTGCCATTGCTCCCCTCTTGGCAACCTTTCTTCATGAAATTGGATCTTGGCGCTGGATCTTTTTCATTCACGTTCCATTCATGCTCATCTGCTTAATCATTATTGTCTTCTCAGTGAGGGAAGAATTGCCACAGAGAGAAAAACAGTCCATCGATTGGTGGGGATTCCTCTTTCTCACCGTCGGCGCAAGCACTCTTGTCGTTGCTGTCTCACAGGGTTTTATTTGGGGGTGGACTTCACCAGCAACTCTATTACTTCTCGTTGTCGCTGCGATTTCAAGCTTCCTCTGGATCATGACTGAAATGACCCAAAAAAATCCGATTGTGAACTTTGCTTGGTTTGCAAATAAAACATTTGCCAGTTGTGTTTCGGTTGCTATCATAGCAACTAGCGCTGGAGTTGTTCTTCTCTTTTTGATTCCCCTTTACTTACACAATATTCTGATGCTTAACTACATTCACGTGGGACTCTATCTCTTCGCAATGACACTTCCCGCTGCACTTTTTTCCCCTCTTGGAGGATATCTGACAGACAAAGGAGGCCACCGTCTACCGATTTACATTGGAACCATCTCCATGATTGTCTCTCTTTATCTTTTCACTTACTTCACGACAGAAACTCCCCCCTGGTTTTTTCTCATAGCATTTATTCTTTTCGGAACTTCATGGGGACTGCTTATGGGCCCCGTCAAAGTAGGTGTTTTAAGCACTCTCCCTCACCGTAAGGCGGGTGCTGGAATGGGGGCTCTTCTCAGTTTTGAACATCTTGGTGCTTCCATTTTTCTCGCGATCATGGGTACCATTTTCCGACGTAGTGAACACCTCTTTTTACAAAGCAACCTGACAGAGCAAGGCATTCATTTGTCTCGAGCAGATGCTCTTTATGTTCAATCTCTTCTCTCCCACCCTATGAAAGTCCAACAAGACCTTCAGAACTTCGGACCAAAACTCAAAGAAGTCATCATTCCTATTTTTAAAGACGCTTTTGTGAATGGTTTTCATCAAGTGAGTTGGATTGTTTTTGCTTTTTCCATTTTTGCAATTCTCTTTTTTGCAATCCTCAAACAGCGTAAGGTTTAAGTTCTTTACTTTCGCAAATATTTGTGTTACCCTGGCAAACATTAATATGAGAGGGCTTCAATGGTCGCGACCCAAGTTTCACGTACTCCCAAGCAAATGGCTATTTCCTACTTCTGGACAGCTGCAGGAGTATTTTTGACTGTTCTCTCCATTCGCATTTTCCTTTTCCCAAATGATTTGATCGATGGCGGCATCATCGGTATTGCGATGATTTTATCCCGTGTCACTTCTAAGTACCTCTTTCCGATTTACTTTATCGTTTTGACCCTTCCCTTCATTTACCTTTCTTATAAATTTAACAGGCGGAACTTCTTTATGTATCCCTGGTTGTATCGACTTAAGGATGATAAATCTATAAGATCCATCTGAAACTGGTCACCAATGCCATAGACCATCACTTTACGCCTTCTATATTGCCTATGAATAGGCCGATGCAGAGTATATTGGTTTTGTAACCATCTCTCAACTTGATGACGTGATATCTGTGGTTCGTCTTTCTTTGCAGCTCTATACAACTTTTCAAGACCACCAAAGCTGGAGGGTATGTTGGTAGAGTAATACAGATGGTGTAACAATTTATCGGTCATCTTCATCTTAGCTCACCCCTCAGATATTTCCAACTCCAGTAAAATACACCAGTTATCTGGCCTAGCAGAGGACAACTTCTACAGAGGTAAGAACCAAGTACATAATTGTAGCCAGGACCGCTTTTATATTGTGTGCCTATATATCCATATGCATCACGGAAACATGCATGTATCCTTACAACCTTAAATCCTTTAAGCAACCTGTGTAATGCTGGGGAGTGTCCAGGACCTATCATACCCCCACTAGAGTTAGCTTTGATAGCTTCTACCCAATCAAGGTCAGGTATGTTATAGATCTTTGCTAGATATTGGACAATAGCAGCATAGCGAAGCTGTTCTTCTGAGCCCCAATGTTGTGAGGTGGGAGGTACACCTACCCCAGTGACATCCGGAACTTCTACTTGCTCTGCTTTTAAACGACTAGCATAATGCATGCGTAGAGAGGGTAAAGTGTCCTCCACCCTCTTATAAATGTCGCTTAATGACATGTGAGTATCCATAACGCATGTTAAGGGGAAATGACAAAGGTAGGTTCGAAGAGCCAATAGAAAGCATACTGGCTCGACATCAAGTGGAAAAGGGCGCCAACTCGTTTTAGGGATGGTCATGAGGATACCTTTATTTCAACCAATAACCATCTTTGGCGCGAAATATTCGATCCTCTGAACTTGGTGTTACTTGAATCATCTTTTATTATATAAAGTACACTTTTTCCGTATTACCACTGATATGAGGCAGAAGACAAATATCACAATGTTTCAGCACCTGTACAAAGTTGGGACACCGGGCGGAAATATCTTGTCACAAACACGCTGACAACAGCAATAAAAAAGTTGAAGGTGGGTCATGACATGGCCCTCATAGAATTTGACCCAGCTACTGGGTACAATGTTGAACGATCAGTAAGGTAAGCACAATCATCGATACTTTAACCATCTTTTAATGTACTGTTTTCTGTTTTATGAAGTTATAATATCTTCACTTGATATCAAAAGAAAGCAACATGTCCTTTTCTAGTCTCACTTATGCTTAACATATGGTTATTGATTAACGAAATACTGTCTGGTTGATGCTCAGCCTTTGGTTAGGCTTGTTGTGTGCTTAATGTTTTCCAGGATATACAACCTGGGTATACTTATAAAGTGTATGCTTGTATTCAAAAAGCCTTTGATGTGTACTGTTTACTGTTGTACTGTTTAGCCTTCTGCAATGTTTTACCATCCTAGGATACTACGAGAACAAGATCTCGAAAGGTGGAGGGAGTTCAAAGACTATGTACATCATACAGAGGTAAGTTGGCTTTCATAATCTTTATCGTATGCACCCCACCCCTCCCATCAGTAGTTGTCTGCATCATCCCTCGCTAGCATTTTCATACAGACAAAAGTTTAAGGAATATGTTGGGAAAGCCTTGTTTGCACCTTTATTCTTTCATCCCTTGCCACATGTTTCCTTGTATCAATACGTTTTTGTTTTGCTTTGGTTTGTTGTGGGTTTTTTTTGTTTTTATATCTTATGTGAACAGATACCGTCCGGTGATATGGCAGTGATCCAAGACCTTGTCCACCCCTAACAGTTCTTCACAGATGTGGCAGGTATCGGCACTGTCATATGCCCTTTGATCTTCCTCAGTCATGGTGACAGGTTGTGGGTGTTTGAGGATGTCCTGGATTCTATTGCATTCCTGATGGAGCGCATCTAGAAAATGAGTAGCAGCATCTGGGCCCCTGTATAAAACAGGAGGTTTGTTGAGATTTTCGTCCACAGAAACCACATAGTAGCAATAACCACACGGCTCATGGTGATGAAAAGCAGTAGTACTAGAGCATTCAGGATTGTTTCCACAGCTAGCAATGGGGGTCAGGAGGCACTCGAAATCAGCGTAGATGACAAATGGATGTTTCAACTGGTTTGGGGTCTTTGTAAACTTGAGGGTGGCTTTTCCTTCATCAGGCAGACGGGTTCGCTGGGCCCCATGCTCTTGGCACAAGATGATGTGATTATCTAATGCTTCACTCTGACAAAATCCATGGAGACAATAAGGGCAAAAGTGTCTAGCACCAACGTAGTTGCTCATTTGATCAGTGAGCAGTCGAGACATTGAGTTGATCAGACAGTAGTGGTGCACTGTGCCTTGTGAAAAGAGAAGTAGATTCACATGATGGAGGCGTTGCCGTTTGGGAGTGATATATAATGGGAAGATCTCCTTGTTATCCCAACCAAAAACGTTGATGGAGATGTCCCCATTTAATTTTTCAAACCGGGGGATGTCTTTGACCTTGATGGGGAAACTGAGCCCTGTCACATCTAGTTCCGGTTCATAAAGGTGATAGTTTGAAACTCGATTGGGATGTTGGCTCCTATGGATGGGGTGAAGAGCTGCTAAGATAGACCAGAGAAAGCACTTCTCATCTTGGTTCTGGATATTCAGTAGTGCCTTTTTGCCAGCCAATGCTTTGGGGAGAGGGATATAGGTAGAACCAGAGAGTGGTGAGACTTTGACAATACCCACTTCCAGTTTGAGGATCTTGCTCAGTACCCATCCACTTCCATTGTGGAGAAAGTCGTCGATAGCGGTTACCAGTTGCTGTTGAGCAGTTGCCAGATCTGGTTCCAAAGTATCAGAAGTGTAGGAGGTAAAAGAGGTAGAACGGAAGATGACAGGAGGATCAGTGAGTATCATGATATCCTTTCCCTGATGGAACATCACTTCGATGGAAATGAACCACTTGATTCCTTCGGGATGATGGATGTATTCATTCAGGAAAGGTGGAAGTTGTCGAATAACTTCGTGCAGACGTTGATGTGGATGACGTGTCTCTGGGAAAACAAACTGATAGCCAGTTACAGTACGTTCTAGAGCATCCTCCAGATTAAATGGCAATAATATCACCTCTCCATCATCATCACCACCCCCACCCACCATTACTTGTGGGGCGATTGGCAGCTCCTGCTCACCATTTTGAAAGGCAGTAATAAGATGAGATGCACAAGCTTCCACTTCTTCCTTTTCCTTTTCGTCCTTGAGAAAGGCAGCCAAACATCCGGCAATTTCTTCCTCTTCGTTTCGTGTTTCTTTGATAAGCAATCTATCTTCTTGGATAAGGACTGAAGCTTCTCTTTTACGATGCAAAGCTTCATGTCTTTTGAGGTTATCTTGACGTCCATATGTTTTATCACATATACCACACTGAAATGGCTTTCCCATATTATGCTCTCCTTGATGACGAAGCAAGTTTCTTCTTTTTGTAAACACTTTTCCGCAAACATTGCAGATATGTTGGGCCATATCTGTGAGGAAAATGAAGTAAACTACAGAATCGTCAAAATGTTCAATTTGCTGAAGTCCATCGTTTCGTCATGTTTACCTGACGGTTTGAGACGATTTGGCCCAATTTGAGTCAAACCAGCGTGATACAATAGATTTTGCAACAATTACTGCTGAAGCCATTATAAACTATTACACACTATCCGAGGTACAGTGAGTGGAATTAAGTGAGAAGGTCTACTTTGGTCGTGCAGCAAGTAATCCACATGGACAAATCTCCTACTGTAAGCAGGTATTCTTACTAAGTAAGTCAGAATCACTTTAATTTAAATAATGGTTCCTCGGATCCATCTGAAGTTTCTTTCCCTTGTGTTTTTAAATCATACCTGCTGTCCAACAAGGAAGGTTCTTGCTGACATGCTACCTTCCTTATGGTACTCTTGTGCTATAGCCTGGCCTTCTTCCGCCTTACCTGATGTTGATGGCTTAACCAGAGTCTCTCAATGAACTTTAACCAGAGTCTGTTAATGAACTTTAGCCAGAGTCTCTCAATGAACTTTAACCAGAGCCTCTCAATGAACTTTCACCAGAGTCTGTCAATGAACTTTAGCCAAAGTCTCTCAATGAACTTTAACCAGAGTCTGTCAATGAACTTTAACCAGAGCCTCTCAATGAACTTTAACCAGAGTCTCTCAGTGAACTTTAACCAGAGTCTGTCAATGAACTTTAACCAGAGTCCCTCAATGAACTTTGGCCAGAGCCTCTCAATGAACTTTAACCAGAGTCTGTCAATGAACTTTCACCAGAGTCTGTCAATGAACTTTAACCAGAGTCTCTCAGTGAACTTTAACCGGAGCCTCTCAATGAACTTTCACCAGAGTCTCTCAGTGAATTTTAGCCAGAGTCTCTCAATGAACTTTAACCAGAGTCTCTCAATGAACTATAACCAGAGTCTCTCAGTGTACTTTAACCAGAGTCTGTCAATGAACTTTAACCAGAGTCTCTCAGTGAACTTTAACCAGAGTCTCTCAGTGAACTTTAGCCAGAGTTTTAAAATAAAAGGGTTGAGTAACTCAAGCTGTGAGCCTCTGATGTTTTTGTTCGGCTTTTGGACCGGTCACGTGACCCTTAGGGTGCACACTTGATCTCGGTGCTTGTTGCTTCAGTGTTGTTTTCAACAGTGATGAGGGAGAAATCGGCGTTTATCCTAGAAAGTACTTCCATTTTCTTTCGAGGAAACCATCCCAAACTAGGGACGAATTCCTGTATACCCAATTGTGCTATCTGTCGTTTTCAGAAGTAATAAGCATCCCTAAAATACCTGCAGCCAAGAATCCATCGTACTGGAAATTTGCGTCGCACGAACGACGTGGAAATTCTTCAAAAGTGGACACGGCACTCAGAGGACAGAGTGCAAGTGGAAATTTTTACGTCTGGTAGGGCTATGGTGTGGTACACAAGTGTAATTGATAGCTGCACATAAATGAGTTCTTCGACAGGTTGTAGCAAGATAGCACATTTTCAATTTATGGTATGGATGACGTCTTTGAGAAGCTTTGATTTGATAACACAACTGGTAAACATGATGCCAAAACAGTTTCATGTCAGATCACAGTTTCTAATTTTCCATCTAATCATAATTGGAGATTATTCTTCCAACTATGATCTAATCTTGGATTTTTTCATCACGGGAGAAGTTAGTGTCCTTACAGTGCAACTACACCAGAACCGTTACGACGAAAAAGTATATTCAGCAATTGCGTTTGACCAATCGAGATAAAACCGATACAGGGAGAGATGTGGGATTGAGTAGGCCTACGACGGCAATTAGAGATTTGACCTTTTCAAAAATATAATAAGAATTATTGTTCTTAATAATCATATCAGGTCTTAAGTCTTGTCCAGATATAATAGTGGGAGATAATAATAATAATGTTTTTTTAACTTCAAATCTCTATTTCTTTCATGCAATACAATTCATTAATCTTATTACAGGCATAATGAATTTACATGGTACGATGTACCTTTTCACAAAGCTAGAAGCTCTGGATTTGGCCAATTACAATTTCTTTTACAAAATATGAAATAAGTGGACCTTATTACACATGATATCATTTTGAATAGCAAATCATTTCGATTTTTAACGCCAAAGTCTTGTATTATCATTAGAAATGACTTGCTTTCCACTGCCATTCCTCCAATTGCACTCATACTGAGGTTGATGTATTGTGTATTACTAAATCGTGACTTCAGATCTTCACACAAATCATGGTATTTTATATTTTTCCTATTTACGTTGTTTTGTAATTTAGTCTCAAAGCCCACTGTCAGCACCAGTACGTACAGTGTATCATTCGATTGAATTAATAATAACTTTATTTTTAACTCAATGCCTTTATTGGTGATCTCTTTACAAAAAACATTTCCCGCTGTTGTCACCTGGCGTAGTACATGGGACAGCAGGATTGATATACAAGAGTGTCTAGTCCGAAGAAATTTAAAAATAATGAAAACGATGATAAAATATAAACACATACAGAAAAAATAGCTAAGGGAGAGAGATGTTTATACTGGACAAATATACTGACAACATTTTGCAAACAGATAAACGGAGGCAGAATAGAGAATATAACGGGAAAAGGTACCGTTTTAGCAATTTGGTATACCGATAGGTAAGTTATGACATTGGACAAATATGCTGTTGACATCTTTTAAGATAGACAAAGGCGCCAGTGTCTTAAGATATCTACTGCCAAATATTATTTTCCCTTTCAGAGGCGCCCAATTACTAAAATGTTTACCTCCAACTGTACTTTATGACAATATAGTAATAAAAACACACCTACTGTCGTTTCTAAGGCTATGTTTGGAAGGCAGTCATTTGCAGAGCTAATATCCTCAGAAGCTTGATATTATATATACGAGCTCAACAGTACCGACTAAGGAAGACAAATATCACCATGGTTACGGTAACATCCGGCTGTGCATAGTTCATATCGTTTGTTGTCTTTTGATTGTTTACACTGCAGTTTTATCTGGTTGCGCTCATCAGTTCAGACATGGAAACCTGACAACAAATGTATACAATCAGATCTTAAGATCTCTTTGGCGATATTGAAGTGGTTTCTGATAACAGCCCTCGTTGACCGTTATCAGAATATCTCAACAGCTGCTTTACTGTCAACCACAATGTTTTTTAAATAGTACAGCATAAACGTTGTTTCGTGTTTAGGAGGTAAAGACATCTTTATTAAGTCTATTGGTCGCAGAAAGACTTTCAAAGTGTGATCAATTATAAAAATGGATTAAATTGGGGAAGGGGTAACAACACCTCTGGCTCTCCAAGTAAAATCCACCCCCACAGCCTTAGAAAACCTACTTTTTCGTACATTTATGTTAGCTTTGCACCTTTTTCTAGGTTTTTCTTGGTGTATATAAATACGTATTTGCTTACATATATTTGTTTGTATCCAGTTTAGGGATATAAAGAGCCAATGTAATTTGCAATGCTGCTGTATATCATCATTATTATCATTATTATTATTATTATTATTATACAAACAAACAGCAACCTCTCGACCTGGAAATGTATTTCTACAAAGCTTTGTGGCCTTTGCAAAGTTAAAAACCAAACACAATGATGATGATGATGATGATGATGATGATGATGATGATGATGATGATGATGTTGCGAGTAACTGCAGCTGTGGGTCTGGGGGCGCTGTAAGCTCGCTAGCAAGAAAATTTTGCAATTTTAGAATATATAGAAGTTGGAGCAAGAGACACTCAGGTAAATAAAAGGAGCATTGAAACACTATATAGAATGGTAGGGATCTAGCTTTTAGAGGGTTGGAAGTTTGTCCCCAAGCTTGTCCTCAAGCCTTTAATGGTAATGAACAACCACA
>JAAAKM020073195.1:24458884-24475469 GCA_010016025.2 Alatinidae sp. Z8VKAUB7J3
ACTTCAAACACTGAAACATTGAAACACTGCATAGAATGGTATGGATCTAGCTTTTAGAGGGTTGGAAGTTTGTCCTCAAGCCTTTAACGGTAGTGAACAATCAAAACTTCAAACACTGAAACATTGAAACACTGCATAGAATGGTATGGATCTAGCTTTTAGAGGGTTGGAAGTTTGTCCTCGAGCCTTTGACGGTAATGAACAACCAAAACTTTAACATGCAATTTTGAAGAGGGGTTTAAACTCCCTGAGAGAGCTTCAACAGCGGCATTTAAATTTAGAGAATAACTTCTAAAATTGAGGGAGTTGCAAAACTTTTGCTACTCTCAACTGGGTGGGTTCTAGTTTCTCTGAGTTAAAATTTCAAGTAATGCAAAATCGTCCCGCTCTCTCTATGATTATGTTCATAAAAGTGCAAGGTTTCGTATTTGCAGAACACAAATCTACATTTATGTGTCAGTGCTATCCTAGAACAGAGTTTTTTCCTATTAGTACAATCGGGCTCACTCAAACTTGACGTATTTAAATACAGATATAATTACTTTTGTATTCAATAATCATAAAGAACGGAAACTTTGGCAAAGACCCTCCGCTTATTTTTCTCTGGGAAATTTCAAGCACTCTGTCTGTATCTATTGTTTGTAAACGCTGCATTTGAATAAGGTTGAGGTCTACTTCTCGCGTATCACTCATCCTACTCCGATAAGCTGTTTTCAGCCGGCGAATGCCAGATGCAGCTTTTTCTGCCTCGCAAGAGCTGATTGGAGATTTGGAAGCAACGAAGGAAAACAGTAACCAAGGAGAAACGATACTGAGTCATTTGAATCAATAAAATTTTCCGCTTGCAATTGGTGGAAAATCCTTTGAATGAACAAGAAAGTGCTTGTAGAATTCATACCACGCAAGCAGTCAAATAACAGAGGATACTTTCCATTGATTGGAATACATTTCTAAAGTATGGGGCTGAGATTTAAGAGAGGAACAATGGGGGATGAATTATTGTTTGGAACTAAAAATAAAAATGAAGACGAACAGTTAGCGTCTTGCGTTCAAGGGCAAGGCCTCCCTTGTAGTTGTGCTTAAGATGAGGGCACAATTTTCGGTAGAAAAATTAGGGCAGGGGAGGCTTCCCCCTTCCCCATCTAGTTGCACTCCTGACTCCCCTACTTACACGAACTGATTGGTTCAAAAACACAAGTCATTCAGGCAGTCCAAATTCTTATTAGCTCTTTCAAAAAAAATACAGTTGGGTATACTCTTTTACACACTTCATTTCGATCATTCTGACGTTAGTACTCTGAGGAGTGTGCGACGAAAAAAGCTTTTAAGTACATAATATCTTCGCTATTTCATGCAATAAAGGAGTATTTAGGATTAGGTTGATCCAAAGGAGTAGCTTGGTCAGAAAAATTAACACAAAAACATATCAAAGAGGGCAAGTGAACGAGACTGCCAATTCAGAGTAGAATCGGTCAATTAGGACACAATTTACGTGCTACCATTGCCCACAATCGTCACAGTACACCCAATCAATCTCTTTCTCGTGATCATCCAACTGATCCAAACCACAAGAGTGACAGTTGTATTTAGACTCACTAACAATGTTGGCGTAATCGTTTTTTTCTTTGGGAGTCAATTTTTGCCAAGATAGGCGTAGTTTTCTTTCGGAGTTCTGACATGTTGTTGCAACTTGGGCGTACTTCTGAATAAATCTGCCTTTGGAAGGCAGAACATCCGACTTCAGCAATGAATTCTTTATCTACCATTGGTATTTTAAGTGGTTTTTGTGAAAATCGTCTTTTTTAAGATTGGCTATCCTTATTGGGGAATGCCCTTTTTCCGAAAAGAACGTTTAAATTTTGTGGACTTGCCCATTTGCGGGTAAGCTCTTTTCTGTCTCTTTGGTGTACATTGAGGTTGTTTTTTTAAAGCGTGGCATTTCCTTCTGGAGTGTCATATTGTAATGAATTGGCAGAGACGGCGGGCGCTGGTACGAATGGGTGCGTTTTGGGGTTGATTTTCTATATTTACTGCATTTTTCTTCGACTTTAAAAACATTACCACTATCCTGGGCAAGCTCAGTGTCACTGTTCTGCTGTTTTTTAATTTCCTTGGTGCAGGTCTCATTATCTGCAAGGGCCTTTTGAAGTCCTAAAACGAAATGTCGGCGAAGACCTCTATTGTCTTCCCAGCATTTTCTTATTAATGCTGCTATTGGCAGTTTCATTTCAGTTATGTCCCTTTTTTAACATGAGAAAAATTGCTCTGGAACAGCGTTACATGTTTGTCTATCATAAACACTATTTCTTTTAGATTTATTTAAGTCTATTTGATAGTCATTGCTAAAGCGAGCAATGTCACCAAGTAAGAGATTAGTCCAAAGAGCAAGGTACGGTAGTTTCGAACGAAGCCAGGACGCAAATTCTGTCATGAAGTAGGCTACTTATTCTCAATCTTAGTTTCACTCTTCCCTACGTCTACCTTATCTTAGACCTGGAATTTTTCCTCCCAGTACAGGTGAGTTAATGACATTTGGCCAACCTGAACAGATTCTGCAGATTCTGAAAAGATGTACTGTTCCACATTCACTTCAGTATCAGTAACATCCGATTCAAATGTATTTATCGAAGTATTAATGAAGTCCATAGCTTCCTTAGCCTATGCACTCGCCCACTTTGCGTTAAGTAGAGTATTCGTTTGCCTTATTATTTCCTCGAATTCATTAAGATTATCGCAATTTATCAGTCTTCCCAGTATACGCATGGCAAAATGTCTGCTTTTGCTATCTTTGCGACTCAGAAAACGGCACCTACACATGTTCATCATATGGGCAGCACAAAAATGCAATATTTTTTTCTGTATCACGCAGAGGTGCTACTCCATTTATGATTTTGAAAGTTCGGTCAAGATATTCAACCAAACTTTCCCCACAAAATTCTCGTAGTGCAGCTAGTATTATCGCACAGCTGAAATCCAGCAAAACAAGTCGTGGGTTCGTCATGTTAGTTGTGCCATATTTGTGGTACTCTTTCTCATGAATTATCCTTAAGTTATGTATTCAGCAATGGGTAAAGAGGGACTAAAGTTGTATGGGTGCCTGATTATTGCCGCGTAATACAAAATTTTACCCAGCCCTTTTACCTTCTTCGTTAGAGAGCCTGTTGCATCAATATACAAGACATCTTGTTGCACATGTTCGTGATACAATGCAACCATTGCCTAGGTTTTTAAACAGAAAGCTTCTGAGTTGGCCTGTTGGCATTATTCAGTTTTTATATAGCTTTTACATATAGTACATGAGTTGAAGAGAAATCACAAGGCTGCAGCATTTCACATTTTCATTATTGGCCCTGATGGTCAAGTGGTTAAAATTTGCATTTTCAAATTATGTGGTTATGTGTTCAACTCCCCTCACCCCCTTCGAAAACATTATTCAAGTACAAGATTTAATTTTATGTAGCATCACCTTGTTACCATGACCCAACTTCAAAACCTGCATTTGCTGGGATATCAACAAAGTGTGTTAGTATGTGATATTCTGTCCAAAAGCAGAAGTTATGATACCAACACAAGTTAGACATTGTACACACAACTCCAACAAACTCATGTAACACCCTCATATCCTTAGTTAAGACACACAGAGAAACACAGACACACACAAAGACACACACACAGACACACACAAAGACACACACACAGACACACACAAAGACACACACACAGACACACACATACACATGTAGGAGCAATGAGGCTCACTGCATTCCATTCCGTATCTGAGGCATTCAGGGGGAAACAGGACTTCTACAATACCATCATTTTTAACAGGCAACATTGTAATTTTCGACCACAATTTTTTTGTCAATTGTTTACATTACAAATTCTTGTACATAACAATTTTTTGTTTTAATTTTTTTATATTAGCTTGCAGCAAGTTTCAAGAACTTTATTGAATAAAATTGTTACATTAATTGTTGATGAGTAAGTCGTGGAAAGAAAATACCTTAAACCAAATTACCCTGTTAAAAATTGTCTTTACAGCCAAGTCATCTATTATTATTTATTCAAAGTGTACATGTAAACCGTCAGTGTCAAAGGGGGTGGAAACTTTTCATATTACTTCTAAATTGGGAATTTTTAGACCTGAACAGACCATATGGAACAGGGACTGCTAGCAATGGCCCAGAAATATATAATTAAGTGGAATGTACCAAAACAAGCTCCTCTTGCTCCCTTAGCCTACCTCCTATGGCACAGGACTATGCGAGCAATTACTTATGCAGTGGGTCCGAGGCTTTCCCCCTGGGAAGTCCACCCAAAGAGCGGTAACTATGGTGAGCAGCTACTGCTAACCATAGGCAAAGTTTGTATGAGGGACCGAGATGCCAGCGGTATAACTGACAAGCGGGCAGACAGGGCTCGTTAGCCTTGAAAGGCAGCCTGCCTAGGAGAAGGCACTCCGAATACAAACCCTTGCCAACCTACAGTGCCTAGCGTGGCAAGTATGGCATCATTCCCACCAGGATTATGGGTGTTCAAAGCCAAAGAAATTAACATTACAGGGGGCCTTGACAATTTTTAACAATTAACAAACTGGATATACAGTAATGAGAGACAGAAGCGTGAACCCATGAATGCCTATAAAAAGGAAAACCCTTTCACTCCTATGTACTGAGGAGATTTACCAAGGTAAAAAATACGTCAAGAAAATTGCATATGGCTTGTTTAGTTGATTTGCTGAAAATATTCATTAAACGTTGGTGGGGGGATGCCAAAGAAATTGCTTGTATTATTCCCATATAAACATATATGGGCATTGCGTAGAATCGCGCAGACAATGTACATTTTTCCTACAGGACTAAGTCCAACTTACTTACTACAAAATACGAGACTATGTCTCCAAATAGCCACTCAACTGCCACTCGCACCCGGCTAATTGACATATTGAAGGCAAGTTCTTCCTCCGTCAATCGTGCACCCTTAAATGGTGCTTGCAGATGAACACGATGAGGATATAGACAAAGTGGTAATAACAGGTTAAAACAGAAACTAAGTTTGAAAAAGGGTTTACAATTATTAACAAAACACGGCAGGATAAAATGGTAATAAAATGAGTTTAGTCGCATGAGGTATAACTACAGGGCCGATCAAAATCAGAATCTTTGAAGAAAGATGACAACTGGCTCGCAAAGAATTATTCTGCCCAGACTCTTCTTTAAGTTCAATATCATTTTTTGTATCTTCCGTTTGAATAGAAATCATCACAACATATCCTCTCTGTAGTTGGCGATATTTTTCTTCAAAGGATTGGAAATTGTGAGAAATCCCTTTGATTTTCGGTTGGTGAATACGCCGTTTACCCTTCTCCGTGATAATCTGAAATCCGTACCAACAACTAGCGGCCCCACATCAATTCTTTATTGCTTTCACGAGAGTTAATCCCGAATTCTTAAGGTTTTCTAATAAAAATATCGTAAAATGGAGTAGCTATCATCCGTGTAAGAGAGGTATAAATTACAAGGATTTGATCGTGATTCTCTCAAAATTCCTTGTGCCTAATAAATTTTTGCTATGTGATTGGCCCTTTGGTGTACTCTCGAGTGCCAAATAATCGTACCCTCCCCCGCTTATTAATTTTTTGAACTTTATAACCCCCCGTTCCTTATTAGGACACCCCCGTTTATTAATTTCAAGGAATTTTCCCAGTACTCAAAATGTAAATGATGTCTGAAAACTCTCGAATAACTTCCCATGCAACATTTGACCCTGAAACATTTGCTAATTAGTCAATTAGTACGAGTTTTGTCCTCATGTGTGTCATCCCTATTTAAAACTTTCACGAAAATGAGACTGGAGTTCAGATCCCCCGTTTATTTGGACCTCCCCGTTTATTAACTTCAGACCATAATGATGACGCCCCCGTTTATTGAGACCCCGTTTATTCGGCACTCAAGAGTATTTTGATAAACAGGCTGGATTGGTGTATTGCTGATACTTCTGCTGCAATGCCACTGAGCGCTTTACGAAGCTGGCAATCTAAGGGAGAAGGGGCGGTTGGGACTTTTAAAATATGAAGGGGGGTGTGATAAGTTTCATCATTCTCTGGAAATAATTCTAAAAATAGCATTCATTCGATTATAAATTACATTTGGTTACATCGATACAAAAATGTCAGATGTGGGTAAATTCAACTGACAGTGGCATTGTGGTCTAAATTCTAGCTGGGACAAGCTGAGCCATTGGTTGAAAGTCGTGAGAAAGTCGTGTTCATTTAGGCCAAAAGACACCCTTTTGGTGCAGTTCTTTGGAGTTATATCTCACGGGAGGCATTTTCAAGGAATTTTCAACGCACATACCCATGGACGTACATGCAAGAGTCACCCCACAGACATCCCATCGCTCCGACATTTTTTGTTTCCGTTGCATTATGATATACTAATGTGAAAAATATATATGCCGATCAGAATGTAAGGGGGTGGAGGGGGGGCGGAATACAAAGGTGAATTCTCTACCCCCTCACCTTCGTGAGTGCCACTGCGAGATGTGTTTTGCACTTTTAGCTTGGAAAAATTCCACAGCAGGGCCTATGTAGTTAGACAGATCCAAACGTAAGATGCCCCTTAGATTTTCGTTTGGATGACTGATGTGGTTTGTTCTACATTATGCTTGAGAGCTTACGGTCGCAGATATCTGACGCTAAATTCATAGAAAAAACCAACGTGCAAATATCGCCTTAGGCCCTGTTTACATGAGCTCGAGACGAAATCTCGGCTCGAGATGAAATCTCAGCTCGAGGTGAAATTTCATCTAACTTTTCAAATCCTCTCTTCTCGATAGACTAACAACGTTCCATAGCTTGCAAAGATGTCAATACTGCCATAAGTAGATGGAATTGGTGTGTTGGTGTCATTCTAGACGTTTGTGTTCATATTTCCCTTTGTAAAGTTTTTGACTTAGATACAGTATTACAGCGCATGTTACGCTACCCTCGGAGAAGGCATACATCAAATGACGAAGTCCTGCGCAGGCTCGGTGAAACACCAAATTTCTCATCGATACAATCAGAGAACGGAAGATCTAGGTCACACCATCAGGAAAGACGGACTTGAGAACGTCATTCGAAGGCAAAAGAGACAGAGAGTGATATACTTAAAGAACATCGGCAAGGCGATTGGAATGTCCACAGAAGAGACAATTCACAATGCGCAAGACAGAAGACAGTGGAAGGGCATGATCGTCCAAGGTCTGGAAGGGCACGACACCTAGAAGAAGAAGAATATTCTATTTTGGAATCAGACTATTAGGAGCATGGAGACATTACGAGATTTTTAATGCCTTGCGCTCAATATCTAAGAAATTTTAAGCCCCAACAATCCCAAATCTTTGTATTGAAACAATGCATGTGTCAACGAAGTTGCCGCAGAAACGTATCTCTACACGAGAGTAACTTTCTGTGCTTCCCTTGCTGATGTTTTCGGTATACTATGATGCCTGGTGTTAAATTAATGCTGGAACCTCTAGGGAGCATGTGGCAATATGGTCTTGTATGTCTCTTATCACCGGTGTTCCACTTGGTAATTAGGTGTTGTTTCATAAAGGTGTCGCACTCTCAAATGGTCCCCCGGGGAATTACACGCAATTTGTTAAGATGACGAACAAAACTTGCCGAAAAAATTGCAATTAGCTGAGATAATTATTAAGAGAGATCTAACATATTATTTCAAATCCTCCCCTTTCGGTTCTTATACTTACAATGGCCTTACACAAGTTCATTGGGTAACCGTAGTAAGTAACTGTCCTTCTTGGCTAAGGTCACATAGCTAGGAAAAGCTGGTCTCAAAAACTTGCGTAGTTGGACGTCGATGTTCTCTAGTGGAGGATTAGGAAATACGTACGGTGGCAGTAAGAAATAATAAGGCGCATTCTCATCAGGATTGCCTTAGCCCTGATATACAAAAGGCGGCAAGCTGCGATAACATGCTTTCCAGGCTCGAGTCCCTGTGGTGACATATATTCTCCAGCAACTTTCCCGAAAACTAAAACTTACAGTGCTGAAGTCACGAAATATAAGTCTTATTTTTAACGATATGGTTCATTCCTCTCCTATCCTAAAAATCCTTCGCTAAGAAGTTTCCCCTTCTAATTCCAGAATACTCCTATAACCAGTGTCTGGCAAAAACGTCAGCAATCAATAATGCGCTACAGAATGCTTTTATAATATTTTAAGCGCAGTATGCTTGGAAGAAAGGCACCCTCACATACAGAGATATGTCAATTGACACCAAGAAGAGAATCATGAAATGCTACATATGGTCAACGTCGTTGTATGGATCAGAGACTTGGACGTTAACACCATCAATGATGATTGATGCATTTGAAACGTGGGTATATCGGCGAATGCTGAAGATCACTCGGACTAGAAGAAATACCAAGATTGAAGTGTTGAGAAGAGCAAATGCCAAGCTCAACATCATCATCACAATCAAAAAGAGAACACTAAAATATTTTGGATATATTATAAGAAGTGAAAGCATCCAGAGAGTGCTGATCGAAAGTAGAATAAAGAGGAAAAGACCTAGAGGAAGAACGAGAACATCATGGACCGCTCGTGTTTGAATCGTAAGTTGCAAGAAGGGAGATACAATGCACTGTAGTGCAGATGTGCTTAACCTTTTTGCCCGTGGTCAAAATTATGACAAGTGAAGTCAAGTGGGATGTAGCAAATATTTGCACTAGGATTACACTTTAAGCCAACATAACCGTGGATTAATCGTGAGGGAAGCTTAGATCTCCCTTAATTTTTTACCATTGGCAGTAAATTCCCCAATTTTGTTAAAGTTATGACTGCAGTTCTAGGGTGTTTTTAAATATATATTAGAAGTTGGAGTTACCGAGCGTGGCAGTGATATTGGTTCAAATAATCCTAGTGCAAAAATTTGCTGCGGTTCCACTTGACTCCACAGATGATAAGATAATTTGAACCATGGAGCAAAAAAAGTTGGTCCCCTGGCTTAAGAAAGCCTATTGATTTTGGAGGAGAGAATTGGGGGGCTGACGGTAAATATATACCCCCCCGTGTCTACGGACCAGATTGTTGCTACACATCCTTAGTAAAATTTTCTTTTATTGGCCCAGTTGGAGCTATAGCAATATGCATTGTTGTACTTAGGATTCTTTAGGGGGGTCATGTCACCCCCAAGATGTCCATTACCAGCTTTCGCCCCCCTTACCTCAGATTTAAAGAGCATATGATAATGTAATAGGGATATATACATTTCCTTGAGATGTAGGACGAGGGCTGGTTTTTTTCATAATGATTATTCCGATTTGCCCAACATTTTGAAGGTCCCTTATGGGTTAGGGTTTCTAATGTGGGGCATGGCTCCATAGCCTCCCCCTTGGAGGCCACTTGGAAAGAATAGAATAAAGACTTGTGTATATACTGCTCCTTAAAACGGTTGAAAATTTTGTTTGATTTTGCAATTTCTCTTTTTAACTCAAGTTTGGCAGAGGAGACAAATCTTTGGTTGAAAACGACGCCGTTTCCCGTAACTATGTTGAAATACTCAAATGTGGGAATAGAATGAGATTACTTAAGTGCAAAATTCATGATTTACTGAACATAAATCAAAGTTTGGTATGTATTTTGCGCGTTTAATGTCTACCTATCGGCCGTTTTCTTGTGAAATGTTTGCAGAAAGCATTGCTTTTGTTTACATCCTTGACGAGTTAGCCTCGTTTTCGGTTATGATAATGCAACCTAATTAAGAAAGGTCTATCGTCTGTAGTCATGCGGTGCGAAATTTGAAGCCCAGAACACAGCTCCAGATGACAATGCATTGTGGTCTACTGTGGGCAGAAAGATCGATAATGAAGTCAGCAGTGTGACTGTCTGTGTAATTCATTCCGATGCTAAATATTAGATAGAAACTCACGTTTTATCACCTGGATTTACACTTCAGACTACTGCGAGTTCGAATGTGCTTAGGTAGCATAGTATTTTATTGAATTGGAAACATTCTTATCGCTGAAAATTTTCAGAACTGCCACCTTTCTCTCTTAGAGCTGCATCGGGACTTCTTACGTTCATACAGGTTTACGTTCATCTGGGAATTCCAAGAAGACAATATAGCAGGTATCCTGCCTTTGCTGTGTTATCAGAAGCCGGGACATGTTATACCATAATATTGTGCGGCTTTTGAACCCTCGTACAGGGACGGGGGAACAGGGGGCAGAGGGGGCCATAGCCCCCCAAAGATTTGCCAAATCTCATTTTTATCGAAACCACTTTTCAGCTTTATCAAGATTGATATTGGTTGCGACTAGGGCTGTCCATAGCATAACATTCTACTATTCGAATAATCGGTGGAGATTTTTCCGATTAATCGATTAATCGGAATGCTCCACTCCGTGATAAATATATAATAAATGCTATGTGTCTGCTGAGTACTTATATATATATATATATATATATATAAGAAATCTTGCCCTAATTCTGATAATGCTCCCCTGCCCTCAAATAGTTCTAGTTGCACCCCTGATTACCATCACAATCACTCCCTTTTCTACTCGATGGTCTACTCTCAACATGTGAATAACACACAAAAGAATATTAATAAGACTTACCACCTTCTGATTTCTATGGTTTCTATGATAATGCCAACTTACTCCATCGATGCTCATCATAATAGAAAACGACGTTAACTTGTCAGCTGATGGTGTTTGACTATTTCTTGTGAAAATTGCGTGAATCTTGAATATTTGTTGAAAGTGAACTTCGAAATATTTCACTGGAAGAGATTTCTGCATGGTGTACGAAGTACTGATTGGGTGGTAGCGTACCATGACTGGGTCACTGGATGTCATGTAGGTTTTCGTTGATATTGGTGTGTTCTGCCCCTTGAACCCATCAACAGGGTTGTGAAGAATAAGACGCCCCATACAACCTGTGGAAATTAATGGATAATGACCTTAGAAGATCAGAGAATGTGTAAATAAGGAAAAAACCTAGCTTGCGTGCAGACTATCTCTGCTGAAGTAGGTATTTCTACGCCACTACTTTTTATCTGCTTGCAGGACAAAAAGTACACAAACCTAGCTCACACTGTTATGATCTTCAATTCTAAAAAGAAAACTAAAGAATGACACCATTAGAAATAAAACACGACCTACAGTATTGCTGTTTGGTGATCTACAAACTTTGCCATGGTTACTTAAATTAGTCTCCCTAGGCCACCGAAAGGAGGGTGCTAACCTTAATACGTCCCTTTTTATCTCATACTTCTCCTTCTGTGACATTTTAACAGGCACATACTGTACATACTCGCTCTTGCGATTCGTAAAAAGGAACAAGGGTTGTTTACATCGCAATTATCTTTAATCAGTAATATCCTCTTTTTCATTGTATCTCCTTGTCAGAGGTGCTGTCCTAAAAATTTAAGGGGGGAGGGGGGCTAAGGGATAAGCAGTGAATGCCACGCCCACAGTATTTCTCCCCTACGCTGTTACGCATGATATGATTTTGAATTAAGTGAAATATTGGCGCTGCTGAAAATGTTCAACCAAATATTACGATAACCTTTATCAAATAATTCACAAAATAAATAAAATTTCTAGTAATATTAATCAAAAACTAAATTTTAAAAGTAGGGCTCAGCCACCAAGATTTTTCAAGATTTTAAGAAGGCCCCCTGAGCCCCCCTCTACGTCATCCCTGCTCCTTGTACATTAGTCAGTAGCATTTGACAAAATCTATATCTTTGAGACCATGATAATAATATTCTGTACCTAAATTTAGTTTTACAAGTGCATTGAGGAGTCTCAAACGTAGAAAAGAAAGTTTAAATCGAATGGCAAAGTCAGAAATAATAACACTAAACAAAGGGTTTTGACATATTCTTGGTCATTTATTATATTTTCTGACCCTATTTATACACAATATCAACCAAAATGTCCATTATGGTCCGAAATATTTACTGTAAGTCACGATCTATGCACTTAAAGTTATTCTAAGAAATTCGGAGGATGTTATGTTTTCGATTCAGACATACGGTGTAGCGCGAAATTTGTGCCTTGCGAAATTTGTGCCTATAATGGTAATGCGCATGCGCATACGGGATCGTGTTGAACCGTGTTGGGCACAAATTTCGCAGCAACTGCCGTGAGGAGCACCGTATGAAGAGATAGCTGTGGCGATCAGAATTAATTTCAATGATTTCTAGGCAGTAAGAACTAGACAGCACTGATACTACCTACTAGTGACTCTAAATCATGGTTCGTCGAGAGACTGTAGCATGGTTCCTCGAGAGACTGGCGATCAGAATTAATTTCAATGACTTCTAGGCAGTAAGTACTAGACAGCACTGATACTACCTACTAGTGACTCCAAAGCATGGTTCCTCGAGAGACTGGCGATCAGAACTAATTTCAATGATTTCTAGGCAGTAAGAACTAGACAACACGGACACTACCTACTAGTGACTCCAAAGCATGGTTCCTCTAGAGACTGTCGATCAGAATAAATTTCGATGATTTCTAGGCAGTAAGAACTAGACAGCACTGAAACTACCTACTAGTGACTCCAAAGCATGGTTCCTCGAGAGACTGGCGATCAGAATCAATTTCAATGATTTTTGGGCAATAAGAACTAAACAGCGCTAATACCTATTCTGGACAAAGCAGAAATTTCTGAGTGTGCAAACCTAGTTAAATATTACCAAGTTAAAGCTACAAGGAAAATTTGCCGGACTAACTCAATTAGTCAAGAATTTAAAAATAACTGGATAATTACTCATTTCTTTCCGCTCAAATTTTGTCTAGGTTTCTACAAAGCATTTTGATTACATTCTTCAGGAAATAATTGTTATTGTAATAATTTTATCTTTTAAGGACGTATGAACTATCACATACAAAATATTTGAGAGATATGTCTCTTACTTGTGCTGTTGCATCGAACAATCTCAGATCTATAAAGATTTAGTAGACTATGTTTTGCCACGATCATTATATCAGTAGTAATCTGTTTTTATTAATTGACCAGCATGTAGTTTCTAAGCAACCGTATTTATGTGCTTTAGTAAAGAAATTCTGTGGCAACGACGTAGTGTAAACAGAGCATTGCAAAGATTTATTTAAATCGATCAAAACAGTGTTGCTTCTTTGACAACATGTGTGATTCAGCTCACGTTATGTGTTGTCTACACTTAATGAGAAAGTTAGCTTGGATTTCTACTGTACTTTAATACAAGCTTTAAAACATTAAAGCATTTTAACGATAATGGTATATCGGGCTCTAGCAATGTTTGCTGACTTTAAGTACATGAGCGTAGATTCGGTTTGTTTATTTGGATCCAATCTGCTTAACAGAAGCAGTGGGATGGAACGTTAATAATCTACAGCTCAGTTGCTTTAATACGTAAAGACATGAGGTTTTAAACGAACTTTTGCAGGGAGAGGGGGGACTATTGTGATTAGCAAAAATTAGGCATTTAAACAAATATTACTGCCGTAAACTCTTTCTGGAGTGACAAGGACCCCTCTGACACCCCTTTCGGGTGCCCATATATGCCAATAAAACCTAAAAGCGTAAAATATCATTAATTATAGAGCCAATTCATTTATTAACCTTCCCCCTGTTTACTTTAATACCTATTATGTAGACTAAAGTGACTCTTGACTCTTAGAAAGATCTTTCCAGCTTAGATCAATTGCTAAATAATTTGGGGAAGACGTTGGTCATAAGGTTGCACCTCAAACGCATATGGGTATAAAGCGCCTCAATCATGGAACACGTCAAGTACAAACTGCGCCTACAACTCTACGTTTTATGACTGTCTTTTTGTTGATCTGAGATTGTTGTTTGTGTTTGAACTTTACATTTCTCCATTGTATATCTTTAAATACCTCTGCCTATTTCTAGTTTGTGTTTGAGAACAGGGTGATAGACACCAACGGCGACGGAAACAGGGATGTCAACGATCCCTAACCTGATACGCATAAAATTGTTATCACTTTAATATTAAATTGATAAATCCAGCCACTAACAAAGAAATGGATGAGAAATACAGTGCAATGAAATATTATGCCTATAGATTTATGATTCGTCATTCATTACATTTACATATAATCCATCTTTTGATTAGATACAACAGCTTTTACATCCTGGGGTTTCTCTTTATTGTTCAAATGATTGCCACTGCAACGGGAACAGCGAGTAGCGTTTTTACAGTCCTTAGCAGCGTGACCGTACTCTTGGCACTGAAAACACCTCATTCTTTTACTATGCACAATGTTATTGATTCCGTTAAAAATGAAATGCTTGTTCACGAAAAGATATGAGAAATTAAACAATGATAAGCATCGGATAAACTAAATTCGAATTGATTATCAAGATAAGCTGAAAACAATCTGAATTTTTGTAGGACATAGGACTTTTTTTCTCCATCCTAAAATACATCCCTCCCTTTGCCTCACTAGTTTCAACAAGATCAAAACTCTTCAGTACAAAGGTTGGAAAATGCACATAGCCTCTGTACGTTATCACTAATATCTCCCATTGGTCAAAGACTCTTGACACGTCAGTTTGAAGCCTAACGTGAGAGTTGGGTAGAATTGGAGATTTCACATGCACATTTTTGTCCTCAAATTACACAGAGTTGAAGCTTTTGATAAATTCCAGCTAAAAAAGGTGTCAAATGCCTGTAACACTTCTAGAGATTTAATGTCTGGGGCGTTTTGACTGAAACTCTCGTTATATCTATCAAACTTAATGTCTTTTCCTGTTTTGTTTAATAAGATTAAATTCCCTTCTAATGTTCAATAACATTCTTTCAGCTTTTTCAGTTTACCATACAGTTCATATTCCTTTGGTGTCTTGTGAGATAATATTTCAGTGAAAACTCTTTTTTTCATTTAATCACACTCGAATGGCTTTTCACCGGCATGGATAATCACGTGATTAGTGAGGTCCTAGTCCTGAATAAAATCCTGCTTGCATATGCCACGCTTGAATGGCTTCTCACCAGTGTGAATCCTTATGTGTCTAGTGTGGCAAACATTCTGACTAAGACCTCACTCACATATTTCACACTTGAATGGCTTTTCACCGGTGTGGATCCCTATGTGCGTAGTGAGATTCCTTTCTTACTAATACCTCACTCATCGGTGTGGATAGTCATGGGTGTAGTGATGTCACCGTTAGTAATGAAACCTTGTTTACATATGTCACACTTGAATGACTTTTCACCGGTGTGGATCCTCATGTGTCTAGTAAGGTTGTGATTCCTACTAAAACGTCGATCACACATGTCACACTTTAATGGATTTTCACCAATGGATGTTCTTAATGTGTCTAGTGAGGCTTCTATTAAAACTAAAACTTCGCTTACAAACGTCACACTTGAATGGCTTTTCACCGGTGTGGATATTCATATGTGAAGCGAGGTAGCTGCTCTGACGAAAACCTTGCTCACATATGTCACACTTAAATGGCTTTTCACCGGTGTGGATCTTCATATGTGAAGCGAGGTTGCTGCTCCGATTAAAACCTTGCTCACATGTGTCACACTTAAATGGCTTTTCACCGGTGTGGATCCTCATGTGTCTAGTGAGGGCGCTATTAAGACTAAAACTTCGCTTACAAACGTCACACTTGAATGGCTTTTCACCGGTGTGGATCTTCATATGTGAAGCGAGGTGGCTGCTCTGACTAAAACCTTGCTCACATATGTCACACTTAAATGGCTTTTCACCGGTGTGGATCCTCATGTGTCTAGTGAGGTAATATTTCATCACTTGAAAGGTTACACAATGCCACTTCATTTCATCACTTGAAAGGTTACACAATGCCATTTCATTTCATCACTTGAAAGGTTTCACAATGCCACTTCCTTGAGGAAAAACTCTCAAACGCCCATCTTCTTAAGAGAAAAACCTTTCTTAAGTTAGGTGAACCAGAATCGCTGATACAACTTAATTTGAAATGGATACTACCGTGTACAAAATTTAGACTGGTTTACAACCCCCACCTGCAAATACCAACCCCCACCTTAGAGGCCAAACCCCACCTGTAAATGGGATTCGAGCTAACCCCGATCGAGACAAAATATTTTGAAAATGCTTGACCCCTCCTTCTGCCTGGGGGTGGGTGCAAACTATGGGTGTCTTCCATAGTTTGCCATGGAGAGTGCCTCTTCATTAGTTTCTCTATCAATGTAAGGTATGTGCAGCATTCTTCTGATGAACCACATCTCTGCAGCTTGAATCTTGCACTGTAGTTGTTTGGTTCAAGTCAACATCTCGTATCCATACAACAGCACTGGCAAGACATAACATTTCAGAATTCTTAGGCGGACGCCGATTTGGATGTTATTTTTCCTAAGAAGGTTGCTGATTTTATTCAATGCTGCTGTTGCCCGTGCAATTTGAGATCTGATTTCATTGTTGCACCTTTCATTTTATGTTTAACTAAGCCAAGGTATGCGGTAGCCAAGGCATGTGGTAGCCAAGGTATGTGGTAGCCAAGGTATGTGGTAGCCAAGGTATGTGGTAGCCAAGGTATGTGGTAGCCAAGGTATGTGGTAGCCAA
>JAAAKM020073195.1:24475569-24507782 GCA_010016025.2 Alatinidae sp. Z8VKAUB7J3
GGTATGTGTCTTGCTTTCTGCCCAGTTGCTCAAACAGGGGGTTTTGCCCTTTGACGCACCAGCTGCACTTTATTTATTAGTTAGCCTGTTTTGTGGTTTGCCTGTTTATTTCGGGTAGTTTCCATATCGGGCCCATTGCCCATCAGGGGTCTTTGATTGAGAGACTGCCAGGGTATGTTACGCTATCAACCTATTTGATCATCCCTCTGCCAACTGTGATGTTACATTTTACAGGTTCTTACTTATTACCATGTATAGCGTTTTCTTCATCTTGATTTACATTTCTAAGTCTTCACTTCACCATACTTTGACAAAATCAAATCGTATCGCTCGATCCTTAATACATTAGGGACCCCTCACCTCTACTGAGCTTCTTTCTTTCGTATTAAAAAGGCACTAACTCATTAGATAGTATAATCTATTTCTTTCGACCCTTTACAGGTTATGGACCCATAAAACATCATTTGAGGCCGAATTGAAAACCACTCTTCTAGATAACGTTTCAGTCTGTTAAAATAAGTTCTGTCAGTTGACTTCCCTTCCAAAAAGTTCTATTCTTTTGAAACGGACCTCTGTCAACGCTTCTCAATGACAATTTATAATAACCGTAACCAAATCCTGTTTAAATGTCGTAATATTTTATATATATAAACATTTGCATTACTCTATCATGTTTCTATGACCTTTTGCTGCCGGATTTTGATAAATTGCTCAGATATCTTGCAGAGTGGTGGAGCTTTGGTAATTGTGAAACCGGTATAACAACTCGAGCAATGGTCTGGCCATCATCTGCTCAAATCTGACACTACCTGATTGACATTAGGAAGGTCGGTAAATATTGTCCGAAAATATTCTTGATGATATAGAAAGTATTAGAAAACACTAATTCCTTGCATGTTTACGAGGTTAGATGACTTCACGTCGTCAACTAACATTGAATAATCGTATGACAGGCACAAACGTGATTATCAATTTGCAAATATTACAATGCTCTTAACGATCATTGTTATAATATAACCAACTGACGTCATAAATGGCGTAAGGGCGTTAACTACAGCACGTTCGTCGTGTGAATCGAAAACAACAAATGGTCTGTTTCGATAGTTAATGCGTGTTTTTACCAACCCGGACTGCAAGGTCATATTTTCCATTTAATTACACTCGTGCTATGTTATCAAGATATGTTTTCAACCTGTTTGTGGTTTTACCCGAGATGGTGCCATCCTATACAAAGACAAATGCGTTAGGTAAATTCCGGCAAGGGTTAATTCAGAACCTCGCTGTTTAGCCTCTACACCGTGGAGATCACAGGTCGACGACCTTTGTCAGCAGCAATGAAGGAGGAAGAGAGGGAACACTTTTAATTGAAGTGAGTGAATCTCTCAACTATCAGATAGGCAGCATCAAGAAGGTGCTATGAGCAAAAAGTTGTTAGAAAATGTGCTTTTTATAATACTTCGAAACGCCAAACTTTGCCATCTGCATTGGCTGAAAGGTATGTTACGAATAGCCTTAAAATATGTCTTGGGAAGGAACAAGCAGCCCAGTCCCCCAGTCCCCCAACCCCCCCAGCTCTGAGTCTGTCTGTAAGGTACTATACGTTAAAGCTGACACCAGGCTATTACAAGCGGAATTTACCAAGTTTCCTTGACGCTCCATGCCACTTCCCATCAATCTGAGTCATGTTACTGAGAAAGGAAGTAACAGACACCAACAATTCTAGTGGCTTGCCTGATAAATGCTTAGGCACTAAGTACACCAATGTAATTTACCCTCCCCTCTCATCGATTGAAATGGTATTTATCTACAGTTATTTGATTTTGTAATTATAGGGAGGAATTTTTTAAACTATATGTCTTATTTCCTCTTACATTGGTTGGATTTACAACACAAACAATGAAACTAGCATAACCCTACATTCAGAAGAACGAATCTTTTAAAAAAACGAGGGGAAAAGAAAAACATTGCTTGATAAGCACTACTATCTCAAACAAATGCATTAGTCACACGCTAGTTCATCAAAAAGCTGAAATACATGACTTAAAAAATGAGGATTTTGTTGGTGTGCTCCAGGGTTTATTTTTACAAGACTAAGTCGTTTGAATAAGTTAACTATTAAAACAAATTTAAAGGTTCAACGGATAAACTCATTCTGTCGACGTACATAAACTGGCATTCTTTTCTCATTCGTGGATATGATGATGCGCTTTGGATGTAGAGAATTACCAAACGAATACTGGAACATGAAGGAAAATGCTCATATTTTCTAATGTTAGGCTTAATTCGTTGTAGGAAAGCATCTACCTCATCATCTTCATGTTCCAAAATTGAGGAGGGTGCAGTATCTTTTTGTTCTTGCTATTGTTCTACAGTTGTTTTTAAATTTTAAGACCATCCTTGAGCAATGTAGAATTTAAACATTTTGCGTCATTAATTGAAAAATTCCATCATCCTGCTGCATTGCCTTTCTTTCATCATTTTGGTGAGACAGCTGTAGCCAAAACGCTATAGTCTGCAATGTGCAAAAGTCATATTTATAATCACCTTATTTGAGACCTCCTTCACTTCCTTGAGAAATGTGGAAAATGCACCACTGAGTGTAACTACCCAGGCACTCATTTTGCACTAAAGTCACTTGAAAAGAGGAAAGAGTGAGATGCCGAGAGTAAGCAAGACAGTTGTTTTCATTTGCAATATAAATATGAATAAAAGTTAATCAAAGTCACAAGTTTTAGATATCAAACAATAACCAATTACAAAACATAAGATAATGGATTTTCCAAAGACTCAAAGGCCCTCCTTGGGTTTCAATAGCGTTGATGCAAAAGGGGCCAAATATAATTACATTTATAATTCATTCCTATGGGTGTTTCTATTTCATATCGTTATCATTACATAGTGTACGATACCATACATAAATCTATGCTACATAAAAAATGTTTGTTGCCATACTCTAAATTTTAGGTTAATGCTACGGAGAGCAAATATTGTTATGTTTACTTAACTCTCGCAGGATTCAATGACGCACGACATTCTTAAGACAAATAATCAAGTAAACGATAATTTATGCAATTCAAACGAAAATGTAAAACGAAAGGAAAAGTTATGGGTAAAATCAACATTAGACTTTCTTTTGATATTTTGATGTAAACAATAGGTTCATAATTAAACATAGATAGCAGTGTCGAGAGTTAGTATTTATAGCGTTATGGTTTGAAAATTATATGAAAAATGACACTTTGAATGAAAAGAAGGCAGTTCATTGTTGGTGTCACTATATGGGAACTTAAGATGCGGAACTACACGTAAGACAAATAATCGAGTAGATATTATTGCATATTATCATCAACGGAAAATGCCAAGTTGGTAACAATACAGATACTCATTTGTCTCACGATATTTTCACTGTCATTCAGGAACTCGACGTTTAAGTAAGTTGGTATAGGAAGTCCCAACACTAATATCGATTAGAATATTGCGTTGAGCAACGGATTCATTTTGCTAAATGTTTTCGCCGTACACTGATCACAGCAATCGTTAGGAGTGAAATAAGAATGCTTTTACGATGAATTTATAGGAAATGAAAAGTCCAAGGCACGTCGTAGAAAACAACAGTCACGAGAGCGACACCTTTTTCGCCACTCGTGTTATTCGAAAAGGTGTAAAGAGTAGACAAATTCTTTTTGTCGACAGAGTACCGGCTTCTTTGTTTTGACATATGCGGCTTCTAAAACGCCAAGATGGAAAGGAAATCGGGCAAAACAAATTATTTTGATGGTTTCTCAGCTCATGATGGGCTTTCAAGCAAATGCAGTCCTATTGCCGAGTCTGTTTCGGGATCTGCTTACTTGGCTTTGTTTACGCGATTCGGAGAAAGTTTGAAAACTTACTTTGTGTACCAATGAAGGGCGGCACAAGTTGTGCGATTCTGTCTTGTAACCTCTGCAAAGTACGAACTATGTATACGCTCGCACGGCGATGCGTAAACTAAAAACTCTTATGTGTGAGAAGTAGTACGTCTATTTGAGCAAACAGACAGCAGCGAAACATTACGCGGTTGTACCATTGGAAAACTGTTGGTCACGGCCGCTTTTTGTTCTTTTATGAAAACTTAAGGAATTATTTCCTATCCAAGGTAGTCGCAAATATGCTACGCACCTCATCGGGTCATATTTTTGGTCAGACGAAAACTTGGCAATTTGATTAGAAATGGCAATGTTGATGACATTTTCTACGTAGCCATTTTCTAGAAAAATGGTTTTAATGTTGGCTAGTTCCTCATCGAGTTTACTTTTTGAGAACATGATAAGAGCTTGGTGAAATAAAGTGGCGATGAGATTTGTTTCGCGAGTTGTAGGGCAAAACGAGTCCCAGCTCGTGTATTGTTCTGTAAATGAGGGTTTACATACATATTTACAACTACATGATAAATGCGTTGTCATTTTCTTACAAATATGAAACTGCAGTTCAGAATATTTACAAGATATCATGTCTGCACACCTAGATCTGTTCATGTCTTGTCCCTTCATATTAGGGCCCTCAAAATGATTCTAAAATGATTCCAGAATGCATAGATATATTGACAAATGTCACACCATACGTAAAAGGGTTCACCAATTTTCCAGAAGGGTTTACACAAAAATTTCTTATGTTGGAGAAGCATGCCCTACGTTTATTGATGAAGCATGCCCTAAAATATGCTCATAGATAATAAGCATGCCCTACAGAAATAGTCTGGCTACGGCACTGTTTTGTATCTGTCCTTGAAGTAAAGACTGTGAGATTCATGGGAAGTGATGAGAGAATATAGAGAGCACAGTTGCGGTGGCAGTTAACGTTTTGTTACGTTTTGATAAAATTTCTTGAGTTCATTCAACTTTGAACTGTACATGATAAAACTGTATTGTTTCTTATAACTTGCTACAAAGTCAGTGGACAAGCTTGAAAAGAAAAATGAAATAGATAATTCCAGAAAATTTCACAATGCTTCCTTGTCCTCTCCTTTTCAAAGTTGTCAATTCTGGAATCTCTCTACTTTCAAATTTCCTTGGTGTCGAGACAAGGCAAGAAGGGGAAAGCGAATGAGAATTTTATCCTGGAAAGAATGTTTTATATTCTTAGCCCTTTATGTCAGAGCTATATATTCTGTGGTTAAGATATTTTCTTAAGAGTAGGAGACAACACTCCATAGCTTGAAGGACTTTAAGGGGACATTCAATAATAACGTAACGGTCATATGGGTGGGTGGGGTAGCTGATTCTGTTACGCACCGTTACACTATTTCAGCATGGGTGGGTGGGGTCTACAGCAATAAATTGCGTAACGCCCTGGAAAGAAATTATATCTCAATATCTCGTTGGGTCAATTACTATCAATCTAAAATCTAAGATCCCCTGAGAGATTAATTAAATTTCGTAAATATACATCGAATGTTTACATATCCCTATCCAATTTTCGATTCGTACTCCATTGAATATTAGAGCGAGTTACGTATACGATTGTTGTAATACGTTTGAACCGAGACTGCGAGAGATATTTTTATATGAGATATGAGTGAAAAAAAACGAACTCGACAATCTCATTTTTCATAGGCCAAGGGTTCATGATAACGTTCATGATAACGTTTCAGACCCGGTCTCCTCTTTGAAATATGGGAAGTATCGATTTTTAGCATTACGTAATTATTGAATGGCTCCTTAAACAGGTTGTATGATGAAAAGAATTGGAGGAAAAAACTATGTTAATGTAGGGACATGAAAGGAAACTATGTTATCCATTGAAACTTATTGATGCGCATGATAGCATTCTTAGGTTTGAATTTACAAATCTGATCAGGAAGGTTCGCCTCAATAGTTTGGGTACCTGAGGATAAGTAAAATCTTATCTTGATAGCGTCAAAAACCCTGCACTGAAGCTACGCAGATGAAACACCTTGTCATAGGCGCAACGAACGAAAAACATTGGGGAAAGTGGGGCTGTGGATTATTCCTCCCCCCCCCCAAAAAAATAATATTCCTTTGCCCGAAAATTATTGGGACATAATTTGACGGTTCTGCAGACGGTTGAATCGAAGGGGAATAGGGTTAACTACCGCCACTTTGAATTTGAAAACATTTTCTTAATTCTACGGCAATGAAATATTTTTTTGCCTTTTGCCCGAAAAAATATAAAATTTTAACAAACTTGGGGCTGCAGCCCCCCTCAGCCCATTTGCTGTGCGCCCATGCGCCGGAGACTTTCAAATTGAAGATTGTGTTACTGATCTCGGTCACCAAAGCAATACTATTATGGAATGCAATGCTAATGACAGTTAAGTTAATAGTGTTAAATGTTACCCCAATATATATTTTCTAAATATCTCTGAGGTTCATTACATAGAAATTGATTTCTATGAGTCATTACTACCCTTATTATAGTCTTTCTTCTTTCTATGGGTCATTACTACCTTTAGTATAGTCTTTATTCTCTCCATAATACTGACATTTTCTTATGTCCCCTTTATTTATGGGTTTGTTTACGTGAGAAGAAGGGAATCGCTTTCAAAATTTACACCCCTTGAATTGCAAAGGTTTGCCATATCTTACCTCGACTGCAAGTCTGTTTTAAGATTTTCATGTTCTTATGTTTTCATACGATTATCAATATTCATCTAGTTTCCCTAACACTATTCTGTTCATAGTTTTTGACCTTCTATTAGCTCAGGAGAGGGGGAGGTAAAATTACCATTACTTTATTTATGATACTATTTAATAGAGACAAGAAAATTTGACCAGAGACTTCCATCGTCCGCCTGGCTTGTCCATTGCAGACGTCATTTTTATATTGTAAGCTTATGCCAGTAAAATGCCACAACCCCTGTTGTTTACGAGCTGTGTAGAAGCCACCAACTTCTGTGTTATCGTAAATACTCGTAGTTTTGTCAAATATCTTATTACTGTCTTTCCTCACCCATAACGTACCATTTTGAAATTGTATGGATTTACGACAATGTATAATAACGATTTTGCCTTGCTTGCTGATAGAAGTTTGCCTACTTACCCACATAGAAGAGGATTGTTTAAGGTAGATTGAGGAGATGAATGCATTAACGATATGCAACAAAAGTTCTTAAGTGTTTATGTCTGTGAACCAGCTAATGGTCAAGCCATTGATTTTATCTGTTAAATGTAGTGGTATTACGAAATCTTACGTTTATTGTGTATGAAACATTTAATTTGCTTCCTTCATTTTATAAGTTGAATTATTCATATTTTAGATGGTAACACCCAGCGAACGACCGCAAAAACACCATGATGCAAACACACTAACAAAGCAACAATTTATTAAATACTTGAAAAAATGGTTAATGATACAAAATTTGAAAGTTTTGTTAAGTAAGGGGTTTGTTTTTGTAAATGTTTTCACCATGCATTTCTCACAGCAATCGTATAGAGTGGAGAAAAAAAGGCTTTCAGACAAGCATCTGTTCTATTTGATAACAGGTTTTTCCATGATCCGTGAAAGGCAGCCCTAATGGGCGGTTAAACATGTCTCATTGCTTCTCTGGCCGGTAGCCTCACTTAAGGGGCGTTGACTTTCTACGCCGCAGCTGCCCTTTACTTATTAGAAAGCGTGTTTGGTGCTTGTTTAATTAGGGTAGCTTTAAAATAGAGGAGACTGCTAATCAGGAGTATTTGACTGAGAGATTGCCAAAAGCCCATGTCAGAAGAGCCTATTTTCAAAAACTGATTTGTCATGTTATTTACTGTTCTTATTGCTTACCCTATTGACACTTTACTACTTCTTTCATGAACAGAGACAGGACCAAATACCCTCCTGAGAACTTGGCCAAAGGTGACATTCTTTGTATCTGCTGGATCTTGCAATTCAATATCTTTTGTATTTTACCAAGATTCTTTCATTCTTCTCAGTGCGATCTGAGCTTGACGAGGTTAGTTTAATGCATAGACATCTTAAGTGAAAGGACTGGAAACTCAAATCTCGGGAATTAGACCCTGTTTACACGGGTACGGATCCAAACTGGTACGGATCCAAACTGGTACGGATCGGCCTCGCGTTTACACGAGCTGAAAAGTGCGGTTTAGGTTTGGGGACTGGTCGCTGTTGGCTTTGCAATGTGTTGCTGCTGCTCTCCGAGAGGGATGGGTAGTGGTATTTGTAGCATATGTTGTGTTTTCTGTTTCTGTGTCTGCTCAAAGAAGGTACATACCAGAATATACTATTTTTATTGGTAGTATGATTGAAAGGAGTCAAGTCCCGAAAGGTCGTAGTTTAATGTGTTTGATGTTTTAATTTGTTGGGAACTTTGTTTAATTTGTTTTTAAACTATTGCTGATTGTCCTTTTCATGTTTCAACTACTTAATGAGTTGATTAACAGCAAATGAGCTCCCTTTATCCTCCTTACTTTCTTTGGAGAAACATCATTTGGATAGTTGCAGGAAGTGGGTTGGTGTATTTTACTTAATTTCAATAGTCTCTCTACTTCAGCATCGGTAACTGTTGGATATGTAATAAAATTATGCGGCTTGATTAATTCTTTTGCTGCAGATGGACTACGTAGGGCGCTGATGTACTCAACAAGTTTTTAGACTTATTTTTTCAAAAGAGCACTGTATGATACAGATTATTCATTGTAAAGGTCGAACTTTCTGTTCCCGACATTGCAGTTGATCAGAACCTCGAAATGTATTTAATATGGCCATTATTTCGTGACACACCATGTACCATTAATCCATTAACTGTTTGACTTACCGTGTCTGACCTACAGTTTTTCCCGTGCCTTTTTTATACCTCTGTAAATTTTTCTCTAGTTGCCAGTCTAGAGCAACAGCAATTAATATATCTTCATTGGTCTTGACAATAAAGTTTCCTTCAAAACGTGGGCGTAACTAATTGTCCATGTCGCAAAAGTCCATTTTATTACATTCACCATAGATAGGTAGTGCCTTGTAGACAGCTGAAAGATACCTTTCCCAATCTATAATCATTTTAGAGAAACCTAACATTGCCAACTGCAAGCTGGATGCTATCATCATCATAGTTCTGGTTGAGGAGGATGTCAAATATGTCGTCCGGAAAATGTCATTCTCCCGTTTACGGAGAACTGACTCAACCACAATACTGTTCTGTTCCTCACTGTGCCATAACTTATGTTGGTTTTATCAGAATGATTCATCAACCCAGCTTCATTTTTTATTGCATCTGTGTTTCCTAAAGGTAATGCCTCCAAAATTCTACAGGACTAAAAACGTCCTACTTTAAATTAATTATTTTTTGTATGGTCTTATTTGCAGACGACAACATTTTGATTTTTAGCGCAGATTAAATTTCGCGTTAAGTTGGTGTAGTTTGATGTGGATTTGATTTTGTTGGAAGACAATAATTGCAGTAAATAAACAATAATTAAAGTATTCCTTTTATTTGAGAATTACTCGATTATATCAAGTTTTCAACATTGAATAAGTTTTTTTGAGTTGATTTTGTACATTAATGATCAGAAAGTATATTAAACAGCAGTTCATGCTTTTGTTGTCGTTTCGATTTGTTGCGTGGGATGAAATCTGGCGGGAAACAGATTTTAAAAATTTTTATTCGGACTTAATCTTACGGAAGTGCAATAATCCATAAAATCTGCGAAATAAACCCACTTAAGGTAGTTGGGCAGCACTAGATAAACAAGAAAGCCGTGTGTCTTTCTGCAAAGGGACTATTTTGAGAGTAAACCAGCCCAAGCTACGTTCTGAAACAGGATCTCCTGACCCGGTCCTCAAAACAGCGAAGTTAGACAAAGAAACAGTAGAATTATCAACACCAATCTCGTGAGTAAAGAATGCGGAAACGTATCATTGGAATTAATGAGTCAATAATTAAGTGAAGGCCTTCCAACTGTATTTGCAACTTGACTATGTAGCAAATACACGGAGGCAGTGATACCATTTATGCCTGTCGAGCTCCACCATTGCCCACCCGTCACTTCTCACATGCCTATGAAGCCTTTTCAAGTGTTTGCAACTCAAATCTGGTTGACGAGTGAAAGTTTCACGTTGCACTATGTCTGGTTAACATCATCCACGAGTCTGTTATGTGTCTACACTTCTCCATGGAGCAGACTGAAAGAACCAATTAACGTCATGCCTGAGTTGCTGGTCAGTTGTCAGTTGTAAAGCGCCTTTAATATACCTAGCAAAGAAAGGAAAGTATGCAAGTGCGAGGACGTTTTGTGCCAAACAAATACATGTAAGATTATTAATCGTATCCTCTTGCAGGCCAATATTTTGAAAGTAACCGAGAACATTTATTTTAGCTCAAACTTATCGGAGTAGGTCAGAAAACTTGCCTGCGCGTGAGCATACCTAAAAGGGATGAGCTAAAGCTTGCTTTGTGAAAGTTATGACACCTATACGATACATTTGATGAATTTCGGGTGGTTGGATAAGATCGAGTTTCATGATGTATTCGAAAATTGCCTGCGCTCTTTGTAAATGGAACTTAAAAACAGTATATAGGTATGTCGTTACCGCCCCCTTCCCTCCACTCCTATCTTCCTGCCTAGGAAGAGGAAGATGACTGTAGTTTGTTGTTATCATAGTATGAGTTGATAGACACAAATGTATTGCACACCAGTTCATATGACAAGCATCTAGTTTGTTTTGGTTCATTATAGTAACAGAATACAACATGATAACAAGTTCCTGTTTGTTTCTATTTTGTCATGAGAAATATCTCTTTAAATTTTTTACCAATACAATCATAGCCCGTGCTATATGGACTTTCAATAATGTTTAGTGACCCTTACTTCGTACCAATTTAATTGTTTACAGGACAATACTTAAGAAAGGAGTATGTTTATGCGCTAAGGGTATATGTCCGTCGAGGGTCAATTTCGGACTAGTATTTCGTGCATGGGACTTTTGTGACCTTTATTTGTTGAACGTGTTATAACCGGGGAGCTGAAAATAGAAGAATGAATATTATTTCAAATGGCAGCTTTACTGTCGCTCACTGATGGAGTAGATATGAAACTTGTGTGATTTAAGATCAAGCTAGAAGCCAAGGAAAAGTAGAGTCTTGTGGATGGTATGAATTAAGTCTTATTTAGGTTCAATGGTAAAATGTGTTACCGTGATTTCACCTCCTCATACAATCGAGAATGATCAAACATATTGAGCCAACTCGTTTATCCACTGTGTTCTTTCAATAACGAAAAAAGAGTGGCGGTTGTAGATGCCCTACTTTAAAAAGGCAAGACCTGTCTTTGCACTAGTATTTACAGAGAGCGATTGTTACGAGGCAGTGCACTTACTAGGACTTGTTTCCTCCGCAAATAAGAAAATCCAAACTTATCGCTACCCTCAAGAAAGGAACTTGATAGGTCATTTGGAATCACAAAAGTCGTTACCAGAAAAGATTTGGACCAAATAATGTTGTTATTGCTAAGGTCTCCTTCTAGTTGCCAAACTCGTTCGTTAGCCGAATGAGAGACCTATAATGTACGTAGTTTAATTGAGACTATCGTATACAGGAAGTATTTTGCTAGCTTTGCAATAAGGCTTGTATGAACAGCCGTACGTTTTGCGACATTTAAAACGTATTCTTTCCGTTGTAGCCCCCACTAACGCCACCTTAGGGGGAGGTTAACCAGTGTCAAATTTTTAAATTGTAACATATTGTATACTTATGTGATACAAAAATTTGCAATTCTTTGGCCTGTTGAACTGTGCTGTTTGTTCCCAACTTTGGAGTACTAGGGAACAGGACTCACTAACGCGCACTGCAAACTACCATGGCCTGCAAAATTATTACGACAATAGCATTATCATTGTTAAGCTGTCTACTTCTCCTTGTTGTTGGCGGCGGCAGCAGCAAGTATCAGCTGTTAAAGATGTGAACATTATTAGCTCCTAACTACTTCTGGTAATTACAAGACCGTAGATGCCCTCGTGGTTTTATAACATTACTAGTTACATCGCCAAATGTTGCTGTGCATTCAAAGAAACTAAGTGACTTTAAATGCAAATTTGCAAGCATGTCATGCATTTTTAACATAGTACGTAGAAGTAACAGCGGCATCTCCATCTTTATAGAAACAACAACATAAGGCAAACTACATGATGTGGAAGCAGGTGGAACGAATATAGAATAACAGTATCCTACTAATGGATATGCAATTGCCCAATCACCAGCTTAAGGTTGGGGTCCTACTTATTATCACGGGTTGGCAATAGAAAACAGGAAACTCTGTTCATGATTTTGTTTTGATCTCTATATCAATCATCACCATCTTCATCAAGTCTACCACAATGACAAATATAATTAAAATTCTCTGCACTACTATTACCACCACCACTATACTTTCGTCATCGTCATGACTGTCACCATTAGCAGCAAGTACCACAGAAATCGTCGTGGTAATTATCATAATAAACATGATGATAATAAAAATCATTATAATCATAACAATAATCACCATCAAACTCATCATTCTTATCTTAACCATTGTCATTATCGTAATCAAAATCATGATAAGCATGATAATCATAATCATCATCAAAGTCATGATAATCATGATAATTATCATCATCATCGTAGACATAACTATTATAAACATCATAATAATCATCATTATAGTAATCAAAACCATATTCATTATCCTTATCTTTTGAAAATAGAAGGAAATATTATTGCTAACTTTATGTATTATTTAAAAATGAACTGTTTACATACTAACTCATGATAAGCCGGTGAAAAACTCTACAACACAGAGAGGCAGACACCATTAACAAAATTTCTTGTTTTGTGACGATATTTTCAAATGCTATTTACAGACAGTGTTATTACATGTGAGAGTGTCTATCTAAATTTATGCAACTACTAGAAATAACTCAAATTATCTTTTAAAATAAATATTAGATCCTAACCAGAAAAATGTAGCTAATGTTTTAATGTAGGTACATTCCTCGAAAGAAAAATACTTTATATTTTAATAGCAGTTTATGCAAAGTGTCATTTCCGCGAGCTGTAAATTATTCGACAGCTAGTAACTTGAATGCCGACATCTTAGAGCAGAGAACAGACACAAGTGTTCTTCCGTCGAGTCGCTGGCTGAAGTTACGCATCTTTGAAATTTTCTGTAGCAGTTCTAAGTTAGAAAAAAGAGAATAATACACATGAATCAAGTTGCCAAAAATTTTCGAGAAAATAAGGCGAAAAATATTTTGTTTTGAAAAGATGTCATAGAAACAAAAGAGACGTCAGCAAGGGAAATTTGGAGCAAAGTGGCTGTTCTTCAAACTGAACTGAGCTGGATATCGATACACACAGGTGGATGATTAGGCGTTTGGCGGCACATGATTAGTCAAATATGGTATGTCCTGGTCGTCTGGTGTGGGTGGTAGAGCACACGCCGCGAGTCTGTTGGCCCCGATTTTGAATTCTTGTGATGAGCAGTCAATGGCATTTCACTAATGATTCCGTTATTAAATATTATCTACAAATTTTGTAGTACCAGGAATCTTTTCAGATTTCTCGGTAGACAACATGTGGCTTAAGTTTAATCGAATAGTTGGGTGGTTGTTAAATCTGTTACTTGTTGGACGATCACCACTTTTTGTTTGGTAAATTTCCGTGTAAAGGTTAACCACACGATTGCCCAAGTTAGATTGGACTTGGAGGGAGAGGGCATCTACTAAATATGTGCTCCTTTAAGGGCTATGAATACGGTAAATTGACGGGAAACCTTACAGTATACACCGTTAGTTATTCTAAATGATGGCGTAAGAACCCACGATACTTCCTTGTCTTTGATAAAAATGTAACGGTCATTTATAACAGTGTGACAGCCTTGATGCACATGTATTTTGTATTTTCTCCTCAGGGTTTTTGTGGTTATATAGCATATACGTATGACCGTCTCTTGTTACCTGGAAATCCAGAGATGGGTGTCTTGCAGTTCAAAGACAATTACTATAGTTTTTCCTCGCCGGAAGCAGCCTACCAGTTTGCCGAAGATCCAGAACGTTACATTCAGGGAATAGCGGAAAAGGCCAAAAAGTCACCGGAACTGATTCAACTTCTGGAACTGCATAAACAATTTGCATCCATAACACCATATTCACAGGTATAGATCACAGTCTCTTGCTATGACTGATTGCAATCGTTTTGAATCGGAATATATCTAGTTTACGTTAACTAGCATATAGCATATAGCGCTTCAAGGTTTATAATTTAAACCTAATTATGTCTAATTTATTCAAAGGGATCTTTTGGCTTTGTACCACAAACAATTTGTTTAAAACCTATTTCGTTCTACCGAAAGGAAAGCTGAAATAAGGCTGCATGCAGTGTGGGCCATTTATGTATTTGTCTTTAATGGGACGCGAGGTTTACCACAAAAAAATGTACCCGCTAAGTAGGACTTCGTGTTCATTGCGAATGTTCGCTAAATTGAGTCCGTGCTCTTACTGTTAGTAAGTATGTCGCATCAGTCGTTCGGAACATGGGCACTTCAGGAATATTAAAATTTCTGGTGAGCACATTATGTTAGCAGGTTGTCCGGCAAGACCATCCAGAATGTACATTTGACCTTACAGCCAGTACCTGTGTCGGCCTCATATCTGTACAAAGCAGGTATTATGATTAACTTGATTGCAATACTAATAAGGAAGACAGAGTGGTAGGGGCTTGTCTGTCAAAGGAAAATTTAACTTTACGGGAAAGCCATACTTTCTTGGAAAATTTAAGTTGCTTAAAGGAAGTTAAAACATATGTTTAATATCAGCCGAACCCGTTACTGCTCTCTTGTGCAAACACCAGACTTGAAAGAATGTAGTATTTTTTTGTAGCTTTGGTTTTCATATCTTTCTCCATAAGTATACATTTTAATTGAAAAAGTCGTTTTGAAGTGCATCTTCAAGGAAGGTACCTATAGAGAGTGTTTTCTAACGAGAATGTGCTTAACATCAAGCGGAATTTCCATGAACAGAGGTTTTTCCCAAGAACCTCCCATCTGTGGAACACGTTGCCACGAGATTGTTCCCGGAGAACTGCAACATGGACATCTAAAAATCAAAGGTCAATAAGCACTTGCCATAACCATCTTCATCTTCAAATTTTATTCATTCTATTCATATCTTTTTGTGATCAAATAGTTTGTTAGTGGTACAGAACAAGAATATTGCACGAAATAGCGAAAACATTGTGTACTTAAAAGCTTTTTTCGTCTGATACTCCTCAGAGTACTAAAGAAAAATCTGCTGCTCTGACTTGTCGCAGTAATGCTTTCAAATGCTTTAAGTAGATTTAGTGTGTTTTATCGCCACACCCCTAGACTCCACAGTACAGCCTTCTATCAGTCAATCTGAGAAAGTAATATGTGAAATAAAACGTTGCTAAATATTTACTTATGAAACAGGTAGGAGAGTGAATATTGAAACATTGTTTCAATGTCTTTTGATTTACTATGGTTGAATATGTTTGTAGATGCAAAGTTAATAATTTTCTAATAAGGCATTGCTGATACGACCTGTAACTCTAAAGGTAACGCAAAGAGATAAAAAGAATCATTGTATTTACAGAAACTATAACAATAAAATAACATTAGATATTTGAAGTTGAGAGAGAAGAAGTTTAACGATGGTTAGATAAGGTCTATAGAAATTTAAAGTCCTTGATTCTACGTTGGCAGTTCAGATTTGACAAATTGAAAGTTCTATATTCTAAATCAGTAAGCTTATGTCGCAACAATTCCAAGCTGACAAATTTAATAATCCTCTAAAGACATTTTAAGAAATATGAGTAACACAAGCATTGAAGTATGACGTATAACTATGAATTCTAATGACAACCAAACCTACCACGTAAATCAGGTGACGGATCCTCCTATAGTTTACTTGTGGTTGCTGATATCCGAGAAGAATCTATTTGTGCAAAAGCATTTGATATTTAAATGTAAAGATTTAACATATGATGGTACATTGATTAGGTAACACGTGATCTAACCATGTGATTTATTAAGTACCAATCATAAACTAGTAGTAAAAATATCATACAATGAATCGTTGTTCTTTTCAAAGAGAACTTCGTGTGTTGACCGGGGTTATTCAGATATAGCACAATAAGCTTTCTTTGTTTTTCTGTTATTGTACATATTAAGTTTTAAGGTTTTCAAAGATAGAAGAATGAAGCTGCAGGAGATGACACTTTTACAAAGATGCTAAAAATATATATGGAAGAGGAATGTTTTGAAGACTTTAAATACTATCACAGGTAAACAGGGGTCCGCTGTCAGCATTTGGTTGTGCAAGGACAACTTGAAAACAAGCAAGAACTTCGATGTATGTTAACCTAGATATCATGATGTTAACCGTGTATTTAATATAGTATAAACGTACAAAAATTGTTTAGCTGGTAGATATGACAGTCAGGTTTTGTTACACGCTCAACCACGCCCCCAATGGTCCATGATAACAAGTCTCGCAAGCCAGATTTCGGACACGCAAATTATGGCTGTTTTGAATTTTATGAACGAGTGCTATTTACTTAAATAACAGCAGCAGCTTCAGGGTATTTTTGAAACGGGAGGGGTATCGTAGATTTGCTGCAATATTTTCCATTACCATACTCCTTGGATCTCCCACTATCCCTAGTCGATTTTTGAAAGTGATATTTGAGACTAAGCCTTGTCTTATTTGTTTTTTGCGTTGTCTCCTTCATTATACCAGTCGTTATGGAAGTTGACCAATTGGATAGGTAAAGAGAATTATCAAGTTGATTGATCTTGTTTCACACATTGGCTTTTTGCCAAATATTTTGTAAGTTGATATCAATAGAGTAGACTTTCCATTGATATTTATTAAAAACGTTTTGCATAAATTGGAGGTCCTCAGTATCAGCTCTGCTATTTTGTCTCTATTTTATTTATTCAGATGCTATGAAGTTTTGTTATGTAGAAGTGTTCATCGTGCCCTCCTCACGTCCACAAGCTTTGTGCAGATCTTGGATTACCTTCTTAGAAGAGCATATTACATTTGACAAGTTGGTGGTTTTTCTGTTTATTTAGGGTAGTTTCAAAGTCGGGCCCACTGCTCATCAGGGGTCTTTGATTGAGAGATTGTCAAGTGACTTCCTACTTATCACATAAATTTAAAAGGGCTACACTGAATCTATATTTAAACTCAAGATAGTCATTAGGGACAAGAGCTAAACATTCGCCTCTTCAATTGCAAACAAACATTACAATTCAATGATACATATTATGTTTATTCATCACATGTGCGATATTAAAGTTCCATCTTGACTGTTTGTTTATCTATTTAAAAGCATTTGACTACGTTACAATTTTATGACAGCTGCAAACAAGTAATGTAAATTTAGAATGATGTTTTACTAGCTCATCCTAGACTGTAGTCTTTTTCACGAAGTTATGTCATAGTGACTGCGTGCGCAAATTTGAGACTGGGCGAATAAATCAATTTGGGTGAGCAACTTTTAACAGTACTGAGCATATTTCAAAACGAAAAAGGTATCATAAAGGAAGAAAATACTTTTCATAGTAGCCTGAATGGTTACAAGAACTGGTCTTCAAATTAAGGAAGAAACATATGTTACCATGCTATTATTTTTAAATTTAAATGCTCTTTGCCCTACCGTTACTCCGTCTTTAAATGTTACTAAAATGCTATTGAAGCCATCATACATTTGTGGCATCGCGTCAGTGGGAGCAGGAGGTGACGAGCATATCAGATACTTAAAGAGATAGATTTAAAAAATGTGCGAGGAGTTGATGAAAGCTACTTCTTCTTCAAAAATATTTTTGGGTTACTTCTTACTGGCCATTCTTTTCCTTTCGACATCTTCAGCATTCTTTCTTCTCCCTTTGACTTTTGCAATGTGCTTTCATTGCTTTCAAAACCTAAGCCAATAGCAAGGGGAGGGGGGAGGGGGGGAGGTTATTGGAAATGCGATGTGGAAATAGTGAATACGGTTGGGCCCTGAGTACTTCAACAACAGTCGAGAAAGAGGTCGAAAATCTTGAATATTTTTGCCGACGTGGTAAGTGTATGACTCCATATATGTCTTTCAAATTTAAATAGATGGTCTCTCGAAATTCTGTTACATACCAGCCGTCAATTTAAATGTTTGACTTTTTTATTTGCATCACAAAAGAATACCATTAAGCAGCCACTGCATTTAATGAGATTCGAATATATTTTGCAATCGTCAATTAACAGGAACATCTGCAACTTAAATCTATCTCGAAATATCTATGAATGTACTTAATCATCTAATTAATTATCTATTAAGGAAATCATTCTTCTTAAAAATGCACATGTATTGGCAGATAGATCCACCTCTGATGTAATAATCAAATGACAAACTTAGCTTCTCTCTGCAAAAAGTTTCTTTGGCCTCCATTTTAGGCCTGTAATGGAAAATTTAAGAAAAAGGGACTAATGTTGTACCAAACTATGTGTTAAAGCGCGAGTTTGATGGGATGTGACGGAACGATAGGTCGCTTGTGGCGCTTTTGGGTGCGGTCGCCTCCCATCAATTATGTTTCTTCAAATTGTAAAAGATTATTAATCCATACAAATATGCCACAAGCCAAAGCAATTTCAGTAATGGTAGTTAATTTCTTATGATAAAAATGTTACCCCTAGTTTAATAACGTTTTGTGTATAATCGCCCTTGCGAGGACGGAGAATATGGGCCTGAGCCCTATTTGCGCGCCTAATTTAGTTGTCCGCTACTGTGTGGGATAGTGGGTGTATTAAGGTGAACCCTCAACTTCATTGTTTTTACCACCGTTTACATCACTACAATACACAGACTTGGGGTGAGAGATAACCCAAGATTATAATTTATATATTCTTTTAATCTCTAATGACAAATTTGCATCTTTTGACCATTAAGATTTGACGTGGGATTCTCTTTCTCCCCTTTCTTCCTTGTTTCAGCAGCTCCTTGGTTCTCTTTCCAAGAGAAAACGGTACTTAGCACCAAAATGGAAGGATTGAAGCCACCCTCTGGTGGCCCACTGTATAATAAGTGTTTTTTATACAGAGCATACGTTGAAGAAAACCAGGTGTAAGAGTAAGCATGCAAACATCCATGCCACCCTGAAAACCAGACTTGGCGGCATATCCAGTACAAGGTGTATTGACTCCAAGGGTGAAGAATAATCCCGTTCCAAAATCATAAATGAATGCAGAGCTGTGTGGGAATCCTAAGCCGAGAGTAAAATCAATCCTACTAACTAATGCTTGTCCTACTAACTAATTTTGTACTGATAGTGTATGATTTGATGTTAATTTGAATGATTAACACTATTCTTGGGGCCATAATTTTACTATGATGATGATGAAACCTATGAGGATAACGATAATGATGACGATAACAAAAACGCTGGCGATGATGATTATTCTGAGGAAAAATAATGATGATAACAATGATGATGATTAAGATGATTATGATGATGATGATGATGATGATAATATTGTTGTTGTTGTTGATGATGATGATGATGATGACGGTGACAGTTGTTAAAAATACAATGATCATCATCATTATGGCGATGGCTTTATTGCGCTGATGGTGATGATTATGATAACGTTGTCAATGATAATTTATCGCAATCTTAACTAATGCCCTGCCTCTGCACAATGATATGTTGCTGTTTAGAGCTGGAACAACATAGGAACTGTACGACATGTTACAAACACAGAGCCGTTGATGACCTAGCATTCGTCGGGAAATATACGAGCTTGGGGAGAAACATTAAGGTTTGAATAAATTTTAGCTATAATATACTTAATAAATTTACGAAACCATACCTGCGTAATTAAACATGAAAAGTGAGTTTTCACAAAACACCCAGGTTACGACTTACGTCTTTCTTAGCTGCAATTGATTGATATGCCTTCGTGCTCTTTAGTTGACCTAGCTTTTTCAAATTACGATTTGGTTCACATGGGAAGTCTAACTACCTGTGTGCTCAGCTATCTGTTTTCGCATCTTCTGATTCAGAAGAGGAATTAATACTGAAGGATTACCTTTAATCAAATGTAGTAGATACAATTGTATTGTAATAGATCATTACGATTAGGGTTTCAATACGTGAAATTATATTAATTTGAGTAAATCAAATGTATATACCATTTCAAAATATCAAGATATTTGCAACACTGACACTTACTTGGCACACACAAAATCACAAATAAAACCATGCATGCTAGAGATTGCTTCATTGTCTTCGCAGTATCGGCTCTTTCCTTCCCAGATAATACTCCTTTAAACCTCAAATACGTTCCTAGGCATCTAGGGTCTCTTTCACTTGTTTCCGCTGCTTTGATAACGTTTCCACTTAGTCACTGTGACCTCAAACCATTCCTTTATCACGTACCTGACTAGGGGTCAAATTATTTGCTGGCTCGAGAAAAGAGAGATTCTATGAGCGATAGATGATAGACGCGGCTTGTCACTGCAGTACCTTACAGCGAGTGGTCAGCGGACTGCCAGTTAAATAGGGAAAACCTCAAAAACTAAATTAGTATAGGCGAAGTCACCCAGCTAAGTAGCTGACACTCGAGTCCCAACCAGGTGGTTGGTGGAAAGGCCCGATCGGTAGTATAGTATAGTATAGTATAGTATAGTATAGTATAGTATAGTATAGTATAGTATAGTATAGTATGGTATAGTATAGATTTTTTCCGTGACGCTTGCTACTTGCAAAAGGGATATTAACGCACGACGAAGCAAAAGTCAAAGGTCATCAGACAACATTCTCGAAGATAATAAAAGACTTGGCTACCACTAGAAGAAGGAATAAAGCCCCGGAACCAGGATAACCAAGATTCACAATAGCAGTAACAGTAGGCTCCATAAACACTAAAAGTAGGCTAGTTGAAGGGGAAAGTAGAAGCAAATGTAGTGTTATGCAAGTTAGCACACCTTGCGGTTATAATATTTTTTCGATAAGAAACTAGAGAAACTATGTCACCACCGGAGATTGAAGCTGTGACCTACGCTTTGCTGCCAGTGCTCTACGAACTGGGCTAGGTAACCTCCGATGTTAACATACTCTACTCTCCAGTGGCTACATTTAACTCCCACTGATACAGCGGTGGGCATCGACAACCAGCTTAACGCAATTGTAGGCCAAGACGTGACCCAGGAAGGACTACCATCCGGCCCGTCTATCTGTCCAAAGCCTATTGATAGTTACAAAGTATGTTGCGTCGATTTTTTTTGTTTCTGAAAGTGCGCTGTTTCAAGTGATGCGCATTTTTCAGGAATCATAACGATCTGTGGAGATACGGTAATAAAAAGCACAAATGATATGGTAGTTTTGATATGGTAGTTTTGATATGGTAGTTTTGATATTGGTAGTTTTGATATCAAGATACTGAATATAATACCTAGAAAAGCTAATTAGAACCCCCTTTAACAATAGACTAAATATTTGGTTCGTTATTAAACTGGAAATCAACCTCTAGACAGACATCTACTTATCAAATTGATCATTCCTAAACTCAACGCTCTTAAAGTTTTATAACTTAAGATGTCGCTCTGGCAAAAGTATAGAGATCAAGGTTGCTTAAAATTGGTTTCTGTAACTTTAAAATTTAACATAGTTATAAATACAAATGCTTCAGAACGGAATTTGATTAATACAAATATATATATTTATCAGGACATGAATATTGACATGTCTTAAGAACAAAATATTACAACTGGCCGCAATAAGTATGTTATCAAGACTTTCGTCTTATAACACTGGAAACTTTTAAAGGTGGATCTGCCTTTGAATAACTTTGCTGAGATAAGTTTCGAGATTAACCAGTTACATAAATTTGTTGTTTGCAGATCTTTCAACAATAACTAAGATAGTAGACTCTGAAACCAACAACAAAAACATAATTCTATAAAGAATATTTGAGTTTAGTCAGCTCATACCGTAGCTCACAGTCAGGTCCAAATTTCTTCACGCCCCTATTTTCCCCGAGAAGACCGTTACTATTGTCGTGCTACAACATCACAATATGTAAGCGACTTTTTTTGATGACACCTTACAAAAAATCTTTATAAACATCAATGATACTAGCATTCATGTCACTTTCTGTTTCCAGTGCATCTCGGTACTGTTCCATTTCACATTAAACGTGTTCACTTTTTGTTATCAGCTCTGACACGTTTAAAGAATTAAACCTATCTTAACGAGTTAGTAGAATTAATCAGCTACAGACTTTTGCTACATCAAACACTATAATAAATATATAATACAATACAATATAGGATAATATATAACATAAAATATAATATATAATATAAAATATAATATAAAATATATAATTTAAAATATAATTTAATATAAAATACATAATATAATACATAATATAATACATAATATGATATATAATCGATGATTGAAGCATTGAACAGTATCTTGACGAAATCAAAATCCGTAGATATTTATTGACGGTCCGTTGATAATTTTAAATTGTTCGTACCACGGAGGTGTTAATAGAATTAGGATTTGTGAAAAGATGTCTGTGGTTTGCAGCAGGTTATCAATATTTTAGTCTTTCCTTTGAAGTTCCGAGGATAGCTCTTCCGTACAGGACGAAGAGCACAACTGAAATGAGGCAGTATTGTTAATAAGATTGAATCGTGTGTGGGGGAGCCGAAATTTTATCAATAAAAGTGTGTCCTCATGATTGTCAATTTTCATTGAGCGTCTGTAGGCCGCTTTACGTTTGTCTCCATCGTTCTTTTGGTAATGTCAATAGCCCTGTTACATCTTCGTAGAAACGATGGCTTTGAGGTGTATTCATACGTTTATAATACTAAACGCATTTTTATGTAGTTCAAGGAATTTGTGGTCCACATTAGCATAATTTCAGTGAATTTGAAATTTTGAAATACAGACCAAGAAACTCAAATTGCGACCTCTACCTAATTTTTTATGTGACTTGATATCAAATTCATCACGATGCTACTGAGTGTTCCTTCAAGGTAAAGTTAGGGTGGCCTTATATCGAGAGTGTTATGATAAATATAACTTTATCATTCTGACCCTCATTTTAATGTTAAATGTTAAATATTCCATAGTAAATATTCAAATAACAAGTTTCACTAGTTTTGGCAGAATGCTACAGTAAGGACCTTTCTATGTACCGAATCGCAGTTTGGACTGTGCAAAAAAAGATTTTAGAGTTAATGTAAGTGCTTTCATAAAAACTGGATAACAAAAGAGGGTATAAAGTATAAATATACCATCTTTGATTTGAGGGATACAAAACAGCGATACAATTCCTGACGGCAACAAATTAAAAAGTTTCAGTGAAAACACAAATTCCTTTTATTTGCACAGTGAGGAACTCCGTGTTTTATGAAGACCGATCAATTGTAAACATGGGTCGCCCTTGCGAGGATGCGGACCTAGTCTGACATGAACGCTTTGCCACAGTCAGGGTCTTTGAGTCGAACCTGTCTATAGCGGACATGCTACACAGCGGACACCTAGTAATAGCGGACACATTTTCTAGGAACATGCCGAATGATGGTCAAACTCTGATGAAATACCTCTATATAGCGGACTGTGTTACAGCGGTCACTTGTTATAATGGACACATTTACTCAGAACCGCTTTAGCATTTATCATAAAATTAACCTGTGTATAGCGGACACTCGTATTTTACTCGTATTTAAGCATTCAAATCATAGACATCTTAAGTGAAAGGACTGGAAACTCGATGCTCGGGTCCGAGAAGTTGAGTCCGTTCGAAATTATGCAACTCATGTTGTATCTGAACATGTACTCAACACAAATTTTCTTAAAAGTCGGCCAGAAGTTACAAATGATCACCTCAAACATGTTTACACCAACAATGTGCCAAACAAAATTGGAATTGAGGCTAAAACAGATTGAAAATAGCCTAAAATGGGGAAAAATTACCAAATTTTCAGCATTTTGCTGAATTTTTCCAAACCAGCACGAAAGACTTTCTTGAAAGTCAGTCAGAAGTTAGAAGTTATCACCTCGCATTTTACGGGCGCCTTTCTGATCAATCGCAACATCTTAACTGAGAGTAAAAACCTAAAACTCTTTCTTACATACTGAAGGTAGAGCGAATGAATGACGAGGGTACAAGGTGAGTTGCCCCCCGGAAAATTGCCCCCCATCAAATTACCTCCCGGAAGCTTGCCCCCCGCGTGCAGACTATCCTAGCTGAAGTGGATAGTCTGCGCATCAACGACGATATCCTTGTATGGCCTCGTATTGACCCTATGCTCACTATTGTTATTCTATTGTTTAACAGCTAGTCAAAACGGTGTGTCAGCGTCCCAGCGACATCGTTTAAGCTATTCTATTGGGTAGTGACATTCCCTTTGTTCCTTTCACACCATGTCACCACAGGTCGCCAGCTCGCATTGCAACTTGTTTACTCTGTGGACGTGCTCGTCTCAGAACTTTTACTAAAATGGATTGGAAAGGAAAGTCTAAGCAGAAGAAAACATAGTTCTTCACAGAAAGTGTTAATGGACGTAGACCGAGTTTTGCTGCAGTCAATGAAGATTCAAAACCTTGTGTCTTAGACGACGTGGATGCTAAAGTTAAAACGAAGGAAATACACGAACTTTGGGAGAATCGCTGGAAGACCGTAGTACCAAATGGGTACATGTCAATGATTTATCTCTCAAGATAATCGACTTTTTGGCCCACTTTTGTGCCTGCAGTGATGAGAACACTCTTAGGCCATTATAAGGCAGTTGCTATTTTCAGCAGGCATGGAAGAATCACAAGCACCAAGCAAATTGGGACTTTAAGCGTATTATTCAACGGCGAAGTTATCAATCAGCCTTCTGAATGAAAGCAAGTTGACTCTGTCCTAAACTAAGAAACTTTATTCGTAGAGACGTTGAAGTTATAGGTTAACCTTCACTGGGATCAGAATTTGAAAGTATCAAAGGAGACACGAGTTTTATTACACTACTTCAAATGATGAAACATCTCATGAAAGGTGTTACAAGCTTTAGTGTATATCATACCGAAGAGCTTGTTAAATGATTTCCTTGACAATTACAAAACTACGATTTGACTATAGTGTATATAACAGATTATTCTGTTTGAGAAATTTCTCTCTTGGAAAATGGAAGTTGGATTCTTCTTTTCGGGTTACTAAAATTCTCTTGAAGTGTGATGTAATCTCGCAGATCTGGATTAGTCTTTCGCACACATGCCGTAGAAGCTTGTATTTTGAGTTGCAACTACGGTGTTTTTCACAAGCGTTTATTGCTTGTGATTTGTGTAAAATTTATTGGGAAGTGAGGGTGAGGAAAATAGTGGTGGTAGCTGCGTTTCTACGTCTTGCTTTCTGATACAGAAGAAAGCATTAATGAACTGAATACTGAAGAAAACTTAAATATTGACATAATTGTCCTGGGTACTCATTTTCATCCTCCCACTAATGAATTGTTAGAAAAATTTCCGAGCTCATTCCTTTATTTAAATTCTGGCGTTCCACATAGTAATTTAGATTAACTCGTTAGCTCGGGGATGAGGAAGAGGCACCCAGATCAATTCAAATGCTTTAAATATTTCTTGGCACAATCAATTTCCTGACTTTCTGTAACGAAAATAGTTAGCAAATGCCACGCTTGTTTTTGCTATGGCAAGAGAGATGTTGCTTGTCATGCAGTGCTTGTTTCGAACTTTTTTCTCCTCCCCCCTCCCCCGAGTCTGACAGAGTTTTCTAAGAACATAATGTTTCAGTAGTTCATGCTGTAGTGCTTTGAATTAACACCCCTCGTACAAACCTCCGCTCCTTGTTAATGATTAAACTTTATATCAAAGGTAACAAACATTTAATGAGTGCCCCCCCCCCTTATTTCGTTGAAAATTCAATAAAGGGTGGAACTTATTCGACTCATTGGTCACACCTTTTCTTAAAACAGAGGCCCCAGTTAACATTGTTGAGCGCCATCAGCTCTCTCGTTGCCTTCTCTAGTTGGTCATTCTTAGTTAACTTCTACTATAGAGAGTTCCTTGTGACAATGACGGTTAAGGAAACACTCAGCGGTCAGTGTTTGCTATAGGAGCGGTAGTGGTCTGTGGTAATAGGGAAACAGTGATGGACCATATCTTCTTTCAGGGAGGCACACAGGTAGTGCCTTTGCGATTAAGTTTTTCTAACTGACCACTTTTGATACGTCATCCTTTACTTAACGGAGATCTTCCTACTCAAGTTGGTACTACAGGGTGCACGTTATTTGTGGTCAGTAACATGTTCATTCAATTTGTTTGGAGTTTGATTGGTTATGGAATTGAAGTGGCAGATCTTCAAAAAGATTTTTAGCGAAAGAAAAGACAACACTCTTATCCTTACCTTCTACTCTACCATCACAGGGGACCGCAAAGTCAAAGATTTGACACATTCTAGTTGTTGTGCTTACAACAATCATCTCTGGGCTTCTGTGCTTACATCAATGTTCAGTTTACACGTTAAAATTCACGATATCTTCACCCCTTCATTCTGTTGGGGTGTGTTTATACCATTTCTCCTAAGCTCTAAGCTTCCTATTTTTACACATGACCCAACATACCCTTTTGCGTACCCAGTGATGCCTTCTCTTGTATTCTTTTTGTGCCATTTTGGAACGTTCACTTTTCTTCTTACTATTTTTATTTAAATAGCTGGTGAACTAAATTTAGCCGAATAAGAAGTAACTACTTATTTTGCTAGTTACACAGTACGTCAACAGTACCTCAACCGATTAATGAGTCATTCTCTAATCTCTTCACTTTGCATAAGGCCAGAATTAACTGAAAGAATACTTCTGCTGTCCATTAACATTACTATTGTTATTATTTATTTATTATTATTATGGTTGCATTATAAATTGCACTTGTTACATATTCTGTAGACGTAATAAGAAATGGCCGGAGCCCGAATTACTTGTATGGTAGGCGTTGTGTACTCGTATATAGGCGTTGTTTCTTGTATAATAGTGGATATCAATCTGTGCCTTTATTATTGCTATTTCTTGTTTTTTATCAGTATTTTTTTATATTATTAAAGATATCTTTGATAGGGTAACTTTGTTTTTTACTCTTTGTAAACTAGACATTTTGTATTCTAATCAGTCATGCATGCCTAATAGTTGTGAGTGTATTTCGTTGATATGTTTTGGCAAAAATAAATTGTTGTGCTTATATTTTTTACTGTGCTTACAATATATGACTAATGTTTATGTAATGGTTATTCATCGCCCATTATGTGAGACCGATCATCAATGGCTGGTTTCACATATCATTGTGGTCTATTGTACCTACTGTTTGTTTATCAAAGATTGAGTGACAATTTCCACCTACTGCTTCATATGGTCGTGTTCCCACGGACGTCAAATCCCAAGAACTTCACAGATGCCCTTCACTGAAGTACTTCAATAAGAGCAGAAGTAGATCTTGTTCCTTGAAGAACAATCAAAGAAAATCAAGCTACAAAACATCTACGAAATGGGCAAGTGTCATTTACTTTGAAAATGAGAAGACGGTGTACAAAGCTGTCGTGCCATGGGCTTGCGTGTGCTTGTTATCTGATTCTTTGAACAAGAACACAGAGGTGAATATGACAAATATGGAACTCTACCACAATGAAAATAGTGCAACACTCTAATGTAACAATGCAATGTTATAATGATGAATGAATGTACCAATGGGTCCATAGTTAGCGGGAGAATATTATGCAACGTATTTCCAACGTATGCCTCTCACCACCGTGGAAGAAACTGGCTCAATGGGAATTTAGAGACATGTGAGCTAATTTTAGGATCGCTGAAAGAGGAAGTTTCATACTGGAATACTTGTAAAAAATAGTATTCATTTTCTTGAAGTTCAGAGCTCCAGCTAAAAGTCCACTTTTTTATTGTAAAAAAAAGCCATGAAAATTGTGAGTGCTCATGAAATACCTGAGTCGAAACGCGAAAACAAGTTTGATAACATATTTTGGGGATCATTTAACACCAGAAAAGCTAATTAAAACAACTCTGTACTCTGGTTCTCTCCCAATCCAGTACCGAAGAAATGAGAACTGGGCAAGACAGAACCGTATGGCCCTGCTTGTCACAATGACTACATCGAACATGCCTCTTTCGTGTAGCAATTTTTGGGTGAGTTTTAAACATCATCATGTTGAAAATGTCTTGTATGCTCTCTTGTATTGATGTTTGCAGAGCTCTGGCAGCTGGCCCTGATTCGTAAGCATGAATGTGCTTATTCCATGTTTCACTTCCTTGTTCAGAGTAGATGGCTATCCGTGTGCCTTGGGTTATATCAAACAATTCTGGATTGTGGGCACACATGGAATGCACAGAGGGAGACAGCACAGCCCAAGGAAAGTTTGTTTCTCAAACACCACCAGTTCCTGGCACAATGACTTGACCTCACTAAGTATAGCAGTCTTTCATGGATCAACATTTTGGCAAACTCACAAGACCATGTTGTAGAGTTGTAGCAATTTGGAAAATGCAACTCAATGCGATTGATTGAGGATCAGGCTCAGTGGCGAAGCCAGGTTTGAGGACATGGTCAGGCTCAGTAGTGTACGAGGCCCGTAGCCTGGGGGGGGGAGAGAGGGGTATTAGTGGGCCATGCCCACACAAGGTAAAATTTTGCCTCCTGTTGAGATATTGTTAAAGAACTTTTCAGGTTAAATATAAAGTCAATGCCTTCATGACGTCAGTTATAGTAAACCAAACTTACAATGTTAATGTTCTCTTACATCATTATACTTGGCCTACAATAGTAATCATTAATACTTCATCGCAATTTTCAAGCTCCATAAAAAATTTGTATTGCTTCTTCCCTGAAAGCTCATCGAACTTCCATTTGGCATGGCTACCTACGGGTCTGTGGTGTACTTGATGTAATCCCCTACTTGATGCAATCCCCTTATAAAGAGGTCATTTACACAGTCGGCCTTCTGATTGCTAAAAGTTCATTCCCACTAAAATGCATTTGCAAGACCTCCTTTAAGTCAATGGAATGGTCAGATTCTTTTATTTTTGTGTAAAGGTGTTGATTGATTTTGAACGGAAGATGAAAAGTGGAACGTGAAAGTAGTGAAGTAGTAGATGGGGGTCAATACATTTCATTTGTCAAGTCAGCCTTTGGCATACAAGATACTTGTTCCCTGAGAAAGTAAAACAAGATCATTATAGTGTAGTCCCCGGTTCTTAAAACGATTGTCCTTGTCTCTTACATAAGGCAGGTGGTTTTAATTAGGCCTGCATAGATGGCATGGAACACAGGCTACTGCTCCTCCACCAGCCAATCATATTGCTAAATAAGCTCGGATCCGTGACGGGAAATAGCGGTGCAAACAGTGTAGATGCTTAGATGGACAAATCGGCATGCGTGTATACAGCTTAGTCTCAAGTTTCTGAATTGGAAACTAATGTTCCCGACTATATAACTGGAACTCAAGTTCCGCTAGCGTGGTGACGATGATAGGTGAATTTCGTATTTGTGTAAATAATGCCTACGCTAAAATAAGCAACATACATGTAACACTATTATTTACACGGAACTAGCAGTCCTGCCTCAGTCTATCAAAGTTACACTGAGATGCTCACCAGTTTTAGCAATGCGAGGAAATGATTGCTTTGGCTTTACGAAATTGCTTTTATTGCTTTCGCAATCTTTACTGAGAATTTTGTTAAATGCATTCAGAAGTTGGATTCATGCAAAACATAGGAGAACGGCAGTCTCTCAATCAAAGACCCCTGATGAGCATTGGGGCCCGACATTGAAACTACTCTAAATAAACAAAAAAACCACCAAACAGTCTGACTAATAAATAAAGGGCAACATCCCTCAATGTAGGCAACCGGGCAGAGAAGCAAGCCATGAAGCAGGCTAAACAGTCTAGTAGGACCGCCTCTCACGGACCATGGAAATAACCTGCCATCAATGTGTCATTAATGTGAACAGATACAACATTCTAGCCGAATGACCAAGAAGCGGTCGGAGTCGGCACCCCTCTATTTCTTACCTTTTCAGTAACTGATAACCTGCATTTTAGTTGACAGGCATGTACCCGTTCTGCATTTGGACTGAACTTTAGTGTTGCCCAAATAAATCCATCATCTTTCGGCTAAATTTGTAAAAAAAAGTTTATAATGGTGTTGTTCTCCGCAACACGTTTTCACGATGTCTCTGTATAGCTGGTTATTTTTGTTAAAAATGCTTCTCATCAAAATAGTGTTTTTAGTTCCTTCAGAAGTATCTTTAAGTCCTGTACTTAAAACTTCTAGTTTTGCTTGAGTTTCTTTATTATTCTAAAACGTAGTCCGTGTATTTAGATTCCTACCTATACGCTTTTCTTGTATAAGGCTTTTTAGAAATTTTGTAGAATGATTTTCCCCCTTAAACGTTCATTGCTTCTTCTGTTTATTTCTTCAATTCGATGGGCTTTTAAGTGAGAATCCCTCATCTGTTTCGTTTGTTAAAATTTTTAACGTAAATGTAATAAAAGCGATAGCTACGCAGTACCTCAATGTTTTTGAGATGATCCCATTCCTTTGAACGTGAAGTACACTATCCCCCCATTTCCACTCCCTAATCTAAAGTACAGATTCTACTTCCATTCGACATAAAAATAAAACTTCAGACATTCGTTCGGAGACTGAAATGGTTTCTTTGTTAATTAAGATCTACCAATACACGGGAGCAAATGTTTATATCACAAAACTATGGGTTGTTGAAGTTGTAATTTTATAACCTTCAATCTCCGATTCGGGAATTGATGCCGTAGATCATAGTATAAAACTTTGTCACAGTTATGATCTTTATTATTATCGTTACGTGTGTAACTTTTCATTAATAATTATTCATTCAGGATCAAAACCTTGACAATATAGCTTTTGAGCTAATTGATAATAATGGCGATCAAAATGCTTGGAAATAATAAAAAGCCCTTTCAAAATTACTTTATATAGGAAGCAGAAACTTTTCCTTAGGAGTCATACGAACGAGAAAGGATTTAGGCATACAACCCTAACTCTAACCCCTAAATCAATATGCCATGGCAATTGCTATTGCAAGCAGTTTAGTTTTAGGACACTTGTTGTTGTATGAGAGATAAGACAATCAGAAAATAAAGAAAAGGAACAATACGAGGCTATTTCATAGAAGTTCTCCTTAAAATACAATATGACATTTAATCGCCATTATAATAAAGTGTTCATTTATACATAACTTCGTTCCTTCGTATATCATTTTCTTACATAAACAACTGCAGTTTGTATTGTCTTCGGCATCGTCTTTCTAGACGAAAGTAATACAGCAAACCCGTCGAACCTACATGCATGTTTCCTTAAAGGTATGGGTAAGGGATCAGTTTCACTGTCGCCGCCCCACGCATATAGAGGAAGCTCGCCCCGTATACTCTCCTGCAAAATCCATGCCCGAGATCGAAATCATGGATAACGATACTTGAATGCTTTATTTCTTAAATAAAGTAATCTTGTCATCTTTTAATATAGTAGAGACAATTGAACTTCGCTTTATAATGTTTATGGCATTGTCGAGGTGGAACGTAACTCCCTACACTTACTTTGTTTTAAGGCAACGAAGCGAAATATGTGCGCGACAACTCTTCACCAGTTGCATCAAGCATAAATCAAGGTTGGTATTTATAATAACGTAGACGCAGGTGTTAGATGTTGACTTTTCGTGGGTCACAGCTGTATTAACATTTAAGCTTTGACATTGTGTTGGTGTGTTCTATCAGATAATTTTTCACCTTTTCACGATTTTCTGACGGTCTGATGGTGCATCACTCTGCTAAAGGATGGTCAAATTCCACAGGTTGCATCAAGCTGTCTTATAACCTCGTGCCAATATATGGTCCAGTGTAAGTAAGTTTCCCCATGCCATGGGAAAACTAGCCTGCCCGCAGAGAAATACTACTGTCTTGTAGCTGTCGTGGGTGATCTGCAGTCGGATGATCTGACCGCATTGCCCGGCTAATGGATTGCCATGGGCCATCAGGCTGCAGCAGGCTGTTAGATGCGCTCTTGCCTATACACAGTCAAGTATCAGTAGGTCATATTAGCCTGCGCGCAGACAAGTAGTAATATGCGTATCTCCCACCCGCCCCCCCCCACCCCCCCCCCCCCGACCCCCCCCCTCTCCCTCCCACACTCCTCTTTC
>JAAAKM020073195.1:24507792-24540779 GCA_010016025.2 Alatinidae sp. Z8VKAUB7J3
CAAAATGACTAATTGGCTTCCCCCCCCCCCCCCCCCTCCATGTATGCTGAATCAGCAGCCTGCCATACATGTTTTCATACTTCAGGACATCATGCCGTTTTGCTTGCCCACAAAACTAAATTCTTTGTAACTGCCAGTGAAGAGCGGACCTATTTATTAAACTATACAGTAGAGGCCAATGAAGTGAGATAGAAACGCCACGACGCCAAGCCGTGAAACTTTGCTTCACCGTCGCTTTGGGAATTTTCTTGTTTGCTTGCAAACAGAAGTTGCCCCCTGTTAACAACTGAAACTAGAGTAGCCAAAACAAACGTCAAATTTAATTCCCAGGGATTTCGCGATACAGGTCTGATTGGCTATTAAACAAAACAAATTATGAAGTAAATCAATACGAGGTCATGAGCGATATTCGTTGTAGATGCGCAGACATTACTACTTTTGGTACTTTTGCCTACACGCAGGCTACCCGATGATGGGGTTGTATCCAATACCCTAGTGCATTCTGAGGTTATAACGACTCGGGGCTTAATTGGACTGGTACGTCATTACTACTGACACGTTGATGACTTGTGAATATTAAAAGTAAAGCAGATGAGAATGTGCTCCTTTCGGTCCTTCAACTTAACATCCAAGACATCATAGTCTTACAGCCGGTGCTTCCGTTGCCAAATTGTTGTTATTGTACCTCTGGGTTCAAAACTTTCTAGGAAGTGCAAAGATATAATTTATTACGTGCTTAGTTGGGGATGGGGTTGCTACATCAGAAATTGTCTTTTATTGGGTAATTAACGCGAACGTCAGTAAGAATGCTGCACCAAACCTTGGAGATGCTTGCCCATGACCACTCCGTAGCAGGGTTAGCATCCCTCCCCTGTGCGAGAGATAGTGTGTATGGCTTCTAACATTTCAAGATACCACATATCCTGGAAGCGCCCTTTAATGTGATTTTTCTACCGTTGGGACTTTTGCTGAAGCACAGAGCACTTTAAGACCGGATGCCCTTCCTGTCGTCACCAATGGCCCTTCGGGGAATCGAACCCATACCCTCTAGCATAGAAAGCAAGTGGACCATCCACTAGACCACGGCGGCCCTTATTTTTTCACCGTCATACAAGAGATAATAGATATTATTTTATGTGATTATATATAGATCGTACAGCGCCGTATTGACTTACTTGCTGCAGAGGGAATAAAGTTCAAGACTGAATGTGAGATTGGAAGAGACGTTGACTCTGAGCTGCTGATTCAGGAGAATGATGCAGTGTTACTTGCTACTGGTTCTACGTGGCCACGTGATCTGAAAATTCAAGGTATTTTATTTCACAAATTGCCACTTACTATTGAGCACTTGAAAATTTTGGTATAATCAGAGACTTGTCATTCTGTTTCCCTTGATGAAATATTATTCCCATTAGAACGAGGCTGTGGAAAGTGAAACAGAAAGTGAAGCAATAGGGCTTTGCCATAATATAGTTTGCAGTATAACTGTAACCTTTCTTAGCCCGAGGATTGAAATTTGTTTAATATGTTCTCCAAGCTGCAAGATGGTAGGTGCATAAAAGATGTCTAGATTTACAAATTATACAGTAAACGTGTGTACCGTAGAATATTTATGTGTGGTTCGAGTCCGTCAGAGCTGGTTACCACATCATTTCCCAAATTGTAGGCGTGACCATATAGTTTCCATACACTTTATTCTAAAAATTATGTTAATTTAATATGTATTTGTATTGTAAAGTTAATCCTAGAGTATACTCGAAATATGAAGAGGATACAATCGATTTAGAATGTGTGAGATCAGATATTGACTCTTAAAGGATTTTGAAATATTTTGTTTCCCCAAGTCCAAAGTGCTGGTTTAAAAGAATCTTTTCTCGGTAAACATCTCAGTAAATTCTGAAATAATCTTTAAGATTCACAACAGTTATTTCAATATACCCATTGAAAATAGTAAACATAGTTGACACTGATTTGGATATGCCCAAAGTGGTAATGATAGCTTTTGCTTAACATGTACCGATTTCATGCTCGCCCTAGAGTTCTACGTAATTACAAAACTTCGTTACCGTCAAGCCCGAAGTAGACACTTTCATAGACATAATGAGTATCTTCACAGCCTTTCACTGCCCATTTGCTATGCAACTTCGATGCAGTATGTAATGTGATATATCACTTTCAGGTCGCCATTTATCTGGAATCCATTTTGCCATGGAATTTCTTGAACTGTCACAGAAGTATCAGATAGGAAAGTACTCGCTGCCGAAGTTGGATGCTAAAGACAAAGAGGTCTTGGTAATAGGCGGTGGGGATACAGGAGTCGACTGCATCGGTACAGCTGTTCGCCAGGTATGTTCAGTTACGTTAATTATTTATGCACACTGCAAGTTGGATGACGTATATCCAAAAGCCAATATCAAAATCAGAGCTCTTGACTCTGGACATATAATTTTCACGATGAATCTGTTACGAACTACAGTACGAACTGTAATAGATATGCACACTCTTTGAATAGAATCATAACCATCATGATCACTTGCTTCTTCATCTTTACCAGTATTATCATTATCATCATCGTCGTCGCCACTACCGTCGTTATGGTTTAAGATGGTGTAAATCAAATAACGTCGACTAGTGATTTGATTTTAATGATTGCAACTAAGCAACTGCCTTTAGTTTTAAAACCTGTGGAAATGCTTGTACAAAATAACTTCTTCAAGTTAATATTTCTGTGCTTGTGATAGTGTTTTGTTAGGATGTAGTTGTTTAAGAGAGACGAAAATATTTTTAATTGTCGTGAAATATAGTAAAAGATGATGGATATTTCATTACCGTGCATTGGTGTTATTTTCATGGTATTTCTTAAAATATCATTTGTAATTGAAATTTACCCCCAAAGACGCATTGTGGCCTTTTGGCTAGCGCAGCTGTCTCAATATTCAAAGGTTTGAGATCCAGAGGATCGTTCTGTAATACCCTTGAGCAAGATACAGAGTCTGTTGTCCTTCACCGTACCACGGTGTGAAGTTGGATCGTGGCAATGATGGCAGGAAATACATTAGCGACGGCTGTTGCTGATGTGTATCAACACTCCCTAAGATGCGGATCACAAATGACTACTTATAGCAAGTCTGAACGGTGGCGTAGATGCCAATTGTTGAGTGTCTCTAAATGTAACTGGCATACAAAAAGTGCTATATAGATAAAGATGTAGTGTCCTTTAATTTACCAATAGCCACACACTATCACAGACATCGCCCTACCCTATGATTGCCTACCCGCTTGTTATTTTCCTTAAAAAACGTCTAACGGAAACGATTTGTGGATCTGAAAAAGAAATTTCAATCTGTGTTTAAGGATCCCGAGGACGGGCCCAACGACCAATGACCGTAGTCCAAAGTTAACTCTCTCACTCTCCCAGCTACCCAGCTTGAAGCTCTCCCTCTCGCGAGCAGCTTCCGAGCTTAATTCTCTCTCTGACCTTTCGAAGTTAACTCGCTCTATTGTCTTCCGATGTTAACTCACTGTTAGCTTCCAAAATTGACTGTCTCTCTCAACCCCGGCAGTTGACCCACTCTCTCATTATGCGAAACATGTGAGTTTTAATACTCGAACTTTATACACATTCAGTTTTACGACGTTCATAGTACTATTGTTAAAGCTTTATTTTCCAGAAATTAGAAAGTTTGTAAAACGTTCGCTTCAAACTGCCTCAGTCTGGAGCATGTGCAGTTGCAGGACAAGTGCCTTCTCCACGGGCCTGCGTTTGGGGTAGATTCATTTGCACGTATTAGATCAGTTTGACCATCAAGGACTAAGTAAAAGGAAACCTGGATTTCAACTGTCGATTGGAAGAGGGTGTTTCTTAAATCGTTTCTGCTGTTTGACATTAGTACTGTTTCAAATCTAGAAGATGTGATTATGTTTATGTTTCAAAAAGTCGTGTTTACTCCTCCCTTCTCCAAATGAAAGTTCTTTCTGTAGTGTTCATTGATTTAAAGGTGGGTTTGTGATACAAATTTCCAAAGCTGCGTTCAGTCGCATATTTATTTAGTAAACGTTTTGGCCAGACACTGGTTGCAGCAAGGAAACTTTTTGGGTAAAGATTTATGATAAAACTTCATCGTATTTATTTATTTCAATCCTTTTTAACCAGAGAAATTCATTCAGGGTAGAATTGGAGATTTTTAGACTGGAAACTTGGTTCTTACGATGAACGTGAAAACTGTTAAAAGTACCAAGTTTACTGTTTATCTCTGCTCATTTCTCAAGCGGACTTTAATTAGAGTTTGCGAGTCTTGTACCTCAAATAGTAACACACGGTAATGCAGCGTATTTATACGGCCCTCTGTCCATAGCCCCATGACATCGGCTCGGTAAACTTGCTGATACTAAGAGTCGTCGCTTGTTCGAACAAAAACTTTAAACGTAAACGCAGTAGCTATGAATGAAACGCTAGAAAAAGAGATATCCCGTAAATGCGAATATAGCTTAATAGGTTTCTTCCACCTTTGCAGACTTTAAAACGTCCAAGCCAAACCCCATCGCCTTAATCCTGCAAGGGAGGCTTTGGGTGAGTAAATGAGGAAAAGGACGTGGTCTTCATATTAACATCTGCAGAGCAGGATATCTGTGCTTGTGCTGCTTGAGTCAGTGACATTGTGGAAATTGTAAATGATACCATCTGTAACATTATCACAAATCTGAAATCTGCAAATGCCACAGTCTTAACTTGTCGATAAGGCTTTTCATCTATCTAGATAACTCATTTAATAACTCACCTTATTTTTGGGGATGCACGTTAAGCACATTCAGGTGATTCGTGATATCAGTGAAGAAAGCCAGATCAGACAACCAGTCTTTATCATCAAGCTCCGGAACTTTAGTACACGTCATCCCCAGAAAAGTCTTTAGCTCGTAACGTAACTAAAACGATTCAAGGTCTTTCCCCGACTTAAACATCAGACATTCCAATGGTAAACAACATCTTAACATCAACATCAAAAACACTAAGTATAGCAAACGTAGACATGTATGAATTCAAGATTTTACACTTAATTACTTAGCCATAGTTTGGTCCTCCAACTAACTCAGCTTTCTCACGCAGTTTGACTCAATCAATACCCGGCTGCAGTGTTTGGTTTCTTGGTCTCTTTGAAACATTGATTCATAATTACTCCCGGGCATCTAATATCTTGGGGTGGAATAAGCAAGGTATGGACCATTCTATTAAATTTACAAGGAATGGGGGCGGGAACACGGAGGAAGAAAATAAGAGTTCTGTAGTACAGAGTAAGCACAATAGTTGTTGCTACTGGTTGCAAAATGCCTGGGATGGCAAATTTGTCGACGATAAATTATCGTGGGCTGCCAGTAGGTTATTCTGTCTTTATTTAAAGTTTTTGCATCATGTTGACTTCATGTGGTTCATAAAAGTCCAGGCGTCTCAAAGATATAGATTTCAGTACAACTCCTTCACTGCAACCGTCAAGTTATAGTTACTTAGCCATTTACGGGGAGTGATACCCTCAAAGTTCAGAGGAAATCTCTACACACATTTCCGCTTCATGCTTCTTAAGGTTTATAGTTTTGAATGGTTCCTACCTCTGCCGAACAACTTTAAGGATGATTAAAGATCCAGGTAAAACTTCAGTTCTTGAAAATTACAGAAAATCCTTAGGGTTTATAGAGACAACATGGAGAAATCCCAGAACCAAGATGACAGGATGACGGTACGATAAAATACAAAGCTAAAATACACCTAGTAGCCCTTGCTTTGAAAATGCACAATGCAATTTTTATCTCAATGTTAAAAAGTTCTAGTTAACCAAATTTATAACTTCGAAAAGAGAGACTGATGTTGAATACAAACTGGAAATTGACTAGCTGTGCTTCGCCCACTGCCTTTCCTTGCCAATTATAAGCATAGCTACTCGTGGCAAAAACAAACAATCCAGAATCTGATCACCACAGTACCATCAGATCATTAATTCCTTTTAGCTCAGTTTGGAGTCATGCTACGGCACCACAATAACGCCATTGTCATTGGCCGTGTTGTGTATGAATCCGTTGTGTATGAATCCGTTGTGTATAAATCCGTTGTGTATGAATCCGATCGATACACGACAAATTAAAAATCTGAAACTGAATCAGCAGCTCTAAAATCTCTTTTAATTTTTTCGTACACAGATTTGATTTCTTGTAGTCCCTTTGCTAAAATGTCTCGCGAATTCACTAGAGGAGTATCCGTATCCTTGATTTCATCGTTCACGCAAACTACGTCAGTAGAATTATGATCCATGTTTAAGAATCTTTCCACGCTTTGAGGGTTATCGATATTTTCACAAAATCTTGTTTTCCGGCCGCATTGAGAAAGCTTTTTGACATCGCGTGGTGTTTGAAGAAAGCGAATGTAAATGCCATCAGAGAAATGATCAGTCCGTTCACGTATCTCACCACCATATCTTCTTCATCTTCTGTTTTTGTTCTTATTTCTCTTTCGTTCTACTCGTGACATTATATCCTTTCTTGTGCTTTTACTTCCTTCACTTTTCGCTTAGTTAATTGTCTTGGGCCCTTTGTTTTATTTTCTCCCCTTGTTGCATTCGCTGCTTTGTCAGTTCTCCTTTTTTTCTTCTTCTTCTCCTCTTTCTTGTCTTCTGCACCTTTCTACTTTCAAATGATATATCCCCCATATGTTCTCCTTTCATTCCTTTTCTCGCTCTGCATTTATTTTTCTTGCTAATTCGTCTACAGTTTCTTTGTCTTTATCTTTGTTTTTTGTATCTTCTTATCTTTCTTTACTGCCTCTTCCTCACATACTCTTCTATTTTTATAGTGCTCTGTTTCTAAATAAACTCAGTACAAACAACCGTGTAAGTTTCTAGTTCTTTTAGGGAACAGTGGGCTAGTAGTCCGCACTACTATTCATTTTTAGGCCGCCACATTGATACCCAGCCCTTGATCGATAGACCCCACATCCAGTTCTACGCAGTTTTCAAAGTTGTTCTCTTTAGTCTAGGTTTGTAGCTTTATAAAGAGGGAGAATCATATAATAGAGTACTAAGGTGTGACGGTTCGATTTAATGAATATAAGAAATTTGATAATATTTTGGGTCCATTGCTTTCTTCTTGTTGATGTAGAAGACCTATCCAAATTTGAAAATAATACCTTGAGCAATCGTTGAGATACGCCCTTTCAAACTTAAAATCACGCCTCTCAAAACCTTGTTAAATGAACCCAGTTCATAATTTTAAGAACTGAGCACAATTAACAGAGTTTTCTCAAAGACTTTTTCATATTCTAACTGCCGTTTCTCGAAGCTGATATGAGATCGGAAGGTGGGATTTTGTTTACAGGCATTTGGTGGTGGGGTTAACACTGTGATATAGTTATGATTGCGATTCCTCGAAAAAAGTTTTTTGTGACGTCGTCACTTTAGTACTCGGTTGAATCATTAGACTAAAGGCTATTGCGGGTTTTTAGTCGCAACTGGGAAGTGTCGCAAAATGTTTTGGAGCTCTCATTGATATGCTTTCCTGTAGACTCAAAAACTTCGATTGTTGTGTAATCCTTATGAAAACTCGGCTGTTGTCACCTCTTAAGCCACATATTTTGAAACGCTCCCTAGGCTAAATATGAATCTATAAGCGACTATACCAGTAACGCTCGTTAGGGCATAGCAACCTTGGTTACGAGGTGGCAACGACCTACTAATACAGCGCTTTCGAACTGCCTCTGCAAAAGTCTCTACAATACGTAACTTCCACGCATGATGTGTTAAAGATTTTCGATATATTAAACCAAGTTACCAATATTGTTGAAAAGATTGCTCATCGTGGTAACAATACAGACAATTATTTGTCTCACGATCTTGTCATTGTCAATCAGAAACGCGGCATCTTAACTGCACTGTGTGATAGTAGTCTCTATACGGTAAATTTGGGACATCCATAAATAGTTTGACGGCTCAAAACCAGGAGTCCCAGAAAGAATTAACTCCTAAGGCAAATTGTCCGAGAGTAGTCGTCCACTATAGCAACAATCACTGTGTCCTGATGCAAGAAAGTTATAAATGAAGTCACTTGTCTTGGGACATAGATCTTTCGTCTCAAAGATTTCTGCATCTATAAAAGCCCTCTGGGTCACAACGTCCACGTATGTATGGCCTCCCTAAAACACATAAAAAAGAACTTCCTTTTCGACCGATTCTAGTTACGTATTTACTCAATCCTCTGTAAAGACACTGTCTTGTAAAGAAGAGAGTTTTAGTTACAAAATCATCAGTCGATATATGAACTGTATCATATTCTTTTTATCTTCAAGGTTGGACCACTCTGTAGATCATTGCCCTTCCTTCATGCAAAACGATGCGTAGACTCGTGCACCTCAATATATGGAGCAATTGATAAGTTTTACCAAGGCACGTACACATCTATTTGTTATAATTTATAATAATAATAAGTAATAATATATTTTGACAATTCTATCTAGAGGTATTTTTGAGTTTCACTTTTCCTTTAGAGTATGGAAGTGCATTGGAACCGTAAACGTGAAGGCGCCACAGTCATGTTAAAGGCATTTTCTGTCAGCTTCTGGATTTCCCCTACAAATCCCTTCTTCTCCCCCAAAATATGTGAATCTCCTACATTTAAATGCATCAAATTTAAAGCCTCAATAACATGATACCGCATACTTGTCTGTACAGGATAGATTTTAATTAACTTCATGGTGGATTTGACTGGTTGTTAGTGACTTTTATTTTGGTATAAATATTTTAGGCTTTAGTTGTATGGTATAGGATATATTAAGATCCTGACACCTTCTAATGTCAAATAGCCCTTTCTGGTATATGGTATCCAAAGCTACCCAGTACACATTTGGTATATACGTTGTTGCATCGGTGAAAGTAATACCAAAACGTATCCGATACTGTGTTGGTATTGTATTCTTGCTTCATTTGAGGCTTTACTCGGGCCCGTAGCCAGCACTTCAGGTTTGGGGGGGCAAAGCTACATTTGGGGGGAGGGGGGAGCATCCGGTTTTATATCCTGCTGAAACCAACTTTGAACAATGGGGTGATCAGAAAATCGACTACGATATTTTCTGATGAAAACACAATCCTAACATGATATTTGTCTATTTACACCTCCAACTCGAGCTCTACTCTTTTAGAGTTTCATCTGTTTCAATGGCTTACCTACAATGAATTGAAGTCCTGGGGTTTGTAGTTAGGACTAGGGTTTGAAATTCAACGAAAAATTCATATCTCTTGGACACCAAATAAACCACACGGCCCACAAACATATTTTAATGTACATACAAAATTTTGCTTAAATTTCTTAAATGCTTTCGAAGATATCTTCGAAACAAATGGATGACAGGCGAAATGCAAATCTATGAGTAGACGGTCACAACTATGTGTGGTGAGTCTTTCTTAGCCGAAATTTCACCTACAAATACAAGGGGCACATACTAAAACAAGGAGGCTTCGACGTAGTTTCTTACCACTCTAGGTGTTGCATATATACAAGAAAGGAATAGTCACTAGACGCTGTTCAGTGATCAGCCGTTACAAAAAGGACCAGCCACAAAAGCGACTATTTGACCAATTTGATGCATGATACACATATCTCGCACACCCTTTACCTGTGATGACCAATCGGCGGCCCGAGTATGCTGCCCATGATCGCTTTGCAGAGCGCCGCTCTTAACATTTATCAAATCCACTTTTCTTGGCCTCAATTTAAAGGTACGGCAACCCCTGCATCATTCTCATCCTTTTAAAAACGCTTTATTTGAGCAACTTGTACCCTATTATTTCAAAATATCAATTTATTTCAAAGTGGCCCGTGTACGACTGAGAGTGCAGCTATTAAGGTCGTCAGGCAAAAGACTTCTCACTGTTGCTTTCAGCAATATTGTAACTAGTATAACGCAAGATGTCGTAAAGATTTTTGATCGATCGAACTAAGCTATAACTATATTTGATCAAGGGGTTTTTTCCTGGGTTGTGACTCAAAACTAGTAGAAATATTATCAGCATCTTGTAGAAAATACTGTGCTGGGTATGTCGTTGCCACCTCGTAACCAAGGACGTTCTAGCGCTGGGTTTAACAGCGTATATTCCATGCCAAATAAACATAGCCAGCCACGAGCTACTGAACTACTAGCGGTCATCCATTACTTGAACTGCATTTGTGTTTTATAGAAGTACACAATAGATCTAAATATACAATAACATAAATTAAATTAGCTTTAATTTCCCTCAAGTAGTTTTTCCTCAGTCTTTATTTATTTTTTCACGTACAGGCCCATTAGGGAACAAAGAGGGTACTTACATTTTGATGGCCTCGACAGCGTTTTTATCATTATCTTTCAGAAATTCATCGAACATTGCTGCGTCTTCTTCCAGGTATTGTTCTGCCATTTCCAACTTTTTCTCCTCTGCCTTTAATGAGAAAGATCAAAACTTATAAAGAAATCATTAATGTGTATAATGCGAAAGCGTTCAAAGAGGAATATTCACATAAACGCAACACTTTCAAAAGGGTATTTTCCCAAAGTAGAGCCCTAAAATTTTCGTAGTTTGAAATGACAAATGAATCATGTGAAGGTAACCAAATAAATACGTCTTTGGTATACTTTTGTTGGTTGACAAACATTTGCAGCTTAGCTAATGAATCGCATTACACGGCGTTTTGGGCACGCACAGAACCCAGTCAGCAGTAATACTAGGTTAAGTATTTTAAATACTATGGTGACTAGTACACCGACAGACTATAGGGAGAACGCCAAAAAGCAAAATACAATTGTGACAACGTTTCGTCATTTCTTAAAGACTTCGTCAGGTCCTTGTACATTGGAGGTATTAACGCGAATGAACTCTGGCACAAACATACAAAGAATATATGTCACTAATCGCGAGATGCATTGTAGGAAATAACCACGATGGATACTTCCTACAATGCATCTCGCGATTAGTGACAGATATTCTTTGTATGTTTGTGCCAGAGTTCTTTCACGTTAATTCCTCTACTGTACAAGAACCTGACGAAGTCTTTAAGAAAAGACGAAACGTTGTCACAATTATAGTTTCCTTCTTGGCGTTCTCCCTATACGTTAAGTATTGAAAATAATGCACTTAAAACCATGAGCAATCGTCACATCTGAGACATGTTACTTTCTTGCGTTACCATTCTATATTGCCACATGTTCATTAAATCTTATCATCCGTATGTCTTTTGCAAACTTTAGAGCAGACAAGTCCTTAAAATCCTTTAAAGCTTACTTAAATATTTTATGTGAATTCTGACAATCAACTTACTTTTCGTGCCCTGTCGCTATTGCTTGTGGCGTCAAACTTGCGTACTTGCAATATTCAATTCAGATTGAAATATTTAAAAACACTAATCTGCACAGTGCCTAAGTAAATTATTTAACTACACTTTTCAAGGGCTCGCATACCTGTGCAATCTCTTCAAGTTTCCTCATTTCGTCTCTTTTAACACCAAGAGAATACTGTCCGGATAGATAGAAAATAAACATAATTTATTTCAAGTAAAATCGTTCACCATCTTTATCTGCTACAGATAAATACTCGCAATGGTAAAAAACACTCCCAGTTAAACAGAGACTGCCACACTTTTTTTTCTATAAGCAACTCAGTTGCTTAGGTGTGAGGCCTCGATTTGGTCCAAAATCTAGGCAACAAGCTAAGCAACTTGAATTTAACTTTCCAGCTCTTTTCAAAATAAAAGTTTCCAAAAAGTGCGTAATAATTACCCTCCGTGACTATATCCGATTCTATTTGCGTGCTTCAAGGACCGAGGAAGCATCACAGAATGGATTACAATTAGAAGAATGACAACATTCTCTACTTACTTTCCATCTTCAGTGACAAGTTCCTCTCGCTTTCTCCTGACACAGGTTCGCTTTGCCACTGAATTAGTTAAGATTTAAGTCCCCCTTGCAACTGAGTGGCAATTTTCCTGGTCATATATTGCTTGAAGACCTTGCTGCAATTATGACAATCTTAGCTCCAGCATTTACCAGCCTTACTGCATTTGACAACTGCTCAGCACGATCAACTGCTGCTTTTATTTTCTTGAAGATTAAGGTTAACAAAACTGGGATTTCCATTGTTCGTATTGTCTTTGCTTTCGCAGTTATGGTTCCTTGATATTTGCTGTCAACACAAATGAGGTTTGCCTTTGTTTTTTGATGTTGGTTGAAAGCAGAGGAAACCATAATGATTTTAAAAGTAGTCCAGAATAAAGAAAGAAACCATCAAAACATGCATGCTAAAACGTTGGAGTAGGAGCCAGATGATTACATTTGGGTGTAGTCGTATATTCTGGGTAGGAAAACTGGTGCTCGTCTCCCTCACTTTCTAACGAATGAGGACAACAACAGCCATTTTGTTCTTCCAATTTTCAATGTATAATTTCAAATCGACTACAGTACTTTCCCCGGCAGATAGAAGAGGTAGGTTGTTAAAATTGCTTGCTAGTCTTGGTTTGAGTTTCGGCCAAACATTGTTATTTTCCTAGATTTTGACAAAAATATGTTCTGATCAGTCCCGTTATCATAGTATTTGTATGGCTCATGCACTTTCCAATTGGTGTTATCCCTCGTTTTTTCCGTAGGCCTATGTTGCATTTGTGTTTATATATTAATAACAAATATTAATATTATATCAAAAATCTGGTTTTGGTCACTTTGGTCTTTATTCGCCAATAAATCACTACCTGCAGCTTACAGGATGCGAGGGAATGTGAAAAATTATTTAGTGGTGCTGGGCTTAAAACGTTAGGGATGTACTGATGTAGACTGACTCTGTGTTTGGTCCCCAATGTTTCCCCAGTCAATCCAGCAAAGAAGTTTGGCATACAGATAGGCAAGAATTTTAATCCCAGATCCATGTTGAGAAAATGTGCGAAGCCGTCAACTATTATACGACGAATGGGTGACGCACTAGCAAATACTGAGAGGACAAGGCAATGCAAACACTTTAAAATGCTTTAGTAATTGAAGGAACGGATTGATGTGACAGTATGTTACGTAGTGAGCCAGCTTTAGAAGGAAACAAACTTTCCTAAAGTCAAAATTTGTCGTTTGAAAACCTCAAAGAAGTGCCATAGTACACCAGTTCTGCATGAGCTACGGTGGTTATCGTTCAGTCTGAAATACAGTTCAAATGATAACTTTTAAAGCTAGTCGTTGACAATGTCCTATCTATCTCCACAAACTTGATCAATTGCTACAAAGTGGAGCATACAACTTAAAATTAGTAGCGTGCCGAGGGGAAAGGCATGCTTTCATGGACCCCTACGAAGTTTTGACCTACTAAAGAATGTTTAAAACTGTAAGAAAATGGGAAAAACTTTGATCTTAACAGCCCTTGTTCGTCTAAGCGTGACGTCAGTATGGGTATATACAACCATATCCCGATCAAATCAGACACCGGGGGAGGAGCTGGAGCTGGACAGGATATGGCGCCGCCACACGCACACACCATCATCATTATCATCATTATCATCGTTATCATTATTATCATCATTTTCATCATTATCATCATCATCATCATCATCATCATCATCATCATTCTCAGCATGTTATTCCGCTCTTTGCAGATGGCTTTCACTTATTTTCCCCAGACTCGCCATCTTATGCCACTTCTACCCAGTTGCTGCAACATATCTTTCTACCTTCCCCTTCGTCTTCCTCTGCATCCTTTTCTCTATCTGCGTATCTATTTTGGTATAATAGTATCTGTCTATAATTGCAGTACCAACTACAAGAAACAGATCTTCTAGCAGTCAATGCATCTATAGCTTTTTACCAGAACGGTTGCTTATGAAGTAAACTCTAACAGTAGTAGGTTCACTGGAATTCCTTTATAAAGTATAAGCATTGTTTTAGAAAAGCAATATGTAGTAGCAAACAATAGCATTTATTTATTGTTTTATCCATATATTGAATAAATAGTAATTTTGTTTCGGGCTGGATCGACGATTTAGTGCGGTCTAAATGATACCAATGAGCGTTTTACGAGACTTACCAACATAACAATTTAGGTTACGTAAATGATGGTAGCCTGTACTGACTTCGTAGCGCAATGGTAGCGGTAAGACTGTTAATCCTCGGTAGCGAAACTAGCATGAACAAAAATCACTACCAACAGCTTTGTGATTAAAGTCGAAGTGAAAAAGTGTGTCTTGAGCGGTTGGAGCCAATACAGCAACAAAACTCCTAGCTATTCCAACGTTATGCAAACAGTGTGTTTGTTTCCGAACTTTATTAGTTTGCCTACTTCTCTGGTTAAAATGACGTTGTGCGAGGAGAATAGCGGTTGTAACGGCCTTTATACCTTATTGTTCTTGTCAAATTGTTACAATATGCTGCAAATTGAAAATAAAATAAATCCTACAGCAATCTCAATAACGACCCCCCGGGGGAACCCCCTTTCCTTTTTGGAAAGAACGGACCCAGGGGAAAGGCCCCACTACTTATCAGGGGGACTACACTGAGAAATTGCGAGGAGAGTTTATCATTCCAGTAAAACAGTGGCTTGTCAGTAAATACCATCATATGTGGAAAGAGTGATATATATTTTAACTGGTTATTTGAATAATAGATTCTTTATCGGGTGCAGTGTCGATAGAGGCTTTCTTTTGGGCAGATTCCAACGTAACGAGGAGCCTTTGCATTGATGACAAAAATACTACGAGCACTCCTATCTATATAATTTTCATAGAAAAATTTATATTTGAACTTTTTCCATCAAAAAATCTGGTGAATTTGAAAAATTTTGTGATGAAACAAATTACGACCGAAAATTTCATGTTTGTGTTAATTAAAGATAGTTAAAATCCATTATTCTGGGGAATTCCACTTATTTATAAGCAAGCAGTTCTTCACGCACTTCCCAATAAATGCTGTTAATCGCGTGTATTAAGTACCTCTAATCATACTTATCACTAAAAAGAATGAACAAAGAAGCAAGAAAGCTTATGAGAAAATGTTCCTTTTATCATAGAAAAGGGAAAACAAAAGCTTGCGATCATCAGTCAATGAAGTGGAGAATTTGTCGCTTTCGTTTTGATATTGTATCAACGACTTGGTGCGATGTAATTTATATAAACAAAAGCTTATAAGGCAACAGCAAACGGAGATTTCAGGCGTTTGTGCAGAAATGACCAGTACAGGATCATTTAACGTCTGAGTTCCAGGTAATTCTAATTCATCAAAATTACCGAGATAATAACATGACTCATTCGAGACTTTAAAACTATTGCAAACGTTGGCCTAGAAAGCTATACCTGCCATTGAAGCCTTACATTATTTTTAAGCAATATTTGAATTTATTTCTTCTGGATTTGAATTTGACCCAGTAAAAGGATATGATGAGCATGTTTTGAGCCTGAAATGGAGCCTTCCTTAAGCATACCAGGGCCTGTCTCGGAAAAAATCAAAAGCTAATAAAAAAAATAGCATGTACTCTTGGGTGACTAATGGACGGGGGATGGTGGAAAAATCCCAAAACCTAATAGACGGGGGGTTAGAATAGACCGGGGGTTGGGGAATATGACCAAAAAGGAAGTCAAGAAGCAATTCTTAGAATCAACTGCAACTCGCTAAACGTAGGGTAAGAAAACGCAAACAATAGCCAATTATTGGAAGTCATGGCAGTCTCCTACTTTCCTTCCAATATTTTAAAAATGTTTCCCTCGTCCTCCTGCTCAATGACAGTATTATCACTAACATGTGTAACTTTCATATTTTAGTAAAGACATTTTCTACTAGCCCCCCAAAGTACCTTCTCAAAAATTTGTTATGGGTGGAAGATTACGTAAAAATTAATAGGCGGGGGGGTTGGAATAAGAATGTCCTGGGTGGAAAATTTGTGAAAAATTAATTAGCGAGGGGGGGGGGGCGTCTATTAGGCACCCAAGAGTATGCAGCAGTGTATGATATGAAGTATTACAGTATTGCATACTGAAGTAAAGTGTTAGATACTAATGTGTAGATTATTATCAGGTTATTAGTAATTAAAGGAAAGTATTACCATATTGTTCCCATATGATTCTAAGCCATGGATTGAAAATCCTTCATTGTACGTATATATGTAGAACATAATTCTATAATAGCACGATTATAAATACCAATGATATGATAAAGAACATTATACAAAGTAAAGTATAGCAACTCAGAAACTTGTAATCTGATTGGAAATGAATGATTTTCATATTCAGAAGAACTTCACTATCAGGAAAAAACATGCATGAATGTTGGAGTCAATTACTATATACGAGATGATGTTAATGATATTTCTCGTCTAGTTCAGAACGGTATCTTTTAGTTTATTTCAGTAAGAAATGATTTGGAGCTGCTGCCTATCTCTAAAAGGTTTATAGTAAAGGTATTTTATTTCATTTGCAAATAGGTAGATTTAGAAAAATGAGAAATGGCGTAAGTATTACGTTCCTCAAAAACAGAAAACAGAACGAAAGCTTCCATCTTTATTACTTCTTTGCCTCCCCAATATATATAGCCTGACAGGTTATTACATAGTAGAGTATAGTTACGAAGGCTATAATGTAGTAATTTGTAGGTAAGTGAAGTAATATTGTATTTTTGATATTTCATAGCACTAGTGGCGCCACAAAGGCTGGGAGTCTTTGGCCTTGGCTACGTTTTCCTAGATCATCACATGAACACAGGATCGTTATACTAAGATACTTAAATAAAAGGACAGTTCCCCATTGCCTCCCTTCGTTGTTTTTATTGAGACACTATCTCTGGTTTTATCTTAAGAGCAAAAAGCTGCGCGGCAGCAAATGGATTTGAATTCAGAGTTTCCTTCCCCTAGCCAGATTGTCAGCCAAGACTGAAGAAGTCTACCTTCCTTAAGCACTAGTAGTAGCAAAAGGAGCTAAAATGCTGTCGCAGTAGGAACTCTCAAAGCAGTAGTGTATATGGATTTACCTGCAGTTCGTTCAGAGTTATATACTAAGACATAATCTCTTTATTCGGTTTTAGCTGTAAAATGTCCAGCGCTTACAATACCTACCAACGGTGGTGTCGTTCCTGCGAATTGCCATACTGCTTGCAACATTGAGTTTTTATAGAATAGCTCCAAAATATTAAATAGCCTTTGTAGTTTTGGCTTTGGCAGCAAGGAACCTTCTTGCTAGGACTGATGTAGACATGAGTAATGTCGACTTGGCAACACCGTGCGTTATCACATGTGCGCTAATTTGATATGAGCATGATCCAATCTAATTGCATCATATCGTAGGAAGAATAGCCAGGTTATATAGGATTTTATGGCTATTGTCCTTGGATCCAATTTGATGTGACCTGAGGACCTCTTCTTTAAAATCCAATCAGATTAGATAAGTGTTTTTTTGTAAAGAGTCAGATCTATATTCTTCACTTTATTTGTTTGGTAATGCCCTTATCAAACATATCATTAGGTGTTTTGATCTGCGAGGTTTGCAGTGGCAAATATCTTTATAACTTGTGATGATGAACCCCATTGATGCAGCACCAGAATGTCACAAATATCACCAGTTACATGTAGTGTCAGTTCTTTATAAGTAGCTGTAGCTGACATTCTTTGGTTGGATATGGGAATTTATGAACATGAAACAAACGTATCAATGCCTAGAAAGTCCTTGAGGTCATAAGCATCAATATTCAAAGCCTATTCCTATACTTCCCTGAGTCTGAACAGTCAAAACTATACCCTGTCTCCCTAGTTGCTACATTAGGTCCCAATAATCCACCAGTGGACTTGGATATCCAACTCAACGCAATTGGAGACCTGACTTTCTGTACCATGTGACTCGACAAAGGAAGAACTGCCCTCCGGCCTGTCTATCTGTCCAAAGCCCATTAAAAGTGAGAACGTGTTATCAAGAAGAAAGGATTTGAAATATCAGTTTTGAAAAGAACACTTGGGAAATACCAAATATATCACCATCAGGTATTGAATCTGTGCCCCATGCCTTTGCTGTGTGCACTCTACCAACTAAGCTAGATGGTCTCCAATGTTGATATAGTCTACTTTTTAAAAGGGGCTAGAGGACAGTCCTTGCTATTATCATCGTGTAGAATATAAGTTAGGCAAAGTTTAAGAGTGATAGGGTAATTACTCATATGTAAAAGTCAGAACTGTATGTATTTTTCAAGTTTTCATGGAAAAATATTGATGTTTTTCCAAGGTAAACATTATTTAGAGCTATCCAATGGCAGGATGATTTTGATGGAGCAATATGAACCTACGATGGTCATACAAAGTGACTTTGTACCCATGAATCAATGCAGAGCTAAACATTTAAGTTAGTGAGACAAGAAAATCAGTCAATCAAATGTTGCCATGCAGGTCCTATTGAAAATTCTTAATTCATCTGACAAGGGTAAGACATACTCTTAACGTAATATGATATCTGAATTATTTGTTCATTCAGTTTGGCTGAATGTAAGGGGGTGGTGCTGAAGTTGTGCTTAGAAGGGGCCAGATCCTTATAGTCACTTCTTGGCCTTTTTGCAAGGAATGGACGTAGTATCTGTTCTCATTGATGACAGATGCTTTCCATAATCAGCTAGAGGTGGTCCTACTGGGCAGTTGAGCCTGCTTCATGACTTGATTCTCTGCCCGGTAGCACAAATTAAGGGGCATTGCCCTTGGATGCCCCAGCTGCCCTTTACTTATTAGTTAGCCTGTTTGGTGGTCTTTCTGTTTATTTAAGGTAGTTTCAATGTCTGACCCACTGCTCATCAGGGGTCTTTGATTGACAGATTGCCAGATCCTCATAGATACTATGTCAGGTTCAGAGATTCAGTGCTACCTTTGTAACAGTACTGAGTAAGATTGCGACTGTTGTTTGTTACATAAAAATGTTTATCATGTTATATTATTCAAGAGGGGCAAAATAGTCTGAAATATTTCACAATGGGGCCGTAGCCCTTGCACGCCTTCCCTCCTCTTCGGAACTTTGTTTAATATCATCATCAGGGTAGCACTAATCTTATAATTTAATTTGTTTATATATTTATGTATTAATTGATTTATTTATAACAATATTTGTATAAGGAAGCTCTCTCACCTCGGTGACAGTTAGAAAAGCCTCTTTTAAAAAAGTTACCAGTTCAGTTAAAACAAAATTACTGTCCATTTAAAAGTTATCTTAAATATAAAAACAACAAAGTAAAAGTTGTTGCGTATGCAATAATTATGTTAATTTACTATAATCCATGATTTGCTCAAATTAGTATTTAAGTGGATTGCCTAATCATAGAAATAGATTCAGATTTAGATCTGATACTTCGTGCATGCTGAACTGCGTTTTCTCTTCTTCGTGCAAGTATACAACAAACGTAACACAAATTTGTTATTAAAACCATTTTAAAACGTATTCTCAAACTTGAAAATAACCTTGGAAGCCCTCATGTCCTTACTCTTTTTGCTACGATCTTCTTCTGCTTGGAAAGCAAATCTTTGTTCACTCTAAGTAGTTTTCACCAAATTATTAGTAACAAAATATTGTCTTTATTTCTATTGTTTCATCATTCATATAAGTAACTTTCAAGTGACTTCATAGAAAACCTGGAAACACAAAATCCGTCAGAAAATTTAACCACATGCAGACATTGGTGATAGAATCTTCTATGACTGAGTTTACCTGGTGGGCTTTGCTAGATAAGATATTGGTTATTATTTTTAAGGCTATCCGTAGACTTGTTTCATCATATATTCATAATTTAGTATTCTTAAAGAGTAGGCCAATTGGAATACCCTTCTCAAATGACGAGCCTGACATCCGTCACGTCAGAGTGAAGTTGAAATTTTTTCACTGTAGTCCAGCGTTCTTCCACGTCAGCCGCCATGTTGGTCCGTACCTGCAATACTCGAATTGAGCTTGTTTCTAACGAGTGCAAAATGTCATTTTCCAACAAAACTGAATGGAGTTACAAAGACATTATGTTTTTTATCTCCCTTATGCAAGAGTTTCTTCCCAAACTGAGGAGTAGCAGGAAATTGATTGGCGTTCGACGAGACGATTAGCAGATAAGAATTGCTCTTTAATATTTTGCACTTTAGTTGTTGCGCTAACCAGATGCTTAGTTACTCTCATATACTGTCATAAATTTGCTCGCTTATGGTTGTAAGTTACAGATTTCGTTTTCATATGCCTATAAATAGACTTATTATTTTATTCGATCTTCATGTGAATTAACCAGGGCCTGCTATCTTGGTCATGGTCTCAGTGTTGCCATAGTTGGCGGTTCCGCTTTCACCCTCTAAACGGTGACGACATCGGGATCGTGTGAAGCAGACTTTGACGCTGACGAGCCCAACGTCAATAAAATGGTGACGTGACGTCGTCTGCTTGCTCTCCATGTGAATAGGGTATAAGACATACAATCTTACGTCAACTAATAATGGCATTTTGCTAACATTCATGCATACACGTCCTTCAGCACCCATGGCGATAAATCATTTTACATAGCCTCTCCAAAGGTGTGGAATAGTCTTTCATTAAAAAGTCGCAACTTGTCTTGTTTTAATACTCCTGAATAAGTTTTGTGGCACTATTTTTATAAAATAGGTTATCGTCATTTTTCTTAGACTTTACAGATATTTCATTAAACATATCCGTCTACTTATTCTTAGCTAAGTTTACAACTTAGTGAAGAATTTACTGTCAATGGTAAAAATTTGAAGAAGATCTTAGGACCTTCAGGATAGACCTTTGGTGCCTCATCATGAAGGTGAAGAGGAGTACTAGGGGTGGAAAAAGGGCATGGTCTCTCCTGACAATCTTTGGAGATAGGATCCACATATGGGGCTGTTGGTGGGTTATGTAGACACAGTGGTTATAATGAGCTACATAAATATTCCTTTCGTATTGTATGGGAGCAAATAAACAAACACATAAAGATATAAAATGAAATAAAGATAGTGGGAGTCATTTACTTAAATATTAAGCTCTTGTCACTCAACTACCAGTATTGTATTATCTCCTGCATTACAAAACACAGATTTCTTTAAATAAATTATATAGTTGATTGAAAACCTACTTTTTTGTTTTGTAAGTTAAGAACCAACAACAATTGTCTTTAGGTACCGGTATCCTTGATGGTATCATCACACAGTAGGCCTACAGTCTATTGACAATAATTATGATATTTGTCATCATAAATTATCCCATTTAGGCAAAAGGATACAAAACACCTGCTTCTGCTCTTTACAATGGTGAGGCCAACGAAGTCTATGACCTTTGATGATGCAATGGAGTCTGGAGGGCTTTATATAGATGACATTTCCCTATGTACACAAGTCCAAACGTGTATCAAGAGTTGTTTACCTGCATCATTTGTCACACTTTTAAGTCAATAATTTGGTCTATATTTTAAGAGGTTTCCATTAGTATGGCCTAAGATAGTCTGCTATCTATGTTGGACTGGACTGACATAAAGTACTTCAAACCTCTACTTTGACATGACTTCATGAGTGATCGAATTTCTTCAGGTGTTTGTTGGCAATGGAATTTATTGACACCAGACATGGTCGAAGCAACTTTAGTAACATAACTTGCAAAACAAAACATGTTCTATATATAGAAAATAGTGATTGCAAACTTATGGATTGGCAATAGCTACGTCACATACTCACAATTTCAAATATATACATAATTGCTCATCTAATTCAAATCAAAACAAATGCGTTACATCATAATGCCGTGTAACACTTTGCTAGTTATGTTCGTAAGGACTAGTTCCCTAGTTTATATAGTTATTTAAATTTAACTGTAAACTTGTGTCATTATGGCTAGGATATATATATCAACTTGTTTTAGGTCTGGATACCTACCCGACAAAATTCGGCAAAAAGGTCTATTGATATTAGGTAAAGATTTATGGTAAAGCAAAGGTTATTTATAAAATCTAAAAAGTTTGCGCTATCCATAAGTACCAGGTGAACGTTAATCAATCGTTTACAAGAGTAACCTTGCATAGGAATACGGTAGGCCTACTCACGATAAGTGAATTCGAGCATTTGGTTTATCACTCTTGGTTCATACTCGTTTACGCCCATTTCTTTCAGGATCGATGCCATAACAAGGGCATCTTTCGGTGTCGTTTTAGCAACGTTTTGTCCATGCTGATCGTGACTGTGGCTTGAACTTGTATTCGAAGTTGGTCCAGAATCATGAGCACTGCTGCTGCTTGCCGCCATGTTCTTTAGAGCTGCAAAGAATGGAACAATACACAGGGATCCGTTCTTTGCAAATTCGAATCCCGATCAGGCAAAAAGTTATCGCTCTCCAAGCTCCAGGCTTCAATTTCTGAAACAATTACAGCCTCCGCGTCGGGCCCGTAGCCAGAACTTCAGTTTTGGGGGGGGCAAGGCTACATTTGGGGGGGGCATCCGGTTTTACATCCTGCTGAAACCACCTTGAACAATGGGGTGACTAGCGATTGATTTGAATATTCGTAGTAAGGAAATCAATATATTTGGGTTTATATAAAAACGTATGCGATGAAACAGAGAGAAAGAGTTGCTGCTTGATTATTGATTGTTTTCTCTTCTTCAACTCGGTTTGTGGGTGGTTCCCACATCTATGTGTGAAAATGTATTTACAATGATTTCAATTTCTCCTCAGCTTTTGTTGCTTAGACTATTATGTTAAGTCAAGTTAAGAAAGTTACTAAATTAAGAAATTTCATCAAATTGTTTAGAGCAAGAGTTAACAACTCCTGCAACAATTAATTCGGTTTATCTATCCTATTTACTTCAATCGGTGCTCTGCTAATGATTCATAACCAAACGCATATCGCATAAAAACTGGTGTTTCCGTCTGTTTGAATACACAGACAATTTGAAACTGCACAAAGTAGCTAATTCATATTTCAGTGTAGAGTGTTTTTCATTTGACACACTCAGAGCACAAAACGTCGGAAGGATCAAAGTGGGATAAACCGAACTGTATTTTTTTTGAAAAAACCAATCTGAATTTGAAGCGCCTGATTAGTTCTATGTTGCGCAAAATGATAATTGACTGAAAAGGCCCAATGAGAAGGCAAACATCTATGCAAATCAAAGGTTTTCTTGCTTTTATGTACACTGACTCTAAAATAGTCAACAGAAAAGCATAACTAACCCTGTTTATTATACGAAAGCAATCATCTGTGCACATCTTTTTTAGCAATTTCTGCCCGGTTGGCATGGTCGGAATGCTTAATTTTACTTTTGGCCTTCAACACCCAAGCTTGGAGTTTCGCTTTATAAGTTGGTGTTTCAAGTACAGAGCACATTCATTATTGATTGTAATGATAATGATTATTGCTTTATATATGTCTTATTCCCTGACATCAGTGTGTCCAAACTTAATTTCTGAATATTTTTGACCTATTTCTCAAATGGTGCAAAATAATGTTCTATATAAATACAAATAAAAATGAAAAAAAAAGAAAAATACATTGGCCTTTGTACGAAATATTAAAGGTCAGACATTGTTGTCCAAAATTACAGTTTCTGAAAATACATTTTAAACGTCGAAATTTTTAGAACTTGTAAATGAGTGCATGCTAGGTAGATTAGATGGCAACACCTTAAATCACCCACCCCCAAACATATGGGTTTAGGGGCTCTAAAACAACCGCTGTGGAGCACAAACGGACGTTTTAATTCTTCCTTTTGATAACATCTGATCGTGTGTTGATCATAGCATTGGCAATCATTAACATTTGCTTTTCCTACATTCAACGGTCCCCCCAATTTATTTGAGAAAAATTGGTAAGGCAGAATCAATTACATACATTTTTGAATAGCATTGCATTTTTGGTGCACATTGTCTAATTTACAGGGACATAGTTAACATCAACGTTGCATCATAATACCAATCAACTTTCTTATTTCACTCAAGTTGCAAAGGTAGGGCTTTGTGGGGTTTGTCCAAAGGTCCCCATGACCTCTTAAGGAACATGAGCTGAAAGTCTTCGTTTCCTTGAAGGGCGGATTTTTGGCTTTCTCGACAATACAGGTCAGAGTGAGACTTAAGTCTTTGGTTAGGATAACTCTACAGAAGTTAATTTCCAACCGCTTAAAGTCTTATTGCACCTGGACACTTCAGCTATTTTGCTAACGAGGCAGTGAGTCATTCCTGTCAAGCAACTTCCTCTTTGGAGGCTTTTACTTGCAATGAATTGATTACTTACTTCAGCTGAGTGTAATTTCTTATCCATAAACCCGGTGCAAGAGTAACCAGAAAAATTTTATTCATCATAAGACTTTCCAGTAAATTTTAGGAAAAGTCACCAAATTTCGTGTCAATCCGGCCAGGCTTTTAAAAGTTACGAGCTGAAATGTGCAGCCGCGGGCCTACTAGACCCCCCCGCCCCTCCGATGTAAGATAGGGTTCAGGTATGCACGTTTGCGTAGTGGCTGAAGATTTTGACAGAACCAAGTGTTCATGTTGCAAGCGTTTATGTTTACGCAAAATGTTCTTAGGCAGAAACTGGCATGTCGATATTATCTAAAAAAATAGTAGAAGTGAGGGTACTCACCAGTAAAAGATTTTGAAGGTGAAGTAACTACGGTTGTGGAATGAGAGACGTACTGGAGCTGCTGTTAAACCATTTTAGCTGCAATGCTAAATAAAGTGAGTACCTCTTTTGGCTAGAGGTTGTTAAGTGTCCGAGAGGCTCTATACGTGGTAGGTATATATAACTTAAATTTTGTAATTTTAAGTACTGAAAGAAAAACTAGTAAGAGGCACATTGTATTATATTATGGAACAAGTCCACTTCACCTTCCCCCCTCTCCCCCCTCCTAACTTGAGTAAGAGTGGGTATGGAAAAGTTTTCCTAGTTACTCAGTCGCTAATGTTTGTAAAATAGTCAGCAGATACACTGTGAAAACTTGCATACAACCACAACTACCCTTCCATGCGTATTACAATCTTTATCATATTTTCTGACGTTGTCTTTTTAAAGATTTATACAAATGTTGGGGAAAAGGAATTTTTACAGAATGGACCCCAGGAGGGGGGCTGAAGCGAAACAGAAAGAGAAAAGGAAAGATAGCGAGGCGAGATTAAAGAACAAACTGGTTTGAACTGGATGGAAAAGGCACAGAACAAAACTTAGTGGAGGAAATTGTGGAGGCCAACTGCTAGCAGTGGCCTGAATAGAGGACGATGGTGGTGATGATGGTGATGATGATGATGATAATTTGTGAAAGTGATCTACTATTTTTCAAAGTTGTAAAATCCTTGAAATATAAAACTAAAATAATATTTAGCTGGATTAGTTAGAAAGACAAAATCCAATTTTATTTTCCCAATCTCCCTGGTCTAAATTACGGATTTTTACCCATACTTTATGAATAAAAGGGTGATTTAGTCCATCAAAAAAGTATAGTCGATTAAACGATAGATCTTTTTCCTTCAATGCATCGCCTTCTTTTTTTTTTGTACCACGTGGAGTACCAAGACATTTCTCGCTCTAGAAGGGACGATTTGAAATGTCAGTGTTGTAAAGAACACTAAAGAAATAGGAAATATGGTATCAGCGGGAATCGAACCCGTGGCCCACGCTTTTGTGGCGTGCACTCTGCCAACTAAGTTAGGTGACCTCCGATGTTAACATACTCCATTTCCCTAGTCGCCAATTCAATGGACTTTGTACAGGTACAATGGCCGGATGGCAGTCCCTACTTGGTCAAGTCACATGGCGTTGGGCTGGAAGCCGATGGCCACCGATGGATGATTAGGAGCTAATGCGGCGACTAAAGAAATAGAGATTGTTAACATCGGAGGCCACCTAGCTCAGTTTGTAGAACGCGCTCCGTGGGTCACAGTTCTTGAGTCTTGACGGTGACATATTTCCTATTATGACATTTCTTTCTGTTGTAATGGATCGATCTTTTTGTACACTATTGAGATTTTCTTAGCTCCACTTAAATTTGTTTACGTAATATAACCGTAATTAAATAAGGTCAACCAGCATAATACGACTATTAGTAATAGTTATTATATTATACACTGTTTGATCTCATAAATAGAAAAAATAAATGAGGCTCATACCCTCGTGTCCGGAATAAACGGGGTGGCTGGAATAAACTGGGTGGGTGGGATTTCTGCTTGAAATAAATGAACGAGGTGTGTGGAAAAATGTATCTCGAAATGTTTATAAAGTATGTAGAACTCCATGTAACAGTAGTGTTTCTAAGGACTTTTGTTTTAAGGGCTCGTGTATAAACGAATGAAACATAAGTAAAAGGTATAAAACTGTATCTAAGTAATATACAGGAAGTCTTTAAAGTCTGTAATTAAAGAGAAATTTTTATTTCTTTTATTTTTATGCTTCGGAAAAGAAAAAACGGGTCCGAAATAAACGGTGTGGGTAAAAAAAGTTTCAAAAATAAATAAACGGGGTGGCTGAAATAAGCAGTGTGCTTGAGTGGAAATTTCCTGTAAATTAATAAACGTCCCGTTTATTCCGGACACGAGAGTAGGCGAAATTGGAAAAGTGAAAGGGGAATTGGGCCTATTGTTATATTCAAATTCGGCCTAAGCTTGGCTAGCAGAAGGCTTTCTTGGCGAGGAAAGTGAGCTCAAAAAAGGCAGATGCTAAGAATGTAAAATCAGACTTAGAGAAAGGGTTAGAGTGTTGAAGGGAGAAGAATGCCTTCTAATTGCCAAACGTCTTGACAGGTGTGCGGGCATTTTCATCGTTATTATTCAATAATAGAAATAACCAGATACGTAACACTCTGACTTAGACCTCACAATTTGTCTGCTTCTAACGGCAGTATTTATTTCTATACCACAAAGGAAATACTTCAAAATTTTTATCTCGCATCAAAACCTACTAAGAATGGGAATGTAGAACATGCGCATATAGGAGATAAAAGCTACTTTAGCAAGTAAACAAGGTGTCCGGGCAGCGTAGCTCTATCAAAAACTTGATTATTTCCAATAGTACTTTCATGAAGTATATTTCATCAGTGAGTGCGACTTTAATGATGATACTAGTAAGGCTCAAAAATTGCTTGTGCAAAAGTATTGCCCAGTGACAATATTTGTTTATTATAATATTTTACACTGTATCATAAATAGCTTGAATATGCAAGTTTGGTCAAGATACAAAAAATAGTGTTTTTAATTCCTCAAACTTAATAAACTATTTTCACGAGACTTCGTAAATTAATCCCGTACAAAAAAAAAGTTATAGCAAATATGCAATTGCTAAGGACAAATGGTCAATAGAGAGATTTGAACACTTTCACTGCAACGTTATATTTTGTAATTATCATTTCACTGTACTTAGATAATGAGAATGTGAATGACTACCATTGTACATTCTGACTCTGCATTTCACTTTTATCGACTTTTTCTTTCTTTCATTGTTTTTGTTTTTTTTACCTGTTTTGTTTCTTTGTCGCGTTATTCTTTCTCTTCTTCAAGTATTCTCAATCCGATAAGTGGCCGCTCTATACCCTAATACTTTTTATATTCTTGTGTTAAACAGTTTTCTCAGTGCTTAGTTTATGGTCGTTTCAGCTTGGTCCATGAAACTGCACAACAACAAGGATCTTCTCTTTTTTCTCCTTATTACTTTTCCTTTACTTAGGTTTTCTAACAATTAGCTCGCGATTTTATATGACATAGTTGAACATGAATAATTTTTGCTTTTTAATAGGTGGCAACAACTTGAGCTGGGGTCCTGTTTTATCCAAATGCAACTTGCTCACTTTCCCTTTAATACAACACCCCGATAGAATCTGCTGTAAGTTTTCACTCCAGGTTACCAAATTCATAATCGTCTGCGTTTATGTGCCTCTCAACTCCATGTTGCTCGGCCCAGTCCAACAGCGAGGCGAGTTCTTCCCAATAGAGCACATCTTCGAACTCCATCTGCTCGACCGGCGCTCCGGTCACCACCAGGGCGTCGAAGGTCTGATCCTTGATCTCGTCCCACGTATCGTAGAACGCCAGCAAATGGGCGATCGGTGTGTTGCGCCCCGTATAGCTCGAGGTGCGCAGCAGGGTCACCTCGACCTGCAGGGGTGTCGAGCCGAGCGCGCGCAGCATCTGGGTTTCGGTGCGGATCTTGTCCGGCATGAGGTTGAGCAGCGCGATCCGCAGCGGCCGGATCTCCTGCCTGAGCGCTTCGCGCTCGCCGATGATCGGGACGCGCTCCTCTTCCAGTGTCGCGCGGGCGGGCAGGTCGTTGGGAATCTTGATCGGCATGGGGGCGGCCCCGTATCAGGTTGGCTGGAGCGGTCGCGTCTCAGCGGGCATCTTGCACAGCTTCGCGCGCCCGGCCAACAGTGTAGGTGGCGCCGCACGCCTCCTAACCCGTTGTCGCGACCCAATCGGGATTGCCCTGAACCCGGCGTTCGAAGGTCAGGAAGTCGTAGTAGCCACAGCGCGCGGTGTCGGGAAAGAGCCGGCAGATCGCCGGCCGGGCCTGGTAGATTTGGCATCCACGGGTCTCCTTGTCCAGGAATCGGCAGGCCGTGCCGTAGTGCTCGTCCTTGCGGTGTCGAAGGGCGGTCTGCCGCGCCGTCTCGCCCTCCTTGGTGTATCTCCGGCGCACCTGCTCTTCGGCCAAGTTCAGATGGCGGGCGATACGCTGGACGTCCCGCTTGGTGACGTGGATGTTCTCATAGGAGCAGCAGTAGGCGGGACAGCGTTCGCAGTTGTAGAGACGGGTGGTTCGTGGCATCGAGGGTCCTTTTCATTGACGCGCGGTCAAACTAAAGATCGCGCTCATAAAGATCGAGAGCCACCGAGCCTGGCCCGCTGGGGGACGGATTTTGTTGCAGTAAGCGTGTTTGCCGACATTTGCTAAGCATGGAGATGGAATGTGAGCAAAACGAGACCAGGCAGAGCGCCCGTACAGTCAACTGCTGGTGGCCGACTATTTTGTGTCTGGCTGCTCATCAGCGCGCTGGCTGGTTGCGCCGCCCTGGGTGATGGGGACAATCAGAACCAACCTGATTCACAGCAGCAGAATGCCCAACCCGACGGTGAGCCGACTGTCACCTATGAGGCGACCCCGGGGCTCACCACACAGCAGCGTTTCAGAGAAGCTCTGGTACTGCTGGAAACGGGTAATCCGGGCCAGGCACAAGCTGAACTGGAGGCCTATCTTGTGGATCGCCCGCGCAGCAAAATAGCTCGCGACCTGTTACTGCAGATTACCCAAACCAACCGGTACTTCCCTGCTGAGTCTTTTGCCGTGGAACTGGAAAGTGGTGAGTCTCTGTCCACCTTGAGTAAGAAATATCTGGGCAGCGTTTATAAATTTTATGCCTTGGCCCGCTACAACAACATCGAAGTGCCCAGAAGCATCCGCATTGGCCAGAGCATACAAATACCACTGACGCCGGAGGCAATTGCCGCCCGCGCGATCCTCACGGATCCTGCTGCCCAGGAACCCGTGGCGGTCGAACCGGCAACGGATACCGTGCAGGCGCCAGCCGATGGTAGCCCCGAAGCAACCACGCCGGACAACAACACAGCGGCACAAACAGCGGCAACGCAGTCGCCCTCCGCCATGCTGGCCGGCCATGTTGATGCCGGTGAGTACGACGCTGCCATTGCGATTATCGAAGACCTTGCTGACAACCTGTCGGCTGAGTCCGGCCGGCATGAAGGCGGCGGCGGTCGCCGCCGAGCGCGGGCACGAGGTGGAGCTTTGGGAACGCGACGGCCTCGGTGGACAGGTCCTCTTGGCGCAGCGGCTTCCTGACCGGGCCGAGTTCGGTGGCATCGTCACCAACCTCGCCCGAGAAATGGAGCGCCACGGGGTCGTCGCCCGAACCGGGAAAGCCGCGACCCTCGACAGCATCGCCGCGGACGCGCCCGACCAGGTGATCCTGGCCACGGGCGCCGTGCCCGCGTTACCCGTAATCGAGGGGCTCGACGAAGCCCACGTGGTGGATGCCTGGTCGGTGATCCGGGGCGAGGCGAACACCGGCGCGCGGGTCGTGATCTGGGACTGGCGGGCCGACTGGGTCGGGCTCGGGCTCGCTCAGTTGCTGGCGGCGGCCGGCTGCCACGTCCGCCTGGCGGTCAACGGAATCGTCCCCGGAGAGCGCATCCCATCGATGGTGCGCGACTACGCCGTGGGCGAGCTCCACAAGCTCGGCGTGGAGGTGACGCCTTATGTGCGCCTGTTCGGCGCCGACGCGGAGGCGGTCTTCTTTCAGCATGTGGTCTCGGGCGAAGCGGTGGTCATGGAGGGGGTGGACACGCTGGTCTCCAACCACGCGCCCCGGCGCAACGCCGACCTGCTGGAGCCCTTGCGCGCCGCCGGCATCCCGGTCACCCCAATCGGCGATTGCCTCTCGCCGCGAACCGCGGAGGAAGCGGTCCTGGAGGGCCTGAAAGCCGCGATGGCAATCTGACGGGCGTGGTGAATTCGAAGCTCGTCCCATTGACCTCGCCGGCACCGTGAGGACCCTCGAGGTCCCGGATCACCGTAGACTCCGCAGAAACCGTATTCGGCCTCTGCAAGCCCGAGTGGTTCGGCGACTTTCCCTATCGGCGCTTTCGCCTATACCTCTGGAGTGCTGCCTGCGAATTCTTGAGCCGGAGCCTCCACTGCTACCCAATGGTGATCAGGAACTGCACCACTAGGATCCGAACAATCGACCGCGTTGAGTTCAGTGCCCAAAATTCACCGCGGGATCCGATCAACGAGCGGACCTGGGACCGAAACTGGAAAGCCCGGATTTCCCCAACCGCTCCGGGAGCTCGACCGCCGATATCCCCGGAGAGCCTCGCGGGTCATTGACTTCTCCGAGACACCCGTTACATACCCCCTATACGTATTGCATTTGTTGTGTGTTACCTAAATAGCCGGTACGCCGTTTAGCTTAGATATCCCCTGACAGTGTGAGCGTTGACCCTACCGGTTCACCATGTGGTGGATCGGAATACTGACTCCTGTTAGAGGAAAGCAACATGGCTACTGGAACTGTAAAGTGGTTCAACCCAACCAAGGGCTTTGGGTTCATCCAGCCGGAAGACGGCTCAAAAGACGCATTCGTCCACATTTCGGCCGTCGAGCGCGCCGGACTGAATTCGCTGAGCGAAGGGCAGAAAGTCTCTTATGAGCTTCAACCGGGACAAAACGGCAAGTCTTCCGCCGAAAACCTGTCCATCGTCGAGTAGACGAACGCAATGCGCCGCCTCCGGTTCCAACCGGGGGCGGCAGCTGGTTGGCATCGGGGGCACGCTCTGAAAGGAACGCCCGGTGCGTCGAAGTGGAGGGACCGGTCTACGGTCCTTATCTTCGACAACAAGAAAGTCGACATGCAAGAAGATCGGCGGCGATGCGCCCTGCGGTCACCGTCCCGCGCAGAAGCCTGGGAGCGGTGCCGTTCGCGCGCCGCCATCGGCGACTGCCTCACGCCGCGGAGCGCCGAGAAAAATGCTCTCGGTTGACAAATATTACGTAATGAGTATGAAGAAGGTTTTTTATGTTGTTGTGACCGTGATAGCTTTATTGAACTTTATGAGTGGTAACAAACTTTGAAAAGAGCCTACCCAGAGGTAGGCTCTTTTGAGAAATCGTTAGGGATCAGTTTATCCGAGTAACTGAAGAACCGATTGTTGAATCACATTGGCTTGAGCCAGCATACTGGTTGACGCCTGGACCAATATTTGTTGCTTGGTGAAATTAGCTGTTTCTGAAGCAAAGTCAGTGTCACGAATACGAGACTCGGTTTCGGTAATATTCAAAATCGAAGCTTCAAGACTATTGATATTGGAATTGAACGTATTGGTTTCCATGGCTCCCAAGCGGGCTCGCTGCTCGGTCACATCGTCAATGGCTTCGAGAATGATTTTACCGGCCTGATCGGCATTGTCGAGCAAATTGAAGCTTCCTCCCGTAACAATATCATTCAAGAAACCGACACTTCGGTCTCCCAGGTTGTCGGCGGTCATCCGCTGGATGCCCAAAAAGGCTTTGTTGTTGTCGGTTGTCTTGTGACCGATATTAAATGAAAATCCTCCACCCGTTACGTAGAACGTTGAGGTGGCTGACGTGGCTCCTCCTCCGATCGCTGTATAAAAATTGTTGGATAAAGTAATTTCGGCGTCAATGTTAAATGAATTGACTTTGAGCGTGAGCCCATCTCCATCGGCAAGAATGCCGTTGACCGTTCCCACCACATCAGAACCAACATCTCTTAGATTGAGGTATTCGGTTGCCGAAGAAAGATTGGAAATATCGGTCACTTGAGCAAATTCGTCACTACCATAAAATTCGGATTGAAAGTAAACGCTACCGTTAGCGCTTAAAGTGGCCTCCACACCCGTATTTTCAGAAATGGCATTGGTGGCGGCGACAATTGCTGAATTAGCTGCCGAGGCGGCCATGGTGATCACTTCGCTGCCGCGGTTGCCTGTAATCAGTAGTGTCGCGCCGCTGTTTCCGATGCCGGCGCTCCCACTTGATAATATGGCTTGTGAAGCGTCAGCGGTAACAGTGACGTTGACAGCGATTTGAGAAGTGTCATTACTGATTCCGGCAGAGAAAATTTTCAACTCAGAAATATTGCCTCGGGCCACACTGCTGGTGATGTAATCACTTCCATTGCCATCCAAAAGACTGATTTCACCAAACCGCGTGCTGTTGGCAATGCGGTTGATGGTGTCAACAGCATTGTCGACTTCGGCTTGATTGGCCAAGATTTCTTCTTTGCTTAAGCCTCCGGTGCTGGCGGCTTCTAAAGTGAGGTCTTGAATCTGAACCAGTAGCCGATTGACTTCTTCGAGAGCTGCCTCAGCAGTCCTGACGATGTTGGTTGCACGTTCCGTGTTTTCAACAGCTTGTCCCAGGCTAGCTAGTTGAGATCGCAGCTTTTCACTGATCACCAGACTGGCCGGGCCGTCTGAAGCTCGATTGATTTTGAATCCTGTTGACAAGCGCTCGATCGAGGTGTTGAGGTTGT
>JAAAKM020073195.1:24543239-24652765 GCA_010016025.2 Alatinidae sp. Z8VKAUB7J3
AGGTGATCTGCCAGCAGCCCGCGCAGGCGTTGGTGTTTGGTAAAACCATCTTCCGGAAAGCGCTGGTGAACATCCTTCAGCACTTTCGCCAGCTTGTCATACACATCCGCATCAGACACTGCTTGTCATTCCTATCCTGTTGTTACCGTGTTTTTATGCAGGCAACTTCCACGGCACCCGCCCTTACCACACTACTTCTGAACTCGGCGCTTCCATTTGTTTCGCGTCAACTGCTAACTGGGAAGCCGCGTCCGGCGCATTCGTGGGCGACGATGTCGCCTTTACTGGCGCAGTTGTTGCCCATTTAATACTCTTTACCAGATCAGGCGCATTATTGGCGCGTAACGGTTTCAAACGCTGTTCCGGGCTGTCCATAAATCGCTCCAGAGTTTCCACGTCGGTATTACTGCCGATGGCTATGGCAATGCGGGTCGCTGCCACCGCTACCTTACTGGCAAAGAAACGCGTCAGCCCCGCATCAATATCGTCAGTAGGATAACCATCCGAGGCCAGCACAATTACCGGCGGTAATTGCCGCGCACCGGGCTCAGCGTCGTCCAGAGCCTCACCAATCTGCGCCAGCGCCGCACCCATAGCGGTCTCCCCGCCCGCCTCAAGATCCACCCAGTCCAGGCTTTCAATTGGGGTTGGTTCTTCAACATGCCAGCGCGCCACCGTGTCAAAGCGCATAACCTGCACCATGACCTGCACTTCCGGATTGTCTTCGGACACAGACAGCAGCTCCGGTAGCGAGGAACGCATGGCATAGTTGAGCGACGCAATGCGGTCACCGCGCATGGAACCGGAACAATCCAGCGCCAGAATCACATGCAGGCGGCGCCTGGTCAGCGCGCCCGGAGTTATGGTCGGCACCGGTGGGTGCTCGCTCACTAGCCCAACACCTCAGCAATAACCCCTTCACCAAAATCTATTTTTACACCATCTGCCAGGCGTATGTTCCGCCCGCCGGCAATCTCCTGTGTAGAGCCGTCCCGCAGCGTGGCTGTCCAGGCTTCACTGCCAAGATTCTTCAAACCCAGAACATCAGCACGGGTTGGGTGACGTGTTACTTCCGCGCTAACGGCTACCTTACCCCCGGTGCCTGCAGACAGATCTATCGGCCCTTCGTTAACCGGCACTGTTGCTGTCTCAAATAACAGGCGTAGCTGTACTGCGGAAGTTGCTGCGGGTGGCGTAACTTCCTGAGCAGGGTGGGATGGAGCTGTGTTGCCGGCAGGCTGGGCAGGCGGCGATGCCGCTACAGGGGCGCCGGCGGGATCGACCACAATGGAGCCATGACTCTCTCGGGCAAACCCCCGCGCTGCCGCCAGTTGTCTGGCCTTAAGCAAACAAGCGATAAGAAAGCTGCCACTCGCTAACGCTGAAATATAGTAAGTTGAACAGCGTGGTTTCTTCGCTTCTGGCCCTGGCTTTCAAGGCATCTACCAAGGCGTTGTCCAGCGTTACTCTTTTGTTTTTCCCGATGTAGCGTTGTGTCGTCGGCCGGGGAAAATCAGATGGAAAACTGCACAAGGCCGGCGCATGGGCCAACTGTTCTTTCCAATAGCTTTGATGTTCGCTTGGGCCTGCATATTTTTGTCGTTGCCAATGGGCAAAATCGCCGTATTGGATTTCGAGTGCTTTCAGTTCGGGTTCTTCTTGGTTAATTTTGGCCAGATACAGCGTTTTCAGTTCGTTCAACAGGACGCCAGCAGACCAACCGTCCCAAACTAAATGATGGAGTGCCAACACCAATACATGCCGATTTGGGCCGATCTCAAAAAGGCGAAAACACCACATTGGGCCTCGGTCCGGTTCGAATTGCATTTCACCCATTCGGGCAATATGCATGTCGAGCTGGCTTGGATCACAGGGCTCCGGCAGGAGATCGACGGGAAGGGTTGATTGAACGACTTGGGAATCTTGGTCGCCTGTTTGAACGAAATGCGTTCGCAGAATGTCATGTCGATGCACGATTTCGTGAAGACTTTGGCCTAAGGCGTTTGCAACCAAAGGTCCATCAAAGTTAAAAGCGGCGGTCAGGTTATATGCGGTGGTTCCGGATTCCATTTGCTGGAAGAGCCAAAGTCTCTGCTGTGCGAACGACAGGGGAATGGGTTGGCTTGGATCGGCGGGTTTTGGGCCCGAATCTCGTTCCTTCGATTGCGGTTTTTCCGACAGCAAGGCTTGGATGGTTAAGGCCAGGGCTTGAGGCGTCGCGGCCTCAAAAATAACCCGCATGGGGAGTCGGTTCTCCAAATATGTTCGGTCGACGATGTGGAACCGCTCCTGCAATTCTTGGCGTAGGGCCGAGAAGATCCGTGTTGCCAGAAGGGAATCGCCACCTAGTTCAAAGAAATTATCGGTAACCTTGATTGCAGATCGACCCAAACGACGTTGCCATATTTCCAAGATGAGCGACTCTATGGCATTTTCGCTTTCCTGCTCACCCTCCGGCTCCTCTTCCACCGGCTGGCTAGACTGAATGGTGCTCAATCCTTCCGCGGCATCGTCTTCTCCAAGAAGTCGTTCTTCTAAATCGAGGGTCGAAACCAGGATTCTCGGCAAAGGCGTACTCAATGCCCGTTCGAAGGCGAGACAACCCTCTTCCGGGGTTAACCAAGCTTTGGTCATGTCTTCCAAAAACTGATCACGGCCCTGGCCTTGCTGCTGATCGGCCATGTGTGCTGCAGCAATTTGGGACATTCCGACCGTTTTCCATGAATCCCAATTGATGGTGAACCACCGGGTCTCTGAACCTTGCTTGCTTAAAGGGAAGGCATCCAAAAAAGCATTGGCCGCACAATAATCTACTTGGCCAATTCTTGCCTGGCTTGTAATGAGCGAGGAGAACAACGCCACAAAAGGGACATGGCGATGTTCAATTGCCTGGGATAAGGCGAGCACGCCCTCAATTTTCGGTGTCATGATCCTTTCAACCTGCGACCGCTGTTTTTGGTCAATCAGGCCACCGCCTCCCAAGCCAGCCGCATGGATGATTCCACGTATCTGGCCGTGTTTCTCCGAAACCTCGTCGAAGGCTTGATCTAAACTTTTACTATCCCTTACATCCGCGAAAAACCATGGGAATTGGGCGGTTTGGCCTGATTCATGTGCCGGTGCCTTGCGGGAAAGTAAAACCGGAAGGGCACTGTGTTGTTCGGTAATGTACGTTGCAAGGGCAGGCAACAGTCTACAAGGGGTCTTCGACAGCCGCAAATAGACCCCTTACCGCGCCAATGGATCATACCGCCGCTTCTGTATCCCGGTTGCTTCTCGACTGGTACGACAGACACCACCGCGAACTGCCGTGGAGGGTGTCACCGGCTGACAAACGAGCCGGTATTCGGCCCGATCCCTATCATGTGTGGCTGTCGGAAATCATGCTGCAGCAGACGACTGTGCAGGCTGTGAAGCCCTACTTTGCGAGTTTCCTGGACCAGTGGCCTGAGATAAGCGCGCTAGCGGCAGCGACCGAGGAGGACGTGCTTAAAGCCTGGGCCGGTCTCGGTTACTACTCCAGAGCGCGCAATCTGAAAAAGTGTGCCGACGCCGTCGTTGAGGACCATGCCGGCAGGTTCCCATCGGACGAACAGAGCTAGCGGGCATTGCCCGGCATCGGCGACTACACCGCGGCGGCGATTGCGGCGATCGCATTTGACCGGCACGCCGCCGTTGTCGATGGAAATGTCGAGCGCGTTGTCTCGCGCTTGAAGCAGATCGACACGCCCCTGCCGGCCGCCAAACCGCAAATCCGGGAAATCATGTCGCACATTACGCCGACGGACCGCCCAGGCGATTTTGCTCAGGCGATGATGGATCTTGGCGCCACCCTGTGCACCCCGAAACGGCCTGCGTGTTCGCTCTGCCCGCTTAACGAATGCTGCCTGGTGCTGGGCCAGGACGATCCTGAACGCTATCCGTTCAAGCCGCCCAAAAAGCAGAAGCCGGTTCGGCGCGGAGCCGCCTTTGTCGCCGTGACACCAGATGGCGCGGTTTTTCTTCGTCGTCGTGGCCCGAAGGGCATGCTGGCCGGCATGAGTGAGGTGCCGACCAGCGACTGGTCGGCAAAGCAGGACGGCGCGCTCGGAGTGGCAGCCGCCCCTTTCGCAGGCGCCTGGACCGAGTGCGGGAGCATCCACCACGTCTTCACGCATTTCGAGTTGCGGCTTGACGTTTACCGGGCTGATTTTCGGTCACCGCACTCCGCAGCGAATGGCTGGTGGGCAACCGCCGAGGCCCTGCCCGGCGAGGCCTTGCCGACCGTCATGAAAAAGGCCATCACGGCAGCCATAGACACAGCATTCCAACCGCGAAGGAACGGACAGTGACAGACATTGCGCATATCGTATTCGAGAGTGGGCGCGTGCTCCTGCACTACGATCCGGAGATTCCCTATCGCCGCCTCATTCCCGACGATGCCGAACGTGCCTGGTTCCTTGAAAACGTCTGCAGCCACGACTGGAACATCGAACAGGATCGCGGCCGCAGCTGGCGGGAAGCCGAGGACCTGCTGATCGCTGAATACCCGGACCATGCCGAGACGATCCGCGCATTCAGAGCGAACTGGAACGAGATGGTGCCGCATGCCTATGACGGTTCCGTCGACATCCTGCGATCGCTGATCGCGACGGGACACGACGTCACCATGCTGACGAACTTTGCGTCGGACACACTGGAGGAGGCTCGCGGACGGTTTCCCTTCCTGACGGAATCACGCGGCGTTACGGTGTCCGCTGAGGTGGGTTTGCTCAAGCCGGACCGGCGCATTTACGAATCCCACACAACGACATTCAATCTGGAACCGACCGCGACGCTGTTCATTGACGACAGTCCGGCCAATGTCGAAGGGGCTCAGAAAGTCGGATGGCAGGCGGTGCACTTTACAGACCCCGTCAAATTGCTCCGGGACCTGCAAGCCTACGTGGTTGCCATCTAATTGCGCTTTACGGAGCGAAGCTGCGCTCCTTTACGAGCGGCCCTTCATTCCCGGACGAAAGCCTTGCGCGATTAACCTGTTGGCAACTTGAGCGGATATATCTCCCACTTGCCCGTAGGTATAAACCTGATTCTGAAAGCACAAACAGTCACTGTCTCGATGGTTTTCGAATGCTTCCGTGAGTATGGGTAAGAAAGATTTGGCTTGGATTTCCATCGTCTTCCAGAACTGATAAACTTATTGAATGATAAACCAATATATTTTGATATGCCAGCGCGCGATAGTCACGCACGCTCTCTTTTTTTGATCGCAACCATAGTGTCTCGTGTCTATAATCACCTATTCAACAACTGACCATTGAATATGTCGCAAGCTGCAAAAGCGCCAAGAACACAAGAACAGCGTCGAGAGATGTCTGAGAAGCAGATGTTAAAGGCTGCTATCAAGCTGTTCGCACGCCAGGGCTATCTTAAAACCACACTCACTGAAGTTGGCAACGAGGCAGGGTACACTGCGGGCCTGGTCAGCCATAAGTTCGGCTCCAAAGAAGGGTTATTGCAGGCTGTCGTCGATCACATTTCCAAACGTTTTCTTAATGACCAACTCGGCACTGCTATTCAAGAACATAGCGCGACAGACTCTTTGAATAACTACATTGACATCTATCTAACAGAAGTATCATTGCGCGCGGGACCAATGCGCGCACTCTACGCCATCATGGGGGAAGCGATCGGTGCGGTGCCGGAAATTCGCTCATCCATCGCCAATTTAAATGCAGGCGCGCGTGATCGTCTGATGACGATCATCCAACGCGGCATAGACAACGGTGAGTTCAGCAAGGACACGAATGTACAGGCTGCTGCTGCACTCATCATTGGTGCCCTACGTGGGCTGGTCATGCAACACTTGGTCGATCCGAAAAATTTCGATCTCGACAGTATGCATGGCAGCGTTCAAGCCACAGTCACGGCAAGTCTACGTGGTGCATAACACCGCAACTTAAGGTTAGGAAGCGTGCTCACGCCCCCGGCATTGTGCTGTTACAACGCACCACTCATCCAGCCCAACAAGACCACCATGGGACACAAAGGTAAGACCCACAAAACAATTACCTGGAGGTTCCAATTTCGATCGCTGTGGTTTATTATATGCATTATGCATACATATAAGAAGCTAACGATCGGGCTATCGATCGTATTTGCGCTGGGGCTAAGTGCAGCATTAGTTCTTAAACTCGTCACAGGCGGTTTCGCTTCGGCTGCTGTGTATTCAACTGCGAACGGGGCAATTGATGGGGTTGATGCAGTGTCCTATTTTGAATCAGGCTCTCCACGTCAGGGCAGCAAACTTCATTCCATGGAGTATCTTGGTGCGATCTGGCTCTTTAGTTCAGAAGAGAACCTTACAAAGTTCCGCGAAGACCCCGAACGTTATGTCCCAGCATATGGCGGCTATTGTGCGTACGCGGTATCTGAAGGTTATACGGCTTACAGTGACCCATACGCTTGGGAGGTCGTCGATGAAAAGCTCTATCTTAATTACGACGCTGAAGTGAAGGCGATGTGGCAAGTTAATGCGGCTGAGCGTATCGATCGCGGAGATCGAAATTGGCCAACCCTCGAACCGGCACTGCAGCAGGCAAAATATGCGCACAACTAACTTACTTGGTGCGCTTGCGCAATTAGCGACAGACCAGCAGCTGAAAGCCATCGAAGAGGATTGTGGTCTCAACCCAACAGAAGCCGCCGCATTAGTGAGCATCGGCGTTGCCCCAGGTCAGCAAATCGATTTTTTGCAACAAGCCATCAATCGCTCTCACTCCGCATCCGTTAGCTTTCGGTATGCATTCTATCGTCCATATAACTGAGAAAAAGAATTAGAGCCTCATTATCATTGCTGCACCTCCATACTTGAGAAGTTCTACAGGAATACCACAGACACCAGAGGTTCTGTTATTTTGTAGACGTTTTACAACACTTAGGGTCTCAAAGGCGTCAAACAGTTGCGATAAGAGGTCAAAAGTCAACTTGAATGTGGCCATGGCTGCTTGAATCAGGTCAAGGTCGGGATGTACGACTGCCTTAACGTTCAGAAGCTTTGAAAAGTGGCCGCTAGAGGAAGATAGGTGACCCGCAACATGACTCACGGTGTAGGATTTTCTTCCATCAAGTCGCGGAGGTACTTGTATAGTGAGCCAGCATATTGAAAAAAAACGCTGGCTTTCCTATCAATAAAGGTCTTTCTATCTCTGTGCATTAGAATATTGCGTATACCATTTAGACGTCTGTAATCTGCCATGTTCTGTGCTAGACAGGTCTTCCGAAGCAGGTTGATCATGGAAAGGGTGTCCTGGGATATCCAGGGTTTTTCTTGTGCTTGGCTTGGCCAATGGTACTGCCAGCAGAGTCGAGTATACTCTTTTTGAAGGAATTCCAGACAATTTTGGAGTCATCCAGGTCTTGAAGACAGCCAAACAGGTTAGAAATACCAACTGTATATTTCTGCTACATCTCAGTTGTTGCCAGGCTACTCATATCCAACTTGAGAAGCCGTTTTTATTTAAGCTGTGCTTAAATAAATTAATTTGTGTGGTCTATGCTTCCAAGCTTGGCAGACCTATACGCCCGGAAAATAGTTACTGAAGAGTGCCAGCGTCAAGGAATAAAATATAATCTCTCATCTTCTTTTCTGGCCGTCATTGCTGTACGAAGTTTGTTTATGTATTTTTTGTTTCTGAATGAGTGTCTTTGATACTGCCAGATTGTACATGCTGCACAGCTGGAGGAGTCTCTCTACCAATTCAGCAGATACGGAGTCAACAAGCCAAGAATTTTTTTCACACCTGTCATTGTGATTGGATGAGACTCTAGACAGGTTTGCAGAGAGCTCTGCGTAGAACTGATCCTTCACCTCTGCAGTTCTCGGGTTAGTGAGAATAAAGCATATAATAATTGTCCACTTTCCCTGCTTTTACTGGAACTCAGCCATCAATGTTCTATCTCAGAATTGCTTACAAGAAAGAAGGAATCTCTCTGATGTGTCATTTAGCTCAAGACCTACTCCATTTGTCTTTGGTTTTGGGTTACTAGATAAGATCCGGTGATATCCTTCAGCAATATTTTCATACTCTCTTTCCATGAAACGGATTTTCTTGAGTCCGGCCACAGCTACATTGAAGCGTTTAATTCAAGAGCAAGCATTGGTTTTGTTCCGGAAAAGTTGAGTGTAAATACGTTCCAGATGGCAATCCGGAGTCCACCTTGATCAAGGACGTTCATTCGATGATCTGAAATTGGATCAGGGACATGCTGAGGTTGTGAAAGGTAAAAGTAAGGGTTGTTCGAGGTAAATCATCATGTTACGTTGCGTAAAGATTTCAGGTGGAGAAATCCAGACACATCTGACCCTAGGCCTGAGATCTGATTAGGGTTAGCACTTGGCTATATACTGAGGGCCCCTGGGGTGATCTCCCACCCTCATCATATGGTTGAGACTGCCCTTAAAATATGGACTGTTTAGTTAGGGGGAATTCTTATATCCATAGCTCTGTTGTCAGCCAACAAGATCTGCCACATTCCGGATTAACTCCATTAACCTCCAAGCTCGAATAGGCTAGTACATTACACTCTAACCAGAAAAATAAAGTCATAGGGTTAATACCAATTTATCTTTTCTTCGAGCCTATCCATCCCTAGGACGAGTTTAACCACAAGTAATCGTATTTTTGAAGTACCAAATGTAGCATACCTTAGAAGATAAGAAATCCTTTATAACAGGTAAAATTGCCTCATGACCAAGGGTTGTAAGAGAAGATAGGGCTGCAATGCAATCCGCCTTTTCAGGTCCGTATTTCAGACGCTGAGCACAATGTTGAACTAGATGCTGAATTACAGGATTTGTAGAATTACAATATGGTCCGTTCATGCCAACTGGAAATCGAACTGCCGCATGGGACGGGCTAACGCACGCCATTCTTACTAAAGAAGAAATTGACGCTAGGGCTGTCCTTCGTATAAAAGCTGAATTTTCGACGAAGTGAGAGCTAAGAATACTCTGAAACAAAAGGGTTTACCAGTAAGATTTGATTCAGGAAGTTTATAAAAATATCTTATAGACTTGCTAAGACGAATTGTTTTCAATAATATCTGGGTCACACTACAATCACAATTGTTGATAAATAAAAATTACACACAACTACAGTACCAATTACGAATACCGCTTGTAATCTCTGTTTACCCGCAAGATTTACCATCGGAAAAAGGGGAATTGTTTGAACCTGGGTGAGTCCAAAAAGGTTAAGGATATTAAAGTAAAACTTCAAGGAATGTTGAGCAGCCTGTTAAACTAAATCTAAGCATACTACGTGCATCCTGTCTATCGAAAAGGTATATCTGTAATGTACTAAAGAACAGCCGAGGGTATCAATTTTAAACGTTCAGATCATGTTTAGGAAGTTGTAAAAATTTCTTGGAGGGCAACCAGTCCCACTCCCATTGCTTTTTGGCTGCCATCCCTCGAAAAATATCTGATCAAAATTTTAGAATAGCAATCTTGTTTAAACTAGTCGATGAATATTAATAAGCATTCCTCTGGGAATGACTTATGACCCACAGTACTTGGCGCATGTGTTGTAAGTTATATAAGTTGCCCATTGTTTATATATACAAGGCTGGTCATTGGGAAAAGATGGCATGTTTGATTCTGGTTTCACACCCGTGAACTCAAATATAAACTAATATTGGGCATCTTTAGAAGTGTCAACCTGACTTCAGAGAGGGGTGGCAATTATACTTACAATGATAATTGTAATAACAAGGTGGGTCATTGGGGAAAGGTGGCATGTTCTATCCTGAGTCCCCAAAAAGGCTAAGAATATTAAGGTCCTTAGCTGCTAGAGAATATTAGGCTCCTTGAAAAAACTTCTAGGAAACGTTGAAGGGAATATCAAACAAATTCAAAGCACACTATATGCATGAAAGTTTTCAAAAGGACACAATAGTAGTATCTAAGGGACACCAATGGGTATTAAGTTGATACTTTAAAAGGATGATGAAAAATGGAAGAAGGACAGTGGTCCCTCAATCCTCTTGTCCTTTTAGATTATCTCCTTAATACTGATAGAGATATTAAAAAATGATTTTGTTATAATAGCCGTAACGTCTAATAACTAAACCCCCGGGGATGCTTGGTTCCCGCATCCCCTAGGACAAAGAATGGAAATTGTCCAATTTATTTATTTTTATATGCATATACATAATCTACCATTAGTAAAGAGGGCAATATTTATCTGGGATATCTTAAAAAGCCTAAACGTTTGAGGCAAAACTTTGGGAAATAAAGAGGGGGTTGACTCAGCATATTAAACATGTTCGAAACTTTAGACGCTGCGTCGTTCAGTTCGCCCTCACCTCGAACTAAGTCAAAAGACTTAAACAACGATGGGATGCCGAATACCCAGCAGATCCAAGAACATCACAAAACCTGATCGATAATGCTAGGAGATTCAGGAAGGAAGGATGGGAAAAACCAGTTGATAACCAGCAAGATAAAGTAGAAGTACAGCGACAAATGGGCGATACTAGAACTAGTTTAGAATGGATAACAGAGATGAAAATTGTGTTAGTGATGCTAGATCAAGAGGAAGATGCAAATGGCAGAGGATTTATGAAACGTGTAAAAGATACATGGGATGTCAAATATCCTGAATACCAGTTGGCAAGTTGGCTGAAACTACGAGATAATGCTGCTCGATTTAAGAAAGACCCAGAGTTGAAAAACTTAATACTGGTAAGACAAAGGGAGGAGATCCAAAGAGCCGAGGTTGTGATGAGGACTGAAGAAGAAGAGGAACATAATGTTGATGAGTCAATTGAATGAAACGGTGAAATAGAGGAGAATGTGGTACAGAATGATGGTGAGAAAATAGTATTAGAGGTGCAGACGGATGTGGAATTGACAGAGAAGGATAAAGAACTTGAACCACATTCCAAAGCAGAGTTGGAGCAGTTAGATCATGCTACAACAACCCATATAGAACCAAGAGAAAAACTGCCCAAGGTAAAGCCAGATGTTGAGACTCTCCAAAGAGCAAACAAAATTTTAAATATGTACCTTCAAAATGCAGATACTATATTCAAGATTACTGATTTGGTATATGCTATGGGAAAAGTCGTTGCGTACGTGATGGGAGTGAAACCAAAAGGAATGAACCAGGGGAGAGCCAAAAAAGCAGAAGGTGGAAATAGAAGAGAACGCAAGCTGAAAGCTGAGATGAAAAGGTTGAGACAAGATATAGCGAGAGCAGGAAACGAGTTACATCGGCGAAAAAAACAGAGAAGGGCAACGAAAAAGGGGAAAGAAATCATCAATCAACTACGAGCATGTATCAATGAAAATAAAGTGATCTCAAAAAATCTGAGAGTGGCAAAAGAGCTGTGGCTTGACAAACTCCAGTACAAGAAGGTGAAACTTGAGAAATAAGTTGAAAAAGGGAATAGAAAGAAAGATACCATCATATGTCAGAAAGACCAGAAGAGCTTATTTTGTGCGCTAGATAAAGTAGAGAAGAACGAAGGTGTAATGCCTGAAATGGAGACGTTTGTATAGTTCTGGGGTGGTATTTGGCAGCAGAATGAACTAACACCAAATATGTCATGGATGGCGGAAGTAAAGGCAGAACTGAGTGATAAAGCTAACATGTCAGCCAATTTGAAATCACGAAAGAAAAACTCAGAAGAAAAATAGCAAAAAGAAAGAATTGGACTGCTCCAGGAGTTGATGGTATCCAAAACTTTTGGTGGAAGAAGTTTGCACTGGCACAGAAACCATTGGTAATATCATTCACTAGACTGTGCCTGGGCACGTCCACGGTACCAGAATGGCGGCCATCAGGGAGAACAGTGCTACTGCCCAAGGCAAAGGACCTTAGCGACGAGATGAATTAGCGCCCAATCACCTGTCTGAATACTTCATATAAAATTCTGACAGGTTTGGTCGCAAAATATATGAGGAAACAAACTATCATGAATGAGATTTGGGATGAAGGACAGCTTTGAGCAGCAGAGGTTACGGATGGTAGACCAACTCATAATTGATACATGTATGATGGAGGAAGTCGAGCAGTACCATCGCAATCTTGCAGGAGCATTCTACGACTACAAGAAAGCATACGATAAAGTACACCACGATTGGATGATCCGGGTTTACGAGTGGATAAACTGTGGTAAGGGGAAACAACCAAGAATTGACTAGTCGTCTCCTCTTTGACTGTGGGAGCCAACGCACATATATTACTAAGGAACTTGCTGAGAAGCTCAATTTAACTTCTCATCAGAGTGAAGAGGTGTCTATTTACACATTTGGCAGTACCTCGCCCAGGAAGTTCACATCTCCAATGGTAAAATTTGATATTGAATTAATAGATGGTACTTTTTTTACAATCTGTGCAAATGTGGTTCCTAGAATATGTGGTGCTTTAAATAGACAGCCAATGAATTATAAAGGCATTGACTACCTGAAACAGACTTTTCAGCTTGCTGATACATTCCCCCTCACCATGGAAACTAGCACTATTGATTTACTGGTGGGCAATGATTACTACTGGGACTTAATCACCCCACACAAAGTTGAAGTACATGCCCCACTGACTGGACTATATTTAGTTGGATCGAAATTAGGTTGGATACTCACAGGGAGAATGAAGACAACTACTGCAACACCAAACACTGATATCTCTATGTTACTTTTCACTGATACAAAAGGTCCATTGGAAAACAACATAAATAAAGCAAACTTGATGGATCAAGTTTCAGATGCCAAGTGTAAATTCGAAGATTTCTGGAAACTGGACACAATTGCAATCAAAGAAACCCTTGAGGAAACTAGTGATGACAAGGTACATAAATGCTTTAATGAATCCGACACGTATGAGGGGGGACGTAACCAGGTTACTTTTCCCCTGAGAGCTGACAAGAGCAACGTACCTACAAACTACGGATTAGCGATGGGACGTTTAAATAGGTTACTTAAAAATAAGTTAACCAATAGGGACTTACTTATAAGATATGATGACATCATAAAGAGACCAGAACCACCTTGATTCAATTTGGAAATCTTGGAAGAAAGATTACTTGCTGAGCTTTAGTAAAAGAAGTCAACGTATAGGGAGAACGCCAAGAAGGAAACTACAATTGTGACGTTACATATCACAAGCTTGTGTACGATCCCAAACACTACCAAGGATAAATGAGGTAGTATTGGTGAAGTATATTCTTTCGAACGCAATTTGTACTTTTCTTGGCCTCGGGAGTGTCGCGAAGGGACAATAAACCATCGCGATTGTTGTATAGTCAGGCACTGAGGACCTGGCCTCCATCGGGTGAAGTGCTAGGAACCTCTCCCCATTTATTATAATCTTAAATTTACCATAATTTACGTATTACGCAAATAACGTTTACCTAGCTTTTATGTCTTGTTATCCATTATCCATAGTTATCTTTTGTATTCACTTACATAATTATCGAACGTTACATTATGATTCACGGTCATGTCACAGTTGACTAGATATTAGCAATCTTAGCGTCATTATTAGATCAGCCTCGTTTCCGAACGATATCGATTAGAGGCTAGTTGCTTAGCAGCAGGGACGTCATCAAAAGGATTATTCATCCGAAAAGGAGAACAAAGAAGAGAAAAAACGCTGTGAAGGCAGAGTGGAACTCGAAATTTAACTTTGAACTTGAACGTGGAACTTTAACTTTGAACTTGAACGTGGAACTTTAACTTTGAACTTGAACGTGGGACTTTAACTTTGAACTTCAACTTGAGACATTTAACTTTAACTAGAACGTGTAGATTTAATATTAAGAAATAGATTTGTGTGGAGAAAAGAATACAAAACTTTCAACTAATTACTGCGCGACTCCGTTACAGGCACACAGGGGGAAACAACATGTATCTGTGTGTCCTTTTGTTTCATCCCGGCATTTTGACGCATATAAAATTCAATGTAACACATAAATCAAACAAGACAACATCCGGGCAAAACTGTTCACCAACAACATCTTGACCCAATTTGAATTTCTGCTTGTAATCTTTTCGTGGGTATTCATAATTTTTAAGCCTAAGAATATTTAAAAGGCGATCAGCTTTGTTTAATTTCTCTCCAGTTGCATCCATAATTGGTAAATTAATAAAACCAAAAACCATGTACACTACGTATTTGTAAGCATTGCTATTCTCAAACATTTCCTTATCATATCTATTACTATAGTTTCAGATATATATGGTTCATATAAACAATTTATTTTGTAGTTGAATGGGTCTGCATTCTCGTACATGTGTTGAGAAGTTTTAGAAATTGTATGTAGAATGTATTTAGAAAGTGCCTCTGTTTTCCTTTTTGAGTTAGCCACAGCATTTAGAATGTATGAATTACGGTGCGGGAAGACGGCGGCTATTCTTTACCAAAGTTACAAACGAGTACACGTTAACACGTTTACGAGTTCAAAACAGAAAATTACATATTTCAGCAAGAGCTTGAAACAATGGCTTTTCTGAGCATTTCTCGTAAACCTCGTCCATAACCATAGTTCAAACGTGTTCGTTTACACGTTCAAGAAGAACTAGGCTCGCTTTTGGTTGGTGTGTCATTATCAGAATATAATAAACTAGTTAGCTAGAGCCCACATATGAACTTTCAGTTTCGCTAAATGGTTTGTTTTAAACGGAGCTGACTAAATGCAAAGGAGCTGCCCAATGTATTTGAAAATCAAATACCAAACATCATCACCAAACATCATGTATTGATGTCTTCAAAAGATTATAGGGTCACAATGCATGTGGTTAAATAGTAGCATATTGATCTTGATCTCTAGAAAGTGTTTGCTAAGTAACGAGTCGTATCTTCACCTCTGCTACGGATTGTCAGTAATTTTGAGCACTATGTCACGGTGTCCACTTACGTAGTATCGAGGGCTGTGGATATTACTATACTGTCTTTCAAGCGACGAGTAGCCATACTGCATTGTTTTGTTACGTGGAGCTTGATTGTTGCATCGAAAATGGATTTAAAAGTAATCTCATCATCTCCAGCAGTTGCCGTAACAAATCTGTCATTCCAAATTCGTTACATCTGGGATTGACCGGTCTTTGAATTTCAGATCAGGACAGTCTTATTTCCTCAAAATAGTGAAAAGCCTTCTTTTACTTGATCATTAATTTCACAAGAGGATCAAGAATTATATTCTCGTACTTTTCTTATCGGCGTTCTATTCAACCTATTCAATTTCAAAACAGGAAATTTTCAAAATAATTTGGAGGGGAGCAAATTCAAATTTGGGGGGACAATGCTCTCTCATGCCAGCCCATCCTGCTGTTCAGGCACTCAACATTAAAGGAAGCTCCTCAAAAAACCGTTGGAAACCTTCAATAATTTCTTTGTGAAAGGGTCCAAAGCACCTGTTTCACACTTAAAATCACACCTATACAAGTGGGACTTACATCTCAGTTGTCCAAAGAATGTTCAAAACTAGTTCTTCCACACGAATTTTCATAGATGTATAGAGACCAATTCATTGGGTTTTCTCAAATATTTTAGGTTCCCAACACTGACCGTTATTTAGATTCCTCCTGCAGACGATGAAGTTTTGAACGAGGGTACAATGCCACTGTTATTAATAGGTACTACTTTCACCGCTGAGACACAGTTGCCTATCAAATGTTTGCAAGCATGGAGTCAGACGAGCATTCAAATACAAGCTTGCTGTTCTTTCCAGCTGAAATTGGTTTCTTTCTAAATGAGGACATTCGCCAATGGACACAATCATGCCTTTCCTGTCAGAAATCTAAAGTCACTCTTCATACTGTCACTCCTCTCGGTACATTCAACATACCAGACGCTCGCTTTGATCACATCCATATAGACATTGTTGGACCTCTTCCTCCATCTAACGTCTATCGTTATCTCCTAACATGCATTCACTCGCTGGACTGCTGCTATCCCTATCTCAGATATTTCTGCTGAACCTGTCGCTCGTACCTTCGTCACACACTTGATATCATCTTTTAGCATTCCATCCACCGTCGCCAATGACCGAGGCTCTCAATTTGAATCTTCTCTTTTTTGCTCACCCTCCTCATTTCTTGGCACTAAACGCATTCGCACTACCTCATATCACCCTATTTCTAATGGTCTTGTTGAACGCTTCCATCGCCAACTTACATCTTCCCTCAAATCTCAAACTGATCCTTCTCACTGGACTGACTCTCCCCCGCTTATCTGGCAGGCAATTCGCTCCACAGTCAAGCCCGATCTTGCTTATTGTCCTGCTGAACTTGTGTATGGAACCCCCCTTTGTCTCCACGATAAATTTGTTACTCCAAGTTCCAGCACAGATTTACTCAACCCAAGCAACAACGTGGACCTTCTGATACATTTTATATCGCAAGTACATCCTGCGTCACTTGCACTTCCAGCCGATCTTCATTTCTCCTTAAAGACTTGTCTACTTGTTCACATGTGTTCATCAGAGACGATTCCGTAAAAGCACCTCTACAGCAGCCTTATCGTGGACGTTTTAGAATTTTGGCCAGACGTAGCAAACATTTTACTTTGGACGTTAATGCACGACAAGATAATGTTAATATGGATTGTACAAAGCCAGCTTTCCTCGAATCGACTAAAGAACCAGCAACAACACCCCAAGCTTCAAAGAAGACAAGCTCAGATGCACCACCTTCATCAATCAGGAAAACTCGCTCGGGACGACATTTTCCCGATCACCTCAATTGATATTCATTTTGAACATTCTATGGACCAATATATTTAGCATTATAATTTTCTCAAACATTTATTGATCATACAATTTTAATCGAAGACTTGTCGTGAGTATTTCAAATATGGAAGTAGCCTCGACTGCATGATCAGTTTTAATTAGGTAATACTTGTATCATGAAGCCCATTCTATAATGAATCAACATATGAGCAACACGCTGGCTCTTCTCTCTCTCTCTCTGATCTATGCGGCTGATTATAACACTTACGTTATAATTTCATACAAACATTTTGATCAACTTTGTTAATACTTTGTTCTTTTTATCGTTCGCTCCTCGCGTCAATCTCCAGGAGGGGAGCTCTATTGTGAACCTTACATCATCTAGTGCAATATGATGTAATGATTGCAAGATATGGATTTTTCCTCTCTCTCTATTTTTAACAATGATGTAATTAAATTTCATGTCAACGTATATAAAAACTCGATCTTGTAAATCCTTAAGACACACTTTCACTTTGACTTCAACTACAAAGCTTTTTGTAGTAATTTTGGCCTTCACTACTTTTGCTACAATAAGATAACAGTCTTACCGCTACTATTGCGCCTAGAAGTTTATATCGGTTACACATCATTCACGTAACCTATAAACCCCCCACAATGAAGTCCTTTAAGCCTTCGCCGACCCAAGCTTCAGATTACCCAAATACCATGTTATGTAAAAATATCTTGCAACGAAAATGCAATGAGCTTCTCAATCTCCTGGCAAGGAATGGTTGTCATATCTGTTCTCGTTAACGGCTGATTCTTCCCATGATCCATCCCAGATGTAATTAGCCGATCATGTAGCACCCTTTGACAGAAATCCGTTCCACTCTGATGTGTGTGACCGCAGCTAATGTATACTTGATAACTCACCATTGACACTGTAGATGTGTTAGAATATTGTGCCCTTCTGTATGTTTCTGTTTCTGTAATATTGATAATTAAAGGTACTACTTACCCGACCCTGTTGTGCAGGGAGAGAACATAATTTTGAAGCGTAATGGGACAATAGGCCATAATAGCAAGGCTTTTGCAATAGAATAGTAATCGTATTTTCATATCGTTTTTCCATTGATATAATTGTATAATTAGTTATATAATCAGGGAAATGTGCCCACTTGTTTGTAATGCATGTTTGATTTATACATTTTTGTGATCATTTTTACAATTTGACGTGAATTGTAGTCTATAGATTAAAAGAGATACTCAGTTTCATCATACAAATATTTTGGTATCTTGCTATTCTACGGCTTTGAGTCAATTCTTCAAGATGCCATTTCAATCTGGGCACAAAGATACCTAACGAATTTCACTCTCACTTCGTGTTCACCCCTCTAAATATTAGGAAGAAGTGAACCCTACCTCATAGGATAGTCATACAAGATAGGTTCAACGTATTTTAACGATGAAATAAAATTTTATTATATCAAAGTATAACCGTTATTGCTGCCAACCCTGTCAGTGGAGTTTAAAGAACTACCTCGAGTTACGAAGGAAATTAAATTTCTAATTAGCGTAGTTACACGTAAGATAAAAAAGTATGAATATAATAACAAATTACGACAAAAAAGTTATCTTATAAACGCTTTCCAGTGGTTAAATTGATAATGGCAGTCTCTCAATCAAAGACCCCTGATGAGCAGTGGCAACTCGGAATGCCGGAGCGTTTATTGACGACGGAGCACTGTAGTTTACAACTAAGTGGATTAGGATTATGAATTAGAAGGTGTACCTCTCACATCTTGAGAGCTGCCGTGATAACTGGTAAGTACAGGGATGTTGGGTACCTGCCGGGGCCTTTCCTGTGGCTTCCTTCTGCACCTTCTTACCTAGATTAAGGGATGTTGTCCTTGGACATACCTGCTGCCCTTTACTAAGTTGTTTTCTCAGCTTGGTAACTTTACAACTTCTTTTGGGAGCTTGTCCTTGTGACACCAGCTGCCCTTTATCAAATTGCTTTAGGTAGTTTGAAAATGGGGCCCACTGCTCATCAGGGGACTGAAAAAACTGAAACAACCGTAAGGACAAGGATTACATTGCGTCCATAGTGGCATCAAAGGAAGCATTGTAAATGAAATGCAAATGCAAACCAAAGAATGAAGCTTGCTCATAAGTCACTTTTGCACTTGCGCTCATCTGCTCTCCATGATCAATTAACATATTTCACAGCCTATTTCCTTGATTTCACCGAGCCGTTTATGGATAACGCATTTAAAAGTACAATTTTGGAGGCTTTGTAAATCGAAGAAAATGAGTGTATGCTGACCACGAGGATCATTCTCGTTCATAGGTCACTTTTGCGATATCGCTCTGGTACACTTCAGCAATAATGAACAGCTTTTAAGACCATTTTCTTACAGTACACCGGCCACTTGAAGACTGTTCCGAGCCGAATTTGCAAGGTTAATCGATGAGTACCTTTTTGAAACCCTTAAAAACGCAAAAATAGTGCGTGAAAGGAAACCAAATCAGGGATTCCAGTTCAAAGCTCACTTTTGCAATAGCTCTCACGCACTCTCCAGCAACAATGAACACCTTCCACTACCTTGTTCCTGCATTACATCGAACACTTTTTCTGTTTATTTAGGGTAGTTTCAATGTCGGGCCCACTGCTCATCAGGGGTCTTTGATTGAGAGACTGCAAAGGCGGCAGAAAGCAATACTACTGTTTCAAGCGCGAAAAGTGACCGTCTTATATAAAATAATCCTAAATCTATTCATCTTTTAGTAAAGTTTTGAAAGATGTACAAAGTAGAAAATGAGAACAGAGCAGCCCTTGATACAGTACAGTGGTCAATTTGGGATTAATTTAGATAAACTAATCCGTGCTTTGGGAAGTTCAAGATTGTATTCGTTAAGGAGGCGTCAAGAACGGAAGTACGAACGAAGAAACCATTATAATGAAATTTGCAGCGGACCCGTGGAAGCAAAAAGTACTGTAAGGGAAATATTGCACATTAGAAAAGGAATCAACTCCTAACGACTTAACAAAGACCCCTATTTGAAAAGGGTAGGCAGGATGAGATATCCATTGCCACAAATTCAACAGAGAGTGTGTGCTTTAATTTATATGGTTTCGGTGTTTAGATATTTAGTTTTTGATGATGGCGCAACTTCGGTCTCCAATCCAAAGAGTTGATTCTTTTTCAAAGCGATACTACTCTTTTGTTATGCAGTTTCTATGTGTGTGTTTTACATTCTTTTGGGCCTGATACTCTTTTACAACACAAAGTTGTTGATAAAATCTTATCCCCTGGAAATCCTTAGACTTTAAGGTGGTGTTGATAGACACTTTAGAAATGGTCAAATCGAATTCTAGTTGGAACCTTTCTCTTTTTGTGTGTTCTCTTGTAGAACTGTGTGAACGGCCACTTGGAATGAAGTTAGGAACAATCGGCGAAGATCAGATTCGCTACAGTCATTTTTACCCAGCTTTCAAAGGGGGTCGCCTGGATGGAAAAGCTTGGTGTGGAGCCTTCAAAAAAGAACGATTGGTGATGACCATTGACTTTGAAAAGTTATTTCGTATTACTAGTATCTATGTACAAGGAGACTTAGTAGATTTCACCAAAAATAAAGAATACTTTCTCAGATATACCGATGGGCGTGACGGTATTTCACAAAGAGAAACAGAGGTAATTTAAAGAGATATCTTATTTTGTGCATTTTTGTAGCAAATCATTATCACTTCGGAATTTGTTAAATTCTATGTCGGCCTACAATTTAACGATCTTGGTTGATATGCGTTTTATAATTTTCTAGCTACGGTTATCTTCCCAATTCTTTGAGCCATAAAAACCATTTTATTAGCAAGTATATTAATTCCCGTCTTTAATGGAAAGGAAGTCATTACAAGTTTGGGCTACGTACGTATGATGTCAGGGAACAATGATATTGAAATCTTGGTTTTCTGCAATTGACATCATGAAGGCAGTGAATGAAAATAAGAATAAAATCGGGGGGAAATTTAGGCAATATCTTTATCAGGGTGGAATTTTATCGGGGGCATGCCACACACAGACTTTGGACCCTTCCCTTGTAAAGAGTAAGGGGAATGCCCTAAGTTCATTCCCAAACTTTTAAAACCATGACATATATGACTGATTTAATACGTTTGCCATCCTTTTGTAGTAATTCCATTTGAATGCCACCTGCGTGCGCAGATACATATATACATCTTTACATACATCAATACATTAATGCACACATGCATACATACATACATACATACATACATACATACATACATACATACATACATACATACATACGTGCATACATACATGCATACATGATGATTGCTGCATCTTTCCAGATGATTGCCGTCATCTTGAGTTCTCTCCATCTCGTCGTCCATGCCATCCCTCTCGCGGATTATGGAAAGCATCTGTCATCAATGAGAACAGATACTATATCCATTCCTTGCCAAAAGGCCGAGAATTATATGGCACCACATGTTCTCAAGCACACAATATAGAATTAATGGGGAGGGTTATTTTTGTACCAATAGCGTTACAAACGTATTACGGCTCAAAGGTGAAAATTGCGTTAGATAAAAGATTAATTTTCCGTCAGACACTGATCACCGCAATCGTTTCTGCTTTTTTCAAATCGCTCAAGTACCTGTTATTTTCCACGGTGTGTTTTGGGTCTTCTAGTTTCTAATAAATTCTTGGCTGAAAAATCTCTTACTTCATTTCATACGATTACCGTAACCAGAGTCTAACGAAGACGTTTAGCAAAATGAATCCGTTACTCAATGCAACATTCAACATTACGTCACCAAATAGGATTTTCAAGTCGAGGAATTACGTGGAAATATCAAAAGTAACAACAAAATCAAAAAACCCACTAGACTCAACACAAATCATATCTGTTCTTAACAAAAAGAAATCAAGCTCACCTTTGCCATAAAATCGATCTGTTTCACTGATATAGGGAACACAATCTCGAAAGGATCCCCGGTTGTGACATGCTTTTCTATTTCTCTAGTGTTTCTTTCAATACTAACAATTCAAATTCTCTCTTCTCGATGAATACAATCTCGTTAATAGAGTGCTTAAGTGTGGCGTCACAGTTTTATGAATATCACAAGTTTGACATCTTTTTGCACTCGTGGCATTCTTCGTGTTGATATTGATAACCTGTCCAAATTTGAGAATGATTTGTTGACCAATCGTCGAGATACGCCCTTTTAATCGTGCATATCAAAACCCTTGCTATCTAAATCTCAGTTCAAAATTTTATAAAGTGAGTAAGTTTAACAGGATTTCCTGAAGTCTACTTGCGAATTCAAATACGTGTTTCTCGGAGTTGATAAGATATATAAGATAAGAACGCCATATTTTGTATCCGGCCATTTGGTGGCCAGGTTAACACTTTTACGTAATATAAAAAGGGATTCCTCGGGAAAATGTTTATGATGTCAACACTTTAGTATTCTGCAATCAACTCAACGCCGCATGACGTTACTCATGGAGCGATGTTTTACCGCAGGGAAGTGTGAACCTTCAAGGCTAAAGCATGCAAGTCTACAAAAAGCTAACCAAATACATTTTAAGGCTAACAGTATGGTACCGAATACACGCTGATCAAGTGTTAACAACGCACACAGTTCAATAAACTTCCTTAGGTTTGGCCTGTGCGACCTACGAATTGATAAAGAGCATCTATGAACATTTGAATTTTTTTCTTCACATAAAAATCATACGCAATTGTTGTCAAGCGCTAAAAATAACTCTGCAAATGTTGTTTAACTGTACAAGAAATCCTGGAATTATGCTATTCCTTTTATCTGACACGTTTGAAACATTTTAACTACTTTACTCAATGATCCAAAATCCTAAGATTTCCAGAGACGATTTTGTTTTCCAAGATTGCGCCTGAAGGAATGTCGATTCTGTCGCCATGATTTGCGATGATAATAACGGTCCCCTACAATAAAATGGGAAATAATGGATGAGAACAGAAGAGTAAAGGCAGTTACCATAATGCTTCTTAACGTCCCTTCTTTACAACACTCTTCCATTTTGGCTGAAAACTCAATAATTGTTCAATGGAAAAGGTATAATTTTGTCTTATCTATTTGTAAAGTTGGTAAGTGGTACAAAGTTTGAATACTGCGTTAAGTGCCGGATTTGTTTTGCTAAACGCTTTAAGTATATTATGAATGTTTACTATTAGTTTACATGTCTTCGACTTATCCACAGCTCACTAAGAGAAGTCCAGCGAGCTCCTAAGTTAAGGGCACTTTCTGGCAAAACAGGAACAAAGACATGAACATAGTGAAAGTACAAGTACAAAAGGTTTCTTTATCTATGCCCCTTTGCCCAAATTCTTATGGTTCTATTATAATTATATACATGAGCAGTTAATGTTTAGTATAATACTATATAGTATTATATTAACCATTAACCACTCATGTATAAACAAGTAAAGCCTTGATGATTTCGGAACTAATCATTATCATTATTATCATGATACCATTATCATCGTTATCATCATAAACATCATCACCATCACTACCACCATCACCACCACCACTACGACCATCACCATCACCACCACCACCATCATTGCCATCATCAACACCATCACCACCACTACCACCATCATTATCATTATCATCATCATCATCATCATCATCATCATCATCATAAACATCACAACCACCAGTACCACTACCACCACCATCATCATCATCATCATCATCATCATCATCATAAATATCATAACCACTACACTACCACCACAACCACCACTATGATCATGATCATTATGATCATCATAATCATCATCATCATCATCATCATGTAAAGCCAAGCACAGCAAAACCTGCCACAACACTTTACCAGTACAGTCCACTGCTGAAACCAATACTGCAAATTATAGCCCTGTGGCTTAGGCCAATCTTGGTCTCAAAGGACTCCTCTAGACATGCTTTGACTTCCTCAGTACCAAATATTGCTGTCACCTCAGTTATTCACCCACAAGTTAATGTCTGCATGCTCCCATCATTCTCAAGAGACAATCTTAGAACTCCTGGTTCATGATGTGTTTCTCCAATTTATTTGCTCTCTTGTCGGGAATAAACGCCCCAGGACTTTTATTAATTTACAAGAAAATAGCACTACTGTTACATGGAGTTCCACGTACTTTATAAAAGTTTTTAGGTAAATTTTCCACACACCTCGTTTATTTATTTCAAGCAGAATTTCCACCCACCTCATTTATTTATTTTGAGCAAAATTCTCACCCACCCTGTTTATTCCAGTTACCCCGTTTATTCCGGAGTATTGTATGTGCCACAGGTATTGTGTACATGTGTTGTTGAGTTCTACCTTTAGTCCTTGCTGTTGGTATAAATTAACCCACCCCTTGTTGGTCGTGTAAGAACTCATCATGATCATCTTTCCAATTGCAATCCAAGGGCATATTAACTGTGTGCTATGGAACTATATTTAATTGTCTAATGGTGCATAAATGAAATGGACATTAATGTGAAGTTAATAGCTATTAAAAAGATAATGAACCTGGTCACATACAGGAAATACAAGCTGTGGTCACACACACTTGAGAAAAATGGATTTTCTGCTTCAGAATCCCAGGTGTCAAATCTGTCTTGGTATTTCAGTTATCCCAGGGCTTGTAGTCCCACTGCAAAATTGGCTCACAGCAGGATCTAAACACCCTGGTCAGATCGTGCCTTCCTTGCACTGTTCCCCAGGTGCGATGTCTTTGAACGTGTTTGCATTTGGTGGGGAAATTTATTTTGAGTTTGAGTTTACCCTGAACCTTTCAACAATCTGTCAAGGGCTGTTACATGATTGATTAATTACATCTGGTGTTCGAAGCACAACACTCACTAGACATGGTGAATGTAATTCAAAACTCTTTTGTTCTTTTGGACATCAGATATGAAGTGGGATTTGCGGTCACACACAAAAAGTTATATCTCTGGCACTGATGAAGGCTCAAAGCCGAAACACAATTAATAATTATAATGAATGAATTTCCCCTTTCCCACGGACATTTGGCCCTGGTGCGATTTGGCCTCCGTGCCACTTTGCCCCCGTGCCACATTGCCCCCGCGCCACTTAGCTCCCATTATTTTTGCCCCAATGCTTTAAAGAATCGCGTTTTTTGCACAGACACAGCACATGGCTTCGCCATGAACGTATTTATGTAGTTAAAACAGCACATAATTTGTGGTATACACAAGAAATAACTTCAGAGTTGATGAAAAAGAAGGTCAGAGAGCGGTCGTTAAGCAGAAGCATACGACGGCGCGACAGAAAGCATCTATAATGATCGATTACCACTTGACATTTTAACGATGCTGCTTTTAAAATTTCAGAGTCTGGCAATGACTTTGAAATGAAATATTAGACAAAACTTATTGGTCATTAGATAATATTCTGGGTTTTTTTATAAAAATGATTTTCAGACTCTAATTTGTCTCATGAAGGATCAGAAAAATTGTAATTGAAGATTGAAATGTTAGTTTAGAAAAGAACACTAGAGAAATAGAAAATATGTCACGAGTTCGATCCCCGGTGATGACATATTTTATATTTCTCTAGTATTCTTTCCTGATTCTGATTTTGTATTCCGTTCAACTGTAAACTTTTCTAAATGCATGGCGCCCAGAGCAACACAAACCTGTAAAATCACATTTCCTGCAAAGTTTCCTTCCGCGCCATTATGATTAATGGCTGCTCCTTCACTCGCAAAAAATGTGAAATATCTCAATATGATCAGTTTTGAGCAATAGCACGCAGGTTAACAATCAATCGTTCACAACACTCGAAATGATCTTTTACCCAGTTTGTTAAATATTTTAGGCTGTCATTTTAGGCAAATTTTAACAATTCATTTTCATTGTGTCAGAATGAAAGGAGTTTATCGGATCTAAATTTCTGGGATCTGATGTTCTCGAATCTTAGGATCTTGAATTATACTGTCCCGATCTCTTCTGACAACTCCTCGTAGAGTGAAATCAGTGTAAACAGTAAAAGTGAGTAAGAAAACCGAATAGAAATGAGTACGAAACGACTTAAAATACCTAGGGTAAATCACTTGTTATAAAAAAGTACGAGATTTTTCACTAAACAATTGATTCCCAGCCAGATTTTGGGCAACAATATTTCTTGGGAGAGTGCACGAGAGTTTTGACAGTGATTTGCCTCTAGCAAAAAAGAGTCAAATGCGTAAATTTTGTTATGAAACGGGTAGAAGTGGTTGATAAATGGATAAAAAGGGCAAATTGGCCTGCGCTTGATCATTGTCATTTATATCAAATTACTGCATCCATCTATTCTCGTTGACTTTTTGACAAATTACTGCATTTCCATCAAGAACGAACAAAATATGTGAATATTTTTCATTCGATTTCTATTGCAGCTTAACAAGGGTATTGCAACATGATTTCGTGAACTGTTTCTCCACTTGCCTGTCTTTGTGATCTGGTAACTTAATTTATTGCCACAGTTCTTGTTTTTAATATCGGTGACGGCACCCTAATTTTCAATTGGCACGGGGGCGAAATATCCGGGTGCCAAGTAGAAGGGGAGCCAAGTGGCACGGGGCGAAATATCAAGGGGGGCAACTATCCGGGGGCTAACTCTCCAGGGGCTAACTCTCCGGGGGCCAACTCTCCGGATACCTTATATATAATTCTCAAAGAGTGGAGCATTACCACAATAGCTTGCAATTTAACGGCGCTGACCGGATTCGAACCCGGAGGAGGAGGAGGAAAAACGCTTTTACGTACACAATGTTTTCGCTATTTCGTGCAATATTCTTGTTTTGTACCACAAAGGAAATTTTACATATATATATATACTCACCTGAAAAAGGTTTTTAAACCAAAAGCTTGTGACCTGACCTCTTGGCATTTTTTAGTTTATATATATAATCCGAAAGCTCCTTTTATGGCAGTTAGGCATTTTGGGGCAGCAGTTCTGACATTAATAACCACTGGTTATGCTAAATGTGGCATCACTTTCTGCTATAAAACAGCTCTCTGATAGTTCATGGTTACTTCAGGGGTTTAATATACAGTAAAATAGTGTAAAGAACTATTAACAACTCAATAAAAATAAACGGATAAGTACTTGTTAGAAAAAAACTATTTTCAAGTAAGTTTGGAAAATGGAGATCACACCCAAAGTGTAATATTTTTCACCCAATGCCAAGATAAACACAATATATTGCAGCAAAGCACGGCAAACAAAGTTACGTGAATATTGTATTGGATATTGGATCAATCCCTTCCTCTATGAACTGAATCCCGTCACAAAGATAAACTTGGAACAACCCGGTAATGTACTGCAAAGTTTCAGCAGACACTGCTAATTGTACTTGACATGGTTGTCTGCATATTACATCTCAACTATACATACCTGTATATCGTGTACAAGTGGCTTACCATCTAAAGAGAAAAAAGAATTATATTGTTATATTGCGCAGTATCGGGGGATATGCAATGCTCCATGTACTGTTGTGATGACATTAAGGGAGCTTACACACCGAAGTGGCATGTGGCACGTGGCATGCAACGTGGCATGTCACTTGGGAATGAACCTATACAAAAACACTAAACCTTTCACACCGAAGTGGCACGCCAAGTGGCAAATGCGACGTGCCACTTCTATGCCACTCGAGAAATGGACCTGACCATTTTTCAAAATCGTGCCACGTCGCACAGTTGCTTTTCGGCCAATTAGGATAGTCTTTGTTCACATCACATGATCAGCTTGGCATGTGAAGTCTAAGGTAAAGGTTCACTTTTCCGCTTCTCTTTGTTTGGAAGGGTATTCAACTGTCAACACTTTCATGGAACCATGGGCAACTCCAGTCTGTTTGGTTAGACCGTAGATTATCAACTCAGACTAAAGTTCTCTAGTTAGAGAAACGACTACAGAAAAATTTTGTCTCTTCCCTTGTTGAAAATTCTTTTTATGAATTATAGTTTCTGTTTAAATAGACGATATTGTAATTTACTTAGTTGATATATGTTTTAAATTAAATTAGGTATGCTCACGAAATATCACTCGCCGTTCAAATGGTCTCGGCTACTCTTTACGATAAACAACTGCAAAATGATGCAATGACATAGCAACTTCCGAGAAGACCTGGGTTATAATACGTCTTTTCTACTTAAAGAATCCATGCAGTACAACAACGTATTACCTTAGAAAGAGTACCGGTCGTTCTTTAGCACTCGAGTATCCACGGTATTAGTATCCTACCTCTGTAAGTAAGGTTTTACATTGGCCGCTAAATCACGAAGGACATCTTTTGGGTGTAGTTTAAGGCCCTTTCAGACTCGAAAAGTGCTATGCTAGTCAACATTCCCTGTCTGATACAAGATGTACCCACCATCTCCTTTTACGTTTCTCCCAGCAACTATCCACAAGAGCAATAACACTGTCTTCCTCACAGGAATACACCTTTTTACTGAGCAGGTATTTTTCAAACATGCGACGTGGCATGTGCCACTTCAGTCTGAAAGCACAGTTTCGCGTGGCATTTAAGAGTCAGCTCTACTCTTTAATATGCCTTCGCAAATGGCCGGCTAGTCTGGTGATACAAGAGATCGCAAAAGCACTTGTAGTTACGTCAATCAAAACATATGGTAATCCAAATTTCTCTGCTTCATTGGTAAAGGGGATCATGGTGTAATGACTAGTAGTCTCTCAGTGCAGCCCCCTGATAAACAGTGGGGCTATTCCTCAGGGACCTTTCTTACCAAAAGAGAAAGGGGTTTACCTGGGAGGAGTAAGCATTGAGATTGCTTCGAGGTTAATATATTTGTAGGACGGGGTTCGATTCCTTGTGGCCATACGTCTTCACCATTGAACTGTTTAAAATACATCACCATCTAACCATGCCATATTATCGGGCGGGTTGGCCCATGTGAAAAGGATGACAAAGCTTGATCGGTGCCAAATCGATCTCAGGCCTTTAATTGAGGCAAAAACGATTTTAAATCCAGCGATCTCTGAATTTGCCTGGTCTGCCATTGTTAATTTATATTCGTTGCTCTCGGGCCAGTCGCAGTAATCCGATGGGCCGATCTGCCTTCCCATTCAACAGGACGTAAATTCAAACATGTCTACCAACGTGTATCCAACGACACACAAATTATAGCATGTTTTGCACGTTCAAACGTCTGCTTTATTGAATCCAAACGTACCACACGTGCTTGGCTTCAGTCAGCAGACTACCACTTTATCATGTTTACATTGGGCATGGAAGATATCTGGTACTCATAATTGGGTATCGGATATGGGCGACTAGTGGCATTCATAAACATATTCCACAAAAATCAATATTGGGAGGAAGTTTCATTCCCAATCCTGTTTCATTACGAGCTATAATAAAGTGACAAAGGAGTCCAGACCGTGTGCCAATAATACAAAATAGATGGTGATTATACCTTGTCTGCCACGTGAAACAGCATCGAAAAGCAAACTAGAGGCTGTATACGTGACTGATATATTAGAGACGAACTTCGAAAGTATATTTAAAGTAGGAATATTTCACTTCGATACCATAGCCATACGCGAGAGTAGTGTTATATTTACTGTAAGAACTGTAAAAGACTGCCACAGAATTCCTGGGTCGAGTCGTAAAAACAGGCACTCTGTCTCTTAAGGGTATAGCACTCATTGTATTAATGCTTTGCATTGAAGAACAATAGGCATTTATTGTTTGTTGACTGGCAGCCAATACGGCAGAGGATAGACACGGACAATAGAGGGACAGGGCTCTGCCGTCCAGATCAAGCACGCACTTATACACAATTCCAGTCGGAGAAACAATATTGAATAACCGGTGTAACTTGGCTTCAGTTACCGGTGTCTGAGTTCCCCAGACGTCTCTATTATTAATACTACAGCTATAGATTAGTTGCCCTGGCTATTTTACAGTCGATGAATGGCAATTGTTCCTTGCCAAATTTACCGGGGGTGGACAACCGTTGGGTATATGAAATGTCAAGATTGTTTTATTGGATTCGCTGTGGTCAGCAGAAAGTCACATCTTTTAAAGTTTGCAGTTGTTTTTCGGCCAATCAAGTCTGAAAGTATAAGTAACAACATAGTGTGATCTATTCAAAAGAGATTGTCTTTACTAGATAAAACATTGGCCTGACTAAAGTCCGTTTATGAGGATCGTTTGACGGAGTTGTGTACCCTCACCCATCATGGAGAACCATTCATTCTAACGTTACGTAGTTTCTCTAAACTCTCCGTATTATCTAAAAGTACTATCAAATCTCTTTAAAGTTAGAAGGTATCATCGAGAAGAGAGGATTTGAAATGTATTAGAATAATAGTCTGTTATACTTTAGAAAAAGTTTTTCAAAGACATTCTGATATGAACGTCTTCGTAAATTTTCTGCTATGTAGTAGGAATGTAGGAGGTGGGCCCCGTGCTAGGGTAATAACTTAGGGGTGAGCTTATTCTGAATTTTGAGGGTTCGGTACAGCAATTGCTTCAATAAGGCCTATATTTAAGTATTGATATTAAAATATTTTGGTCAGGCTGATTTGGGCGATTAGCCCTGAAAAACTCCAAGTGGCTAAGAGCCTGGCGGAGACTGCGTTGCCTTTAGCAATCTCTCAGTGCAACCCCCTGGTATGCAATCTCTGGCTCCACTACTTCAGAATGCTGTCACAGAATAGGAAATTTCCTATTTCCTATTCTGTGATGATTCTTATTTCCTATTCTGTGATGCTTCCTATTTCCTGTTCTGTGATGCTTCCTGTTTCCTATTCTGTGATGCCGTCTCCAACGAACAATTGACTATCGTCAGCTCTGTGGCCTTCCCGCTTGGTTGTTGTGATGCCTCTTATTCGTATCTTTTTATGTCAGAACGAGTTAATTTAACCGCACCGCCATTGAAGTGAGAATTTTGCGAGGAGGAGGTCATGGCTAGTCGAAGGGTCGTTTCTGCATTTCTACCGCAAAGATTAACGAGTAGAATCCTCATCTCTCGAGTGGGTCAACAGTTATTTAGTACAGAAAATGCAGTGATTACAGAGGAGTCAGAATCAACGACGGAAGCAAATAAAGAACCAGGTATGTACCGCTACCGCGCTGCGACTCTGGCTTTAAAAATTAAAGGTTAATTTAAAAGTTTAAAGCTAAGTTTTAAGCTACACGTGCACTATCACTGTGCGCCCTGGCCCTGCATGCAATTGACTGATGCTTGGAAACCATACTTTGTGTGGCGCTAATACAGAGTCAGATCCCCTGTTGTTTTGGCTTATTCGATATTCAATGATTTAAAATTTGTGAGTCAGGTTGAGGATGTAAAAGTACAGTACCGTACGTGGCAATGCCACACTTGTGAAATAGGCCTAATTAAATTACAGGATTAAGTTATTTTCATTGAAATTAACACGAATAGTCAAGCAAAATTCATTTCGCACAAATCAAGTGGAAGCGATGTGGCAAAGAAGTAAAGGCAAAATGAAATCTACGCCTATTTTCATTACTGTGCATGTACCAGGTACTCCGGTTGTACTATATTGTAATAGTTTTCATTTATTGCAAGTTATTTAAAGGCAAAACAATAGGGGGAGATATTGTATTAGCAACCTTTGCGTTTTCTCAAATTCCCAATGAAAGTTTTAACTAAGACAATTCTTTTGACTCATGATTATCTGAGAATAGAAGAAGTGCCATATCAAAGGTCTGTATCATATATCAACAAGGATGCTACTGATAGGGTTATGGGGTGAGCCTTGAAGTGATTGATTAAATTGTTGAATTCCATCTGCTAATGTTAAAGACAGGTATGACACAATTAGTGAATAGAATTGCATCAACATTCGAATAAAGTATCATCACAAGACATAATATAAGCAAAATAAAACCCCTCTGCTTACTTTGGTTTTTGTCCATGCTTGATCCAGAGTGTTAATAAAAGTATCATCATCATTTCCAGTTTAATGGCCATCTTCCATTGATGCATGGGTTTGGTGTCATGTATCAACTTCAATGTTCCAATCATCTATAGATTGTGTCAGTTTCAACTCTAAGTTCTCTGCAGCAAAATTGTCTTTATTATATACCTCATGTCATGTCTTCTTCAGTATATCTCCATGTGTTTTTCAAAGTGTCTCTTTTAGACGAATAGTAAGTTTCTAGACTTCAAAGTGTGTCAAAGCACTTCTGATTATTCTGATTTTGGCTTGTATCATTATTGAAAAAATCTGATAAAACTTACAAATAACGAGAATCAAATTTACATACGAAATTTATGATTAATGGATATAGCTTAGCAATTCCACTGTATGAAAATTAAAGAATTAGGTACGACAGTAAAAAGATAATGCTTCTCTTGTGATCTTTATGATTTTTTATAACTCTTATAAGATAAATTAGATTTACTGTCTGTTTCTAAGTTCGTCAGAACCGAAAGATGTAATAGATTTTCAGACTAATGAAGGAACTTTCAACATTCTTTGTATGGTTATACAAATACGTTGCTGAAAGCAAAGAACTAAACAAACCTGATTATCATCGAGAAGAGAGGATTTGAAATGTTAGTTTTGAAAAGAACACTAGAGAAATAGAAAATATGTCACCACTGGGGATCGAACCCGTGGATGATTGGGAGCTAATGGGGCGATTAGAGAAATAAAAGTATGTTAACACCGGAGGTCACCTAGCTCAGTTGGTAGAGCGTACGCCGCGAAAGCGTGGGTCACGGGTTCAATCCCCGGTGGTGACATATTTTCTATTTCTCTAGTGTTCTTTTCAAAACTAACACACCCGATTGTAGAACCTCTATAGCAGCAACGGACTGTTGTAGATACCCACCTGCAAATTTCCTTACAGTAATGTCTGATTCAAACCCACAATCTATTTTAGTGATGAGGTAAAACTCTGAAAAGTGGGCAAGGTTTTTCCTTAAGTTGTCATTATCATTATCATTATTATATTGCATCGTACTTCAGGGTTTAATTCCTCTTTCATTTTAAGCATCCGCGGCATGGTAAGGGTGATGAAAATCAAACCGATGAACTGGATCCTCCCTCGCGTAAACACCATCGGCTCAAATTAGGTCAGCTGGGGAGTGATTCTATTGTAGAAAAGATTACATATGCTTCAAAGTAGTTTTAGCAGCATAAGAAATATTATATATGAGTATATATGCAATTTTTGGCCCCAAAAGTGGGGTACCGCAACTCCTCTGTTGCAGCGGGAATGACTTTTTCTCGAATCTACTTACATTACATTACACACAGAGTTTACAGTAAGTGTTTTCTTCATATACACAATGTTTTTTTAAAAAGTGCCAAATTAATCATTAATACAGGGTTGTTTCTTTCCAGGGCCGTCCAAGAGCAACCGAAAGTAAGGGATGGATTGTACGTAAGAAATGAATGGAACGTTCAGCGAAAGGATGGCAAAAGAATTCAATGGGGAGAAAGATCTAGTTTCTAGGTCCTAATGGGTACGAATATGGTGCCCTAGTTATGTATATTAGAGGTGAATATTATTACTAAATTGAAAAATGTATAGATCGAAATGACAATAAGCAACCGAAGTTGATTGAAATGTTTACTAGAGAAACCTTGGATCAAGGTGAACTCCGAATTAGAGCAATGTGGAGCATGAGTATACTGCAGTACAATATTTTCATAGGTAAACTATCCTAAGGATATGGATCTGTATCAGAAAAATGTTACCAGAAGAAGAGTGCCTTAAATATTGTGTGTCAACCCTGAAAACCTACCTGGTAGATGGACTTGGCATCAATTGGAGCATTTGTTATGACATTTTAATGTATTCTTTACATTGTGATCTTAATAATGTATATAATTATATCAACAAACAATGTATTTACAGCACGGTATGTTTGGCTTGCTAAAAAGATCTGACTGAACTATTTTTAGCAGCTGCTGCTGAGGCCTTTCTATGTGATGAGGAAGAGGAGAGGGAGATACAAGCGTGTATATCTCATTTCGAACATGCTATCAGTAGTGGCAAAGAGGATCGAGATCTATCAGCCTCTCCTGAACTCATGCATGGTGCTGGTATGGATGAAAACCAGCCATCTTTTCCCATCAATGTGGAAGAGGCTTTCGAAGGATGTGCAGTAGGGCATCATTATACTTTCCCACCTTCTACAGATCCTTTGCAGACACTTCAAGACGTTGTACACCAGCTCCCAACTATCTTAGCGAGGAACTTGCGTGCAAGAGGGGATCAAATGGTTTCTATCTTTAGAGACAATGTTTCGACAAGCAAAAGATCTTAATATTATAACTGAACCTTGTATAGTTTTTCGAACTCACTCCTTTCATGCATATACCCAAGATACATTAGTTCGTAATCTAAAGGATGCCTTTCAGTACCTTCAAACAGCAATAGATGAATTTCAACATCAAGGTTCGGGCTGGATCCTACAAAGTATCAAACAGCTTGAAGTGGGTGTTGCTAGGATCACTCCCCTGCATGGATCATCTTACTTCACTCTACCAGGGCCTATCCGTGTAAGTAAAGCTGTTCTAAATATTCACAGCTTCTATGAAAAGTGTTTTATGTGGGCGATTCTTGCTTCACTTCATCCACAGGAGGAAAATGCGAACCGTATTGTTCATTATCAACGATATCAACATGAGCTCGATCTTAATGGGTTACAGTTTCCTTTCCCTTTGAAGGATGTTTCAAAATTTGAGAAGCAGAACCAGTCAATCAGTGTCAATGTTATTGGATGGGAGAAGGGCGATTTTCATCCTATTTATGTTACAAAGGAAGAACAAGAATACCGTGCCGATCTACTCCTCTTACTCAAAGTTTCACTGATGCCTAATAAGAGACATATCTCGTCTTCTAAGTTCCCAGCTTTCAAAAACCATAATGGCGTAAAGTATATCTGTCGTAACTGTCTCCATGGATTTAAAGAGGAGCGAACGCCCACTTTGTTCTATCCATGGTCTACAACGAGTTAAAATGCCAAAAGAAGAACACACTACTTTACTATTTACAAAAATACAAAATCAACTAAAAGTGTCTATTTGTGCTCTACGCAGACTTTGAGTGCCTTCTCTTACTAACATCTACTTGTGAAAATGATTCTTTGACTTCTTTTGCGTATGATGTTTAGCGACATTAGGCGTGTGGGTATAGTTTCTATCTAGTTTCTCAAGGTGAGCAAATAAGGCAGCGTCCTACTGTTTACAGAGGCCCAAATGCTCCACTACATGTTTTGTATAGTCTTGTAAACCTCAGCCGGGAACTTTATCAATCACTGAAACATCCGAATCCCGTGGAAATAACAGAACAGGAGCACTTCAACTTCATCAATGCTGATACTTGTCACATCTGAGCAAGGAAAATTTTCACTTAATAATGTGAAAATGCTTTGATCAGTGCTGTCTTGTGGTTGTTTCGAAAATGCTCAAGGCACAGAAAATCCCGATTGGCAAGGAACTGAAGGACCCAAATATTTAGGGCTTCTAATTGCCTCTTTTAACATTTTGCCACTGTAAGAGCATCTCTCTAGAATGTTTGTCGGTGACTTGGAAAACACGAATTGTACATACGGGCGACCATACACTTTAAATTGCAACAAACTACAGTCACTGTTGCTTACTTGCTCACTCCTGTCTTGTAGACTGCTGTTGCACATTCAGTGCAGCCGACTTTTTTGGCAATGTAGCGGCTGATGTAGTAAAGAACATCGGCAAATGACTGAACTATCTACCTAGTATAGACTGCCTTATATTTTATGATGTTTGGTATGCAGAGTAGTGAATTTCTTAGCGCTGTCGCGGTGAACCTGTATCAATAAGATCACTATCACATGTAGGAATATAAATAATAACGTAAGCCGAGTCTTTAGACAAAGAGTAATCAAACTTTCGAATAGAGTTCGAAATTTGCAAGTTTACTGTCAAATCAATGACTTCGTTCTACTTAATACGCAAGCTACAAGTAAGACTGGTCTTACACAAAATCAATACACATACCTTGTTCATGTGGAATCACCTATTATCTTTATGGCAAATGATGCAACGCTCGGGCAGTACATGGACATTTTGCGAGGCACCAACATTCGTATCACGGCGTGCTGATTTTCTCTTGTGAATAATGGTCTCCTTAGCCTTTTCCATGCACTGTTCTTCGAGAAAACTAGTCTCTCCTACATCACTTGGTCCCTCTTCAAATTTTCCTGGCTTTGATGCGGCCCTACGAAACTTTTCTTCATCACATAGACGCTTATAGCAAGTTTTGTGAAAGTACCGATTACTAGTACACTAAGACAGTTGATTATCCGTGAAATCTTTGCAAGATTTTCGACAAACGTCCCCTTGCTGGCCAGGTAAATCTTTCCATCTTCTCCTACAGAGAATGAATTTTTGGAGTCTTGCTTCTGTTAGTTCAAATAGCGTTTCTTTGACATCCTCAAAATGAAAAACGCAATAGTTGCTGTTTGTGTCTCTTACAGCCATCTTCAAATGGACATTGTTTTCAAGAAGTCATGTTGGAAACTGTCACGTATCCTAGCAACAACGACTTAAGTCGGCGCCAATAGAAGTTTTTCAGTTAAATCCCACCGGGAATAGCGAAAAATGCTAACGGTTTGTCAAAATAGCGGGCTTTACGAGACCGTGCAAATCAGTGAACTTTAACAGTAAATCTCTCGTCGTTGTGCACTTGTTTTTACTGGGGCCACCCGGAAATATGTTATTGGCATCGAGATGAGTCAAATGGTACAAAAATATTCTAGTTCCACGAGATGTGCAACGGAACAACACGATAGAGCAGCTCAGCCGGTGGCCTATTAGGGGTGACGACGAATTTCATGCCTCTCGACAAAACATGTTTGTTCTATGTCAGCACTAACTGACTTAAGTTAAAAATATTTTTAGTTACAAAATGACCACTAAGCCTGGCATTTAAGGACACGTTACTACTTATCAAAACATTATTACTACCAATGGCATCCAATGGTTCGGTGGTAATAAAAGAGTTTGTCTCCAATGTTTGAGATAAGTCACCTTTCTTATCTTTAACGCACTCTGAAATGGATTCCTCTGTGGTAGACTGCACTGTTGTTCTACGCTTTTGTCTTCTGGACCTGTTGTCCGTGATGGAACGCTCGAGAAATGCTGCTTTGAAATACGTTAGACTCTAGACTGCATCCGAGCAATTTCAACTTTTTTGTCCTCCTTTTTTACATTCCGTCTGAAGCGATCGTAGACTCCATTAAAGTTTCAGGAATTCGTTAATGAATGACTCGCCTTCCACTGTTGTCAAAATTTCGTGTTATGTTTCCAGAATAAAACCATATCATCCTTGATTGTCCTGGTATGTTCTCTTATCAGTTCATTGATTAAATCCTGTTCAAGATTTGATAATAAATGCTTTCATTTTCTGCTGAAAATGGCGTCATCCTCCCTCACACATGGTCGTTTGATAATGCGTAATCCCTTTGGTATGATTCTGTTTCTTTGACAAACATTTAAAAACGTCTAAGAGCAGGGTAGAGTGGAGGACCATGACAGCCAACGCTTTGAAGGAGCAAGGCACTTAGAGAGAGAGAGAGATGTACCGTCAGTCTTGCTTAATGGCCTGGATTGCATAAATTGGACAGCAAAGTTAGAGCAGAGAGCAAGGCCTAATTTAAGAAAAAATTCCAACACCACACTTTTTTACTATTAAAAACGCCTTATGGTATATCTATTAAACAACATTTAAACAAAACTTTAAACAAAATTTAACTGACAGTCTTTGTCTTAAGTCACCAAAAAGAAAGTAACATGATTGAGTCACTAAAACGAAAATTTACTTGTTCTGTTTATAATACACTTTTCTGTTTGTTTGATATCCTTTACATCTTTGAGGACCCCTGGAAACCATTCTTGCTCTTTATATTTCACAGGTTGGCGAACACGTCTGTTTTTGTCAGTATCACCCATCTTTTGAGCAATATAGAGGTAGTCTTTCAAAGTGGTTTCCGAAAATGATGATCTGTCAATAGCTTTTAACTTGTTTCAAGTACTAATGAGCCTCTCAACATCGGCCGAATGAGGCTTTGTAGCCAGTATGCGAGAACGAGTAATTTTTCATAGTCTCAACCTGTGCGTTATCACTGATGCACAAAGTGTATAAAACATGATTAGGCGTTCCAGCAGCTGTTATTTACAACATGCTTACAGCACTTTTTATTGCTTGTCAAATTATCCTGCCATTAACAACCTACAACGAGTAATAGACACTGAGACCTTGGACGGAGTATCCGTTGGTTGTTGTAGGTTGTGATTGACAGTATCGGACACTGGCTGTACGATATAAAAACGAAACATGTATTTTTTCAACACCACAGTATTGTATTTCCAATACCACACATGATTTCCAACACCACACTGTGTGGGGAAAACGGACGTAAATTAGGCCCTGGGATAGTGGGACACCTTTCTACCTTTAAGAAACGATTCTTTGAAACAAATATTATTAACAATTCTCTTTGAGTCTTTGTTAATCATTGGAACTACAAAACAGAGATCTATGTTGAGAAGCTCCTGGTCTTTTTAAGACCCTTGTGGGTTTACATAATTTCAGAATCCAGAAAAGCAAGTTCCAATACTGTGAACAGGGGGAAGATTACATACACATATATGCCAGTTCTCCTTTTGCTCAGCAACTTTCGGGCAACTTTCCAACAACTTCTGTCTCTAGCGTCAATTTTTTCCAACCTTGAGCAAGCTTAGTATTTGGGCAGTTTTGTGTAAGACGGAGGTTAAGAGTACACATCGAATACGAAAAAGTCAATTATTTTGTTGCAAACTACAAAGTATGTAAATATCTTCTATAGCTGAACTTTGGCAACTTTAAATAAATTTTTGGAGATTCTAGTTAGCAACTTTCTGGCATTTTACGAGAATGATCGAAACAGGTCTATCGATATGAAAGGAGAGGAAAACAATACGTGTTTTTTTACTAAATTAAAGCAAAGAATCTATAAGCAAAATCATTGGAAGTCTTTGTTGTCAAGAAAGTTGGCAGAATCTTTTCCTCGATCGATTAGAATCTACAAACAGCATGGTAAGACTAATTCTGAAGTGATTGGTTAAACAGTACCGTAGCCAGACTATCTCTGTAGGGCATGCTTATTACCTATGAGCCTATTTTAGAGCATGCTTCATACCCTTAAGGCGTACACCTTTGGAAACGTTTCTAAAGCCATATCATGAGATTCACGACAAATGATGAACTGTCAGTAGAAATCTCCATCAACTCAAAAATTGATGCCAGTCACCTCAACAAATGGTCTTAGCCACTCAATGCAATAAACAACTGCAAAATAATGCAATGAGACAGTGATTTCCGAGGAGACGTAGGTTATAATCATAGAAATGGAGGCTAGAAGAAGCGCATGATTACGTAACTGGGGTCCAGCTTGGAGATTAAAGATGGTAGACTTAGAAAGGCAAAAAACACGGGAAAGTTTTGTTTATCCTATGACTCTCGTATGATCGCTTGAGAGCAGGTAGCCAGTGTTGTTCTTTGTAGTTTTGTAATTCTACCATTGCAAAAGTTCTAAAATGCCAGCTTCATGTTCTGCATGGGAGAAGAAATCGACAGATGAATCGGGACCTAGTGCATCAGTTGCCTTCTACAAGTAAGTTCCACTAAATCTAAATCGTAAAAATCAAAAGGGTTGACATGAAATAGTCCAGTTTCAGTTCATCTCGCTGCTGTAATGTTAAATCTCAGTGCTGTTTGACTGTTGGAAAGTAAGGAATGTGGCATTTCTGATATTTCTCTCAATATGATTAATTTCCATCCGATGCCCAATTCTAACACTTGACTCATGCAACGGGGTGAGCATTACTTTAAATCCTACCCCTATCATATCTGGTTTCTGACCTCCTTGTTCCACCCGTATTTATCCAAGTACCAAAATCGATGTACTACTCGTATTTATGGAAGTCATAACATCGATGTTTTATAGCTAGGTCTTAGTAGTCAATCCCTGGGCGATCTCACAGTATTTAAGGAACGTTTACCAGTTACCTACCCATAAGTTTATTATCTACTGAAAAACGTTCAGGAAAATGTTAATTAATTTGTTCACCGAAACCGAACTGTGGGTGAAAGTGATTAACCAAGACACCAACTAAAAGTACATACATTGTAAAAAGTACATGGCATCTTTGTTTTATCAGTTTGCTCCCAAATCTCACATTAACGATTAATTTTCGTGAATATGTTGGACATGCACAGTGGGTTACTAAAACCCCACTTGCGACCAGGCAAGACTTTAACCACTCTCAACGAAAAATCTTAGGCCCTCGTCTAAAATTATTATCAACAAAGATCCTAACAAAGACCCTACTGAAACCATGACTACAGTATAAGGAGATCATGGTTAATGTTCCAGGAAAAATATTGCAATTTCGTTCAAAACGTTTCTTGCAAATAGTTCCAATGATTAATCTCTTGCTCTGTATCAGTAAAATTCCCAAAACTTCTTCGTTTGCTGCCCCCCTAGTAGTAATGTGGGTTCACCATCCCCCCCACACACCCATCACCTTTATCAGTAACAGAATAACAAAATTCAGTTCCTTCTCACTAATGCATCACCCCCTTCAAAAGCTTTTTTTGCTCCCAGTGGTCTTGCAATATTACACACATTTGGAAACATTGCTCTTGCGAAAAATGTGGTAAGGGCAAATAATTTGCCTTGTATCATAGCACTTGGAATTGAAAGGCCTTGGATTGACTCCTACCATTGCCAAGTACCCCTGCACAAACATATATGAAATATATATCCAGTGGTATATACATCACATATATGGCCTATAGAATATTACATGATATTGTTAGTAGTACCACTTAAAGTAGTGTACAGTAGTTCTCATTATTCATATTTCATGGAATTATTGAAATCTTAATTTCACTGATACAAATACACAGATGTTTGTATAGATACTCTTGAGTGTCTAGTAGATACCCCCCTCCCCTGCTAATTAATTTTTTTTAAAATTTTCCACCCAGGACATTCTTATTCCAACCCCCCATCTATTACATTTTTGGTCATTTTCTAACCCCCCAACCATGTCTAAAGCAAGGAGGCAGATGTGGGGAGGTAAGCAGGGTATGGTCGAAAATTTGAGGATACAGAACAATTAACAGAACCTCATCTATACAAACAGCGAAGAAAAGAGATCACTTTATTGGTCTAGAGATCTTACGTAAATGATCTGTTATATCATTCCAAACTTATCATCTTGCTACTGTTTCGTAGACGAGATTTCTTATAGACGGCTTTGCTTTTACATGTTTGAATAACTATGAATCCCGAAACATGGGTTGACTCCACTGCTCAAATTATTTCCTTTCCACCAACATACAATGCTTTTATAATCCATGTGTGAAATGTTCCGATAGCATGAGGATCAGTGAAAGAATTTTTCACAACAAATCTTTATCAAGTAACAAACAATACCGATATTTCACCCCGAACACGTCGCTGTTAAATATTTGGTATCTAAACGTCGTTCAGGAACAGCATCCCCTTAATGCTGAAGTATTTTTCAACACCATCTATCCGTGTTGAAGTTGTGGCTTTCATTGAAAGACTGCGTCTATTCTGTTGATGAAGTTGTACTGAGTTTTGTGATCTCTCTACGCACAGCTTTCGAATGCATAGCTGTAGAGACTATTAAGGTCTGTGTCTGCCGCTATAAGGAGATTAATCTTACTTATCTATGGCCAACTGTGGCTCTTAAGTACTGCAGTGCCACAGGATAGGTCACGTATCTTTTCGGTGTCTGCTGTTAGACGCCACGGAAATTGTACTGAATATGACTGATAAGACGAGTTATTTGCAGGAGTTCTTACTAGTTGTTACTACTCATCCACTAGTAACATGCAAGGTACAATTAATCGACATAATAGGACCTGCTCGTTACAGCTTTAGGAAGTAACATCACACGCTACACTCTCGTAACTGAAATCCCGACTCCATACATGATCTGGTATGCATGATAATTGTGAATCTGTTAGGCTATCCGTTAGTACAGAAACGTGCTTCTGGTATAAAGGAGGCATGGCTTCTCTATATCAGTAACGATTAGGGTAAATAAAATTTAAGGTCAACAACCTTATGCAGATGTTCCGTTTAACTTGAGAGAGGTTTGGAACTGATTTATGTCAAACATATATTCTCATAATCATCTATGTACATATTAAAAGGCTGGTTGATCAATCAACTAGCATCTTTGCAGCTCTTCGCGAATTGAATACTTATCCTTCGTGTCATATATGGCATAACTTTCTTGTAACTTGTGGGCTCTGTCTCCAAATTTGCAATTCAAAATTGACTCTTGGGAAGTCATCCCTCCAAGGCAATGGCTGTATGCAATAAGACTTATATCATATCTACCAATTTCCAAAGTGTGGCGCTAATTACTCTTTCCTTTTTCCGGATCCGTAATTATATCACAAGATCCTGCTTTGTTATAGTCTCCTCCATACAGCTACAACATTTGTATCACTGACACCGACGATGACAGAACCATCACTACTGGCTGATACATGATTGAGCATTTTTGCATAAGGATTGTCACAATGAAGACACTGCAAGAAAATTAAATACAAGACATTAACCATACTACAGGCAATCTCTCAATCAAAGACCCCTGATGAGGAGTGGGCGCGAAATTGAAATTACCCTAAATAAACAGAAAAGACACCAAACAGGCTAACTGATGAATAAAGGGCAACTGGGGCGTCCAAGGGCGACGCCCCTCAATGTGTGCTACCGTGCAGAGAAGCAAGCCATGAGGCAGGCTCAACCGCCCAGTAGGACCGCCTCTCGCGGATTATGGAAAGCATCTGTCATTAGCCGATGTTTAGGGTTGATTACTAGAAGAGTTTTAGGCCGATTCTGTTGTATTATATCTTAAATTGTAACTGTACGAATAATCTACATTATTTTGTGTATTTCTGTTGCTTTGTAAAGGATGCGATGATGCTCAGGTGAAATAGATAGCCTACCCGTTTTTGACGTGGAAAAGTAAAAGAGACTCTTGACACAATTGTCCATGCACCTCAATCAGAAAGTTCCCCGGCCTAGACCGACGCGGCTTCACATTCATATTTTTCAAAATCTTCAGGAGAGCGAGAAGAATCTTACGTCTTAACATATATACTTTCTCTTAAGAGCTCTAAAGTGTTTTAAAAGGGTAAAACCGCCCTAAAAGGGCTCAAAATAGGGGGTTCAGGGCTATGAAGTAGTCAAAATTGCGAAATTTTTCAGACACCAATGGAAAGCCTTACAACGCCCCCAGATACCCCAGCTGTATAACCATTCACTAAGTAAATGGAGGTCCTCGCTTTGCACTAATTTGCCTGGAGAGCCCCCATGCTGAAAGGGTCCTAGGGGTCCCAACTACTGTTGTTACGCGCCTGCCTAAAGCGTAGTATTTAACGTCTATGTGATTGGTCCTATTGCTGTTCTTGGAATTCTTGCATGAAGCAGAGTGATTATCTCTTTACAGTATTATTGGTTTGCTTTGTATAAGTCGCAAGTAATTTAATGTAGTTCTAAGAAATGCTTTATCCGGCACTGCGATACTGAAGACGTATACTCCGTATGTTGCAGCATAGAAGAAGTGCAATAGTGGATTGTATATGGGACTCCCAGCTGATAAGGCGACAGCGGAAACAACCACATGTCGCATTCCGTGCAATAATATTACCCTCGCCATCAGAGTCACACTCTTACAGTACTGTCACTGTCACTGTACTGTTACTCTTACAGTACTGTCACCAAACTTTGAAAGACTATGCTGTCACAGTGCAATGCTAGTATTAACAAAATTCCATGATCTTAAGTTCCCTTCATGTGACACATGATTTCTTCAACACCTTTCCAATGATTATCGTTACATACAGACATACATCTTTTTATTGCTCCCACTGTTGCAAATAGATCTGGTCACCTAGTGAGGCTACCAAGAGCAGCTCTAAACTTAGTCAGGTTACATAACCAATCAGAATACGGTTCGTCCAATCTAACACCAGGTTCTAAAGTCATGGCTACTTGTTTACAATTGGGCATATCAAAACTTCCTAATTTGGGATGCTAATGTGGAATGCTCCTTACTCCAGTTGCTGCGATGGTCATCACAGATCGCTGACTTTCTGCGACGGGGGCCAGGAGGCATCCTAAGAATATCTAGTCTCATATCATTTATACGAGAGTGATACTCTGATATGTTTGAAATTTAATCCCGCTATAGAAAAATATCTCTATTACTGTCCAAATATAAGCATCGAACATGCTGGAAGTCAATTGATGGATGTCAGAAAACAAGCTAACGTTGAATTGCGGTAAACGGGATTCTTCATTTTAAGAACTAAACATAGGTCCCATTTGCCACTAGACAGTACCGATGCTAAAACAGATTGAGTCTAGACAACTAGTTCCTATTAGTGACCTTGAAGTGATTTTTGCTGATAACGTTTCTTTCCATAGCCAAGTTGCTTACACATACATACATACATACATACATACATACATACATACATTCATACATACATACATACATACATTCATACATACATAATTCTTAACCTGTTATACCATCTCGGTATCTAAGGCATCAACTTGAGTTAAGTTGATTGACCAACCAAGCCATTCAGGCAGTCCAATTTCTGATTGGCTCCTTCAAAATACAGTTGGGCATACTCTTTCACACATTCCATTTTGGTCATTCTGATGTTAGTACTCTGAGGAGTCTCAGACGAAAAAAGCTTTTCAGTACACAATGTTTTTGCTATTTCGTGCAATATTCATAAATATTATTGTGAATAATAACACTGACATTTTATATGTGAAACACCAAGAAGAAACTACTTCATTTATATTGTCTTGTCTTACTTCTCGTGGTATATGTGCTGGTATATATCTACTGGTATAATGCTGGTATATATCTTAGATGTGATAATATGAAACACTGTGTGTCATGTATTCCTTCAACTGGCATACAGAGAGGAGAGAAGGAACATAACACTACCTAGAGGAGCAAGGCACCTATAACAAAGGAGGAGAACATTTCCATTGCAAGATAGAATCTGTTACTTCATATATTAAAGTACCTAAAGAGTTTGGTAATTATACCAAAGACTGCAGTCCAAATCTGGCATCAAACATAAACAACATGCACCATCTACAAAAATCATTGAATTGTTAGGTCTTTAAAAACTGTTCATATAGCCATTCTACATTCCCTATGGCTAACTTAACCTTTGCAAAAGAGTCCTATTTAATAGCACTAGACTGTCCCCTTACCTATTTCAAGGCACATTACAATTTGTAGATATGCACTTTTTTGCATTTATCACCAATGTAGAGAGAGTGTTATTATTGGTGGTATGATTTGTCCTGTTGTTACTGATACTTAGGCAATACAACTCTGATGAAAAAATGGAGCCTTTGAAATTAATCCTACTGCTAAAATTGTAACCCCAGGAAAACAATCTTAATAGTTAGGCTCTATGATAGGGAGAGAAATGAAATAACATGACATTTGAGTGTTTCAGCAGAACAGTTATTACAGGTGTGATGGACTTTTCATAAATTGGGCATGAAATTCATTCAGAAAGGTTCATTTTCATAATTCTCCGAATTTGTAAAGGGTTCATGCCAACTGTTGTTACTGAATTATTAAGGTTCTAGTTCTGCACATATACTGATCATAACCGCTGCAAAGAAAAGTTATGGTTAGTTCAAGAATGTGCATGAGGAGTGTTACATGATCAATGTTAAATTTGTCCATTCTTATTACATGTCAATTCCTTCATAAAAATATCAGATTTACATCATGGTCTTATCATGTAAGGCTTGTGCCAAAAATAAATTCCTCCCTAATGAACTCTGCATCTATAAGTCAATTACTTTACATATACATATGAGGATAGAATATGGCCACTTGTTTGTCCAACAAAAGATATATACCTTTTATGTTGCATATTTTTATCTGTCCCTGTCTTTATGGAATGGTGCACTTAATATTTTCAAAGGATCAATACATATATACAACATCATAAACTTACCACTCTGGTGGCAGTGAAGATATTCCATCTGGATCTATACCAAGCTCTAGATCACTGGAACTCTGCACAAGTGCTACAGTATCATCCTGAGGAACAGAAGCATAAAACTAAAGGGGGATAATTTGATGCTATTGTATGAACATTTCATATAATATTTAAAAGGATTTACACAATTAGAAAATATTACATTGTATTACATTGATGAGTAACTTCTTCCTGTTTGGTCAAAATTTATAAAAACTCCCTGTGGTACATGCAAGTACGTTCTCCCCATAACATATATGTTTCACATGACTCATGGTATGTCTGCTTAGCCACTTCATATGCAAATAAAAGATTGAGAGGGTGAATTAATGAGTGTGGGTAAGAGTAATAAGATTACCTATATCCTAGAGGGATCATTCACTCAGTTAACAACTTTACTTTACTTGTAAGTCGCCGCATTTAGACTTTCTTATAACAAGGGACATTTTCATTTCCACTCGTGCACCCCGTTGTCTTCCATCAGGCTAAACATCGTGTACGTGAGTATCTACAGGATCATGGAGACGGATACGAAAGAGAGCCATTCTTCTTCTACAAGGGCTCAAACATCAAGAGTGACTATGAAATTTCACACTGCTTGCTCAGGCATTCTCAATTACCTGCACATGGAGGAATGAATTTAAATGTTAGTAACAGAGATGGTATACATTCGCATGTTGCAGCTTTAGCTGAATATACATATAGTGCTAACTAATATTGAGTTAATTTTGTTATGTCTAATTAAAGTTTTCTGGTTAAAAGTACAGAGAAAAGACAATACCATTGGCGTTGTATTGCAAGAGCCATGGGTCTTGCATTGCTGCAGGTTGTCACTTACACTATCGTATACTTCATTTTCGTCCATTTCTTAAACATGGCTTTTGTCAAAGATGTACTGGCGTGCTTAAAAATACGTTTATTAATTTTGCAGCAGTTAAATGGTTTTAAGAGACCCCATGTATCAATATGCCTACGACAGGAACGTGACCTGCTTATTCTGTTGTGTAGATAATAGACAGTGACGAGTGAGAATACAACTGAAGACATAACTCGTGAATCCAAATGAAGAAGCAAGATACAGCAAGATTACACGAGGAACGGCCTCTCGGTTCCAGACTTCCTGGTTCCAAACCTCCCGGTTCCAGACTTTCCGGTTCCAGACCTCCCGGTTCCAGACTTCCAGGTTCTCAAAGCAAAACAATTTTGTCTCGGCCTGCTTAGAGTACTTGACATATTTCATCATCATAGCGAGTGTGTTGGTGACAGTTGCAAAGGCAGAAGTTATTCCTCAATGTTTCAAGGCTGAAACTGCGACCCGGGGGGTTCTCAATCTCAAGTTTAACTTCCTAAAGCCTCTGTTTAGTAGTGATAATATAAGTGTTGTAGAGATAGGGCAGGGGCATTTTCACTCCGCAAGGTACCTTGTCTGTTTCCGCTTCTCCAATTACATAAAGTTTAACAGGGATATGTTATGAATGCCAGGGTGTAGAGTGGATACAAATGATGGTTATAGTTCTTAAAGGTACTTCGTCTATATGCAAAGATTATTTTAACTACTTCTTTGTTACTTTTTAATTATTTCTTCAGGCATTTGACTTCGAACAATATCATTGCTATAGAGGATGGATCATTTCCTATTTCGATAAGGCAAATGTAAGTCATCCTATCATTACAAAGTAGATAATTGACATTTGGTGATATTGTGGCACTGGCTAAGTTCATGGAATATCAAACTTTGCAACAATTGGAAAGTTGGTCCAATATTTGTCGAGTAAATATCGGACACAAGAAGGCCACCGTAGCTTATTCCAAAGATTCAGCAGAGGCGAATTGCAGCTTGACATGACAAGGAACGCCTTTGTTTCTATTCTGCCTAGTGTGTTTTTACGTTCTTCGATCAGCACCATATTTCAAAAGATGTATCCCTTGGGGTTACTAACTCTATACACGGGGCGTATATTTAGGCATCATCTGATCTCACCCTTACACACTTTAATTCTTATCGCAAAACATAGTAGACTGCTCCAAAGCTCGAGGCCGTGTCACGACGAACGGTTGCTCTTGCCAAGGCATTTGATTTTGGTTTAAATAGCGCATCACCTTGACTTCAATGTAAATAATAGAATTTATTTATATGATGATTTAAGTATGTTGCGCCATTCTTGGATGTCAGTGAAAAGGGTCAGATTTTCCTGACATTTCCCTAACATGGCGGAAAAGTAGCAAATTTCCCTGACATTTTCCTAACATATCTATAAGGGTATGGATTTCCCTGACATCTCCCTGACATGGCAGACACCCTGTCTTCGCAAACATATGGCTAATGAAATAATCTGATAATTAAATCCATTGCTACGTTAAAAAGCACTTGCGTCGTGCTGTGCAAAAGTTTCAATGACAGAGGAGAAATCAATGGTTCTCAACAACTGACTTTCAAGTTAAAGAACTACCAAGGATGTCATCTTCGCCCGCCCTATTGACTTTCTCAAGTGATTCAATATCAGCTTGAGCTTTGAAAATGAACGCTCCCCATTGCCATTTGTGACGAACATACACAATGAGACCAACACATTGGCTACTGAATTTCTGAGTACTACAAATATCATTGTATTTCTGAAAACCACTAATATCATTAAATTTCTGAGAACCACTAACATTATTCTATTTCTGAGAACCACTAATATAATTATATTTTTCAGAACCACTAATGTCATTGAATTTCTGAGTACTACTGAGTATTACCTTTTTTCTCAGCTTCGGGGCACCCTTCTGGCCACGAAAAGCGCGGGGCCTGGGGTCATGGCCCCTCTAACACCCCCCTAAAACCGCCACTGGCAATAACCCACTATGCCACATGTCAGTCTCCATCGTGAAGCAAAAATTTTATATTACTGAATTGTACATCAGATTTCGAGCTTCTCTTATCGTAATTATCCACTGTTTATTTCATCGCATCTTTTATATAATCAAAACAGAACATATTGGGGCAAAACAGAATAGTTTACTTTACATTTACAAATAGAAGACATTTTAGTTATCTCTTAATAAAACAAAATAAAAATTACCGGACCAACGTTGCTTGCATGACGCTATCTCAGTCGAGTGACAATGATCAACACTGTTATGATCATTGATCAACTACCATAAGTGAGCGCAAACATTCGACAGACAGCTAAGAATATATCATCTATAGCCTGAAGAATCTTATTTGGTATGAAGTAACTTAGATTAAGTGATAATTTTTGCACATAATTCTTCAATACCACAGCTATCTCTTCATACGGTGCTCCTCACGGCAGTTGCTGCGAAATTTGTGCCCAACACAATTCAACACGATCCCATTTGAGCATGCACATTACCATCACAGACACAAGTTTCGCAAGGCACAAATTTCGCGCTACACCGGGAATTAGTTTTGTTGAGCAGATTTTCGTATCATCTGTTCGTTAACGTTTTCTAGTTTTCTTATATTCGTTTTGCGCAGTGGTGCCAGACCTGACAGCAATCTGAAATTTGTACAATATACGGGAAATACAAAGAGTCTCTTACACTAAAAGGCAAAATATGTTTTCATCTTTCAAACGTTAGTCAGACCAGCCAGTTAGATCAGCTAACGTCACGTCCACTAAATTTATAAGATCCATGATAGGAATTCTTATAGCGTCAGGGTTGAAACGAATAGTCTAGTTGCTACTGTCATTACCTAATACTATGTATTCGTACATAGTAACTAGAAGGGGACTGGTACGGAAAGCTGCTACCCTTTATCACCAATGTTATTGTTCTCGTTTTGATAGTGTCACGTGATTTCGAACCGGTACACCGTGTTCAGGAAATTCTCAGTGGCTGTCACATCCATGGAGGTATTAGGCTGGAGGGATTGGTACCTAATCGTTCCTCTTGTTGTTATTTGTCAAGCATGGAGAGCAACTTTAATCTCTTAACGTCGAATCTCTACTAACATCTTCAACCACGAGGCAAAACTAAGTCAAACCACTTGGAGTCTGGACGCTAGTATGACCAAATGTGGTAGTACATAGGGAGCCATGGTCAAACACCACATCAAAGTAATATACTACCCTTATTTTGATTCCTTGTACCTCTTTTACAACTCAGGTTATTAACTAGTAGAGTACATGACAATACTTAGTGCGAATTAGTTAAAAGAATCACGTGATTACGAAGAATAGGGAGACACTACTACAAATTCCTTAATTTTTCAGCCACCGACACTTTAGAGTAATCCCTCCAAAGTTTATAACTCTTTATACGGGCATGTTCTAAAGCATAAATACTTTTTTTCACCTCTTCTATTCTTTGTTGCGTGGCAGAAGCATCTCTATATACATGTTTGAAGGCCATTTTATGCCTCCTTGGTGTCACCGTTGGCTGTTAGCTCCTCACACATTGCAGCTCCGTGTTTAGTAACAACAACCGGAATCTCCAGAGTTGAAATTCTAATAACGGTGGGTAAGATGTATTTAAGGAGCTCGGAAGTTAAATCTCTGCTTCCAATGGGCTAATGACAGGACGATCAGAGGCAAAGATATTTCTGATATGTGACAGGAGTTGCCGACTACTCATAGACACCATTAGAAGGTGACAACTCAAGTTTACGGATCATGTGATCAGGAATGGCGCTCTAAAGGGACGAGTCATGACAGGCAAGATGGAAGGGAAACCGAGACGTGGAGGGCCTTGCCGTGAGCTCGTTGAGCAGCTAAAGGTGTTTAATGGGTGCCAAAGGATCGTGCTCAATGGCTTGCTTCTCTGCCCAGTAGCCTAAATTGAGGGATGTCGCCCTTGGACGCCCCAGCTACCCTTTATATATTATTTAACCCATTTGGTGGTATTTCTATTTATTTAGGGTAGTTTCAATGTCAGACCCACTGCTCATCAGAGGTCTTTGATTGAGAGATCGCCAAACCATCAGAGACCTTATTAACAAGGCATAAAACAAAGAGAATCGAAAAATCACCATAAAGGCAAATGTGTAACTGAGACAAGGCGCCCAAAGAACGAAACAGGAACAATTTGTTAATTTATATAAATTTATATATTTTATATATAATTTATATAAGTTAATATCAAGTTGCACAAATTTTAATCGATTATTTTTCGGGGCGTTATGTTTATTTATATGAGTAGTATTTTTCTGCTCGAGTAAAACCACACACTGTACTTAAAAATAGCAAATTCGTCTTAAACAGTAGATGCCTGATAAATTTAATTATGCCGAGAATAGATATTCTAGGAAAACAGCCTGTTTATTTCGCACGGTCTTTCCTGCACTCGTTAATTTCTGAACATCTTGTTTTCTTTTCTTCGGGCATGATTCTTGATGCTAATAAACTTGAATATTGAAACGGGATTTTTTTTACTTCCGAAGGATTTTTCATTCATTGGTTGCCCTTCAGAGCGTTTCAGAAATCAAACTAATTCCACTTCAGCATCTGAAAGGAAGTCATTCGTTTAGTATAGGCAAACAAGCGACGTTCACGAAAGACCACTAGACACTAAGTTGTTAATCCACGTACATATTAAAAAACAAGGAGCAGAAGTAGTTACTTGATGGATTATCTTCCAGGAAAAGTGATAAGATAGTGGATCGAGCAACTTATTGGGGGGGGGGGGGGGGGTTGAAAGGCCGATTTAAATACAAGGGGGGGGGGGGTGGTTGGAATTTATTTTGCGGCATTTTCTCATTTCCCACCACCCACTTTAAGTAACAAAAAACAAAGAAATTGTGCTCAATAAACCCCTATTGATAAAGTTGGTAGGGATAGCATTAAAAAGGTTCGGAAGACCTTGTTTCCATAATGGTCCCTTATATGCAAGGTCATATTTCATACAATTTAGGGGTGCAAGGCAGAATATAGCTGGGAATGCCTTTTAAATAGGCTGTGGGTTATGAAAACAGACATTGACAAGAGCAAAACCTGTAAAAGGGTGCGGGACTACTACTGTCCTTTGACTTTAACAAAAAATTGTAAGGGACTTGCAAAACCAATTACTTGTTGACTGCTCAGGTAATATTTTAAATCGAACGTTAAGTAGACGTCAATCCCATCACGTGTAACTTAAATAATAGATATACTTAATGGATATGCAACAGTAGCATTGCAGTAGGATTTTTTTAACCCAAAATGGTATAAATTCATATGGAAATCCTCGCTTGATACATCTTACTTGGTTTCACAGCTACGACAATAAGCTACTGACTAGACGTAGAAGTTTAGAAATACCTCTTTGAAGCACAAAATGTGGATTATAATAATATGGTTTTATTTTGGCATCTTATATATAGCATTCGATTTCCATTCTCAAGAGATGCATTGCTTTCTGATAAAATACTCTAACTCAAACCCTAAAAATATATTAAGTCCTTATATGGTATCACTTGTATATGAAATAAAATATCTTGTAACTCTTAGTCATCGCCTATACTAAGCAACCCTTCTTGGTGTCTTTTAAAATAGAAGCTTTCAATATTATTTTCTTTATTGTAAAATAACTTGTTGCGATTGTATTGTAAATTATTATAAGTAACAGAAAGTAAATTAATTGTGATACAATCAATATTGACTGGTCCGCCGTAGCTAAGTTCCAATGGAGGAGGGTAATGGGATTCAATTACATTATTTGATAAAAAAATACTTCATTTTAAAATTTGTACGTAGTTTGACGTTGTATAATGAAATTTAAAAAGCACGTTAACTTCATTGAAGTGTAGCAAGCAATAAAAGTTAATTTTGCTATCTGTATGATACAAGGATGTACTAATGGTTGATGACAATCTTCCATCTAAGAGCTTTTCTGGCTTGATACAATTAACTTGACATTGTCAATTCAGCACACAAAGACTCTTTTCATAGTTTGCATTCTACTGTAGTCCCATGTGGATAGGGAATGGCTTTTGCTTAAGGGTCTACTTTATAGTAAACTTACAACCAGCTAGATACTCCTGAAACTCTCATTAACTTTATAAATCTTATCTGTGAGCCTTTTGATGTAAAACCATACTACTAATTTCTCCTCTGGCAATCTCTCAATCAAAGACCCCTGATGAGAAGTGGGCCCTAAATAATACCCTATTGAAAGTACCATAAATAAACAGAAAAACCACCAAACATGCTAACTAATAAATAAAGGGCGGCTTGGGCGTCCAAGGGCAACGCCCCTCAATTTGTGCTACCGGGCAGAGAAGCAAGCCATGAAGCAGGCTCAACAGCCCAGTAGGACCGCCTTTCGCAGATTATGGAAAGCATTTGTCATCAATGAGAACAGACACTACATCCATTCCTTGCCAAGGAAGGCGCGCGTTTTCCCTTACAACTGACGCGGGCGAACGACTTCTCACATAATTATCGCTCAAGAAAACTGTGGTGCTACTCACGTTTAACCCTATCTTTTCACACTTATACTGAATACGAAAGAGCCTTTCCCACAGCGCCTTCTTTAAATGGTTTTCACATAAACCAAGGTCAAGAAAAGGCATGGGCATGCCCCTTTGCCTACCATGCCAGGAGAAAACAGCGGGAAATGTTATTGTAAAATGAAGATTAGCAATAAAGGCATTGAGTTTAAAAAAAATAAAAAAATATTAGATTTTCAAAGTGGCGTCATATTTCTAGGGAACTGGGGAAGAGCAATATATAAACCGCTATTCTGTGTAATACTTTTGGTAGCAGGCTGAGAGTGACCTGTTAACTAATGTTGCTCTTAACGCGAGGCCTTATTGAAGGGTGAGGTTACTCAAATGGATTTATCAATCCGAATATTTACGTTAATGGTATATAGTCTCTAGGCTCCCTCGTGCTTCAATGACTATGTAAATACTTTAAAATCTGTGTTATATCTGATATCGTCTTTACATCTCTCTAACCATTTTCTCCAAATACTGAAGGTAGTTAAAATCTACTACAACTTATTCTGAACGACTTATGTTTATAAGAATGTCTTTTATATAATTTTGTTATTTAAGATTTGGGAATACCATCAACATCTGTTGGATCAAGAAGCTGAAGCTAAAAAGCAGGTAATAAACCAAACACTTGAAAAGTACATTTGTAGTAGGGAACTTCAGAATTACTTTTATTGGTGGAATTCTCTCTAAGCGTTTTAACAGACACTGGTCAAAATAAATTGTACGAAAGACTTTAATACGCGTACAAATGCAGTATCTAAATCAAGAAATTAGTCTTAAGAGGAGAGGATTTGAAATGTCAGTTTTGAAAAGAACACTAGAGAAACAGAAAAGATGTCACCACAGAGGATCGAACCCGTAACCTTCGCTTTGGCGGCGTTTTGGATGTCGATGTCCACCTGTGGATGATAGGGAGCTAATATGGCGACTGGAGTGATAGAGTATGTTAACATCGGAGGTAACCTAGCGCAGTTGGTAGAGCACACGGTTCTGCCTTTACTGCACTGCGCTTTCTCCGCCAGTCAAAGAACTAGTCTTCCGGTAAAGCCAGTTCCTGCCTTGACAAATGCTTATCTCGTCCCATCTTATCCATGCAATTTATAACCCTGGGCATTTAGCAATCACCATATATAAAGTAAAAGTTATCAATGGTAAGTTATAACTTGCAGAGAAACCTTTGATTAGCTTAATGAACTGGATGGCATTAGAACTGCATGTTTAAGGGTTGGCTTGAGGCAGGGGCGCTAGACACAGACGGGAAATAATTGACGACACTTCGTTTTCCACACTCAGCGTCGGGAGCACGAATTTATTGCAACAATAGCATGGCAACAAACGGCGAAGCAACGTATCTGATGATAAGCAGCATATTCAACTAACTGCAACTTTGCAAAACAGCATTTTATATATACCAAGTTACAATAAATACAATATTGGATTAAGATAGGATAGTTATGTGCAAGTAGTGGCCAAGTCGTAAATAATACGTTAAGATGGGTCACGATATCGCCAGTAAACAAGTTACTTGCACTTGTAGAGAATTTACTACAATGGAAGCGAATCTGCACTCTGCACAAACAAGTTAGCAGATGTAGAATGATGCCTAAAATTGATATGCATAACAATCTTGACTATAAGATCAAAACGGCAGTATGACGTGAGTAGGATACAGATACAATACACGAAATTATTGAGTAAGCTAAAGCTATGTCAAGCGGGGTAACATGAGGGTAACGGGGGATTATACCGTGTGTAAAGTGACCGGGTCACACATGCATGAGTTTTGAAATAAGCAACTGCTTGATTGACAACTATACTCAAAGAGTCTTGTACATTAAGCAACTTCTTAATAATGCACTCTATAGAAATATGAAGATAGAGGATTGAGTTGTATAAGATCAAATAACAGTAAAACAGAGGAGCCAGCAGAGAACGTGACCGACCTCATTCATGGCTTGCTTAATAATAATAATAATAATAATAGTAATAATAAAAATAACAATAATAAAAATGCAAAAAGACGATTTAGCTATTGAGGTTCATCATCGACTCAAAACCTATCCCACCAGGTTTTCCTGGTACCATTAATTGTAGACGAGTTACTAGAATGACGGCGTTACTGGGCTAGCCAGAGCATTAGGAATCTGCATCTTATTTATTGCTTCCTTTGGAAAAGAGAACAAGGAAGCACTGAAGCTAAAATGAAAGCCGTGTTATCTATTAATTGTCAAAAGGTGTAAACTCCCCTGTGATGATCTAATAGTAAAGAAAGAAAAACTTTTTGTTGTCTCTAAACCCCCACTATTAAGGATCACTTATATTTGTGAAAACAACAAAACTCTTTCACAAGCTATTTATGACCCGAGTACTGTGCTTGTTGCAATTCCCTTAACTTTCCTTAACTTAACTTTCCCTAAATGACACTTGATTCAAATAAACTTATCTGATTTGTCAATGCTTTTTCTTTTATACAGGTATAAGAAAGTACACGTTTGATAAAAATGCGTTCATTCCCAAGACAATTAATGGAAGCAACTACTGTAAGTGAACGAGAACTTAGAATTAGTTTCAAACGTGTTATTGACATCATAGTTTCTCATAACTAATACAACATATATTCAATATCTTGCATTTGCAAAGATCTGGCTTATATTGTTTGCCTGTAGTACATTGTGCAACGACGCAGCCAGTCAAATTTTGAAGGGCGGGAAAAATTTCAGACGAAACCTTTCCCTCCCGCCCTTTCTTCCAGGCAATCCCACCACGATTATGTCGACCTGGGAAATTTTGAATTTTCAGAGTCCCTAGAAGGCTCAAAATCGCATTTGAAAAACTTAGACTTCCCGTCTTTCTCGTCTAGTGAATTGAAATACAAAAGTGATCCACCTTTCAATACCAGTAAGGATTTTTTTCGGGGGGGGGGGGCAAACGTGGCCATGTTTTACCCGTTGGGCTGGCACAACCCCCCGCACGCGCCCTTGGCTTCATGCCTGACATTGTGCCTCTGATTATTTAGCGTATTGTATACGCATCATTAATAATTTTGATCGAGAAGAAAGACTTTGAAATATCAGTTTATGACGGCACTACGGAGATAAATCACTACACGGACTCTAACCCGTGATCCACTCATTCGCGACCCAAGCGTAACCGATTTTAAAGTTTAAAAATAGTCCACTGGTGGATGATTGGCAGCTAATATGGCGACTAGAGAAGTACATACGTTAAATCTGAGGTTTCCTAATTCACTTGGTAGAACACATACCGCCAATGTATGAGTCGAGTTCTGATGTTTACGGATTTTGTATTTCCTCTGATAACTTTTCAAAACTAAACTTTTTTTATCATTCACCGTATTTTAAGTGGTATACAAAATAAAACCCTTTTTAACTTTCAATGAGCCCTGAACGGCATGATGGACCGAATAGTAGTCCCTCCTTAGGCAAGCCACATGGTACAGAGAGGCTGATCTCTACTTGTATTATGCTGGATGTCGATGTCTGCCGATGTATGATTGAGCTAATGTAACGCGAGTGTTTTAACATCAGGGTTCACCTGGCTCAGTTGGTAGCGCACATGCTGCGAAAGCTGGAGTCTTGGGTTGAGGTCCCAGTGGTGACTTATTTTCTATTTCCTTAGAATCATCTTAATACTGATACGTCATTAACATTATAAAATTTTCTTATGAAAACACAATCGTAACATGATATTAGTCTCATTTATGGGTTTGAAAATTAATGAAAAATTTATATCACTTGGACACCAATTACACGGCCCACAGACATATTTCAATGTACGTACAAAATTTTGCTTTAATTTCTAAAATGCTTTCGGAGATATCTCTTAAACAAATGAATGCCAGGCAAAGTCCCAAACTACAAGTAGACAGTCAAAGCTGAGTGGTGAATCTTTCTTAGCCGAAATTTCACCTACAAATACAAGGGGCAAAACTTAAACAAGGGTGCTTCGACATAGTTTCTTATATCTCTAGGTGTTAGATATCTAAAAGGACTTTTTGAAGTTAGTTTAAAAAAACGTATAAATTTTGATGCATGATCCATTAACTGAACAATAAAGCAAAAGCATCTGTAGTTAATTAAGCTAGTACGTTTTTCACATACACATAGGGAATAGTCACTAGACGCTGTACAGTGATCAGCTGTTACAAAAAGTCCCGGCCACAGAAGCAACTATTTGACCAATTTGATTCATGATAAACATATCTTGCACACCCTTTACCAGAGATGACCAACCCGCAGCCCGAGCATGTGGCCCATGATCGTTTTTTATGTGCCCCCTTAACATTTATAAAGTTCACTTTCCTTTGGCCGGACTAAGGAACAGTTTAAAAGTCGGACAACCCCTGCAACATTTTAATCCCTTTTTAATTACCTGAGCAACTTGTACCCTATTTTTGCAAGATTTCCATTTATCTCAAGGTTGCCTGTGTGCGACTGAGTGTGCTGCTACTATGATCGGCAGGCGAAATACTTTTCAAAGTTCTCAGTGCTGCTTTGAGCAAAATTGTAACTAAATTCTGATGTTGTAGGAACAATACCAGATTTCCTCTGACTTCCTTTTAAATGGCTCACAGCTCAAATGTAAAAGGTGCACCTTCTTGTTATTAAAAGGAACTAATAGTAACAAATATATAATCTAGAAATTCTACAGCAATTTCATCACAGTTCCAAGCAGTTTGATTATCAACTTTCTTACTCATATATTCTTTTGTTTACATTCTTTTGTTTACATATGTATCATATGTAAATTTATTTTGAGTAGCAAAAATCTGGGGGGGGCATTCTAAACTGTTTGGGGGAGGATTGCCCCTGAATGCCCCCTTGTAGCTACGGGCCTGCAAATAGTTCTACTTATTTTCTATCAATAAATTCTGCTGCAACTCTAGTTAAAAAGGAATGCAGCTTCTTCCAATGATTTTTGCATGATTTTACTTGATTGACATTTTTCATTTTGTAATAATGGCTACCCTCTAATAAATGCCTCCTGCTAATTAACACCTCTCTCTATTAAATGCTGCATCCAAAAGCTGGTATTTTTAATAAATGCGGTAGCATTTATTAGAGGGAAAATGGTATAAGAAACGAGATTCCAATGAGAAAAATGCTGAAAAGGAATATGTTGTACGTTTGCAAAAAAAAAATAGACCTTGGAGTAAATTTGGGCTAGCATATAGGTCAGCATTTGCCTAATACCGACCTGAAAGTTTAGGAATGTTACTTAAACCTTTATGGATTGTTTTTGAGACTCAGTGAAAAGGTAGGCCAGTGAGAAGAAAACCAGTAGAAAAGTTACCATATGTATACCTTAGAAGGTGTAATAGTGGGAAAAAGCAATGAAATTATGAAGGAGGCAATAATGTTTGATGATGATGATGGTGACGATGATGATGATGATGATGATGATGATGATGATGATGATCAGGATGGTGATGATGATAAGGTTGATGATAATCTCGAGGGTTATGATACAAGCAGAAAACTCGAGAAATTGAGGGTCCAGTAATTTTTTTCTTGATGGTATTTCCTGCGTTTCTTATGCTACATGCTATTTTTGTCGCACATCTATCAATAATACGCCTTTTATTTTCTCTTCTTGTTGTGGCGCAGAACAAAAGGCAGAGATAACTGGCCTTAAACCAGGGTCAGGTTATCAACTCAAGATAGAAGCCAGAGCAAAACATTTCAATGATACCGAAACGTACGATAACCTAGAACAGTTTTTATCTCGCGAAACATCAGACTGGGTCTCATTCGAAACCGGAAAGCCACCTATTCCAGCTCATAATTTAGAAATTAAATCTGCCACGCGACAGACACTTATTTTAGAATGGAAAACCCCAGTAGAAAGAGGTGTTCCCATTCTAAATCTTCTTCTGGCGGTGTCATCAATTCAATCAACGAAGAAAACGGCGGTTAGTCATGGTCAGAGTGGAGCAAGCGATAAAAATAGTAGTAGTAATATGCGGAGAGTACTTTGGCAGCTATTTGAAATCCCAGCAGGAGAAACGCAATACGAATTACCAAACTTATCAGAAAAGAGGGAATTCGAAGCCGTTCTTTATACAGTAACACCGCACTCAAACAGAGACGCTTTGAAGATGATTCCTGGACCGGAAAGTCGCTCCGACATGTGGACCCCATGTAAGAGTTCCATGTTAGTGACAGCCGGTTGTAAACCACCAAAGGGATTGTACATTGAGCACAGATCTGTAGACAGTCTTGATATTGGTTGGGGCAAAGCAGAAGTTTTTGGTATCTATAGACTTGCTTACTACAAGGTGATTCTCACTGAGACCACAGAAGCGTCCCGAAATACGAAAATTGGACAGTTAATAATCGATGACAAGAGAGATAGTAGAACTTTAAAAGTCAATTCTAATGAAACCAGGGCACACATCGATGGGTTGCATCCTGGATTAAAATATGAAATTTCAGTAGAGGCGTGTCTTAGTATTATGAACTCCGAAAGTTCTGACGAGGACGATGAAGATGAGTACATAGATCAAGTCGTCCAAGCAAACGGTAATGTAGTTGAGCAGTCACTTTCTGACACTATTGTGGCATGGACTAGAGCGCCTCCTTCAGCTCCGAATTTGATTCTTAACTCTTTGTCGGATTCAGGGTTTGAATTCAGTTGGAATAGACCAGCATTAGTGGATCCAAGTAAGTACTAATTTTTTGTCTTCCTCTTCCTCTTCCTCCTCTTCCTGTTCCTTCTCCTCTTCTCTTATTTCTTTATTACTTCTTCTTCTTCATCTTCTACTTCTACTACTACCACCACTACTACTACTACAACTGCTACAACTGCTAATACTGCTACTGTTACTCCTACAACTACTGGTATTGCTACAACAATAACAACTACTACTACTTCTGCTGTTACTATGACTACAACTACCACTATTACTGTTACTCTTGCAACTACTCCTGCAACTACTGCTACTCCTACAACAACAACTATTACTACTAGCACTACTACTAGCACTACTACTTTTATTACCATTACTATTACTGCTACTACTAGTACTACTACTACTACTAGTACTACTACTACTACTACTACTACTACTACTACTACTACTACAATAACAACAACAACAACTACAACTACTACTACTACTACTACTACTACTACTACTACTACAATAACAACAAGAACTACTACTACTACTACTACTACTACTACTACTACTACAACAACAACTACTACTACTACTACTACTACTACTACTACTACTACTAGCTAGGAGTAGGATAGGGGTATTGTAGGAGTAGGGTAGAAGTACTGTAGGAGTAGGTAGGAGTAGAGTCGGGGTAGGTAGGAGTAGAGTGGGAGTAGCTAGGAGTAGGATAGGGGTATTGTAGGAGTAGGGTAGAAGTACTGTAGGAGTAGGTAGGAGTAGAGTCGGGGTAGGTAGGAGTAGAGTGGGAGTAGCTAGGAGTAGGATAGGGGTATTGTAGGAGTAGGGTAGAAGTACTGTAGGAGTAGGTAGGAGTAGAGTCGGGGTAGGGTATGAATAGAATACGAGTAGAGTAGGAATAAGCGGTAAAAGTAAGGAAGGTGCAGATTAGCAGCAAGGTAGGAGCATTTTAGGGATAAGGGGTAAGAGTAGAGTGGCAGGAGGTAGGAGTAGGATAGGGGTATAGTAGGAGTAGGGTAGGAGTAGGGTAGGAATAGGGTAGGAATAGGGTAGTAGTAGGGTAGGAATAAGGTAGGGGTAGGGATTAAGAGTAAGGTAGAAGAAGGTAGCAGGTCTTTGTCACTTGAGAAGCGTCTTGATGTCAATAATAACTGTGTATGAGGGAGTAGAAGTACGGAAGTATTATTATCTTGACCCATACATTAAAATTAGCTATTTCATTATATGAAGGGGTAGCATTAGTCTAATAAAGAAAGTGGAAGAATATTTTTGTCAAATAAAAGACATTAGTGCAGGACGGTTGACAAACTGCCACGTCCGAAGATGTTGTTTCTCATTCCAACATTTTGTTTAAAGTTGGAATAAGTGCTGGAAATCTCTCCTGCTTTCTTATCACATTATCTGATTTCAAAAACATATTGTTTTACAATATTATGTTTAATATGACTTATTTGTACACCTTGGGATTGGGTAAAAGTTAGATGATTTTGGAATCAATTGAAAGGTCCAGGGATGAAGTTCAGGTTTTTTTGTATTCAACGTCAATTAAAATTCTAAGATATATCAAGTTAAATTTCCATATTCCATGTATTCTATTGCTTTTTATTGCCTTTATGATGCATTTCTCTTTTTAATACTATTTAATACTTTGCAAATTTATCCTCCGGTGTTTAGGGCTGCTAATCAGTAATACTGATGCTAAAGATTTGAAGTTGCTGTCAGAGGAACTGAAGGATATGAAAATCTTATCAGGTAGCATCATTCTCTGCACTTACGTTGTTAAAAAAAGTTAGTAATTATAGAATAGCAAAGTGTTAAACTTCATACATTAAAGTAAGGACTGTAGAAGGAGTTTTAACGCAATTAAGCTCAAGGAAATTTGATTATAGGGTCAGGCGTATTAATATACCTATATTTCGTGTCCTCGATACGAAACCTTTAACATGATGTATAGAAATTGACTTAAAATTTTCTAATCTACTTATTTGGGATATAAATACGGGATGTGGAAAATACTGCAAGTGTTATTTTGTACTTGGAGAAAGGAATTGGTGCAACTAGCAACTAAAAGTGTAGTAGTGTTTGCATGTTAACTTTGGCAGTTGCATATAATACTAGTGTTTACCTTCCTTGTTTACAGCCCAACGAACAACCTACCTGACCCTTCATACAGTGATAGGGTATGACACCATTGGCAAAATGGTTAAATAAGATTACAGCAAGAAGTGTCAAGAAAGTGTGAAAAGTGTCACCTGCGGCTTGAATTCGAATCTTCGTTGTTGCAAGTTACGTCAGGTTCTCCAGTACGTTGAGTGCCCAATTATAAGCCAATTACATTGGAATTAGAGGTCTGATTCGCGCCGATAACCTCTTGAGTATTTTTCCCTTTTTTAATTAACTAGAATTTTAAAAGAATTTACGAATATGTGACACGTTTAGTGTTTTATTTTTAGTTGATAATTACTAGAAGCACTCGTCGTTGCACTTTTATGCATGACGGCGAGATATCTAACTATCTGTACACTAACAGTTTGAGAGACCTGGGAACCAGTCCCCTGTTTGGTACAGGGCCTAAGCGTGGTTTTGTTATTAAGCTAAATTAGTGAACCGCAAACTGTAGTTCGATTCGAACATCCTCTGACGTGATTCAGAAATGTAAGATGATATTTGACATTTTTTATACTTACTTTCCTACAGTGTGATTCTTCATGTACGCAGCATCGGAATATTACTTGCCGAAGCGGGACTTCAAAATTTGAAGACGAAGTATGCAATTTAGAATCAAGGCCGCGATCAATACGAGAATGTAGTGCAACAAATTGCGTTAGGGGACCTCAGTTCCAATGGAAATTAGGACCATGGGGAGCTGTAAGTGAAGTGCTTTTAGTAATCTAACTAACTTCTCTGTGTTTTCCGAAATATCGGCGCAATTAGGTCTTTTACATAAATCGTCAATTTGTTTCCGTGACTGGGGTTTCTGACCTTTGTTACCCTTGAACCATGACCTTTGCGTTTTGTTTAGTAACTTGCAAACCAAGTAATGTATAGTGAACGTTCCGCCGAAAATATTGTTTAGGTGTGGAAGGGTCTTTTTATGAAGTTGCGCATGGCTTCATCTACCAAAATCTAGAGTAGGGTTCTCCTCATGTACTTAACCCTATACCGGAGTAAGTAAATTTGTTCTTGGGGACCCTCTTGTGATCTTGTTTTAGCCGGCTTCTAAGTTAACATTGGCTTTTCAGTGACCACAGCATGCTCAAAAGGAAAAGGTTAGGGAGTGGGCTCGAGGAATAAACCAGTAAACTGGGGCCTCTCTATATTGTACACCATCGGTTCCAGGGATACCGGCTGTAAGAGATCTAGTGGAGAAAATGATCACAAATGCCTTAATGTATTTTAGCGACACAAAATATCTACATATGAATCTTTTAATATATGCTGTAAAAAATTAATGAGATATAATTTTTTTTGTTGTCTGAAGATAGGGGCATATCCCTGCCTCATAACCCGATGCGCAATACACACACAAACGTAATATAAAACACACTTTGTGACCATTGAACAAGGCGTAACCAATAACGTTTTAGAAGAGAAAGAGATCTTTCGTTGATGTTCTTAGATAGACTAACTAGACATAGTTAGTTTCTTTATACGGTTCGTAAATGGACAATGAATTGTTTTAGGTGTTCTGAGATTTACGAGGCGGATATTTCACTGCAAAGTACATAAATTCCTATCGTTTTTGGGTTGAAGGTGTGTCTAATTTTATGGTTAGCCGTAAGCGTTGTCTACTCATTTGGACTAAGACTTCTGGATTGACAAGACGCCGTGAGGCATTCGTCCTTACGATACATGTTATAGAGTGATAAAGAGGCACAAGTAGGCTCATTTGGACACATAACTGGTGTTAACCCTACAATCTTAACAGCCAATCGGCCTATAAGGGATTTACATGTCTATTTTTAAAGTAAAGAGAAACGGTTTACAAATGAACAAGGTTTGCTATAGGTTACGTGAAGGAGGGTGCTTTTGTCGCATGTCAGGATCTGAAAGTTGCGGGCTAGACTCGAAAAGATACAGAGCAATACTTCTATTTTATATATATAGACTTCTATGTATGTATGTATGTATGTATGTATGTATGTATGTATGTATGTATGTATGTATGTATGTATGTATGTATGTATATATCGTTGTTTGAAGTAAATCACATTGCTAAAGAGCGATTGTAAAAACACAAGTAGACAACCTCCTATGAATTGATCTATAACTTGTGATTTGTTTCATTTAACAAATTGATTTTAATATCAGACGAACGGAATTATATTCGAAATCAGTGCAAAATCGCGTGTGTCAAAATTTGAAAAAGAAGACTATCGTTGTTTGAAGTAAATCACATTGCTAAAGAGCGATTGTAAAAACGCAAGTAGACTACCTGCTATGAATTGTTGAATAACTTGTAAATTGTTTCATTTAACAAATTGATTTTAAAATAAGACCAACGGATATCTATTCGAAATCGGTGCAAAATCGGGTGTGTGAAAATTTCAAAAAAACCATATCGTTGTTTGAAGTAAATCACATTGCTAAGGAGCGATTGTAAAAACACAAGTAGACAACCTCCTTTGAATTGTTGTATAACTTGTGATTTGCTTCATTTAACAAATTGATTTTAATATCAGACGAACGGAATTATATTCGAAATCAGTGCAAATTCGGGTTTTGTTAAAATTTGAAATTAATGACTATCGTTGTTTGAAGTAAATCACATTGCTAAAGAGCGATTGTAATAACACAAGTATACAACCTCATATGAATTGTTGCATAACTTGCGATTTGTTTCATTTAACAAATTGATTTTGAAGGAAAAGAAACGGATTTCAGTTACAAATCAGCGAAAAATCGGGTGTGTCAAAATTTGAGTAACAGTACTATCTTTTTTTGAAGTAAATCGCACTGCTAAAGAGCGATTGTAAAAACACAAGTAGACTACTTCCTATGAATTGATGTATAACTTGTGATTTGTTTCATTTAACAAATTGATTTTGAAATAAAACAAACCGATTTCAGTTACAAATCAGAGCTAAATCGGGTGTGTCAAAATTTGAGTAACAGGACTATCTTTGTTTGAAGTAATTCGCATTTCCAAAGAGCGATCGTAAAAATACTAGTAGACAACCTCCTATGAATTGCTGTATAACTTGTAATTTGTTTCATTTAACAAATACATTTTGAAAGGAAACAAACGGATTTCAGTTACAAATCAGTGCAAAATTGTGTTTGTGTAAATTTGAAAAAGATGACTATCGTTTTTTGAAGTATCGTGCATTGCTGAAGAACGGTGGTAGAGACACTAGTAGGAGAAGTTCATATCAACCACTGTATAACTGGTAATGGGTGTCGTTATATATACTGACTTTCAAGTAAAGCAAAGTAATTTCTATTTAAAAGCAAATAAAACGGCGATGGTGAAAATACTAGTAGACTACTTCCTATGAATTGATGTATAACTTGTAATTTGTTTCATTTAACAAATTGACTTTGAAAGAAAACAAACGGATTTTAGTTACAAATCAGTGCAAACTTGTGTTTGTGAAAATTTGAAAAAGATGACTATCGTTTTTTGAAGTATCGTGCATTGCTAAAGAACAGTGGTAGAGACACTAGTAGGAGAAGTTCATATGAACCACTGTATAACTGGTAATCGGTGTCCTTATATATATTGACTTTCAAGTAAAGCAAAGTGATTTCTAATTAAAAGCAAATAAAAGTTAGATGTGTCAAACTTTGAAAAAGATGAGTATCGTTTTTTGATGTATCGTGCATTGCTAAAGAACAGTGGTAGAGACACTATTAGGAGAATTTCATATGAACCACTGTATAACTGGTAATGGGTGTCGTTATATATATATTGACTTTCAAGTAAAGCAAAGTGATTTCTAATTAAAAGCAAATAAAAGTTAGATGTGTCAAACTTTGAATACATACATACATACATACATACATACATACATACATACATACATACATACATACATACATACATACATACATATGCACATACACACTGGTGGCTACTACTATAGGAATATAATATAAAAGGAAAAACATCCTACCAAATTTTCATCCTTCATTGTTGAATATATATAAACTGTCTATCATGCTTTAAACTTAAGCTTCTCAGATAATTGAGAACTAATTAAATGTGATATGCTGTAAACTGCCTTTCTTGACCAAAGGGGTAATCTATTTGCATAATACTCTGTTGGAAATACTGCTCCAGTGACCAAGTAACAAAAAAATAGGACTTCATGTACCTTACTAAAGATATACTTGATTCTTAACAATGGAGTCTTGATAAAAAGCCGAAACCGGTGTATGTAAGCAACCTAGTGGACAATTCCACCATTATGATCTTTAAAATTCTGCTTGACTTTGAACCTCTAACACTAACCTCATTTCTAGATTTGTAGCCCCAGGAAACAGTGTAACAGAACTAGTTTTAATTTTAGGCACTGTTTTATAGAAAGAAATGCAATGAAATGATATCCGAGTATTTGATCAGAACAGTAATTACAGTTGTGATTACTGTTACATGAAAGCTGCAAATTCTTGTCCATAAATACAGCGGGGTACAAAGCAACAATTGTTACAGTAGGCCTACCATAGAGGGGCCAATTCTGTATTATATACAAATCATGTAAGATTAAACAAGGCAACAACTTCTTAGTGGGTACACATGGATTTATTCTGGAGACTAAGTGATGATTATTATTACTGATGGATGTCACATTTTGTCCACTATTATTAAAGTAAATTTTCTGCTAAACATAATGCCAATACTTTTCCTTTATATCTTAACATATTACGAATTTGTTCCTTGGGGTAAGCTTATTTTTAACTTAGATTATCTGGTATACCCCTAACTTAACTCCTGTACACAATCAGTTACTTGCATTTTTAGATAAAATTATGTATCTAGGTTAATATTAGTGAAGATTTTATACTATCTCCTATGATGCAAGAATTAAACCAAAGCCAAATTTTCTTGTTATTAAGTTTGAAAGGCTTATGTATGACAGATAACGGACACAAAAAATGAGATGTTTTCTTAAATTTATAATGAGTATGCAAATTAAAACATCATTATTTGGTACCTTTTCAACAAATGTCAAGGCACTATCCAGTCAGAAGATATCTTGATAAATATGAAATACAGGTATGAGGGGGGATAAGACCCCTTCAAAGATTTGGGGGTCATCAAAATCATCAAGTCCTCTCCATAATTCTTGGCCCTCTCAAAGTGCCTCTCCTTAAATGAGATGGAAGATTGCAGAGACTTGAATCCATTTTTTCTCAAAATTTACTAGTTTTACAATATTTCAATTAATATGTAAGCAGTAGCGGCTGACATAATTTTTATGTGTCACAAAGATTTATTAAATGGCTTGATGTCATTTTGGAACAAAAGTTGTCTGTAGCACAGTACTCATGTTGTGTTGGGTGTAGTAACCCCTCCTCGAAATTCGACATACTGCAATAACCTGTGGCAGTATCTAAAAAGCTTCACCTTACAATCCTCTACTCTATGTTGATTCAGTGACAAACTCAAGCTTCTCATTAATACAATCAATTGGTGCCAAACAGCAGAGGTAGCAGGCAGATCTGGCAGAGGAAGACCAAGGAAAACCTGGAATGAGACAGCGACAGAAGACTTTTGTGCCTGTGGCCTCACCATGGAATGGCAAGCAACAGGGACAAGTGGCAAAGAAGGTCGTCTTGGTAGTCGTCTTCGTATTGATAGTCGTTGTCATATTGGTAGTTATCGTCGTCTTGGTAGTATCGGTCGTCTTGGTAGTCGTTGTCGTATTGATAGTCGTCTTCGTATTGGTAGTCGTTGTCGTATTGGTAGTTATTGTCGTCTTGGTAGTATCGGTCGTATTGATAGTCGTCTTCGTATTCATAGTCGTTGTTGTATTGATAGTCGTCTTCGTATTGGTAGTCGTTGTCGTATTGGTAGTTGTCGTTGTCTTTGTGATAGTCGTCGTCTTATTGGTAGTCGTCGTCCTACTGGTAGTCGTCGTCCTATTAGTAGTGGTAGTCCTATTGGTAGTCGTCGTCGTTGTTGAGTATATAATTGTCATTGACCAAGAGTCAAAAGCATAAATAATAGTAATGGTTTTTGATGATTTACTAATGTTAGGTCGATATCAACACCCCGAAAATTCATATATGAAAGCAGAGCAACTACATAATCAGTGCTTTGGAGACCCATTTATAAATGTGTCAAAGAAAGAGAAGGGTCAGTTACAGGGGTCAAGAAAGTTACACGAAAACATTTTGTACTTAAACGCTTTTCTCGTCTGACACTATTCAGAGTAGTAACGTCAGAATGACCAAAATGAAATGTGTGAAAGAATTTACTAACTGCATTTGAAAGAGCCAATCAGAATTTGGATTGCCTGAATGGCTTGTGTTTTTTGGATCTATCAGCATCCACTACAACTAGGCCTAGTAAGAAAACGAATTCTTTTTGTCTGCATAGCGAAGGTTTTCTTGCTTCCATATCATAGAAAAGGCCAAGTCTGCATTTTATTCGGCAGTTCTGGAGTCAGTCCACATAAAACCAAGAAAACCTTTACTATGCAGACAAAAAGAATTCATTTTCTCATTAGGCCTATTTATTTAATCTTGTTGTAGTAGATGCTGGGTGGTCCAAAAACACAATTCATTCAGGCAGTCCAATTTCTGATTGGCTCCTTTAAAATACAGGTGGGTATACTCTTTCACACATTTCATTTCGGTCATTCTGACGATTGTAATCAGAGGAGTGTGAGACGAAAAGAGCTTTTCAGTACGCAATGTTTTCGCTATTTCGTGCAATATTCTTGTTTTCTGCAACAAACAAACTATTTGGTATCCTGTGTAACTGAATTTGGTATTTTCTGATTAACATATACGCTCTCTATTTGAAGTTGATGGCTTTTGAGGTGATTGTATTTAATCAGACTGAATCTGATCGCTCTTTTCTAGAATGGATGGAATGCACTTATGTTGGCTGCACAAGGAGGACATTTAGAAGTGGTTGAAATCTTGCGGAAAAGGGGAGCGGAACTCAATTGTGCAGACATGGTAATATAACATAACTTCTTATTAATTAGATCAGACTAGTGTGGGGTTCTTTTTTCGTGATAATCATTAGGAGATTCCAGATAGAAGAGGAACGATGTACCTCAAAATAGTATACTTTTGAGTAATATTGGACACTGTGGTATAGGAAGATACTGTACAGTACAACATAGTATAGTAGAGAAAAAAGTAGTGTAGCATTATTAGTTGCGGTCACACACACCAGAGTAAAACAGATTTTCCGCTTCGGAATCCCAGGTCTCAAATCTGTCGTGGTATTTCAGTTATGCCAGGGCTAGGGGTCACACTGCAAAATTGACTCACAGCAGGATCTAAACGCCCAGGTCAGATCGTGCCTTCCTCGCTTCTCGGCCTTTTGGCAAGGAATGGATGTAGTATCTGTTCTCATTGATGACAGATGCTCTCCATAATCCGCGAGTACACAATGTTTTCGCTATTTCGTGCAAAATCATAAAAAGTACATGAATTCCGAAATGAGCTGTTCTTCTTTGACTTTCACCATTACTGAATTAGTGCAGTAAACCGAAATGAACTGCTACCGAAATAATTGGCTTCCGATTTCATTCCATGAAAAGATATTGTCAACAGACATCCTTCATCTCCATAATGGACTGCAGAAGAATGTCATATGGAATGCACAGCGTCTGATGGTGCAATGGGTCATCATATCACTTCAACCTCTGCTAAACTTTTAGGCTGTAACCCTCCCAGGAAATTTTGAGTTCATCTATAGGCCGACTAAGGTCAAATAGGGGAGCAACAGAGGCGTTTCCGACTACAATTACGGCCAAAAATAGTGACAAATATAAATACGGGATAATCCAATTCATTGATCACATCATCAACAGCTTACCATAATCACAGTACTGCTATTACCTCCTATGCTTTTGTTTTCATTCCTAGACCTATGTATAAATATTTAAGTGAATCTGAAATTACAGTGTTCAAATAGTTTGTTAGTGGTACAAAACAAGAATATTGGACGAAATAGCGTAAACATATTGTACTGATAAGCATTTTTTCGTCTGACACTTCTCAGAGTACTATCGTCAGAATGACCGAAATGGAATGTGTGCAAGAGTTTACCCAACTGTATTTTGGAAGGAGCCAATCAGAAATCGGACTTACCTGAGTTGTTTGTGTTTTTGCACCAATCAGCGTCCATTACAACAAGATTAATTGAATAGACCTAGCGAGAAAACGAATTCTTTTTGTCTTCATAGCAAAGGTTAGTACTCTGAGGAGTGTCAGACGAAAAAAGCTTTTCAGTAAAATATGTTTACGCTATTTCGTGCATTACAGTGTGTGAAGTGTAGAAAGCAGGACGCTAGTAAATTTTGACGAGCCCTGTCTAATTTATCGTTTCCCGTTTCATTCAAACAATCGCTACCAAATAAAGCTACAATACATTACTCAATTTGTGTTATTCTGACAATAGTTAAAAGCATCACTCTCCTTTTGCGTCTGTTCCCTTGTTATTGTTATCCGCCTAAAACTAATGTACTTATCTTTGCCATTTACAGCTTTTCTATGTCTTGGTTACAATAGACTTTGCGTCATTCACGATCCTTAATGACACATCTGCTCACACGGCACTTACTCTACCAAACACTTCTTTATAACACCCTAAATTTCAATTTCTTTTTTCTCTAAAGAACTCGGTGTCTCTGCTCAGAGAAATACCTCTTTTGTTCAAGCTAATATCCAACTCTCATTAAGCGTCTTCCTCATTAACTCTTTCTCTATAGTTTAAGACTTTATATTCCCCAAGTTAACACTTATCCTTCTCCTTAGTGGCAGTTATAACTTCTCTGTCGTTTTTCATTTAGAATTGGTGTACTCTTTCTTTGTTTTGCCAATTAAGTTTCCATGTGCGTTTTAAATTGTGGGAACAACACAGCCTTAGCATAAAGTAACTTTGAAAAGTTCACTAGAGAAATTTAAACTATATCACTACCGCGGATCAAACCCGTGAGCCATGCCAACGCAGCTTGTGCTCTACCAACTGAACTAAGTGACTTCTGATAGTCTATTTCTCTAGTCACCACATTAGCTCCTAATCATCCACCGGTAAGCACAGGCACGGACCCAGGGGGACATTGCCCCCCAAAGCTGATTTATTACCCAAAATTCCCCCCCCCCCCTCCGTGCAATTTCTTGACATCGCCAGAAAATCCCCTCTGCAGGCATGCGTTGTCTCTGTACACATCGGAAAATGGCAAGAAAATTTTTTTTAAATTTATTCATCATAAGACTTTCCAGTAAATTTTAGAAAAAATCACCAATGTTCTTGTCAATCGGGCCAGGCTATAAAACGTTATGAGCTGAAATGTGTAGTCGCGGGCCTACTAGCCCCCCTCCCCCCCATGTAAGATAGGGTTAAGTAGTGACTAGAGGAATTCGAAAATGTGTGGCCTTTACAAAGACATTGTTTTCATTCTGTCGCAAAATTCAGATTTTTAAGAGTATTTTTCTTGTTAAAAAGTTTTTCTTGTTAAGGTTAAAAAGTTTGGTGTTTCTTCAAAATACTTATTCTATGTTTTTGCTGTTTAACATTAAAGTTGAAAGAGGACCTCTTTGAAATATTACAAAGCCAACGTATGAGTTAAATTGTAGGATAATTAGGAATTTTTTAGGTAACTCTTGGCCTGTTTTTTTAGTCGTAATTATGTAGATAGATGGTGATTTGTCTTAGGATATATGTCTGTGAAACGCATATAGTACGATCAAAATCACTCATTGAATTTTAGTGTCAAGATCACAATAAAGTCAGCAAATTAGATTTCTTTGTTAAATGTGGGTGGGCTAGGTAAATTTTAGTATGTAAAAGGAAGGAAATCACCACTGCAGTACACAGCTATTTTAAGGTCAAAAAAACTTTTATTTTAGGATCGTAGGGTCAGAAGGCTGACTTTTTAGGAACAACTTGCCTTATCTATCAAAACAGCAATAGCTATACTTTGAATTTTGAGGAAAAGATTGCACATCGCTGTTGTCCTACGTCCTGCAAAAATGTTGATACAATGCGGTAACAGGTGAACGCTTAGGTTAGCTTCCTTAGTTAAATGTGGATGGACTAGATAAAGTTCAGTATGCAAAGGAAAGGAAATTACCACTGCAGTACATAGTTATTCTAAGGTCAAAATAACTATCATTTTAGGATCGTAGGGTCAGAAATATGACTTTTTAGGAACGATTTAATTGTCTTATCTATCAAAATAGCAAAAGCTGCACTTTAAATTTTAAGGAAAAGTTTGCACATCGCTGTTGTCCTAAGCTCTCCAAAATGTTGATACAATGCGATAACAGGCGAATGCTTAGGTTAGGTCCCTTACATTGACGTGATTTTTAATTCGTTAAAACTAATGAACACTGATCTGTCACAATAGATCTGTCCTATACAATACCATAATTGCCTCGTAGAATAGCATAAATTTCCAGTCACAGACTGCCGAGGAATCAATAAACCTATTGTAAAATTTAAAGTTTACCTTGGGTGGGTCTTGGCTGTCAGCAATGTCATTATTTCAACACCCTTTTTTACTCCCATGCATGTTCCCCTGAAAAAGTAAAAAGAGACATTATATTTAACATTTGGCAAAAACGTCCGACTACGCTAAGCACATTTGGACCCCAAAGTATTTAATTTCTTCATGAAGTTTTACCACTACTATCCCATTTCAAAGTTAATACTTGGTAATAGTGTTAAAATATTAGTACATAAACGCAACTTTATTTACAAAAAACTACTTATAATTTTAAAAATCATGGTAAAGTTCTTTGACCATCTTCTAGGAAACTTTTTTATTATCACAATTAGATTTTCTCAAATGAAGGCCGCCCTCTGATAAACGCCGCCCCTCTAGCCAAACATTTGTAATAAACGCCGCCCTCTATTAGACGACGTACTTCTAGCCAAACATTCGTGATAAATGCCGCCTACTAATAAACAAATCATTTTGAAAAGCGGCGTTTATATGAAAACGGACCAAACAAGAAATATCATGTATGTAAACTGTGTCATGGAAACCACCTGGCAATCGTTTTCTTCTTCAAAACTGTATACACTTCAAAATTGTTTAAATTTTATACATTGAGTACATGTGATTTTAAAAAAGCTATTCCTGCAAATGACCAGTAGTTTTGCTCTGAAAGTCAAATATGAAAAAAATCTCAGAAAATATAACACTTGCAAACATTTCATAAATGTTCATGTTGAATGCGATGTACATAAAAATAAAAGGGCACTAAAAAATTAATAAACAATCAGAATGCGATATTCAACTATTGTATTTACATATTTAAAAATTTTACAAATTGTGTTGTTGTTGGGTAGGGAACATTTCATCCATTGTGATGTCAGTGAATTCTAATTCTATTCTCCTTTCCTCTGAATAATTGTCTGTGTGAGAATAGAGTTGTATCTTTCCAGAAACAGCTCTTGGTTTGGTTCTAAGGCAACATAGTCTCCGTTTGTCAGAAATGCAATTCGCAGAAATTGGAATATAGGAATGTAGTGCTTCATCCAAATGTGGTCTGTTATGATGATATTAGCCCCTAATTTTTCAAGATACCACTTGGCCAGAGCAGGAACAGCCATTCTTGCTGCAGGAAAATTCCAGTCAAGGTAGAGGCTTACGTTATATCAATGATATATGGTTTAGATTAACATACTTCGGCTTTCGGCAACATTAGATGCAGGAACGCAATCTTGCAGTAGTGATACAGGCGTACTTCTTTTGCGGAATTAGTCTTGAATTATCACATTTAATTCTTTTAAAGAAATAAATAAAAATGAACGGTATATGTATTATTTGTTAGACGTCCAAAAAACTAAAAAATAAAATTTCAATTAGAGTTGTTAACTAGTTATCTAAAAGGTACTACATTACTTGAATAGTTTGGCATATAAGGGTACCCTAAGTAAACTTGAAAAAGTTACCACAAAGCGCAGTAGATAAAACTGATTCTTAAAAGGTCGAATGAATAATGTTGATCCTGGAAAAGAGGATGGGCGTTGGCATAACATACGTTATTTTCTCAAGAAAACATTTAAGGTTACCATTTCTTATTTACAAGATATATAAGTTTAGAAACATTTATGTTTAGAAAGGCTATATCAAAGTTTATTTAAATCTCATAAACTTGAAGTTTTCCTATACTTTTTATAGCATTAACACTTTTAAGAAAATAAGTCTTATGTTTACCAATTTGTACCTCTCAGTTCTACTATTGCAGTCAAAATAGTTTAGTTGTGGTAAGAAAACAAGATTATTGCACGAAATAATAAAATCTTTACTTAAACAGTACTAAAAAGGTCTTTTCGTTTGACACTCCTCAGACTACAGTTGTCAAAATGATGGAAATGAAACGTGTAAAATGAGTATACTCAACTGAATTTTTAAAGAGCCTATCATAAATTGAACTACATGAATCGCGTAAGGCTTTCGCTATTTCGTGCAATATTATTGTAGTTTACGTCTAGCCATTTATTTAAACAATGATCAAATTCTTAACAATTTCAAGAAATAATATGTGAAAGATCGAGGGTATTCTAGGGGGCATGGACGGTTGGAATAATAAACAAGTAGGCGTAAAATGCTTTCTATTTCTTAGCAATGACAAAATATGGTTCAAAACGAAATTAAACTCTTGTCAACTGCTTACTAATAGTAGTTGTTATTTTTAAAGTTTGCTGTATCATAATACTTAATCGCTACGTTGCTAATAATCCCCAAAGTCCTCGATGTCAAGAATCTGTTGTTGAAGTAGATATACCCTCGGAACATGCTCAAAAGAGAAAGAGTGAGGGGAGATAGTTTTAAGAGGGATGAGCAAAATGTTTAGGTCAAGTATCTAGGCAACCTTTGGGACTAGAGTGAATAACTCGAATGTACCTTAAGTTGACTGTTGCTGTTATCTATATAATATGAGCAATCTTAGCAAATGGGCATGATTTCTCTTAATCAAAATAGATTTTGATTAAGAGAAATCATGCCAATCACTTAAATACTTCCCCTTACTTCGATACACCTGCAGTTCTGCTCCGCTATCTGTAACCCCAAATGTTCCCCAAGATGTAATTATTCGCTAAATTTAGATGGCGCGTATTCCAAGCCAATTAAATTTTGCTAACTTTAACTTACACAAAAATATCTCGGCGTAAGGTAAACATTAAGACCTTTCTTTCCCAATTCTCACTTAATTAACCGTATAACGATTCTGTAAATCCTCTGAGATCTAACACTCTTTATCTGAGTAGCCAAAGGCCCATAGAAAGTCTCTACCCCTAACTTTCAAAGCGGATATGGTCAATTTTGCCCTCCACAGCAAACTTGAAATATAGTTCATTGTTGAGGTAGGCCCTATACAAGATTTTTAGAAGATAGTCTAGCTATTTACTAAATTTAAAAGCTGCAACTCATGATATCAGAATGACATTTGACAATCGAAATACGTTGATCGAACTATTTGAAAGCTATCACTGTTCTCAAATCGATACTCAACAGTTCATGGTAACAGATACAACTCTATCAAGTCCAACTCTCTGTTTTCTTAGAGGGGCGCCATGATACCTTGCTGAGCAACAATGAATCGCTTTTGTACTTACCGGTATTTATGTACACTGGAATTCAGCTTCTTGTTTGCACTTTGATCAACACCAAACAATTTGTACCTTACTTTACTGCAGTTTATGTATCGGAAAAGAGACAGCATTTTGCTCAAAAGGGAAATTCCTCTGGTGCGCTAACTTTTCTTTAATTGCTTTCTCTTTATTATTAGTATTATAGATTACTCTCACATACTTATAAGATCAGTTTGTGGTCTTAGAATACCAAGACAATGTTAGTAAAGGAAACGGTACTACCCAGTGGTGTTCTGAATACAATATCACCTAGTGTTGCTGTCACAAAGTTTCGTTGTCGTTTCGAAATGCTATCTTTTGTTACCTCACACTAGGAAAAAGGAAAAGCCACCGCAGCATACATACGAGACAGCCACGGGTTCTTTGTATTTCAGAACTAAACAGCAAACAGCGTTGAATCTTGAACAGGAGAAGAGGTGGTGCAGTGACAAACTTTCTCTAAACTCTTCAAATAAGCGACCTGAGAGCGTGGAGGTTCGAAAGTATTTCTCACCACAATAGGACTTACTAGCTCCGCCTCACTCTCATTATCGTCTCTGAACCAGTTTAACATTGTTGTAACTGACGTTCGCAGGCTGACGTTCGCAGTGCGTGTGTGTTAACACACTGTGGCATAGCTGCGGTTAAACACTACATGACCATGTCCGACCATGACATTGACTTTCCTCGCTACAGTAGTTTTGAGAAACAAAAGACAATGACTTTCCATCGCATTTTACGGCTTTAAAGCCGTTTGCCAGTAGTAAACAGCGAGAAAAAATGGAGCTAGGTTCTGTTAGCTGGTGGTGTACCACTAGAGGTGGCCTCCAGACTAGTACACAGCAATTGCCTTTTATAAGATTACGATAACAGGCATTATCAACCATGTCCGTTAGTGGGAGGAAAGCTAGGACCCTGATCAGCTCCGGACACTAGAATGTTTGACCAAGTTAAAATAGTTGACGTAGGAAGTGAAGTGAGAAAGCTTTTACAATGTATTTATAGGAAACGAGAACACGAGAAAACAGCGTAGAAAATAATAGTCACGAGAGCAACACCTTTTCTGCCACTCGTATTATTGAAAAAGGTAAATTGAAAACAATTTTTTTGTCTACAGAGAATCTGCGTCTTTATTTTGATAAATGCTGCTTCTACAGCGGCAAGATGAAAAGGAGATCTGGCTTTCGCTAATACCCTAAAAGAATCCTCTGATTGTTTTCATCAGATGACGAGTTTTTTAAGCAAATGCTTTCCTATTGTCGAGTCTGTTTTGAGATTTGTTGACTTGGCTAAATTTGGAAAGGAAATATATCTTTAAGAAATGCAAACTGCTAGGTTTAAAATATTTTGTTTTCCTAGATCCCAGTTCCTTTAAAATACAGTTTGTGGGAGAAATTTTTAAAAACGGGAGAGATACAGTACGTGGAAGAGCTTTTACAAATCGAGATACCCTGTATTTTGGGCATTGTTTTAACATAATAGGCCATTGATAGCATCTTAAGTTGCTTCTTACTGAGAATTGTTTCCAAAATCTTACACAATCTGTGAATTAAGAATACCTTAAAGTGTGTAAAGTTGCGAAGCTATATCTACAGAGGTTCCTGAGAAAACGATGGGCATAATCTTCCCACCCCTGGCCACGAAGCCAAGTACGCGTAGAGTTCTTGTCCGTAAGAAAGCCCACGCGAAACTGAACTTCTGATTGTAGATAACAGGGGTTTTATCTAGTATTATACGTATTCTGATGATTGTTTTTTCAGCCTCGTTGAATACGTTTGGACCTTGCGTGCCTCAAAATTATACATCGTGTTCAGCTACGTGCGGAAGGGCTTTTCGATACAGGAACATGACATGCGGGATTGAAGTCTCAAGAGACTTACAAGTCTGTGAGTGGAAAGAGTGTCCCTGTGAGTATTTCTATTCTTCGTTTTGTCTAAACTACTCCTCGCTTCCTCCAGTTTAGATGCTTACATTAATATCGAGGGTTGTTTTCAAGTAAATACTTGCAAAATAAGTAAACATTTGTCAGGATTTAAGTAAATTTTTTAACATATCTTTTCCTTCTTGGTTCAAAACATTCACAGAATGAGTTGTAAGAATATTCAGTAATTGCTATTAATACCTGTTTTAAAATTGTTAATATTTCACTGCGGGGTGCTGGTGCCAGTGAGATGTAATAAAATTTGGAATACGTTAACATTTCTTATTGATAAGTAAAATCTATTTCATGGGTATTATATTTTTAAATTTATGTTATAAAAGGTCTTGTTGAAAGGAAGGGAGACTTGAATTAAGAGTAAAATTAAATAATTATTGCTTTTAATTCCTTTACATAGTAATAAACAACAATTATACTTTATCAAGAGATAAACAAATTTAAGTTCTGTTGAGAAAAATTAAAAGGTATTGTTACGGAGTCGCCGCACGTTAGATTTGCCTGCTGAAAGTACGGACGATGCAGTAACTAGACTTCAAATATAGATTATTCCCTTTAAACACCAAATCAATAGTCATTACAATAACATAACAGAGAATAGATAAAATAGAATAAAAGTACTCAAGTGTTCATCGATTGAGACGGCTTTGAAGTTCTTTAAAGAGTTCGACTAGTTTCAGAGCGATCTTTGGCTGTTCCGTTGGATTATCGCTCGGCGTAGGTTTAGAAACTGGAATACAGTGCATCCATAAGGCCAGAGAGAATTGAATGAAGCCAAGGCACATCGGCCACTCGCTAACTTTAGCAGGTCCCGCATCTTAATCAGTATCACCATCAGGATACCGAAACTTCGCTTTGGTATTCTGATACAGTATCGTTATGGCGGATACAGCTACTTGGGAATTTCAATATGCTTCCAAATTTTGTTGCATCTGGCCTCTCTGTACGAAGCCAAAAGCTTTAGAAAAGTAAACAAACAGTATAACCGAAAGTTGAGAAATAGAGTACGTTAGTATTGGGTGTCACCTAGCTCAGTTGGTAGAGAGCACGACGCGAAAACGAGGGTCACGGGTTCGATCCTCGTTGGTGACATATTTTCTACTTCTCTAGTGTTCTTTTCAAAACCAACAGTTCAAACCCTCTCTTCTCAAAGAAAAGAGATTGTTCTATTTTCTAGCTAAAGAAATTCTCTCCTCTTTTAAACCCAAGGAATTTTGTACTCTTCCTAGCAAAAGATATTGCACCACTTTCCTGTCCAAAGAGATTTCCAACTATTCTTAGCCAGTGAAATTGTGTCCTCTTCCCAAGCAAAGAAAGTGTGTCCTCCTCTAAACCAAAGGAATTGTGCCGTTCTTCTACTGAATTGTAATCCTTTCCTAGCCAAAGAAATTGTGTCCTCTTCTCAGACAAAGAAATTGTGTCCTCTCCTTAACCAAAGAAATTGTGTCCTCTTCTCAGACAAAGAAATTGTGTCCTCTCCTTAACCAAAGACATTTTGTACTCTTCCAAGACAAATAATTTGAGTCCATTTCCTAACCAAAGAAATTGTGACCTCTTCCAACCCAAAGAGATTGTACCCTCTTCCTAGTGTCCACTTCCTAGACAAAAAACTGTGCCCTTTTCCTAGTCAGTGAAGTTGTGCCCACCTCCTGACCAAAGAAAATGTGTTCACTTCCTAGACAAAGAAACCGTGCCTTTTTCCTAGCCAAAGAAATTGTGTTGTCTTCCTGACCAAAGAAATTGTGTCCTCTTCCTAGCCTAAGAAATTCTGCACTCTTCCGAAACAAAGAAATTGCGTCCTTTTCCTGGTCATAGAGATTATGACGAGTGCCTATTCGAGAAGGTCGTGTCCTCTTCCTAACCAAAGAAACTGTGTCCTCTACCCAGCCAAAGCTATTGTGCCGTTGTCCTACTGTATCATAACCTCTTCCTAGACAAAGAAATTGAGTCCTCTTCCTAGCCTAAGAAGTGTTATACTATTCCGAGAAAAAGAAATTGCGTCCTTTTTCTGGCCAAAGAGATTTAGACCGGTACATAGCCAAGAAGGCGGTGTCTTCTTCCTAACCAAAGAAATTGTGCCCTCTACCTAGCCAAAGCTATTGTGCCGCTGTCCTACTAAATTATGGCCTCTTCCTACACAAAGAAATTGTGTCCTCTTTCTACACAAAGAAATTGCGTCCTCTTCCTAACCAAAAAAATTGTGTCCACTTCCTAGCCTAAGAAATGCTGTACGCTTCTGAGATAAATAAATTGCGTCCTTTTCCTGGCCAAAGAGATTGTAACCGGTTCCTTGCCAAGAAGGTAATGTCCTCTTTCTAACCAAAGAAACCGTGTGTCCTCTACCTAGGCAAAGGTAATGTACCGTTTTCCTACTGAACCGTGCCCACTTCCTAGCCAAAGAAATTGTGTTCTCTTCCTAACCAAAGAAATTGTGTACTCTTCCACGACAAAAAAATTGTGTGCTCTTCCTAATAAAAGAAATTGTTTCCTCTTCCTAACCAAAGAAATTGTGTCCTCTTCCTAACCAAAGAAATTCTGGCCTCCTCCAAGACCAAAAAATTGTGTCCTCTTCCTAATCAAAGAAATTGTTTCCTATTCCTAGCAGAAGAAATGAGTTGGGTATACTCTTTCACACATTCCATTTCGGTCATTCTGACGTTAGTACTCTGAGGAGTATCAGACGAAAAAAGTTTTTCAGTACACAATCTTTTCGCTATTTCGTGCAATACACTCTTAAGGTGTTCTTGATTTTCGCCATCTTTCCTGTAAGTAATGTTATTATCTTGAAAATACGTGTATCATACCCTATTAAATAATTTTTGTTTTGTTTTGAGAGTTTTGTCCAATTGTAATGAGGTACAATTGGTACTGTGAGGTATTTAAAATGTCCACTGCTAAGCAGTTCATGTTCCTCACCTATATTGGTCCTAAAGAAGGGGTTCCAAACTCGCGCCTTGGGGGAAAGTTGCGGCCCCGTAGGCCTATTAATATGAAAGATTAATGTTAGTGCGCCCCGCAAAATTGATATGAATGAAACTTGTTGTGTGTGGAGCTGAACAAACTAATCACGGTGGTATGAAAGGCTTTGAAGGGCGGTACATCGGTCGGGCTGTCTAGTCTTCGATTACTCATTCATTCATTCCAGTGGTTAGCTAGGCAGAGGAGAGGCCGTGAAGCCGCTGACTTTGCTCGACGCCCATAGGGATATTTGAGAACATTAAAATGTTTTATCAGCGCTTTTCTTGTAAAAACCCTGATGAGGCCCGGCCTCACCCACACTCTGCCTTCAGCTTTAAATTAGTATACCCTAAGCATTTAACCTTGTTCTACAAAAGGGTTTTCACAAATGACTCCAAATAAGAGGAGAACGGGCTTTTGGAGTCGCCCTATGTAGCACTGGGAATCAACGTCCTCACATTATTTTAAATGCCTTTGATTTTAGACTGTTTTTTCCGTTGTATGGTCGAGCTTGCCATCTTTTAAGGATAGCCAATAAACATTGTTGTCATGGTAACTCGTGCCCTCATCAGGGATCAGCCAATCGAGCAATTTTAAATTACCCATACCGATGTGTAGCAGCAGAGTTATTAACTATTAAAGGAAAACGTACGGCTCTCAGGGGCAGCAACTATTGCATTTGGGGAAGACAATATTCCTAGAAAGCAAAAACGTACCTTGACAGTGCCAGTAAGTTATAGTGATGAAGATAACCAATCTTGAAAGAAACATTTTTCTGCAATAAAACACAATGGAAGACGGGAAGTAAGCTTTCAATTGTGTTTGCCCATAAGTTCAAAACGACTGGCCATATATAATGACATCTTTATAATTGATGCTCCAAATTTAGTAGATAATAGTTTTGAAGCAAATACTTTTCTCGTCTAGCAAATAACAAGATAGCTAAGGATATGCTATATATATGCTAGATATAAGGACAGACAAAGATAATCAAATTTGGGAGGAAAAAATTTTACAGATTACCGACGGAAGAAGGCGTTATTGGAATTAGCTTGCGTTATATGTACCCGAAAATTCATCTGTAGCATAAAAGCTGATCTTTGTATACTCTTTCTACTTTGCTTCCACTGAAACATGGTGAAAATATACACATACATTGTAATTGTGATATATCTATATCTGTGTGTGTGTGTATCCGTGCATGTGTGTTGTTATACCATATCATATTGAGGACATTTATACACGATAAAGTGCTTGATACAAGGGTTGCAGAGCGATTTAGAAATGAGAGAAAAGAAATAGTCTGGGCTTTTGATCATTGGGTATCTATACGGTTCATGCAGTAATTCAGGTTCCTTTTTGTTTTAGTTAAAAAACTCGGTACTTGTTGCCTATCCCCCAGCCCCCCCCCCCCCCCTCACCCCCCCTCCCTCTACACCTGGCCACAGTATGTATATATATATATATTTATCACGGAGTGGAGCATTACCACAATAGCTTGCTGTTAAAAAGAATGCTTATAAATGCTATGTGTCTGCTGAGTACTTATGATATGATGGGACTTGACAAGGGGTAAGCCTAGATCTGAAAGCTTTCACAGTATATACAGTACCTACAGTTAGTTAAAAGTAGAATCTCTTTTTCAAGGCAAAAAGAGCGAAGAGGTATGACCTGACACCAATAGAGAAATTTACTCCAAGGAATGTAGAAGATAAAAGGTAAGAGATTTTTTCTTGTTGTTGTCAGCTGTTCTTATTGCATACTGTTAAGGGATCATGCTGTCTAATAGCAAGTCTTTCTCATAAAGAAAATGCTAGGAAAAATGAGCTTCCCTTCATGGTAAGCTGTACCAAAAGATCTGGAAAGTTATTATAAACCATGCGTTATAATCCAATGAAATATCACTGACAAACACCCCTGTCTACTTGTTTGCTGTTACTTCTACATTGTTTGCCATACCAGTTGTAAAGTTTGATGGTTATATTATTCCCTCTACTGCTGTAAATGATTGTATTATAATTTCCTATATTATTTTCAAGGGCAATGGTTTCAAGTTATATCATTGATGAAAAAGTGTCAGCAACAGAAAGTAGGAATTATGAATTTAAGAGAGGTGCCCATTTTATGCAGAAGCACGGCTTACAGCAGGTACATAGCAAAGTATATTCATTTGAGCCTTAATAATTCAAACAAACTTGAAAAAGGTTTTTAAACTGAAAGTTCGTAGCTCGCCTCAAGGCAATTGAGGTTATTTTATATATATAGCTTTTAATGTGTCTTTTAATGTTTTTAATATATCTTAAGGTCTATTTCATATTTCATACAACCATGTGTACTTGCTACATATGGTTATTTTTACAAATCCACATTAAACATACTACAGTAGATCCCAAGTAATCACATATATCAGATTTAAAGCATATATATACCAGTACCTAATGGAATTAAAATGGTAAAAAACTAAACCATACAAACCTTTTCCTCTAAACGATATATAATACATTTTATTGCATATCATCATTTTTATCAAATTTTGTGTAAAACTGTAAATTCAGACATTATATATTCTGCCTGTTGTTGCCACATATTTTATGGTTTAGGGACTCACTCAATGGAGCCTATTCTTCTGAAAAATACAATTCCTGCCTAATCCTTTACTTTGAGATGTGTCACAATACACAAGAGGTGTTAAGCAGTAATGTTAAGTTTTTGATTCATTAATTTGCGTAAAAAGTGAATGACTTTACATGGATAAAGTATCCAAATTGAGTGTCATGGCTTTAGAAATGTTGGTTCAAAAGTGAATTTGTGTGTCTTGGTTCACATCTTAGTCATTTCATTAACGAATGCTCTTTAATTACTGTATCTTGTAGCTTAAAGGCTATAAAAGAAATTGAACATATTTTTGTGTAATTTCTCTGCATTTATACCGGTACTCTTGTTATCTGAAATGTTTGCCATATAGTCTATGCTTCTGTGTTCGCTATCTGATTTTAGGAACATCCAATAAAAGGAGAAATTTCTACATAATTCCATGTAAAGCAGAATATTAGCTTTAATCACACAAATGGATAGCCATTGTATTAATTTTAATCACTTTTAAATCAAAACCTCACTCTTTTATGTTTTCAAATTCAAACCAAATGTTATTGACATTCATTGCATTTTCAGTTGATGCCATATTTGTTACTAGCATTCAAATACTTTAGGGAGGTTACCAGTATTATTTGGTCTCTAATAACACTCACTCACTCACTCACTCACTCACTCACTCACTCACTCACTCACTCACTCACTCACTCACTCACTCACACACTCTATCAATCAATCAATCAATCAATCAATCAATCAATCAATCAATCAATCAATCAATCAATCTCACACTCACTTAATCATTTACGAACTCGCTGACTCATTCATTCAACGGGAACCAATACGAATAAATCTACGTCATTGTTACCTGCGGCCACTTGTGGTCCAGCTGCACCGGCTCCAGCCGACATGGAGTTAACCTTTCCCGCAAGCAATGCCACAAGATTTGCTAAACGATTCATATTTTCGACAATAAAGCTGTGGTCTATAATTGAAGAACAAATATGAAATTAATATTGCATACAAATAGTTTGGAGAAATATCGTTCAGAGATCGTTAAATGTTAGTTATTATTATCATGATCATTAACATGATCATCATCATAATCATAATCATCATCGTCATCATCATCATGATCATCAATATCATCATCAACATCATCTTAATCACAACTATCATCATCATTATCATCATCATAATCATCATCATCGTCATCGTGGTCATCGTCATCATTATCATCATCGTCATCACCTTCATCTCCATTACCATCGCCGTAGTCACCGCACTAGTATTATTGCCATCATCATTGCTTGGTCATAATGGGTATCACAACCACTTTCTACGCTGTTTAATATAAACCAGCCTCGTCTGTAAAGTTACTCATTTAGAAAATTAACCAATGGTTCTAGTACTTAAAGTAAAATAATAGGAGGATACTTAATATCTGATAAATGAAATATCTTTAACTCGGAACCCATCCTGTCTCTAACTTCTTCCTAAGCCCCGCTCGATTTCAACAAGAGAAAATGCGTGTAATTCAAATTATTATCAGGTGCAATATAATTTTTAGTAAGATTTTTTACCCTGAAATATTTTCCCCAGTAGTTCGTTTTCGTCTGTTATTTATTTTAAATCTACTCAACCACACAACGTCATGTCAAGTCAAGTCAATTTACTACTAGATGCAAATCATAAGTAGATTAATAACCACACTAAACTGTAATAGCATTTTATAATGAGAAGATTCTCTGCCCCACTCAACAATTACAATGCTAGGTTTTTGTAAGAAACAGTAAAGTGGCTAAAATAATATAGTAAGGGAAACTCTAAAATGACTAGAATGCTAAAATTTAGAACAACTTTGAATTGGCTTAAAGGTTTAATCTACAAAAACTTTAAATAGAATGTAGAAAAGCCTTAAACTTGCACAAATGTTTAATTAATAGAAACGTTAATAACCACCGAAATGTTACGATCTCGTCCACCCCAAAATGCTTTCTTAAATAATATTGGCCTGTTTTACACAAATTGCTTTTTCAAAAGCCTTTAATCTTTATAGTAGGGAAATGTTTATCTAATCCTTGCAGGTATGATGCCCTTTAAGGCATATGCTCTGAAATCGAGACTGCAGTTGCCTGAAACGTTTTATAGATATCAGATTTGAATGTAGATTCCAGGTTCCATGAGAATGAGGCGAAGGAGCTTAGATCCAGCGGGAACAGTGGCGGTGAAATACATTAGTAAATGAACGAGTGACAAGCGGCATATTAATATGACGAACGAATAACAAGTGGCACAGCAAACTGACGAACGAGTCAAAATGGCACAGTAAACTGACGAACAAGTCAAAATGGCACAGTAAAATGATGAATGAGTGACAAGTGGCACAGTAAAACGATGAATGAGTGACAAGTGACACAGTAAAACGATGAATGAGTGACAATGATGATGATGATGATGATGATGATGATGATAATGATAATGATAATGATGATGATGATGATGATGATGATGATGATGATGATGATGATAATGATAATGATAATGAAAATGATAATGATAATGATAATGATAATGATAATGATAATGATAATGATAAATTGTTTAACTTAACACTTCATTATCTCTCAAGTTCCTTTCTTTAATTTCACTCTGAATTATAATCGCAAGCCAAGCTCCTCCAAAAGATTCAAAACTTATGGAGATACTTTGTCGATTTGTAATCTGAAGAAGCAGTCACGAAAATATCATTTGTATATTTACTAACTTAAACATGTTTTGACTGTGCATTAATGCGACTTAGTATATACTACTTCAAAAAGTACGCATATTATCTGTGCTGAATTTTAAAGCTTGAAGAAACGGCTTTTTATTGAGGGATTAATTTCTTAATTCCCAGGCAACTCAAAAAACCCTCACTATCTAGTTGAAGGATAATAGAAGCATGGACAGCTGAGTTATGTCCAGAGATCTAAGGCCATGATAAAGCTCACATGTTCTCGAAAATAATATTTTTTTTTAAAACTTCATTGCCATTTACTCTTTCTGTAAATTTACATATAATATCCTTTACAAGATATAAAAATTCCTACAGCTTTCACACGGCATAACGGGGACAGTGAGATTTATAGTAGTGAATAATAACAACAACAACAATAATAACAATACCAACAAAAATCGATGGTGGTGATAACCAAAGACGCAAAGTCAATACAAAGTAAAAAAAAATAAATGAAGATAACGTCCTAATTTGATGATAATTTAGATTTTCTGGGCTTGTCCCATGTTTGTTTCTTCGCAAAATTGGGAATAAGAAGAGTGCAATGCTTTTCTACAAGTACATTACATATTTTTGCCATCATAGCCACGTCCCAATGTTACTTTTTGGTAAGGTGAAGCACGACTGAGGCCTGAACCTCTGAATCTCATGACCCTTGGATTATGAGACAGCTGCTTTAACTACTCTGCAACGATGTCCCACGACGCAAATATCCAGTCACTCGGAGGTGTAGACATATAAGCAACACTCTGTGCTTACTTCTTTTTCGCCATCATAGCAACGTCCCAATTTTACTTTTTGCGGGGTGAAGCAGAGCAGAGTCCATATCTTGCTCAAGGATATTACAGGATGACCAGAGCTCGAAGCGCTAAATTTCATAACCCATGGATTATGAGGCACGCGGCCTCTAACCCCTAAGTCATGCTGTCTCTGGTACTAAGACGTTGTCTGTTCCACGGCGAGTGTAGATACGTAGCAGTCACAAAGGGCTCTCACGTGTTTTTTGCCAACAAAGCCACGTCCCAATTTCACAACTTGGCAGGGTGAAGTAGAACAGAGCTCAGATCTTGCTCAAGGATATTACTGGACGACCAGGACTCGAAGCTCCAAAATTTCATCATCCTTGGATTATAAGTCACTCGGCCTCTAACCACTCGGCCATAGTGTCTCTGGTCTTACGATGTTTTCTCTTCTTCGGAGAGTATGGACCAGTAGCAGCCACAAAGGGCTTTTACGTGTTTTTTGCCATCATAGCTACGCCCCAATTTTACATCTTAGTACAGTGAAAAATAGACTGTCATATCTTTGCTCAAGAATATGACAGCATTCCCGTCTCGAAACTGCGAACCTAATAACCCAAGGATTATAAGATGTCTGTATGTCTGTCTGTCTGTCTGTCTGTCTGTCTGTCTGTCTGTATGTATGTATGTATGTATGTATGTATGTATGTATGTATTTGCCTTTCCTCTTCAAGATATTCTCCATGTGTTAAAGGTAAGATATGGCACTCAACTTAAACTTTTCGTACGTAAGGTTAGCTGAAAATAATCTGTTGAAACCAGAAAATGAAAATAATGTAGAGTGTGAAAGATAAGTAATAATCGAAGTTAGGAAAATATTTACGAAATTTACGAAAATGTATTTCAAAAATGTTTTACTCAACAGGGATCAAATATTACTTCTAAGATGATTCTATCTTGAAAAGACGTTCGCCAGAAACTGGCTATTGCCGGTGAAACTTCAGTTTATATGTATAGCGTATGTAATAGTAAGATGTTTTTCATCGACAACGAATACGAGGACGAATTTCTAACTATGCACACTTGCGTCTAACCATTTTAGGACGAGTTGCGAGGCAAACCTGTTCTACTTAGGGCTAGCTTTCATATCAGCCCTTCCCTTCATAGCATAGCAGTCAGGATTCGTATTTCGAGCGGGGGTGTTTAACTAGGAATTATAGATATAGTAGCCAGTTTAGTTATACCCACTGAAGCAAAATCAAAAATATTCGGAGGCAAAGTTGAACGAGTATAAATCAGATACCACACCCCCAAGATATTTAGATTCAAATCACCGCTGTGAACACTTGTAAACAACTTCACGATACGGCTCTTAATGTCTGAAAAATTCACAAGCATTGCTCATTCTATTTAAGAGAATGAAAAAAACTAAGTTTAATACACGTTAACACTTAGATCATAAACAGCGCTACAAGATTGTAATCTTATGGAATCCATGACAAGTAAAATTTATTTTGAGGTAGCCTTCGTTGCTGAATGGGCTTATTATCATTGCCATGAGATGTGCCTGTTTGATAAGACGACATACTTTGTAATTTGTTGTATCGTTGAACACATTCATGACGATATGACTCTATTAGCTGTTCTTTTCCCTCACTACAAGCAGTTGATCCAGTTGCTGCTCGAGCTTGTAATTCAGGCCCTCAGTATCCCGCACTAGCAATCGTCCTCATGGCTCCCTATGAATAGAAATGGAAATATGATCTTTGATTTCCTGCGCTTTCTTTGATTTGGCAACACTAACGACAAAACTGTAAATTAGAAAAGATTGTTGTTCAAAAAGATATTAAAGAGCCTATATCTTATGTGTACATCAGCAGAGGGATAAGCCACTTTAACGACTGGAGTAGTTAAACCTTGAAAAAATTGCAGAAGCCAAAAAGTGAAAGTCAGGCTACGAAAATGTGCAACAACCCACATTAAAGATGGAGACAGCAACTAAAATGGAGCTTGGTCTAGGAGGCTCGCGTAGTTATCGCCCTTTTGTAGTTTTAGTAGCTACTCCACAGAATAAGAACACCTTTGTTTATCTCAACATCAATCTATTTCTGAGATTTATGACAAAGATCGTAGATCTCAGAAGGCTGTCAGTCAATTCCATTTTTTAACACGTGAAAGAATCTACTTAAACAGTTTGTGTAGGAGTTAGGAGTATAAATCGATAGAGGAAATGCAGAGTTAGTAGAGAGCAGTAGTTTCATAAGTTCAATCGTGTTGGAATTTGTTGGATATAGATTTTCGGGAGTGTTGCATCATAGGTAAGACCATAACCTCGTTTCCATTACAACACCTTCCCCGCGTTTTATTCGCAGTGGTTAATTATGACTTATATAAAGGTCTCATAAACATCCCGGTATGATGTATGTGATTGGCACTGTCTCTTTCGCAACAGGCTAAGCCACTAAGTTTCCTTCCTGGAGGAGGAATGGCTGTAGAAGTTAAAGTCAAGAGGGGATATTTAGGTGACATTGGCTGGCAGTTTGGTCTTAAGTAGTGGTAAGTAGTTAATATTTTCTGTACTTGCAAGCTTTGGCAGTGGCAGTGTTGTGGTACATCGAGAAGGAAGCTTTGCTTATACAACTTTGTGAAAAATGTCGTAAGTCAGTGGATATAAAGACATATGGTATTTTCTATGTGTTGAAGTTAGCTTTTACTCTTAAATAAGATCGTGATTAGAAAGATTCTTTGTTAGTTTGTTCAAAATCACGAGCAGCGTTTCCTGTATATGGTCAACCTGTTCAAACGTGTAAAGTTTCTCACTCTCTGCATGGTTTTCAGATAAAACGGACGTTTAGTAATTCTAAAATGTTAGAAAACCTCACTTTATGACACTTAAGAAATAAAACCCTGTCACAGTATCTCTTTCCCTATTAACCAACCTTGCTAACAAGAATAGCAATAAGTTATCTTCTTCATTGCTCGTGCAAATTTTACTGCCTGTCATCACGATTCGTAGCTGCACGTGCTTCATCCAACAATATGCATCGTTGGTAGTGTGACCGCTCCTAAAACGATTTATCGTTATCGTTATATGTCACGATATCGGTATCGTTGGCGGTGTGACCGGGCCTTAAGAGGCCATGAGGATTACGATCGGTTCTGTATTGTACTATGTGTAAGCTTTTCAATTTTATTCCAAGTATTTATTCGGACCTTGGATGTTGCTTTAAAGTACAGTCTAAGGATCCTATTTTGGACTTTAACGGCGAAGAAGAATCATACTTTTTTGATATAGTTGCTTCATGTACGTTAAATATGTTGGAAGCAGGGCTCGGAGGTCATCTTCTGAATTTAAGGCCAATTCATCTTGAAGAAGAAGCCATATTTGTCAAACATAAAAAGGCAGTTGGAACGAGAAAAATAACAATAGAATTTTGAAAGCGAGGCTGTAAATGATCTTGCTAGAATCATGAAGAACCAATGAAATTGATTGCCAGCGATAAAATTATATACAAGAAATAGCAACAAATCAATATCATCATGGTGGGTTCCATTTTAATGTTTCCACTTCTGAAGTTGTGTCTCCCATCTTATTGTTTTTACTTCACAATTTGCTTTGTGTCTAAAATTCGTAAATACCCCAAATTTAGCCGGATTTTGCAAAGTCAAATGATAATTTTTGGGTGCCGCACTTCTGAAAAGGTAAAGTGTCTGACATTCAACAAGAGGCAATATACTAACCATGTTTGATTATGTTTTCTGGTAATTCGGCTTCCGCTTACTCTCGAGTGCCAAATAATCAAACTCCCCCCGCTTATCAATTTTTTTGAAATTTATAACCCCCTCTCCTTATTAGGACCCCCCGTTTATTAATTTCAAGGAATTTTCCCAGTACTCAAAATGTAAATGATGACTGAAAACACTTGAATAACTTCCCGTGCAACATTTGACCCTGAAACGGTTGCTAATTAGTTAATTAGTACGATTTTTATCCTCACGTGTGCCATCCTTATTTAAAAGTTTTACAAAATGTAGACTTGAGTTAAGACCCCTCGTTTATTAACTTTAAACCGTAAGATTGACCCCCTCCGTTTATTCAGATGCCCACCCCCCGTTTATTTGGCACTCCAGAGAACTATTTTTGACCGCTGCAAATAAGAACTGTAAGGAGGGTCTCTTCAGAAGCATGGACAATGGTAAAAATAAATCAGATCCGCCTCGGTTCCTCCATGAAAAAGCCCCCTCTTGCTTGAGTCTCATCAGTTTGTACGTAGCTTGGCCACTATCTGTTGATGTGATGTTCCCACAAGATGTAAACAATGTGATTTCGTCGTTGTAAAAACCAAACGACCGTTCCATGTACAGTTCGTCGTTTTACCAGTTTATGACACAGAGATGCTTTTAGACTGGACATCACTAGTTTCACTGCTTTACTTTTTTTCTACTTACGGAAGTAAGATCTGCTATAGTATCATACCCCCTTACCCGCGCGTTACCCCTTGTGAACTAATTCTAGCTACTCTTTAATTTCGTATCTTAATCCATTATTATACTTCTTGTGACTTGGCGTATATAAGCCCCAAGATCCAGTCAGTTGAGTAAGCTGATTATCTTCAGATATGTTACTTCGCCTTGTGTACAATTCACCTTTATTCTTTTGTGTCACTGTCTGTCGGAATAAATTCGTGTTCCCGTCACTGACTTTAAACAAGGTGCATTCCGTCGATTCAAGTCAGTGTGAAGCCACAAGCCACTCGTTACACATAGGGTAACCGTTCGGTTGTACGTGGTATTCACTGACGGACTTTATTAAAAGCATCTTGGGCCTCTACACTAAGTTGTGTGGATGGATACAGACGGCAAGTTAATTACAAGAAAGAACGTTACGAAAGACCGAAAGTTGCCGTCTTCGTTGAACGAAGAAATAAACTTATATCCCATACACTGGGGGAAGATAAAACCTTTCCGTCAGTAGTAGATGTTGTAAGCAGCTATATAATTTGACACTTTACATGTTGTTTTGCACTTTTATCGGAAAAGACACCCAGTCTTTGCTTTGGGAAACTCTTAAAGATATATGTAGCAAAAGGCACCAATGCAAGTGTACAGATTAAAGGGGACGTGATGAACGGACGTGATGAACCACTACGTGTAGCTTTTGTAATGCGAATTTAAAGACAAATTTTTTGTCGAGAAAGAAAACACAGCTAGTACTAACAGTGACTCGAACATGGAGGAAAAGACTGGACCAAGCTTTCCTCTGCTATGGACCAAGCCGTGCAACGGGAACGTAATATCCATTCCTCAGCTGTTTATAATTCCAACTGCTAATGATAGTAAAGACGACGAGAAAAATTAAATAATCAGGCGACACTGACAATAGTTCATTTTAATACGTATATTACACATTTCCAAAAGTAACATCTTCAAATTTCTTTTAAATTTGTACACTGGCTTTAGCTAACACAACCCATCATTTTGTTCATTTTGAGAGCAATTTCACCCCATAAGAGTGAACTTACTTTAAGGACCACTTTTTGTTACCAGGGTAGACTTCCCTTTAATACCGTTTGTGCAAGGGCATGTTTTTTATCTTGTTCGTTGGTTACCAGAGATGTTCGTCAGGTGTGCTGGTTAACCCCAAGTGATGATAGGGGCTATAAGTGCTCTTTCTCTTTCCGACGATAAGTGACATTTAAAATGAAGTACTCTTGGGTGTCTAATAGACGTGCCCCTCCCCGCTAATTAAAGTTTTCAAAAATTCTCCACGCAGGATATTCTTATTCCAATCCCCTCCCCCTGCGCCTATTAATTTTTAAGTAATCTCCTGCCCATATCAACTTTTTGGAGGAGTTACTTTGATTTAATTTTTTACACTTATTTGTCCAGCACCCCCCCCCCCTCCTTCTATGGCATTTTTGGTCATTTTCCACATCTTTGTTTATTCCACAGCCCCCATTTCTACCCCCGTTTCTCGTGGTTTTGTTTCAGTCAACATCTAGAATGACAATGCTAAAAGGCAGAATCGACAGAACTGGAGATATTTTACAAAATCTTAGATTAAACCTCGTGTGATAAGGCCGAGGGAGTAAGTAAAGAACCGTATCTAATTCTGGGGAAAGATTTTTCTCGGCAAGGTTTTCTCTGTGAATGACAAAATGCATTGTTATTACATAATGTGGATTATCATCTTTCATGAACTTTAGTACTCCTAGCCATCATTGTTGGTGAGCCATTGGCTGCTTACGATACGACGTCGCACACCGGTATGCTATCTTCCGCGATGTATTGTTTGTATATTCTGTAAATGTCTGCAGCAGTATTTGTAGTTTTTAACGCTTCGTAAAACAACATCTCCTCCTTAAATTCCCTATTGTCTATGTAACGTACATACAGTAAGTAAGTAGAGGGGCTTTGCTGTGATGGACAGTCGATTCATCCAGCTGTACACTGAACCTCAATTTCCGAGGTTTGGATACGAGTTGCCATGAACGTGTGTCGCCATATCATCTATTCACCTGCGTACGGTATCATTACCGAGTATAACTGAATTGATAGCAGTATCCTCACTCTTACGAAGCACAGTGCGCACGAATACAGATAACGCTGGTTTGATCAAATCGATAGAATGCAGTTTTCCATACTTGGCTATCAGTAATGATATTTGGTAGCTAGCCTCCAAACCACGGTCTAGATTTGCTCTGTGTTTTTTAAACAAAGATTCCATGCGCTTTGGCCATTCTGTTTCACGTCTCACCGTCAAGTCTTTGAGTATCGAAGTGGTTTCTCAGCATAGTTTCTGTGTAGGTGCTTCACAGGCCTCATCGAATGATTACATAAGGTTTGTTCACACAACAGACACAGTAGTTATCGTTCATCGTGAGGTGCCGCAATGAAACTATATTTGAGATAGTTAAAGAAGTATTTTCTCACTGTTACTTTTACAGTTGTAGCCATCGGTCCTATTCACTGATAAGTTAGTTTTAAACAACATTTCAGTTTAAATTTTCGGAGAGTGTGGGAAGAATCAGTGTGCAAATACCCAGCTGCTCAGTGGGTAATCACATGCAAGACTGTTGCAGCCCGTGCTTAGCAACCAATCAGAGACCCGTTTTTCAGGAATTTAACCCAACCAATCAAATGAAGTCAGTATACTGCGTAGACTTCAGTGGGATGTCTCACATTACATTTCACTTCAGACAGAATGCCCATGACAAGGAAACAAACTCAGTACTTGAGGACCAAACTGAAACCTGAGTTTTCTGCAGGAACATTTGAATATGATTTGTTCTCCTAAGGAGCAATTTCCCCCTCTTTCTTGATTTATCCTTCCCAATTCCCCCATAACTACAAATTCCTCCCCAATTCCCCCTTAGCTATAAATTTCCTCCCCGTGAATTTGCTATTCCACCCTGGGGGTCCACATAGACCCCGGTTGAGAACCACCGCATTAGACGAATCAACTTGCATTTCCATAATTTAATCTGACGTCCGTTGATGTAGGCCTAAAGATATTGTCCGCATTTTACTCATTTTATCCAATTAACCCTGTGCTAGTGGTCCCTCGGCACTTTGACACACTATAACTTTATATCAGCTGATGCTATTACAAACACGTTTGGCACGTTTATAGTATCACTCTTTTCCAGCAAATTGAAAGAAACAAATTTCTAATTTGGTGTGAATAAGGTCATCTATGGCTATGAAATGTTGCGTAATATTGAAAAATTTCAAACATGTCATAAAAAGACCTTAAAACATCCTTTTTGCATTACATTTTGAATCTGTAAGGGCTTTTAGTATCTTTAGGATATTTCTGCATGGTCTGCATGATCATAGTCTCGGTAGTTTCAAAACTCATACGTTTTGGAAAATAATTTTCTAAAAGCGTTGTAATTACCAAACCTGATAAAGGGTCTAGAGTGGTTATCTCAAATATATAGCCGATTATCTTGCCAAAATATATAACATTTTTGGTGACGTAAGCAAGTTTACAAAACTTGGCGAAGTTTCCAAGTGAAAGGAAACGGGCAAGTTGCGTAAACATTTATTAGACCTGGTAAAAAGCGAAACTTTGCCACGTAAAATTTATGATAGAATTAGACCAACAGGCTCTTAACGACCTCGCATGTATGGTTTACCCAAAACACATAAGGAAAGTACACCACTTCGGCCTACTTTGTCAATGATTGACTCCTCACAGCACGTACTAGCCAAGTGGTTATCAAAAATTTTAGAACCCTTACAGAAACATTTTTCGGGAATCTGCATCATCGATTCGTTTACGTTTGCCAAAACTATGAAAAATCTAAGGATCGACCAGCAAATTCGTTGATGTGCTCGTTTGACATCAGCAGCCAATTTAGCAAGGTTTCTTTGTCTGAAACTATTGAAGCTTATGCAAACACGTTGTACAGTCGAGAAGTTCAAAGCCCTCCTTTATAACATTTTTTTCCCTGTAATATTGCACAATTAATCGCGAGCAGAGGGTGGTTATTGTAAAACGATTTTGCCTAGTTAAAACAGGTTCATTCAGAGCATCATCCTTAGCTTCCTCCATAATTTTAAGCTAAATTAGATGAAAATCGTCTTCGGATTCCAATTTTTCCAAAAAAGCAGAAACGCGATATATCAGGTATTTGCGTCTGTTGGAGTCAAATTTGTAGGCTGCATCAACTTCTATGAAGTATTTCCCACTAAGGTCTGTAGAATATTTTAGAGCTATTTGCGAGGTAAATGTTTGCATTTGCAGCACCTACAACATGCTCAAAAGTCAACAATCTTAAATACCTTTACAATGCCTTTGGTGTTGTATAGTTTGGAAAGTATCAAATAAACCGTAAAAGCTCTAGAGAAACCTGCAACTACCCAACTGCATACGACGAGACTAATGACTAACTAAAGATGAATTCACTATAAAAAGTCAGCAGACTTACTCCAATTATATTTGACAATAAAAGTCTGGGTAATGAAGATTTATGGCCATACCGAAAGTATCACTAGTAGTGCATAGGAGCTGTCTAGAGAGAATAGTGAAAAAGTCCAACAACCAAAATAATGGCGAGGCAATATGGGGAAATGGACAAGCCTCAGCCTAGAAAGGCTGAATACTGCCCTAAAAAAGAGAGAACTAGGGCAAATCTCACATGACGATGCACAATCTACCGCACGCAGAGAAGGGGTATGATGATGATAAGCCCCAAAAGATGGTCAACTTTGCTTTACTAATCCCCACCCTAATACCGAGGTATTCACCGGGTGCCTGTACTCGCTGGTTTCTATGAGGCATTCGTAAATGGTACTTATAACAACAGCAGATCCTTTACACATACTCCCAATAATTGTTGACAGAATAGTTGTAGTGTCATTTGCTACCATTACAAAGGAATCTTAATAACAGCTGCTGAGCAAGAGCCACAAAAAAATTACTGACTCAAATATTTTTTGATTTTGAAAAAGCTTTTGACACTTCCTGACTACAAAGTAACCATTATTGATAGCCCAAAGCTGCAACTATGCAAAAACGGTTAACCAATGCTTCTATCAAGATGCCAACGATATGCATTTGTTAAGGGAGGATTATGTTATGATATGATCACCTACCAATGAGACAAAACTATTCCTCCACCGCACGTGACCCTCTTGTTTGTAGACCTTTAAGGGATGGAAGATATACTTAAAGTCCGTGGGTCACCTTTCAGCTTTTTATACTCTACGTATGTACACTAGTGCCTTTTTATTAACAGAATTCCTCCACCCCTCAACGAAATCAAACACATTCCGACAGCCCTAAATTACCCAAAGGCTAGCCACAATAAATGCTATCGGCCTATCAGTCTGAAAGGCAAAGACGTCGTTTTACTTCTCCGTCATCCTTTCGAAAAGCATTATTTTGCCTGGGCGGCTCACATCTGTCATACTGAGGCTAATTGTTGCAAACCTATCTTGTGCCAAAGCTTTCCTAAACCAGGCTTTCATGCGTATGAACACCGTTTTTCTATCTAGGGAATTGAATAATGCCAACACACTATTCGCAGCAAGAGGCTTATTGTCTACTTATTTGTGTCTTATTAGTTCGTTTGTCTACAGAATATAATTACTTTGGTTAGTACTTCACATTGGTTGCTACAATATTTCCATAGTTTGTGACTCCCGCTGAGGTATTGATCGTTATTGCACAGTTCCCAGTTTGACGCTTCTGGACAAGCTTAAAGACATTTTCGTAAACAGTTTGGAGTTCAAAAGAACGAAAACATATCGCTGAAGAACAGCACTGATCTTCAGTTAATTTCACAAAATTCAGTGTTAACTGTAACATCTCTGAATGATAAGAGTAAAAATCTAGTACGCTGAAGTAGGCTGGGTACAAATATATTTTTTCACATTCCACTAAGGTGCCTTTGATCGTCGTGTGGAAAGGGGTGTTTCATGTCGATATGCGTATCTTGCTGTGAATGTGACACAATGTTTGTCGCAATCAATTTTAATTTTGATAAAGCTGAAAAGTAGTCACGGAAAAAATTGAGATTTAGCAAATCTTAGGGGGGTGTGCCCCCCTCTGCCGCACCTATTCCCCCGTCCCTGCAAGTGTATCCAACTCTACTCTCAAAGGCCAGTTTTCAGTGTTTTCACTATAAATTAAAACTGAACATCGTTACATAGTAATTTTTCATGGCATACAACAATACTGGAAGACAGCATAATTTGCAGCAACATGTTACGACGTATACGTAACCTGCCATTTGGCACTTATATCAAAGTTTACCAAAAAAAGGGAAAAGAATCATACCCAAAGCACGCGGATATTCTTCCTTACGCTCGCATGCCCAAAGATCGTTCCAGCAGCAATGCTAAGTGCAAAAAGTAAGTAAAAGGCAATCACAATATTTGGTTCTACTATCAGGAGAAAGTAAACAACGATGTACCGTATTCCTCACATAAACGCCGCAGCGTTTATTACAAACCCAAGGTTTTAGGCACGGCGTTAAATAGAGTGCGGCGTTTAATATAGGGCGATGTTGGTTAGAAAATGAACAATGAACAAAAGTTAAGGCAAAACTTCAACATGACAAATTATTAAAGCATAAAGAGCAGAATTTGTTGATGGAAAACATGTAAACCTCGTGTAAACTATTTCTCTTTTCCTTTTTGGTCTGTTTCCAAATAAATGCCAATAATCTTCAAGATGGGGCGTTTATTAGAGGGCGGGGTTTACAAGAAATGTTTGGCGTTTAATAGAGGGCGACGTTTATAAGAGGTCGGCGTTTATTGGAGGAACGGTAATAATTTGTCTTTCACTTCTTCTTAATCTAATCCGGCAACCGAGCTCCTACGTACTGATGCGGCTTTCGCAAAACTCGTTTTTAATTCCATTAGTACACTCTTGGGCTAATACTCACTACATGTATGGCTAAAGATCAACTTTAATTTCCATCAGGAAATGAAATGAAATTACGTTCCTTTTGATGACTGACCCTATTGCATATGAAAGGGACTGCAGATTGGAAGGCAAGTTGAATGTCGGAGAACAACAAATTTGTGGCGGCACTGGCGTTGCTGGTCAATCTGTGTGCGTTGCGAGCAAAGGAAGTCCTTTAATGGTAAGTCATGGAGGTAGGCTTACCTTATTATAGAAAATTAACGAAGCCCTAAATTAACGATACTTAAATTAACGCGAATCAAATTAACGCGGTTTGCCAAAGGCGCACAGAAATAAACGCGGTACCGTCAAACTAGGATACATGATGCATCTAATGAACACAGAAATAAACCAAGTTTAAATACATTCCGATTGTTCTCTACCCAGAACCTGTATTACGGCCTGGAAATTTACTTGACTTCTAATAAACGGGTATTTTATTAACGCGGATTTTTAAAAACCGAGTTAATTAAGTGCCGCGTTAATTTCCTGGAATAAGAAACCTTATGATGTATTCTTCATAAGCGAATCAACCTCGGGAATGTTAAGGGTACAGCGAGAGCTTAATTGTCTTAGAAAATGATTGGGCGTCACTGTCTTAGTTCGCTATACTTATACTAGTTTTTCTACAAGAAGAGAGGATTTGAAATGTTAGTTTTGAAAAGAACACTAGAGAAATAGAAAAGCTTGACATGCTTTTCTATTTCTCTAGTGTCCTTTTCAAAACTAACATTTCAAATCCTCTCTTCTCGTTGATACTTTCTAACTTTAATGGGCTTTGGACTGACGACGGGCCGGATGGCAGTTCTTCCTTGGTCAAGTCACATGGCGCAGAGAGGCTGGCCTCCAATTGCGTTGAGCTGGATGTCGATGCCCACCAGTGGATGATTGGAAGCTAATGTGGCGACTAGAGAAATAAAAGTATGTTAACATCGGAGGTCACCTAGCTTAGTTGGTAGAGCGTACGCTGCGAAATCGTGGGTCACGGGTTAGCTCCCCGGTGGTGACATGCTTTCCTATTTCTCTAGTGTTCTTTTCAAATCTAAATTTTCTATCGTATCTTTAAAACGCCGTATCTAAACGCCTCCTCACTTTACACATTTGTAAAATACTAAAGTGCATATCTTGTTTAACCCATTCATGACCATGTCTGAAATTTCATCTCAAAGTTCTTTCTTATAACTATTGTCATTAGTAAGTAATATTACAAACATTGGTTCCTCCAACTTTTTCACATTTGAGGCGTGGTTTTCAAAATTGTGAACGTCACATATATAGGACACTGGGTACGATTGGGTGCACGTTGTTTCGTGTGTTAAGAAGTATTATACCTGATTTATTTTCAATTAAGTCATATTAACTTGCAATTGAAACATTTCTTGTGATGTTTTTGTGATGATTCAGATACTTCACATGGTATTCATAGCAGACTTCTTTCAATTTTTTATTTAACAAATTACATTTTACGACTTTGACACTATATAAGCAGGTGATATTTGGTTTCAGGTACACATATGAAAAATCTGGAAAAAACAATGTATGTCACAAAATAAAAATTTCATCAGCTTTATTTTAAATGTCTGAAGGTTGCTCATTCGGGTCATCTTTCTGATGGGACGGCTAAAATTCACATTTAATGGTAATATTTCCTTTGCAGAGTTTGATCACTATGGAAAACATCGCTGGGGGCCTATCAATACCATATGATAATACTTTCACGCATTAACAAAGAAAAGCTGAAAAACATTTGACATTTCACACAAATCACCTTCGCCTTTGCACCACAATTGGCAAACCCTCTTTGTGTTGGGTTACTTTAAGGTTAATGAGAAACACTGTCCAGTCTCATGGAATCGTTTGCTGAGCGAGGATTACTTTAGTTGATCAAACCCAATGCCCGTAGAACTTCGGTTTTACGGGCATTTTCTATAGTTTATTGTCGTAAAGGCCGTCAGTACGTTTTACTGGTTCAATCTCACCACTCCGGTGGTTGTAATGAATAATGTTGTCGGTTGGGACGTGATTGTTTTCGTCATCGCCGCCATCGATTAGATCAATTAAAAACACCAGGGTACGCCAGCATAGACTAAGTACACCGGTAATTAGTGCCGTAATCAATAAACAAAGCGCTTTGATCCATCTCATCGCGTTAGGTACCTTTTGCCGGGCGTTTAAAAACACAGGTAAGTTTAGCGCTACCTTTGGCGCAATTTACGAGTTCCCACTGCTGTTGACCTAACTTATTCAGTGTTTGGGTCAGTGCACCATCATTGCCGAGCAAGGGGTAGGTTTTGACCAGGTATTCCCAAGTTTGTCCCGCATTTGCCGTGGTGGACAAAAGCAATATTGCTATTAGGTAAGAAATACGGAAAGAGTTATTGGTAAACATCCATTGTTCTCCTTAAAGGTTGGAGCCCATTTAGGGATGTTTAATTATACTGTATTTAGCAATGGAAAAGAGGTATTAGGGCGACATTTTTGATGGTCAGGTATCAATATGATCGCGTAAAGCGCTCCAGATGAGATGAAGATCGAGGCTGGTCTCGTCTGCTAGTTTTAGAAAACGCTCACGTTCATCCAGTTGCTTGTGGTGTAACCAGGTCTTCCAGACCAAATGGTCGGTCTCTTCATCACATAAAGGAGGTCTGCCGCTGCCTGCGCCTCGAATATTAAGAATATTTCGGCGACGGGAAAACTCAGAAGCATGCATGCCGAATAGCCGACGCATAAGAACCAATGGTGCGCCATGAAAAAGATAAATATCTTCTAACTCACGCTCTTCGCGTTTGTCTTCCAACTCTTTTAGCTGTCTTGTCAGTGCTTTTTCATCTACGCCCACTTTGAGAAAGTAGCGAGCGCGGTTTATAAGCGATTTTTGTTCGGTGAGATTAAGTTTGGATAGCGTGGTGAGTAGTTCATCGGAAAGCGTTTGCGTTTCAAAATGAATAGAGTGAAGAGACTCTAGGGATGACATCATTGTTTTAGCTGCAGAGCGACACATCTTATCCTCAAAATTAGCCATAAATCGTAACTCCATCGTTCCCTGACGGTTGGTCAGTCCATGTTGTTCGGTAGCAATTCCATACTATTGACAACGAAGAAAAATAACGTTGAGAAACTTTTCAAAAATGGAAGAAAGTTTCTGTAAAACAATGTGTTAGAACCTAGGTTTAGAGGCATAGGTTTGATGAATAGCAGGCGGCTATTACTATGAAAACGTGGGCACGAAAGGCTTGTTGTTATCAGATACTATGTTGATTCCTAAAAAGTTTTATTCTGAACGGTAAGAAAGAATATGGATTAGAACTGGCGCGAGTAGGACGATAGTAGCTTATCCACTGTGAGATATGCCGCCTTGTGATGCGCCTGATTCAGATTGTTAAGTACACCTTTTGCCTTGTCAGTATGATTTTAACGAGCTTATTTGCTCTTTCTCTGTCGAGCGTGGCGTTCAGTGATGTAGTGATAGGGAATGGGCTAAGTAAAAATTTGCTGGCGGCGGGTTTGTTTATCTTGATCGGATGCTGTATCGATTTTGGTAAATATTTATTTTGGTCCGAAAGACAGCGTAGTCATTATTATGGGGTTATGGCTATAGTTCTCACAGGGTTTTCGTTATTGGCTAGTTGCGCATTTTTCCTTAAAAGCCAGCTCGTAATGATCAATAAAATATTTGTTTGGAAATTTCGAGAAAGGAGGTCAATCTTACACAAGGGACATTGTGCTTGGTTTAGTCTTTCAACACCTTTTTTCTTTCTTGCTTTTGTAGTATATTTATATGTTTCAAGTACATATGTAGCTACCAAAAAGATACAAACTTTAAGATCATGCAGTTTTATCTGGCCTTACCATAGCTTCCCTACTTCATGGAGACTTACACTTTCATTTCTGTATGTATGGGCTCTTATTTTGTTGCTTTTTCATCAGACATAGATCTATTATTTTTTCACCTGTACCTGAAGATAATTTAAGCACTTGAACTGCCCAGAACTTGACCATCCACCATCATCCTCTTCATATTGCTGTTGTTGACGTCTTTGTCTGTTACAAGCTGTTACACTTCTCACATTTCTGTACTGCTCTCCAGTTCCTACAACACACTCCCTCACTCCAGAACACTTACAAAGTTGCCCTTTCCTTGACTAACAACATATTACTAACGAATCCGACTTGACTAGCAACTAATTCAAATACCTTTCCATTAAGAGTTTCATATGTCCCTTCTCCCACTGGTTTCAAGATATGTGTTGAAAAATTGTCAATGTTGTAACTTGATCTCCCTGTGCTCCCTTTCCTGGGAATACATATCTGTTGAAATGAGATGAGGTTAAACTTCAATGCAATGACATTAAAGCATTTTCAAATAAGACACTTTAAGATTCCGTAAGATCGCTCTTTCATCAGATTAATATATACATTTAACAAGTAAGTGTAATGTTGCATAGCACTTTACTGCTAGTACTACAATGATTTCTACTACTAATACTACCAATATCACTAAATGTACATCATATACTGGGACATAACTCTTGAAACATGGCAGACGGTTTCTGTATTTTTCATAACTTTAACTGCATGTTTATCGTGCAAATTATCTGCTTGCCTTTCACAACACAGTTCCTCTCCAAAGGAAGCTGTCCAAACATCTTTGTAGACATGATGCCATGTAATAAATTCTAGGAATCCAAACTTGTACAAGCAAAAATCTTGTGAATGAAAAAATAGTGTCATACTTCTCTCATATTTATTTGATGATCTATTTCCCAAATTTTTGGTGCATATGATCTTTTTTGGCCAAATTGGAAAATTTTTGGTCCCTTTTTTTGTAGCCCATGGGCTTAAATCCAGATCACTTTTTGAAAGACAAAAAATGACTCAACATTAAGAATCTGCTTTTAAGACCATGGGCTTAAAAACAGGGTAATAGGGTACTACTACTACTACTACTACCTCTACTACTACTACTACTACTACTACTGCTACTACTACTACTGATATCGCTATTACCACTACTTACATAGCCCCTACATACTGCATACCGCTACTCTTTGTCAGGCTATGTGTCAACATTTTGTGTGTAACAATTTAGACACATCCATAGCTGTTTAGAGAGGGAGGGAGTCTGTGCAGTTTTTAAATCAGAGACAATGCCGAGATCACAACTAGTGAGACCAAAGCACCTGGCAGATCCCTCAAGGAAAGATGAGGTAGTATACAAGATCCCCTGTGAATGCGGAGACATGTACATTGGAGAAACTGGAAGGGCAGTGAAAGAGAGGATCAAGAAACATGATCAAGATCTGCACCTGGACAGCATGCAAAAGTCTGCTGTTTCAGAACATGCACAGGATACTGGCCACTGCCCACATGTCAATAATTTTTAAGGATAGGAAGTGAGAAAGATATTTAGTATTATGTATAAATGAACAAAAATTCTTTAAAAATTGTAAGCAATATCATAATTTTGATTCGGTAAATGAATAGATCTAAAACTAATATTCACAGTGATAAAAGGTATCTATCCGTTTGGTGCAAGCTACAGGAGGAGGGTTGTCGCAATATCCCATGTTTCAGAGGGAACATAAACCTTAATTGGTTATAGTTTTGTATGAGCCTCAAAAAACTTATTTTAGATAAAACCTACTTCTTTTTTATTTTAGATTCCAGAATTTCTTATTTTTACAGCGGTTAGCTGTTTGAAATTTCAAAAGTATCCCCCCGTCACCGTTTGAAAGGAAAATGTGTGCCCCCAAACGGTTGAAGAATTCATGACACAAGACTTTGACTGCAATAATTCTGTTATATAGCATATACTGTTTTTACTGTTTTTGGCCTGTAAAGTTCGCTTTCATTGAATTTCAATTCTATTGATGCGCGAATGAATGCCTTTGATTGTAATATTTTTTTTTAAGGACATTTTTAGACAAACCAATTACTTTTATTGTTGATTCCAAATATGTCACATTTTACATGTTTGTACTAAGTTTTGAGATATTGATAAGTCCCGCATTAACAAGACGTCCCTGCTGTACCCAAATCAGAAAAGTGTATCTGCCTCTTTTTTTCTTCAAAAACTATGCTATGGAGTTAAAAGGGTCTGGTGGATGATCAACCACTGGTAGTGCCTGCAGAAGCAAATGTACTGCTTTGGAGGTAGGTAGATTTACTACGAAGTGTTTTCTTGCCTCTAGTTCTGGTATAAACACATAAGGTAGGGGGTTCAAACCTGTACACAATCAACTATCAAATTTAACGATTTTTCCTATAATTTTAAAGGTTTTGAATGTATTTCGCCTGTTTTTTGTTTTACTTTTTAATTCGAGCCCAGCTAAATGACCCACCTGACTCTGAAATAAATTTCTGGGTTATATTAGTTCAAACATAACCTTATTTGAGCGTGCGCACTATATACGAAAATGAAGCCAAACAATCGTTGTTTAATTTAACTACACAGAGGCATTTTGGCAGATTTTGTTCAACTATCTGAGCTCTATGGAATAAGTACATCAGACCGTTTCGTTTCCTTGGGCCCAGTGGTCTAATATTTTATATATGATACAACTTCCGTCTCTTCTGTCTTGATTTTGATTTGTGCTTCTTCACTTATGGGATAATGTGAAGACAAAGCCTGGTGGGTAGTCAGTTATCAAGACCCATTAGGTCCTATGTCTCCCCAAGTTCGAGGAAACTCTTGCCTACAAACTCTATGATGGTGTTTGCAGCTTACTTTTACCAAGAGTAAATTGGATAGTTGGAATTTTATGTATATCCTGGTTCTTTATCCACATATGTCATTCTTATGACGCTCCCAATCCAGGAAATGAGACCGCGGTTGTTGCTGCAGAGGAGACCCTAGGGGAGCTGGGACTTAGTAGGTAAAGGCTTGGTAATTGAGTCAGGTAGTTCCCCTCTGGACCCATTGATAGAGGCTGATGTTACTCCGGAACTTAAATGATACTAGTTTCATGTGTTGTGTGCTTATATCCAGACAGAGTTTCAGTGTCTCTGTGAGGAACAGGCCTTGACCTGGTTTGAAGAAATAGATATGGTATCTTGTTCAAAGGTCTTTTCGGCCAGATTTTTTGAGAAGAAGAAAATAACCTTAGAATACAAGATCAAATATTGTCGTGGAAATGCCAAAAGCTTAGTAAATCGTTTATTTTTTATTGGATTATCTCTTCACAGAAGCTTTATGAATACGGAAATTCTCTTTAGCATAATTTTCCATGACCCTCGGCATCCATCCTTTGGTACCAGGCTTCAAAACATTTTCGACCGGTTTTCACTGCGATCCCCATCGACCCCATTGTTTGGCTTCCAAATTCTGGGGTCGGTTCAATCATGAGCATGGGTTTCTCAGAAAATCGCAATTTCGCTTAGCTGACCAAGGGGATGGCATAGTGAATGAGAGACTGATCCGAGTCGGGAATGTATTCGGGGCCATAAAACTCAAGATCAGCCGCATAACTGTGCTCCGCACCGGATTGCAACAACCAATTGGCGTAGATGTAATTCACCGTATGCTCCAGCAATTCGGGTTTCCCCTTGTGCGTAAACTTCGCATAGGTAGTTTTTGGTAGATGGACCGCTACCATCTCTTCAGGCACAGTCTCAGTGTTCGTTACTTCAAGCGCTGCATAGTATTCCAAATAGTCTGATTGTTCTTTGGTTTGACGCACAATTCCGTAGGCAATATCGCCAACCGTATTTTTCACCTCGGCCATTCTCGGAATAAAAGCCGCCCAAAGGTCCGGTAATTTATTGCCAATATTGTTTTTTTCCGAGTCTGGACCATAAAAACTGGTGGGTAGCCCCAGAAAAGACCGCTTTTCCAGGGTAAGTATTTCTGGTGTTAAGGCCAGGTTCTCGTTGACATGCGCCAAGTAGTCACCATCCAATTTAATTTTCTTCAAAAATAGCTTGTCCTCGCCTACTTTGCGGAATTGGTTGGGCGTCATGCCGAACATCTTCTTAAATGCACGGGTAAAACTCTCCTGAGTATCGTAGCCAGCATCGCCAGCAATATCGATTATGCGATCCTTGCTGTGTAACAGCCGATCCAGAGCATGCGCCATGCGACGGCAACGGATGTAGGTTTTCACTGTTTCTTTGGTCAGTGCTTTGAAAATGCGCTGAAAATGCCACTGACTGATGGCCGCTGCTTTCGCCACCTGAGCGCTGGTAATATCCTCGTGTAGGTGGGCTTCAATATAGTCAATGGCATTCTGGATCCGGTGAAGGTATTTCATGATTAAGGCGTCTCAAAAAATCCGGTCATGCTCAGCAATTTACCCTGATCATTATAGGTCCCATAACTGATCCCTTCACCAAGCCTTTGCTTTTTTTCATTGTACATATGCCATTGGGCAATGCTTCGGCCGTGGTGGGCGAGAAACCATTGGGTCTCAAAATGGCCTCCCGGTACTTGCCGATGAAATTCCACCATGTAGTCGAGAAGCTGCTGCCATCCGGTAGTTTGAACTAGAGGATCGGTATACTGGCAGGTTAGATCCAAAGACTGTTCAAATAATTGCAACTTCTCCTCTTGAGAACCCACCTGCCAAGACTTGGCATAGCATTCCCAGATTTGACGATAATCGTGCTTCATTTGCTTATCTCCTTTTGCATAATGAAGCCATCTTAAGGTGACCAATTCTTCTTTTTTTGATATTTCGTGCGAAATTTCTCCTATAGGACAAAAGAACTTGAGAATCGTCCTTCTATCTAACAGCAACCTATCATTGCAGCAGGGAAGACAAGGGTCACGGTTCCATCTCAGGCCGAGGATGGTATAATCGGCGTGCCTGAAAAATCCTAAAAGAAACGTAAACATCCAGATCAACACTGGGGGTTTTGCCATTCTCTAGGTCAGAGAAAGAACCCTCTTAAATACTTGCTCATTAATCGATTGCATCGCTTCCATTCGCGCAGCTTCAAAAACCAGACGTGTGAACCTTTCCGTCCGGTTCCATGCGGAATACAGCGCTAATCATGCCCAAATTGACCTTTCATAGAGATGCCATAGATACGGAATCACAATGATACCTGACTTCTTTGACTTTGATTCTCTTTTTTAGATTTTTTCAAGATAAACGTGTAACTTTGTTGAAAACATATCGTACGTAACAACATATTGACGGAATGAAGACGGTTCTAGTCACTTGTAAAACTAGTTTGTTCACAGGACTTACTGATCCCAGTCACGTCAATGAGCCAGTTTCACAAAAGAAACACAATCATAACAATTATGAAAATACATTTCGGAGATGCGCAGTCCAACCGTCAATATTCCCCGGAATCAAGAGAGATTACATATTAATTTCTACTTTCACCCCCCTTTCTTGGTACTAATCCATTATTTCTCTGAAGACTCAATAAGAGTTGTGATGTTTTTACATTACAATTCGCTCTTTGAGGCATCTGCCCCCCCCCCATCCTAACAAAAAAAATTATCAGAGAATTCTAATGTTGAGGTTTCAAGCTCTCATTCACAAAAATGAAAGTGGTGCTAAGCTGAGAGACAAAAGTGGGGTTGCCAAACATATTCACTGCAGGAGGCGTGTTTTTATCTTTAGATTAGGATCTACTCGGAATTCGGGGTTTTCTCAGACAACTTGGATGATGCTGTTTTAAGTCTCGTTTTGAAGCTACACATGACAATGCTTGCTGTCAAAGTCGCCACCAGCTAGCATGACCGTGTTTAGGACGGACCTTTTCCAACGTGTAGACAAAAGGATGTAGTCTATTAAGTTCTTAGTTTTTCCATCCAAGGAGCCCCAGGATGTCTTACAACGAGTTTTGTGGTTGAACATTGTGTTTTTAATGACTAAATCGCTGTCTCTGCAGAATTCAATAAGGCATTCTCCTCTTTTGTTCATTTTTCCATGGCCAAATTTGCCCATTACATCTTCGTGTCCTGTGTATTTGTTCCCGGTTGATGGCGTTGAAGTCACCAAAGACAAGGATTATGTCTATTTTAGTGACAGAACCAACTAGACTTTGATGCTAGAGATATAAGTTTGGAGACTCTTTGTCACCTCTGCTGGAATCCAGAGCGCATACTTGGATAATTGTGAGGTTGGTAGGTGAAATTTTAAGGCGGATCAAGATAAGCCTTTCCGAGAAAGGGGTTACAGTGATTAGGAATTCTTCGGGCTTATTAGACAGTAGGAAACCTACACCTTTTTGATGTTTGCCATCATCACGTCAGGAGAGTAGAGGGGTGACATATCGGTGTTTCTCTTCACCAGTGACTGGAAGATGGGTTTCGGCTAGACCAATAACGTCCCAGCTGAACTGTTTCATCTCTCTTAGGAGTAAGTCCATTTTTCCTTATTTGGCGAGGGTTCTAGTGCTCAAAATACCTATTGACATAGTTATTTTTGGAGAAACAATGGCCACCAGGGTTAGTGTTGTCAAGGTAGAAATATTCACATGATTCACAGTCGTCAGCTGCCCCTAACGCGATAGCTCTTAACGCATGGCCACCGTCTGTTACCCCGAACACGGTAGCCCTGGTTCTAATATTTGATCTCTTGTTCATATTCATCAACAAAAGTAAAGAAGGGGTTTCTTGGCTGGCTTCGGGACAGCGGTAAGCCATTCCTCTCTGCCCTTAGCAGAGGCCGACTGTATACCGATATGCAATACCGATAGTGTGCCCTTTGGCGTCCAGCAACACCAGCACTTTATCCCAGTGCTGGGGACAAGTTCACTGAAGGGACGTATCCATACACCAATGGGCCCTGCCCGGTGCATATCAGAGCGTCTTCCTCCTCCGTCTTAATTTTTGACCCCCAAACGTGAGTACTCCTTCAATGGTGGTGTTTTCAATGAGATTGGTACCAAATAGGTTGGAGAAGCGAACACCGTGCTCCTCGTTCGCATTGCCAGCGTTGCGCACCGTCGAGTTGGTCATGGTGAAGTTGGTAACGGACGTGCCGTTAATGCCGTGACTTCCGGCGCCGTCAATGGTAGCGCTGGTTAACGTAACACCCGTAGACGTGTTCATTTCGACACCGTTATCGCCGCTGGTGGTGATATTCATTTCTACCAGCGTCACATTATTGGCCGACGTCAAGAGGACGCCGTCGGTGGTGCCGGTGATGGTCCCGCCGCTATTGTTTGCGCCGGTGCCTAGAACGCGGAACCGGCCGATCCCGGTGTTGTTCATCAGAACACCGTTGGTACCGCCAGACGCGGCCACACGCTGCAGGTTCACGCCACCGGTGACGCCGTTCCCTCCCATGGTCGTATTGGTGAAACTGACGCCAATCCCGTTGGTGACATCAACCGTACTGGTCGTGCCCGACACTTCAACGGTGCCGCCGCCGTTGCCGAAAATACCGGTGCCGGTGGTGGTAT
>JAAAKM020073195.1:24652775-24740275 GCA_010016025.2 Alatinidae sp. Z8VKAUB7J3
TTAAAGTTGATGTCCGTATTGACGTGGTTGTTACTGAGGTTAATGGCGGTATTGGTGGTGGTATCCAAATCGAGCGTACCGCCAAAATTGATGGTTTTGGCATTGGCGCTGGTGTTGTTTTGAACCGAAATACCCGTACCGGAATCGGTAATGGCCCCGTTCAAGTCCACGGTGCCACCGGTTCGACCTTGGATTAAGACGGAGCGTCCGGCCGTATTGCCGATCGTACCTGAGTAGGTTATGCCAGCCCCTCCGCCGTTGACGTCGATACCCGTTCCAGTCGATCCGCTGATATCACCGCCGCTAATGGTCACAGTCCCCGAATTACCGTTAAGTAGTATCCCTTGGTTGGTAGTGTTATCGATATCCACCGAGCCAAAAGTAAAGGTGGCGCTGTTGCTATCGAGGTCAATACCAATCCCTGGACTGTTAAGGGATGTAATGCTGTTGAAATTAAAAGTACCGGCGGTATTCGTGGCATCAATGCCAGGCCCGTTGGTCGTATTGATGGATGGTGTAGCGCCACCGCCGCTATTAATGTTTAGCGTGCCCGTATTGTTGGCGAATAAACCAGCACCGCCGGTATTGACCACCTGCATGTCGGTGATGGTCAACGAACCGGTATTCGTGTTCAGGTTGACTCCAGCGCCAGCGCTATTGGCAGCGGTCACTCCGGTAAAGGTACCTGACAGCATGGTCGTGGTGTTCGCGATATTCAAGGCAACACCTCCGGTACCTCCGGAAGTTACGACGACGGCTGTGGTGAAACTCAAGTTAGCCTGAGTGTCCAGTGAAATACCATTTTGGTTGGTGGCATTGACATCCAAATTGGTAAAGGAAATCGCGGAGCCGGCATTGGCCGTTCCCAAAACACCAGGACCACTCGTATTGTCAATATCCAAGCTGTTGTTGAAGTTGATGGTGGCATTGTTGTTGGTGAGGGAAATACCTCCGGCATTGTCGTCAATTGCCCCACCCGCAATGGTAACCGTGTTGGTGGTATTTGCATTAATTCTGACGGAATTTCCGGCGACATTTTGTAACCCGGTCGTGCCGTCAAGCGTGATATTGGTCGTGCCGGTGTTGGTGTCGAGATCGATACCAATGCCGGTCGCATTTTGAATGGCCAGATCGCTAAAGGTGAAGGTGCCCGCACTGTTAGACAGGGCAATTCCTCGTCCGCCGGCGCCCGTAATATCCACGGCACCGCTGAAAGTCGCGCTACTGGTACCAAAGTACAGATTAACTCAGTTTCACCAAAAATGTCAGTTATGACCTTTAGGTGTAACAGTGATGATTTGGTTTGAGATGGGGGTCAGTGGTGTGACATTGCCACAGCTGCCTGGAGTCTTAAAGATGCAATTAAAGGTTAAAGATGTTAGGCAAGAGGTTTAAGGTTAGAGGTTAAAGATGCAATATCCGAATTTCATATGCTGGCTTTAGGCGGAAAACGCTTTTCTTGAGGTGTGGCTGTATTTTTTTTGAATAGGAATTTAAATTCATGTAAATCTCAACTGTCAATATGGATATGTTTTTTTAATTATTTCTACTCAGTATTAGCGGTGGCTTGATCTAGTTTGGTCCTATCTCCTACTCTGCCTTATCTTTTACATTCCTTTACCTCCTTCTGCCAAATAGACCTAGAGGCCTCTAATTTCTAAGCTAGCTACATGGCCCTGTGTATCTCCTCCTTCATTAGTTGAGTCGACAGCAGATAAATCTATGCGTATATATTAAAGGAAAAATCCCTCTTAAAAGACTGTTACATTGAGAAATCAAGAAAAATGCCAACACGAAATGTGAAAAGACAAAGAAAAACAAAACAACGCGGAGATTTGTCTAAAGTTTTCGGATTTTTCGCTAATTGTAAGTATTGGTGAGTGACTCTGATTCTTTGACTCGCCTTTGGTGTTAAATTTTTGGTTTTACTTCTTCTAATTTTGGCTTTTATTGAATTTTATTCATCTTTTAATTTTGGCTTTTCATTGGATTTTATTAGTTTGTTTTTTTAGGTCGACTTTCCGCGTTATTTTGGTTTTCTTTTGTCTTTTCACATTTTTCAGTATTTTCCTTGATTTTTTTTGTTCGCACTGAAGAAGAGAGGTGACCGTCCTCCCGAAATATTCACTTTGTTTTTTTTTTCAGTATTTTCGTTTGGCCAAAAACTCATTTTAATCGTTTTCTTTCTTTATAGTTCTAGACTTTCAGTGTATCTTCCATACAATATTTGGGCAGTGGGGGATAAAATGCTTTACAAGGGTCAAGTATAAAATATTAAATGTAATACAATATTAATATTAAATTCAACAATATTAAATATAAACAAACAAATGTTCAAAATTATTATTCTTGCAACGAAACAAGTATTTGGTTTGGTCGGTCGACAACAGTATGTGACTAAAATGCTAGTAATGTTGTCTTTTTTGTTGTTGTTTTTTTTTGTCTAAACTACCGTCTATAGTAAAGACTGACAATTTTTCACGTGACAAAAAGGTTTAACTGAGTTACTGTCATTGAAAAAAAAATACAGTCAATACAGAGGGGCAGGGGTAGCTTTCTAAGGGTTAGGGCTTTTTTTTTAATGTACTGCTGATTAATTGCATTTGAATAAAATGAACAAAAAATCTTTTTTTTTAATTTGTTCTTTTCTTTTGAAGGCCTGTGTATCGGTGCAAGTTTCTACCTGATTCAACTAAATTGGCGTCGTTTTCTGATGATAGAACCGCCTGTATTTGGGACTTACCAACTGAAACCCAACTTAATAAATTTGAAGGTCATACGGTAAGTGTCTTTTAAACTAATATATTCAACTTGCTTGTAACACAGAGGACTCATATTATTAAAATATGATGTATAGAAAAGCAAAATATCTGAGGAGTTAATTATTTTAAAGCCTCTTTTTATGGGTGTGGAAAAGAGCCTTTTTAGAAAGGTCATCAGAGGTACTCCAATTAAGCATGACTCGCAAAAAAAAGGTTGTCTAATAAATTAGTAAACTATCATCTACACTCTATAAAATTGCATTTACTGGATATATTCCTATAAACCCTATTTACAATAACCAAAAATTAAAGGATTTAAACAACATTTCTCTTCAGTTTCAATTAAGATTATCAGACTACACTTTTAATGAAAGTTAGGTCACAAGATAAGCTAATTCAATCACTTAACAGAGAATTCTTGTCCAATCTAATTGGTGAATAGTCTTACATTTATTCTGGCTAGTTTTTTGGTTTATTTGGTCCAGTGTTTGTTTTGATCAGTTAAGAATTAATTCAAAAGATTAGTTTTCCTTCTTTTTTTGAGTACTGAAAACAGCTGGGCGAAAGTCCCTGACGAAATATCTGCCTCTATCATTTTCGCTTCTTTTTCTGTCCACTGGCTGACATTACCCACATTTTTTTCGGTTATTTAATTTATTTTTTTTGTCATAGGTCAATCCTGCTTGTAGCCCTTTCTGTTTTTAACAGTTCACACAACTAATGTAATTTTATTTCAGCTAATATTTCACCGTTTAAAATTATAATTACCTGTACTATAATACACATTATCGTTCTGATTAAGTTAGACGGACGGCCTTTTAAACTGGGGAACACACCTATGTACAAAACAAAATTATATCTAATCCTTTTTCTGCTGGCCTCTTCGCACTTTTGTCCTCTGAAAATTGCAAGGCGTCATAAAATATTTCATTGAAATATGTAAAATACCGGTGAAATGCGTAAAATACCAATAAAATACGTAAAAAAGGAAGAATACCAATTTAAGCGGGTCCGTAAAATTACGGTAAAGTACCCAATTTTACCGTGACTAATTTTACCAGTTACAATACTAGTCAAATATAAAGCAAAAGTAACCAAGAAGTATTAAATATAAATACATCAACTACAGATTTCACAAATAATATTGATTTTAATATGGTAATTTTACATCATAAGGATAAGCAAATTATTACTTCGTAATATGCAGAATAATTGTACCTAAAACATTTTGCGTGCGAACCCGTAATACTTTACCCCCTCCCCCCTAATGTGCAAATATACAGCTCAAATTTGTTTCTAAAGTATTATATTCTTATCATATTTAAGTATATTTCATTAGGATTAACCAAGGCCGTATCCAGGGGAATTTGGGGCTTTGAACCTCCACCCCCTCCCAAAAAATGTTTGTCTGACTCGTAAAAACGGAACAAAAATGGATATAAACAATTTTCTTGTGCGTTTCTTGAGGTTATTTTCATGTAATATAAACTTTTAAAGTGGCTTATTTAATTGGAAATTAAAAGTTACTGTTCCCTTTTTAACAGTCAACAGTAATTGGAGGGCAAGCAGCTCTCCTCCATAGCCCATTGATTCTCCAAACGTTTCATACTAGCTGACTTAATCTTTTTTTCTTTGATTTTACTTCCTGGATACTGTCAAATTGCGTTTTAGACGGTTATCAATAAATGTTTCCCTGATTGGTAGGTATTCCCAATAACCAGCAAGAGAGGCAGCTTTACTTTTTATGTGTTTATAAGTTTGTAGTTAGTCCTTGCCCAAGTTCACGAATGTCAAAGTTCAAATGAGATAGTTAAGAGTTCAAGATCATGTCCACATTCAAGACTGTGTTGGTCTGATCCTTTGGTATATTAAATAAAAAAAACAAGTTTTTTTAATTGAAAGTAAGGAGCGACATTAAAACTTAAAACGAACAGAAATTACTCCGTATATGAAAGGGGCTTTTCCTCGTCAGCGCCCCACTCTTTACGCTAAAGTTTGACTCTTTCTCTTAACTCTACTTTTTAAAACAGTAAAAAACTTTAGCGTAAAGAGTGGGATATAGCCCATGCCCCTTGACTATCCGGATGTGGACCCCTCTTCCCCCGAATAAAAATGCTGGAGCTACGCCTCTGATCATGAACTACATTCGATATTCTGGGATTGAAAATTACCAGTCAAATAGCCTTAGACTGCCACATATTGCTGATTCTAAAAGATCAGAAAATGTCTGCATTTCACTTCTCAGGGAAGAAGTCCTCATGGCGATAAGTACAAGATTTGCCAATTGTAGATGTGTCTCATATGTCTTCTAAAGTAGCAGTGGCCCATGAAAAATACAGTTCAGTAGAGGAGATGACGGTGCCCTTCAAGGAAACGAGCAGTTTCAAGTACTACATAGCATCCAAACCTACTAAGGTGGGTTTCAAAATATGGGTTCAGGCTACAGTATCTGGATTTGATAAGTCTGAGCCTTATCAAGCAGTGATGTCCATCACAACCATACAAAGTACGGTTTGGGAGGCGATAAAGTAGTGAAATTCACTCCTGACTTTGAAAACGTTAAAGTTGCCTTCAACAATATTTTACTTCCACTTCTTTGATGGAAGCATTAGCAAAGGAGAAAATTTATAGTGGCAGAACCTTAAGCACAAACTGCCTTGAAGATGCGGTCATTGAGTGGTCATTGGCCAGCACATCTGACAAAAGTGCTTTTCGTTACCAGAACCCAAACTGCGAGAGTAAAATACGGTTCAGCTCTAAAAATTATAGAGTAGCATTGCATCCCCAATGCTTTGAGACCTCCCATATTTTGGGAGATAATCAACTTCAAAAGTGTGTTTTTTGGTTGGGGTCCTCATTTGTGGACAATTGCATTTCTTACTTTTGTATCCTGTTTTTTTAGTTTCTAAATATAGATTCGAAATCAACGTTGTTTTTACATATATAACAACTCACTTGTGTCAGTTAATCTCGAGGATAGAAACACTCAACGACGAGAGGGTTAAGATGAAGCTTTCGGGACATATTGATTGGGATGTTTACTAAATATGGATGTTAAAAGGATATATCAGCAATATATCTGGAACAGCTAACGACACTAAGGTGAAGCTTTCAGAGGATGTTGGGGTGTTTGTTGAACAAAATCAAAACGCACTATATGTATACAAGTTGTCAAAGGGGCATATCAGCAATATCTCAGGAACGATTATGGGTAACAAATTAAACCTCTATGGGCTACAACTAGTGTTGTAAAATTATCGTAAAATAAAAAAAACTCGGTAATTAAAATTGGTAATATTAGTAGAATAAGCTTACATTGGTAAAAAAAAAAATGAAAATAAGGTGTTCTCTAGGACATACAGGATAAAAATGGTGTTTAAGAATTAACCTATAGCTACAAGACCAGTTGAGCATTTCTTTTTAAGCGTCACTTACAGCTTCTAATAAAAAACATTTAAAGATTCTGATTTTCCTGGGCTTAAAAATGGTAATACCTTTTTATCTAGAGTTTCATAAATTTATTTAACCGTCTAGCTTATCCCTTTGATAATAATCTTGGTGCCTAGGATAATAGCTCAGCAAATGGACAGTGCCCGATTTTCACATCTATAAAAAAAATCGTATCTGCCATTATTTGAGAGTAGAATATTATTAGTAATTTTTTCTGCATTTAAACCTAAGAAATATTACCCTAACAGCCTTGCATATTTAATTAGCCGTACTCAGCCGCATTCCTCATATTATTTACATATTATTTTTCATTTATTTATAAAAGTGCCGAATACAATTGAAAAAGAGGTTTGTAACACTTTGATAACTTCGATTAACTTAGCATTAGATCATAAGACCGCTCCTGCGATAATCTGGCCCTTGAGCCAATGCCACAACCACATCATCAGATTGTGATGGTCCTGAAGGATCCATCACACTAACAATCTGCTGGTCCTGACTGCATTCATACCTTAAACATGTTAAATTGCAAGTCCAGAAAGATAAGCTGGTGTTAAACCCCCAGTAGAAAATCTTGCAGGTGGCATGTCTAGGTTATGATCTGACATCCCAGTTCAGCATTGGCCCAGTCTTGATTGACTGCTTCTTGAGTAGTTGTTGTAGAGTAGGATAGAACAGACTGAGAAGAACTGTTTGCACTCTTGCTTGGTATCCTCTTGTGGTCGTTTAGAGAGTAGGAGAAAATATGCCTAAAGGTCATTTTCAAGCAACTTACAAGTCATAATTACATTTCCTCTTTTCCTGTAGTATACCTAAGTAGGGATTTTGACCGAATTGAAATGTTTCTTGTAGGTTTTTTCTTGCAATACAGGGATAAGCTTTTTTTCCCTTCTTTGAACATGCTCAAGTACCTTCACACCTATCTTATAGTGGGGAGAGGATAGAGTGATGCAAAATTCTAGGTGAGGATGGACTGTGGCTTTATACAGTTGCATAATCAAACATGGCTTCCTAGTGGTGAAAGTTTTTTTTTATGAGACTAAGAGCTTTGTTTGCTTTTGAAACTGTGTTTGTGAGCTTGCACATCACAGTGAAACTTTAACTCACTGTCAACAAGGACACCTAAGAAACTGTTGGACAGTCTCCTCTTTGTATTCTGAATGAATGTTGCACAGTCTTGTCTCAACCACTTTTCTTATTATTCGACTTATCATTAAATCTTTCCAGATTACCACTAGACTGGGAAACTGCCCTACCATTCCAATATCTAAGAAAGGAACTTACTCAAAATTATTGGCCTATAAGCATAATATCAGTACTTTTTAAAGTTCTTGACAGAATAGTCAATTCTGCAGTTATCTGGCATCTTGAAGCAAATTAGCTCTAGTATAGCTGTTGTTCTGGAAGATCTGCTGATACCAATCTTCTTGAATTGTATAACCACATAATTAAGTTACTTAATACTTAGGTGCCTGCTGACATGGTTCTACTTGAATTTTCAAAAGTTTTGCACAATTAACTTGTACTCAAGCCTTGAGCAGTGAAGTTTGAAAAGAAATCTCTGCTCTGGATCATTTTTCTTCACCAGCAATCTCAGTGCATTCAGCTATTTGATGGCTCTATGAAGGCAAACATGCTACCAGCATTATTTCCTATTGTTGGTCCTAATTCCAGAGGTTATTGCCTGAAACTTGTTAAGCAGTCAACCCTAGCAAGAGTCTGAACTCTATTCTTTTCCTCAAGAATTGTTGACCCCTGGAGCGAGCTACCTGAAGACAAAGTTACTGATGAATCTTTTGTCATTTTCATTTTCGGATCAATCCCTGGATTGTTCCAAGCTGCAATTTAAGGTTTGATCATCCAGGATTTCTAATTTATCAATATTGCTTCCAATATAATGTACAATCACACTATCTATCACAGTGCTGAAACTAATAGAAACACAGAAACTCAAATTATTTCTATCTTCAGTGACACCATCTATTTACCTTGCTTTCAAACCAAAAAAGATGTCCAGAGTGCTCTGCTGCTTTTGCTTTATCACAATAAGACTAATATTATCCAAAAACTTTACACTTTTTAAACCTTTCTAGAATTGCAACTAACTTCTTGACAGTTTTTTAATTTACAAGATGGAGTAGCCTATAATAATCAACTCACTTGACCACCTTACATTTAGTGCAAAGAATATCACCCCAGCTCCAGTAGTCAGATGTGGTTTCGCGACCCTGGCACCGAGCCTAAGTCGCTATCACGAGAAGCGCGGTGGCATCCCGGAGGAGGCAAAGACTTACGCCGATTGGTAGATAAAACTGCTTGTGACCGCACATAGTAATCGAATCTGCCTGTTCGATCCCTTTCAGCAGGTGCCGATAGCGCTGCGAAAAAAACAGCGGCGCCCCCCAAGCGGCATCCACATGAAAGTGGATTCCCTTCGCTTTCGCGATCTCGGCAATCTCCGGTAACGGATCGATGGCCCCGGTCTCGGTCGCACCAGCGATCCCGATCACGGCCAAGACGCAGAGATTGTGGTCTTCACAGTACTGCAAACGCCGTTTCAAGTCTTCGATATCCATCGCTCCGTTCGGCGTTTGACCCACTGCCATCACCTGTTGCTTCCCAAGCCCCAGAAGGCTCGCCGACTTTTGAACGGAATAATGCAAGAGCCGCGTGCCCAAGACTACGGCACCGTCATACCCATGGTAGTTGAGCGCCGCCAAAATGCCCTCCTCTGCCACACCGGCAAAGCCTTCCTCGGCCGGAAGAACCCGATTTCGGGCACACCACAACGCGGTCAAGTTCGCCAAAGAGCCGCCGGAGACAAACAATCCGAGTGCCGTATCGGGGTCCTTCCTGGCTTGGTCATAGAAGGCGTCCCCTCGCTGATAAAAAGTGCCATGCAGCATGGCCAAAGTTTCCCGTTCCAGCAAGGTGAGTGACTTTGAGGTCTCCACCTTGACCAGATTCTGGTTCAACCGAGTGATCAGTTGGTTGAAATCATGCATGAAGCTGGGCAAGGCAGACGTCATGTGTCCCATAAACATGGCCGAGTTGGTATCCACCGAGTACGGAATCACGTCCTTCGCCAAATTTTGTTTGTAAGCCTTTAACGACAGTGGCTCCAAGGGGACCTCCGACTTGCCAAAATGCTCATTCAAATCGGTGAGAGCAGTGTGGGACGCGGTGATCTCTGCCCTGGGCGGAACCTCGTACCAAGAAGCTAGTTCACGTCCGGCCGGTGAGGTTTCGGCCGGGGGCTGAAAATACGTTAAGACATCGTGCTGCGAAACGGGATGCCAAGTGCAGTCCGCAGTCACTTCTGTCGCCCCATAGACATTGTATAAAGTGGCATGAGGCAATAGCTCGAAAAAAGCGCGCGTCAAACCCACCGACAACGTTTCTCCGCTACAGAACACGTGTTTCACCTCAGCGAGTTTTTTCAACACCGAGGCCTCCAAACGAAGGATTCCTCGGAGTTGCGAGGGGACCAAAAGGATGCGACGGATCGGATAGCGCGCGATCAGCTCGACGAACGCACGCAAATCATTCACGGCCTGATCCGACACAATCACCAACGGGACTCCCCGCAACAAAGGGCCCCACAGTTCAGCCAAGTGATCTACGAAACCCGGCGACGTCTTCAGGCAGCCATACTCACCTCGTGCAAAGGCAAACTCCCGCCAGCCCCATTCCAAGCGATTCAGTAGACTACGCACCGTTCCCTCAACCCCTTTTGGCACGCCAGTGGATCCAGAGGTGTAGATCACAGACACGGGATGATCCGGGTCCAGGGCAGAAAGGCGTTCCCGATCCGTTAGGTTAGTGGATGGCAATCTCTCGAACCCAGCCAGGACTGCGGGCGAATCCAATAGCAGGCAGTCTACCATCCCGGGGAACTCCTGCTCGTGGGCTGCCCGCGTCAGAACCAAAGTCGACGCCGATTCCGTCACGATGGCCGCAAAATCTGCCACCGGGTTCGCGGGATGAGTCGGTGCTCGGGTATGCGCTTGAATTGTGTGATGCTGAATTCGGAATCCTCTTCGAGTTCGAGGAGCCCGGCGCCTTTCGGGCGATCTGCCAAAAGGGCATCCCGGCAGACTTCTCCGAGTGGCTTGGGGAGCAGGGGACTTTCGAGGTGGGTGCGCAGACCGGCCTCGGTCGCGTGGCGGCGACCCACGCCGTGGTCAACATCCCCGATGTCCGCTCCGAAGCCGTCTATCGCAGTGGCGATCCACTGAGATTCGCGACCGCGAAGCTCGGTGGTGCACGCTCGTTCGCGGCAATCCCCATGCTCGGTGGTGATTGTTTGCTCGGCGCCTTCACGGTCTACCGGCAAACGCTGCGCCCATTTGACCAGCGCACGCTTGCCATTGCCAGCATGTTTGCCGACCAAAGCGCCATTGCCATTGAAAATGCCCGGTTGATCGAGCGGACGCAAACGTTTTCCTGACCCTGCTGTCGCTGGCGGCGACACGGTTGACCCAAAAGGGGCTAAGCGTTTTTCAGGAATCGGAAGTCGAACCGACGCATATTTATCGCCACAATCGCATGAAGCGGGTCAGCACAGGTTCGGCCAGGGCTTCTGTGACGGCAGCCGAAGCGACGGGATGATGACAGATGACCTGCGGCGCCAGTATGATCCACGAGTCTTCGTTCCGAAAGAAATCCATCATCGTGCGGGCGTAGCCACGCCAATAGCAATGACCCGGATGGTCGTTGGGGCCGTATTCGTTGAGATCGTCGCCCGACCTTGTCACCGCCCAACCGAACTGGAAACTCACTGGCAGGGTCCGATTGTGCCTGCCCGCCAGGCCCAATCCGCGCGCGAGGCCGGTGTCGAGGTCGAGGCCCGCGACCCAATGACCAGTCAATATGGCATGGCTCGTTGGGGACAACAGGCGCGCGCCGTCGCTTGTCACTCCATTTGCTGCCAGGAAATCCAAAAACTTGCCGTAGTCGGCCACGGTCATCAGTGAACCGGTGTCGCCGCTCTCCTGTTTCCGAGGCCCGCTTGTGTGGTCGAAACCATTGGAATAGGGCGGGTCGGTTTCGGGAACCGATTGTGCGGCCTCCACGATTCTGGGGTGCTCCGGATCGTCGGTGGCCACCCCATAGAGGGTCGGGATACGTTCCGATCGCGGATCTCCGTTGGCCAGAAAGAAGGTTGCATCGGACATGCCGAGCGGCGTGAAAAGCATATCCTGGAAGATTTCAGAAAGCCGACGGTGTCGTCCGGTCTCTCGCTGCGCAACGACTTCTATCACTCGCCCGAGCACCGCGGCGCCGAGCCCGTAGCTCAATTGCCCGGGATGGGTCGCCAGAACACCGGCCTCGGCGATAACCGGACAGAATTGTTCAAGATCGATGTCCTGACCCAGAATGCAGGAAGATTTGTAGACGCGGTTGTTCACCCGGGACCGAAGTGCGCTGGCAATGTGAAACGATCCGTTCGTCTGGAATGCTCCGCCGGTGATCTCGTCGAAATCGCCCCATGCGTCGTAACCGATGCCGCTTGTTTCGCTCATCAGATGCTTGATCCGCATCGTCTCGCGCGCCGGCTCGGCCGAATATCCAACAACGGTCTTTTTTCCCAGAGCCATGTTGACGATCTCGACATCTCCGAGGCTCCGACCGTCCGTCCTGTCGGCCTGGCTGACGACCATCCAATCGCGATCGAACTCTGGAAGGTAGTCGCTTACCGGATCGTTGAGCTTCAGCAACCCGCGATCGTACATCATGAGCGCAATCGTGCTCGTCAGCACCTTCGTCATCGAATACTACATCATGTCAGTCTCGGTCATGTCACTCGGTGATGCCCCGGTAAAGAATCCATCGGTGATTCTGTCACGGCTTATGCGTCACTATCAAACAGCGCCGCTCAGCGCCACTAACCGTTTTCGAGGGTTAGCTATCTCTCTCACGCATACCGTAGCACTCCATAAGAGTGCAGCCGAAGGTGTACTGGAGAGCGCTATCCAACAAGAACTTCGAGATGCTGCCGACCGCATCTTTGGTGAAGACTCGACTACTGTTCAGGTCACTCGTACCAATAATGACAATGGGTCGTATTCATTAGACCTATCTATCGTCTCAGTCGTTGAGGGTAAAACGGTGAGTCTCACCAGCGATCTTACCATCTCTCCGAATGGTAAGCTTACATCCAGTGCAATGTCATTCAAGTAGATTAAAGGGTCTCTATTATGTCTGGTAACAAAAGCGCACCTACGTCTCATGACGTCCGGATGTCGGAACTCTCAAAAGGTCTACTTGGGGAGCTTAACACTCGGGATGAAGAACGTAACCGTATCTCACTGACAGAATTCTCCCATTACCTTCCATTGTTTGTACGTGATCTTCGATCTCAGCTCACCGAAGAGCGTCTGCGTACACTGAGCGATGATTATCTTAAGCGCGTAGATAGCTATCAACCAGTCACTGTGTACGATGATGTCACAGGTAAAGACCTTAAGGTGTTTCCGCCGATCACGATGCCGATCCATGATCCACGCGATGCTACAGCCGAACAGCAGACAAACAAGATGCGCAACGCCGCTACCTCAGAAATACCCAAAGTCAATGGTGAAGGATACATTAACTTCGGGAATTATTTCATCGGTGAGCAGGCTAAGACCGAAGAGCACATCCAGCAGATGCGCCATGTCATTCAGCGTACCAAAGAAATCATGGAAGAACACCATGCCCGACTCATCCCAAAAGAAAAAGATCAAACACCAGACGACGATGAAGACCTCGACATCGTCGAGTAGGGGTTACAAGGTAGTCAGTATATCTGACATCCATCTAGGCAACGACCGTGTCAGTACTCTGGATATTTGTGACCGGCTACGTCTGAAGCTGTTTCCAGAATTAAAGGATGCTAATCTCCTGATCTTGGGTGGAGACATGTCTGATACGGGGTTAGGGTTAGGGGATGTACCCACACGACTGTTTCTCGATTTCTTCTTGGAATTGTTTTCCAAAGTGAAACCTTTTCATGGTATTGAAAGTTTACAGTTATGAACTTTCCAGGAAATTTTTTACACTGGGGGAATTTGTCATTCATATGCGAAATTATTTTTATTTGTCTTGCCTTGTCTTTGCCAACTCAGTTTTACATGTTGCGGGTTTTGGAATTGTCTTCATGTTTTTTTCTTAAGGAGGGGGACTATTTAATGAAAAAATTCCTCCCTTGGAGAGTTTCACAGGAGAAATTCTCCATGGAGAAATTCCACGGGAGATATTCTCCAAGGGAAAATTTTCTGTGGGAGCAAATTTTCCACTGAAAGTTGAAAGATCTCATAGAAAAATTCTTATGAAGGGGGAGATTTTTGGCAAAATTCGAAAAAGGATCAGAATTCAAAGTATTTTTCAAAGGAAAATATGACAAGGAGAATTTTTCGGTTGGAACTGTCCACGAGAAATTCTCAGCGGGAAACTTCAGCGAGAATGAGATTTTCAGCGAATAGTTTCCGGAGAGGCGGGCTGTATTTCACATAGGATGAAATTTACTTTAGCAACATCCCATGGAGGGTAGGTATTTTCCCTAAAGGGGAACCGGATCTCCTGACACTGAAAACTCGCAAAACCTCTAAAAACTCATTCATTTAATTGGCCAACATTTTCATCTAGGATGCTTGAATCCTCCTAGATAAAGTTTTTATTAAAGGACCTTCTAGTTAAAGTTTTGTCCGGAGTAACCAAATTCAAAAAGTGTCATAAAAAAACTGCCATTTGAAGAGAAATTGGCATTTGAACCTGATTCAGGGTTGGTAACTATTGTTTCGATTAATCTTAATGGTAGAAGTTTGCTGTGAAAACGAATTTATGGGAATTTTGAAAAACAGCCTGAAACTCCACAAAAATGGTCAAATCGGAAACGAAAACTGCACCACTGGAACCTCTATAGCTGAATATCCCCCGAAGGAGAATTACAGTCCCCCTATCTTGAGCAACAGGGAAAATGACTTTTTTGCATGGGAAGCCGTCATTTCCCTTTTTAATTCCTTTTTTGGAAGTTTAAATCAAGAATCATTAAAATGTGTGAACGTAATCATAGTAAGTAAACGTTCAACTATATGAACAAATAATGGAAAGGATAACTTTACAGTCTTCTCCACTTAGTTTTTTCTTCACTTTGGTAACAACTTTACTAAGACGACAGACTATAATCCTTCTAGTTCATGATTGTTAGGTTTAAAACAACGCCTGAAATAAGACATCAAAATCAATAGTCTCAAAAATAAAACTATCCGTTCATTCAATTCAGAGAACCACCAAATTGTAATCTGAAAAATCTGTTGATGCTTTGTTACTTTGTGAATAGGTTCCTTGACCCATAAAAAGCATTAGACCTGGCCTATAGTTGACTTTGAATGGATTTCAGATTTGTTGGATACTGAATAGGGTATTACTCAAAAATGGTTTCTGAACGTGGAAGAAAAAGAAGCAACATCTTATGGAGAAAAGCATTCTTTAAACTTATGTTATTAAATGTAGTATTAAAATTTTAATTCCAGCATTAGATTTCAGAGTTTAATCTAAATTAAGTTTTAAATTCCCTATTTTGTTAATTCTCGGGCAGTTTAAGGAGCCAGAACTGAAAATTCAAAACACTTACCAAGAAATGAACTGACAAGATTCTTTATAAAAAAGAAAAGGAAAAAAAGACACATAAGATCAACCAAGAGGGGATTTATAGGGCTCATGATTCCTATATCCATTATATCACCTTATTTTGATGATCAATAGCACTATGATACAGGCGCTGGCTTATCTCTGGTAGAGGCCATCCAATACTTAGATATTAAAATATCTTGAATGAAAGCATGATCTACGCTTCTGATTTCTTGTCCTGTGCCAATCCTGTTTAATCTCCAGAATCCGCGGCATGTAGAAGCAATGCCTATACTGTCCAAAACCTGATGATGAGATTTTACTTATTGCAAAAGTTACCTAAGTGAATGCAAATAAACTAGATAGAAAATCAATATTGTTCATTTCCTGCACACAGCTAATTTACTTCCTCTGAAAATAAGCCATAGGACAGAGAAATCTACTAAATTAATAGATAAAAAAAAGTTAGAGAAATATTCACAACAGGCCTTTCCATCAATTTTAATTAATAGTTTAAATCGACAACAATCCTCTAAAATCAAAATAATTGATATAAGGAAATGACGATCTATACTAAAAGAAATATTTAGAATTAGCTTAAGACCAATTCTCTAGAATTTAATCTCATCAATACATAATTCATTTGGTCTTTATTGACGGTCCAGATCTACAGGACTTGCAGACAAATTGGCGACTGAGATTGTTATGAACAATCTTTGCTATATGTTCATATCATATTATATAGCTTTACTTTGAATTCTTTGATCATTCCAGGCTAAAAGATTTTGGACGCATCAAAATGTGGGTTTAAATTTGATCTCCAATCAGCTTGAAAGTAGTGTGCGCGGGTTGGACGCTCATTCAAAAAAAAAAAAAAAAAAAAAAAAAAATTGAAACTAATTCTTGTTGTTACAATTTGTGACGCCCAAAGATGGCCCCAAAAAGTGTTTTCGTTTTTGAATGGCTTGTAACTTACAGGGTGCTTAGACAGAGTCTAGTAGACCTTAGTTAAGACAAACATATTTTGGAGATAGTTTTTACCGACTTTTGACACCTGAAACGGGCTTAAACTTACAGGAAAAATAGACAGAGACAAGAGATCTCAATGAAGACGCAAACTACGCAAAGACGAAATACAATAATGTATTGATTCGTAATGCCCAAAATAGGCCCAGATTTCTTTTGTTTCCAATGAGCCAGTAACTTAGTGGGCATGTATGTTGAAATAGTCAATATTTATCTTCAACTCCAGGAAACCATCGTCGCTATTTTAATGACAGAAAACGTTATTTTAACGACAGAGAACATCAATTTAATGACAAAATAACATGAAATGTTCTTGAAAGAGTCATTATTTGCCAGGTTCTTTCCACAGATTTTACTTTAAATTGACAGTCACCTTCTAGAAGAAGCAGAGCATGAGTAATAATTGTGCTAAAAAGAATCTTTTATAAAAAAAAGATTCTTTTCATAAAAATAATTTATATTAAATCTAGATTTAATATAAATTTTAAAATATTTTGGAAAACTTTAACAAAAAAAATGATCTTATGAGAGAGAAAGTCAACTTTGTAATTGATAAACTTCACAAGAGTATTTGATCTTAAGTCCAACATTAATGCTTCCCGACAACGATGGTCAAAAATGCCTTGCCCGTTATATGCCGTTTGAACAGGCATATTTTTGTGTCATAACATGCTCATATTAGCTCCAACTATTGTAGTGAATATAAAAAATTATATTACATAAAAAGTAAAATTAGTATGGGCGTAAATGACCTTAAACAAGGTACTGAGGAGAAGGGGGTTGAGCTACGGAAGTTTTCCAGGAAGTTTCAAAGACAGGTTTTTCTAGCAGTGCCCTTTAGAATGCATGAGTGAATGAAAGATTTATGACTACTAATCTATAGATCTAATTTATTCATAGTTAATTCATATTGCTTTCCTTATGCGGTGCAACTAGTACTTGGCATGGATTTCAAATAAGGAGGATCAATTATGAAAAAAAAAACACACTGCCCACAATACAAATCGTTTCCAGCAAGGCCCAAATGATTTTTTGGTCTATTGAACGAATAGGGATCGGTGGTCCTACTCTTGTTGATGATAATTCCTATTCTTTTTATGTTTCATTTGATTTTTAGTTTTAGCTTCGGTTCGTTTTGGGTTTCATTTATTCATTCATAGTCATTTCTACTCGTTTAAGTTTTAATTATCATACAACTTTATTTTTGCTCGTTTTAGGTTCTAATATGGCTCTTTACTTTTCTTAGAAAAACTTTTTTTGGAATTTTTTTTTAATTAATATTATTAAAGAGTCTCTATAGTCTCTATCATCACTATAGCTAGCAAGCTATAAGAGCACAAGTCGCTAAAGGCTTTTTTTGGTAACTTATCAAGCTTTATCCGTTAAACACGGCCCAACCCTTTAACCTTTGCATTTATTATAAATCTAGACAGTTAGATGGACCGAATAGACCTAATTTGTACCTAAGTCTAATCTGAATTAGACCTATATTAGACCTAGGCAGTTAAATGGATTATTTGTTTGTTTATCTGATTGACTCAAAACCTCTATCCCTCATCCATTGGGCTGTGGGAATTCAAATACAGAAGGAAAAAAATAAAGAAAAACTTAGCTCCTACTAAGAAGGGTCTGAAAAACGGACACTTTTTTTTCGATCTCCTTGAAAATTTCATCCTTAAGTCCTTGGACCATTGGGATCCTAACGCACTAGGAATAATTATTAATAAATAATTGATTAATTATTAGAAATAATTAGAAATAAGCTTTTTACTCAAAACAGGTTAAAAATGAAGACTTTAAGCCCTTGAGTCAAGCGGATCTTAGTTTAAAAAAATAATTTTAGTTTGGTGCAAGTCTCCCCTCTCCTCACTCTGAAAATAGGGCCTGAAATAGGGACACATTTTTTCGATCTTATTGAAAATGTCATCCTTAAGTCCTTGGACCATTGGGATCCTAACGCACTAGAAATAATTGGCAAAAATTTTTGGTTTTTCCGTAAGTGTGGACAACAAAGAGCTAAAAATCTTTTTTTCGTTCGGACACGGGTCCCTCACATAAAAAGGCCTGCAAAGATCCAAAAACCTTTTTCGGATTGGCGTAAAAATTTCAAGGATCGTTGCCTGGGATAAGGGCAGGTGACATTTTTCTTTGGATGGTATCCAAAAAATGGATACAATCCGTCTGGACAGATGGTACAAGAACGGATAGTATCCGTTGCTGATCAGTTTGAAGCGTGCCAAATTGTTTGAAGGTGCACTTTTTTATGCCCCATTTTTGAGGGAACCGTGCCCAGAACATCTTTTTGTACATTTTAATCCAGTCAAGTTGGTTACCTTTCAATTAGTTTCTAATCTTAAGATGAGCACCAAAACTTTCTGTATTTAATCGAATGAGCCCCATCTGAAGTTTCTGAGACCACTCCTGCTATAAGGAGTACCATGGGAAAAATAATACATTGAAGGTATATGGCTCTTTACTTCGGTAGGGCTTGAGTGCTGCATCTGAACTAAAGTATCCAGGCGATATTTCGACTGGATATTCAGTCCTCTTTATATTCTTATCATCTTTTTCATTCTTTTCTGTCGAACAGTACATAGGATGAAAAAAGATTAAATTATTTGTTCAATGTCAATTCTGTTCGTATTAGGTTTCATTTTCGTATCTATAGCAATTTGTGTTCGTTTTAAATTTGTTATCGCGTGTCTTAACTTGTGTTCATTATAAGATTGTAAAAAGCTTTTAACTTTTCGGGGAAAAAAACTGCGTTAAATTATTTTCTAAGGTATAATGGTTATATTTGACGGCACGTGCCTGGGGACAATTTTACGAAGACTAGTGCTCCCCAAATTAGCACCCTGGGTCTCGCTCTTGTCTGTCTAAGGAGCTACCTCAAACTATGAAAACTAAATTGCCGTTTCTCCTTTCCTTCAAGAAGCTTTAGCAGCGGAGCCAGAAAGATTGTTAAGGAATTTTACCTTTCGCAAAGAGCAGGAATGCGGGTGTCTATCTAGAGGATCAGTAACCGATACTTTTTTCTTCTTAGGGACGGAACAATTAACCTTATTTTGACTGATGAAGCAGACAGAGGATGGAATTCGTCTATATGGTCAAAAATTGATCCTCGGATTAAGGGTGTTCTGTAAATGAATATTTTATAACTAAATAGAGCTAAAAATTCATACATATCTGAAGATTTTTTCACATGAAACAAAACAGAGTACAATGAAAAAAAAGAAAAGAAAAAAAGAGAAGAAAAACGGAGAGAAATTTAAAACACAACATGGAAAAATACATAATCAAGAACTGTAGAATCGCAGACGCGGCTTGTCGACCTGGACCTGGCGCTCGGACAACGATACTCGGCCCCGCTGGCGGCCATGCCAGCCAAGCTCCCGTTCATCGTTTCGCTTGCCCTGACGCCGCGGACCCGCCAGTTGCTGGGCACTCAGCTCCAGCACCGCCTCGATGCTCGCCCGTCCCATCACGTCGATCACCTCGTCGACCGCGCATTCCGCACGCTCGATGAGCTCGACCAGCGGCACCAGAAATTGACCCTCTTTGGCAAGAAGCTCCTTCAGGGCCTTGCTGTCGACCCTCGAACCTCTCTCCACTACCTGGTACGATTGCTTCATCGGTGGTGGCTCCTTGTAGTTGGTAGCTACTGCCCGGATCCTACTCGGAACCGGGCGCGGAGCCGCCACCGTCCTGTTCTGCTTTCAACTACGTGAGGGGCATCGTCCCGTACTCGGCGCCCAATGCCAACGCTCGAATCGAACGCTTCTGGCGGTCGCTACGGCGAGAGGCCCTCAACCACTTCGTCTTCGTCGACGAGGCCCACGTCCGCCGCGCCGTTCACGAGTACGTCCGGTTCTACAACCGCGCGCGCCCGTCGCAGGCGACCAACACGATTCCCGATCCGCACCCCGAGCTCGTCCAGGCGCCGAGTGGAGCCGGAGACCTCGTCGTCCTTCCTCTACTCGGCGGTGTCCAGCATGACTACCGGATGGCCGCGTAGTTAGGACGCTGCGGCACCTGCTCTCGCCTGCTCTTCGGGTTGACGCTCATTCTCTCCTTCCCAATCGCCCGGCATCTCCGTCCGAAGTAAGCGCTGCCTCCCAACGCGGGCGGATCGCCCATCACCAACTGGCATCAATGCCGTTCAGCGATCGGCCTGCTGGGATGATCGCGGAGTACGGGTGTCCTCCACCTCGGCTTCGATCTTCCAGCGCGTGATTCTGAAGGCGTTGGCTGGCGGGTCCTGGCCGGGCTCGAAATGCACGATGCCCGACTTCTTGGTCGTCTGGAACTGACAATCGGCCGGCACCTTGCTCTGGACCTCGATCTGAATACGCTGTTCGGTCTCTCCCTCTGCCGGAGGGAGCCAGTCGAACTGGACGTCCTTGCCGCCCGGGCACTCCCATTTCGCCGCTCCTGCCTTTGCGGGAAGTAGGAACCCGCTGACGACCGTCATCGAGCCCCAACGGAGCGTGTACTCGCAACGATTCCAGAAGCTTCGGCTGGCCGTGAGGACGACGCTGCCGGACTCGCCAAGCTCATTCTCCATCTCGATCGAATGCCGCCATGCGAACCCCTGAGGGAACTCTCTGTTGTCGATGTCTTGGAATAGGTGCATGCACTTGGCCGAAAGGTCCGGATCGTCCGGCATCTCGATCTGGAGACCGTCGCCGGTGTTGAAGACGTGAACGCGAAACTTCGGATTCGCCGGGTCGCTGGTGTCCCAGATGAGCTCGGCGCTGCCGAGCGCCTGGTACCTGGGGTTCAACGCCGGATCGCTCGAGAAATCATCCTCGATGATGATCGACGCGAGAGTCGTGGCCGCCATGACGTATGTCACGGCAAGCACGGCATGACTTATTCGCCTGATGCGAATAGCCCGAGAAGCAGCCATGAGATCTCTCCCTTTGGCGCTGCCGTCCGATCGTCGAGCACGCCAGGGCTCGAGCCCGGACGTTGCGCCGGCAACAACGAAGCGACATCTCGCAGGAGGCTTGCTTCGATATGGATCGGCGATGTCCCACTCGTTGTTGAAATTCGGCGAGGAGTGGCTCTCCGATGACGTGAGATTCTAGGCGATCATCTCCTTCTGTAGCTGGAGTCGTGTAAGATCAGGCCCTATGTAGATCTCACAGCGGGTCTGGGGATCTGTAGAATTTCGCAAAATTCTGGCATTTTTCAGAATGGTATTTCGTTTTGCCAAAGTTGAAGCGTCATCTCGGAGCTTTACAAGGAGCTTTCTTGGTTTGTCATTTTCTCTTGTTCTTCCTAGTCGCCTAGTCTCAATAAAGTCATCGATTTCTAAGGTGGCTCCTAAGCTGTTCTTTCGGCAAAGTTCAATGATTACTTGTGACTCTATTCCATTAAGATTATCAGACTCAGGAATTCCCGCTATGACTAAGTTACGTCGTTTTTCTTCCCGCAATTGCTTCTCCTTTTCAGCTAATAGAAGCGTTTCGATTGGGTTGGTCACGTAGGCTGCAGTTGGTATACTTGCACCAAGACCGGCTGCTCCATTTTGAGCCACATGGGAATACAGTGCTTGATCGCCGGAATTTAGGGTTGATCGTCCCTGTTCATTTGGATTGACGGTTTTCGTGCGATCTGCCATTGTCCTAACTTGTAGCTGCAGATGGGCTACATTCCGCTTGGAGCAGGATGAACACTCGTATCGAAACAAGATTGATTTTGGGTCATGAAGTTTCATCGAAAGGACAATATCAGAGTTTATTCCACGGCAAGAGGCATGCTCCCACTCACTACAGAAAAAACAGCGAAATGATGTGCTGGCTTCTGTCTGGGTGTGGCAATAACTGCAAGGTTCGCTACGAGATTGTATGGTAGGGGTTTCGTGAACCAAAGGACTTTCACCGATGATCGAGGGTTCATTGTTGTCTAAAGACTGCGTTGAAGTAGTAGATACAGTAATGGAGCCTTGATTGTGCTGCCTTTGGCTGTTCGGAGTTCCGACTGTCGCGACTTTTGGTGTGTTAGTTACTTCTTTGCATCGATGACATTGCCACTTCCCCAATAATTTTTCAGTAGCTTCTTTGCTGTAGGTGACGGATGCACAGGAGAAATGTAACCACTTCGTGCAGGTACGGCATTGAATTCCGCCTTGAGCTCTTGTAACGTTTTTCTTACATCTGAGACATGGATCACCAGCCATTTCTCAGAAAGCTCGTGTATACTGTTGTTTCACTATTCCACAATCAGTTCGCCAGCAAGCACAAGTCGCTACCTATAGGACAGGTTAATAATAATCTGAAGAAAGTCTATTTCAAATCCACGCACCAAGCACTGAATGAATACCCAAGTTACTGAAATAACCCAAGAACAAGGGAAGCGTAAGGACCCCCTCACCTATTCCCCGCAATTTACGGGTAACTGAATACCGGCGGGTACAATACGGCACTTCCGGGGGGTTCCTTCCCCTCTTCTGCTTGTTCTGAGAAAAAATCAGCACTTAATGAATGGCACTTAATGAAAGGTTTCTCCAAATGTAAAAGATAAACGAATCAGTGTAATTAATCTGCGGACTTTTGGAAGACAGATACTTGGCAACTATAGACCGGCGCTATATGAAAAGCCACAAAAATATTGCTATATGAAAAAGGCGATGTAGATGGCGAGTTGGTCAATATGAGAAAAGAGATGGCGCTGATAAAAACATCCAGAGAAAAAGACCTATACTAGGAATTGGAGAAGGTCTCTCAAATTCTCCTTAGCTAAAAATCTATCTCTAGAGTGTAGAAATCAATATGAAAAAAACCTCAAAGTAATGCAGAAGCTTTATCCCATTAACAGCAAAGAATCAAACTCAACCACAATCACCCTGGATTTAGCATAGATGGCGTTGACTATATATATGTACTTTATCCTTTTTCCGTTTTCTTGAACTGTAACATTTACATGTCTTTTTCCGTTTTCTTGAACTGTAACATTTACATGTCTTTTCCCATTTTTCTTAAACTGTAGCATTTACATGTCTTTTCCCGTTTTCTTGAACTGTAACATTTACCTGTCTTGTTCCATTTTCTTGGACTGTAACATTTACATGTCTTTTCCCGTTTTCTTCAACTGTAACGTTTACCTACCTTTTCCCGTCTTCTTCAACTGTAACATTTACATGTCTTTTCCTATTTTTCTTGAACTGTAACATTTACCTGGCTTTTCCCGTTTTCTTGAACTGTAACATTTACCTGGCTTGTTCCATTTTCTTCGACTGTAAAATTTACATGTCTTTTTCCGTTTTCTTGATCTGTAACATTTACCTGGCTTTTCCCGTTTTCTTGAACTGTAACATTTACATGTCTTTTCCCGTTTTCGTGAACTGTAACATTTACATGTCTTTTCCCATTTTTCTTGAACTGTAACATCTACATGTCTTTTTCCGTTTTCTTGAACTGTTACATTTACCTGGCTTGTTCCATTTTCTTCGACTGTAACATTTTCATGTCTTTTTCCGTTTTCTTGAACTGTAACATTTACCTGGCTTTTCCCGTTTTATTGAACTGTAACATTTACATGTCTTTTCCCGTTTTCTTGAACTGTAACATTTACATGTCTTTTCCCGTTTTCTTGAACTGTAACATCTACATGTCTTTTCCCGTTTTGTTGAACTGTAACATTTACCTGGCTTGTTCCGTTTTCTTGAACTGTAACATTTACATGTCTTTTTCCGTTTTCTTGAACTGTAACATTTACCTGGCTTTTCCCGTTTTATTGAATTGTAACGTTTACTTGTATGTCCCCGTTTTCGTGAACGGTAACATTTACATGTCTTTTCCTATTTTTCTTGAACTGTAACATTTACCTGGCTTGTTCCATTTTCTTGGACTGTATTATTTACATGTCTTTTCCCGTTTTCTTGAACTGTAAGGTTTACCTGCCTGTTCCCGTCTTCTTCAACTGTAACATTTACATGTCTTTTCCCATTTTTCTTGAACTGTAGCATTTACATGTCTTTTCCTGTTTTCATGAACTGTAACATTTACATGTCCTTTCCCGTTTTCTTGAACTGTAGCATTTACCTGTTTGTCCCCGTTTTCTTGAACTGTAACATTTACATATCTTTTCCCATTTCCTGAACTGTAGCATTTACATGTCTTTTCCCGTTTTGGTGAACTGTAACATTTACATGTATTTTCCCGTTTTCTTGAACTGTAACATTTGCATGGCTTTTCACGTTTTCTTGAACTGTAACATTTACCTGGCTTGTTCCATTTTCTTGGACTGTAATATTTACATGCCTTTTCCCGTTTTCTTGAACTGTAACGTTTATATGGCTTTTTCCGTTTTCTTGAACTGTAACATTTACACGTCTTTTTCCGTTTTCTTGAACTGTAACATTTACATGTCTTTTTCCGTTTTCTTGAACTGTAACATTTACCTGTCTTGTTCCATTTTCTTGGACTGTAACATTTACATGTCTTTTCCCGTTTTATTGAACTGTAACATTTACATGTCTTTTCCTGTTTTCGTGAACTGTAACATTTACATATCTTTTCCATTTTCCTGAACTGTAACATTTACATGTCTTTTTCCGTTTTCTTGAACTGTAACATTTACCTGGCTTTTCCCGTTTTATTGAATTGTAACGTTTACCTGTATGTCCCCGTTTTCGTGAACGGTAACATTTACATGTCTTTTCCCGTTTTCTTGAACTGTAAGAGGAAAAACGGTAACTCAGATTCTGGATGGCCTAATTGGTATACCAGAGTATCATAGAGCGCACTCAGTTATGTTTTTTGACTTCTGTTTGTTTCGGAAGCAAGTCTTAATGGCATCAGAATTTTCGAACTGTATTATCGGCCTGCTTTTTCACGATGTTGCTTGTTATTTTTACGTACTTCAGGTGTAGGTAGGTGCGCCTTGTGACCCATAATGCTGTGGTAGCCGTAATTGAGGCATTCTGCAAACCACGAACCCGAGGGAAATATTATGAAACCTTTTACCTTCCCTTGTATAAAATCCCCGCCAAGGAGTTTCTACGTTCCTCAGTTTGCTTGATGTATTTTCAAAATACCGTTTTGTTTATTTACTTTTACGCACTTCGAACTTTCCTTGCTACTGAATGCCTTGTGTCTTGCTTGTAGACTCCTGCATCGGACACAGAAGGTGCCGCAGCATTTGATGCCATTGCAGCAAGTGGAATTATTGCACCAGTTGGATCAGCAGATCCCTGTAAGCATGACATACACAAATATTTATTCAATCCTTATTTGTCTAGACCATAGTATTCAACGGAGTCTGGGAACCCCCCGCCCTCCAGGGGGTATTGGGGATTTATAGGGGTACAGTTGAGGCAAGGGGTACCAGGGAGTCCAAGTTACATCTAGGAGGGTTCAAAAGCTAACAGCATTTCTCTTACATTTTCTACCATTGTTCAATACCGGCTACTTAGTTTCGCTTTAGATTTGCCTTGGTCTAAGTATTTCATCATTTATGATATAACTGTTTATTTGGGGATGTTTACGGCGTCTTTATCTTTAACTGTAAACAGAGACATGGACTTCGGACATTTTCTGCTTATCATTAGATAAACAAGCAACAGTTACAGTGTTTGTTTGTTGTTCTAATATAACAAAAACCGTGTAATAAAGGTTTCTCACCAGCAGTATAAATTATATGTCATGCTTAGGTAGGCTTAATTATCTTACTTCAATATGATAGCCGGTTTTTTTCGTGCTGAACCACTCGCTCTAACTTCTTCTTGGATGCGAGGAACCAATCTCCAGTTTTCTGTGGTCCGAACAGCATGGTTTCAGGTGAATAATTCATCTTTTCTGTCGACTTGTCTCTCCCCTACTGGGAAAACCTCAAGTGTTTTGTTTATGAGTCGTTTTTAAGGCTCAGAATTTTGCAAGCGGGACGCATTTCTCTTATCAACTTTGAAAGCCATTTTAAAAGTCGCATGGATAAGAGCAAACAAGGTCAGAGCACGAAGCGAAACACATGGAGTGCCACAGCGGTAAGCTAGTCATCCCATAAATCAATCAGTTAGTAAGCGAAATAATCAATTGGTACGGCACAGACCAATGTATCCGGCTTTATTGCTGGAATACGTCACACATGTTCCCGTTTCGCAATGTCGCTCTAAAAATTTGATGTTTGTATTAAGAAATGCAAAGAGGTCATCAGCGTGCATGCAAATATCCGCTCTAGATAAAGAAGCTTGGAACTAGATAGGAGATGACGTAACGAAGCATTATCTTGGTAGAAGAGGCTTTCACGCTTTCGGTTTAGTGCAGCATTTCTCACCTCCAGACCCAATGTTACCCCCGGAGCGGCGCTAAAATTTCAAAGCACCCCCGTGAATCCAAAGGGATACGATCTGCGATTATTAACAAATTTTGTTGTTTTGATTCCGGTGTTTTGGTGTAAGAAGAAGAAGAAGAAGATGGTCGACCGCAGTCGGAGGCAACACGAATGCTCCTCTTTCCTTAGCTTCTACCACTATAGCATATCCCATATCCCATATCCCATATCCCATATCCCATATCCCATATCCCATATCCCATATCCCATATCCCATATCCCATATCCCATATCCCATATCCTATCCTATCATATCATATCATATCATATCCTATCCTATCATATCCTATCATGTGGCCTGTGGTATTGAATATTCTGGCATTCAAGATGACCATTATCATCCCACAAGCCTTTGTACTGTAATTTAAAAATCTATATTGATATACAGAGTATTTTTCTTTCCGTAAAAGCTGCACAAAGCCTTCAGTTCCTAATGCTTCTCTGCTTAATAATTAGTGACGCGAAATTCGACCAAGTTGCGCTGGTTCAGGTAAATGAGGATTAATTACACTCAAAGTTACTTTAGAGGACTGTATCTTTGTTTATAATTCCACTTCCAACATCAACATGTTTCATAAAATCAAAAGTGAGTACAACTCCAATACAAACTCGATACAAATAATCCAACTCAATGCGATACAAACCAAATACGACATTTAAATGAGGAAAACTCGACAACTGAGTTAGTATAGGCGAAGTCGCCCAGATGAATAGTTGATACTCGACTTCCAGCCAGGTGGATGGTGTAAAGGCCCGATTTGTACGAACTCATTATAATTTTGTCGAGTTAATCGTCTGTCTTCGTTGTTAATCATAGGACTAGTGCTGATGTAATCTTCATATTGTACATAGATTACAATCGCAACTCAAACGCAACACAGTCCTAACACGAAAAGCAATACATAAAAAGGATCGCAACATGTAATATTTCAGTAAAGTACGGAAGTTCCGAAAAGATTTTGTATTAGAAATCCGAGAGTGTTCTCTGATTGTAGTCGTCTCTTTGCGCATCGTAATCGGAGGAATATTCAAGTGCAATTCAAGTGCAATTGAAATTTCATTCCGAAGGCCAGCCACTGGACGCATAACATTAAGAGAACTTAAACGAGCTGCAATTAAGCTTGCGAAAGCGAAATGTCATATTGACTTTAATGTCTACAATGGATAAGCCAGGCAGAAAACGAATTCTTAGTAAAAAGTTAAGAGCCCAGCACAAGGCACATATTTCGATAAAGCCGCTGAATACCTTGTGTCCGTTCTTACTTCCTTCTCCGTTAGCGACTTTGTTGCCCATGATATTTGTTGATACTGATTCTTTATTTCTGACTTACGTAACCAAAATGTGAATTCTAAACAAGTTTTTTATGGCTAGTTTTGATGTTAAATCACTTTTTACTAATGTACCTCTTAACGAAACTCATAGTTTAATCATAAATAAGGCTTTTTCTCCTCGTCGACTTTTTCAAGGTTTTTCGCATCATCAGTTTTCATGGCTACTTAACAAAGTTACTGAATAGAACCACTTTTACTTTACTATTATTCTTTACGAACAGATAAATGGTGTTGTTATGGGGTCACCAAACGGCCCTTTATTTGCCAATATATCCTTGGCCCATCTTGAAAGTAAGTGGATGGAGAACTGTCCATTTGATTTTCAGCCCCTTTTATACAGAAGATACGTCGATTATTGTTTTTTATTATTCTCGTATCCATCACATTTGCAACCTTTCTTACGTTACCTGAACTCTCAGCACCAGAGTATCCAATTTACAGCTGAAGTTGAACGTAATAAGCGATTACCGTTCCTGGATACAATTATTTCGCGTTCGCAGGAGTCTTTTCATACTGCTGTGTATCGGAAACCCTCTTTTACAGGCCTGTTTACACGCTTTGACAGTTTTCTTCCGGTAGAATATAAGAAGAGTCTTATTTTTACATTTCACTGAAACTTAATAGTCATTTGTATCTTATTCTGAAGTGGAATTCTGCGCAACGTCCTGGGTACAGTAACATATGTTAATAATCTGTTTGAAAGCCAGTCATCAAGGAAAGGCTTGACCAAACTAAACACAACTTTCAAGACCTCAAATAGATCAATCATAATAATCGAAGGCTATCCACACTACAATTCTTGACTGTGAAGAGTAAAAACAAACATATAAACGATTGCTATTTTTAGGTACATACGATAACTTTGATTGAACTTTAATCATAATATAAAGAACAACAGCTGCTTATAAGACGAAACGAACCGTATATGCGTTAATGAAGTCTTTAAAGGCAAAGAATTTATGAAATAATTCAACACAGTTTAAGTTGTCCAACAAATTGTTTGTCCACCGATGGTTTAGAAAACTGAGTCACTCGGCAATACAACTAGGAAAACATTGTTTAGTTTGTATGCAAATACTGAAAATTTGTGTTATACCCTTTTGGGATGGAATGATGTACTAATTTCATCGGCAGGGTTAGCAACCTTAGCATTCCTCCATTAAATCATTAATGCCCACCTGTCTGTTTAAAGGAGATCAATTTCTAAGCCAGTGTATCCTGATAAAGTGATTGGACAACCACAGATGAACCACAGTTCGAAATTGAAGTTCCACAAATGTCTTTGCTGAAGCAATGTTGAAAGAATCGTTGCAGCGAAATAATCTCACTGCCAGGATTTCCTCGCCCATAAGAAATAAAGTTTCACTCTCACGTCAAATTCGCACATTATGATGATCTTGGTATTAAAATGAATAACCTTCAAATTTTTGACGGTGGCTTGGCGTAAATAGCACGATTTTTTAACTGGCCATGTCCTTTTCTAAATGTTGAATTGCAAGTAAATTCCTGGTGAACTTAACGTATTTTTACTTCGCAAGCATCCAGACCTTTTTATGCTTCCTCTCAGTACAGACATAGGATAATCCCGTAAGTTTTACTCCTCCCATATGTTAGATTGCTTTGACTATTCACGACTGTACTGCCTAAATATCCAAACAACAATGAGTGTGCATTCCTCTTGCATACATCCAATTTCAAAGCGATCTATAGACAATTCGATTTTAGAGTGGACTTCCAAATAAAGGTGGATGATAACATTACCATACTTACAGTAGCTAATGTATTTGTATTTGAACCTTTTTTGAGTAGTTGCCATTATTTCAATTCCTGTAGCTAGTCAACTTTTATTACTCCAATTTTCCGTTATTTTACATCATAGTAGCGTTCTATTTATTCCTTTGACTAAACAAATAGAACATTAGCTTACTGCTAATAGCCTGTTTCTTTTAGTGTACGAATGTGCAAATACGTTGCTTGTTGAAAGACGAATGCAACGATTCCAGACAATAATCAAGTAGTTATTTATGTTTAATAGTTCTTCTGTACGATAGAAAATGCTAAATAAATATTGTCGCTGTCTTTGCTAGTTGATAATGACAAAATAGACATGTCGAAAATATTCCCTAATCAACCTTGTTGGTTCTTTTCTTAATCAGCTTTGGTTCTTTCCTATGCTACTGTTACCATTATGTTTATCCTCCATTGCTATCTCATGGTTCTTGTAATTTGACATGAAACTATACAAGAACAACGGTATTAGGGTTGTCTCCAAGAAAAGTATGACAATACGAAGTTTTATAAGTACGAAAGTAGTAAGGACTGGAGAAGCAGGAGTTTACAAAACTCCTTGTAGTGGGTGCAGCAAAGTATATATTGGTGAAACGAATTGTTTTTTCTACTGCTACTGCTACTGCTACTGCTACTGCTACTGCTACTGCTACTGCTACTGCTACTGCTACTGCTACTGCTACTGGAGGACACAAAAATTCTTTGCAAAGCTTCTTTGACAACTCTTCATTCGCTATGGCCAACACATAGCCAAGAGTTGTCGACAAGGAACTTGGCCCCACTATAACCATCAACGCAAATGTCGATGCAGAAATATATACAACCGTTGCCAGTACGCCTTTTTCATAGCACACTTCCTCACTTATGTTTGGAACAGAAGCAAGGTGTCCAGCAGCCTAAGCCACAAAACGGTTATAGTTGTAAGACTTTCAAAAATACCTTTGCAGAATTCTCGCGATGTCTATAAATCAGTATGATAAAGATATTTCACTTGGCATCTTTCATCCTGTTAAAATCGGCTCTTGAGAAAATTTTCAAATTCTCCAACTCTAGGAATGCCATATCGAAGAAAAAAGGAGATTTCCTCATCTAATAACTTTTCATATCTATGACATTGTGCTGCAGACTGAAGTTTATTTACTACATGTTGTTATACATGCATATTTTAAGTTTCATTCACTAAGTTAGTTAGAAATGCAAGTTGAAGAGAACATAACGGCGTAGGCAGAAAAGTAAAATTGGCCTGGTTCCTTTCGTCTCTGCCTTTGCTGGTGAGTCAGTAGCCTTTTGATGTTATGATGATTATTTAGCAACACGCTAAAATTGGTGACCCCGTGTATACTGGTGTTTTATTTACTCACCAACATTCATCTCGAATCATACTTCAACCATGACCACAGCAACAATCACTCCTCCATCATTCAACGTCACAGAACCTTGCCATGCTTCTCTCGTCAATGTCATAACTCCAGCGGATTCAACTTCCTCACATACTCAGGTGTCATCCACTATCCAAGAGCTTGAACAACAAGTTTCAGCCCTCACAAGCCAAATCGAGTCACTCACTACACAACTTCAACCACGTGCTCATTTTCATCGCCCTTCATCTAATACGCATTCTCACAGACAGACCTCAAATTCTTCCAGTCGCACTCCATATGTTGAATCACAGTGCTGGTATCACTGGAAATTTGGTTCAAACGCTATCAACTGACCCTTCCTTGTTCCTTTACTTCTCCTTCAAGCCATTCAATCATCACAACACCAAGTCATCTTTTCTACATTGTCAATCGCCGTAATAGCTGAAATTTCTTGTTGACAAAGGTGCTGATGTCAGTGTACTTCCTCCAACTCCACAAGAGAAACGCCGCCCTTTTGCACTTTCTTTACAAGTAGTCAACTAATCTTCTATTACAACCTATGGACAGAAATCTCTTGAACTATATCTCCCAATTCACAACTGACATTCGCCACATCAAAGGACAAGAAAACACTGTCGCAGATGCCCTATCTCGAATTGAAATCAACAGTCTGTCATCTACTATCAATTTTTCCGATTTGACTTCACATCAGCATTCCGAGCCAAACTTGCAAGCACCACATCTCACTCGTAGTCTCCAGCTTCAAGACATTTCACTTCCAGACAGAACAGACACAACACCATGTGATATATGAACTGGCATTCCAAGACCTCTTGTTCCATCTTCTCTATGCCGCACCATTTTCGACGCACTCCATTCAATATCACACCCTGGAATTCTAGCAACACAATCCTTGATTGCTGCCCGTTACGTTTGGCCAGGAATGAACAAAGATGTACGCACCTGGACATGCTCTTGTCTCTCTTGTCAGCGCTCTAAAGTTCAACGTCACACCAAATCACCTATTTCTAAATTTGCCGTGGTAATGCTCCACTCTTTGAGAATTATGTATAATTGCAATGTGTCTGCTGAGAATATGTATATATATATATATATGAGTATGTTTTAAGCATATACATTTCAGAAGGAATCTCTCTCTGTAGAACCAAATCCTTGTTCTCCGGCGGTTCTCGAGGAATTATTTTCTGATTTAGCTAATACTTTTATTTAATTATTACTGTTAAAAATAGGGACTCCTACTTTACGACTCGAAACCTGATTCAGCGGTATCATCCATTGTTTAATCCTCGGTAACTTCATGTCTGCAAATTTTTTAAATCGATAAAAACCAGGGATCTCTAATGAAGACTGGATCGAGTGTCTATCGATCAAAACTGATGGTCAACCTTTAACCGTTTGAGCGCCATATTGGGACTGAAGAGCGAATGAACCCCCTGCTATTTCAATATGAAAGTCAAGGGTCGCTTCTTTCACTGCTGCTCCTACACACCTAAGACTTTCTTTTCTTTTGCTTCTTGCATCCCAAAGCGCAACACTGCTTACCTTGCTTCACCATTGGTACCAATATGGCGCTTTCAATTTGGCTGCGCTGACCATATTTGTTTGCATTAGCAAACAATAGAATGCTAGATCCATTCTTTTTTAGAGATCAGAGATAAAAACGCACTTGAGGATTCACCGCTGTATCGTTACTGCAGTTCAGTACCGTAGCCAAGGGATGCTTTGGTATGCTTAGCATCCTCTAGAAGTGGACTTCAATGTAAAATAGCATCCGCTAGTTCATGGTCGTCTGTCTTAGAGTTTTGAAATGTGTCAGGGCATTTCTCAGACTTGTTGAATACCCTGCTTCGTATATCTTTCCAAGATATCAAATCTGCACACCTAGATCTGTTCATCTCTTGTCCCTTCACGTTAGGGCCCTCAAAATGATTCTAAAATGATTCTAAAATGCAGAGATATATCGACAAATGTCACACCAAACTTTACGGGTTCACCGATTTTCCAGAAGGGGTTACACAAAAACTACTACCGTTACGTTAATTGATGAACAGCCTGGCCCATACACCTTAAATTTATGAAGCATCTCCTAAAATACGCTCGTAAGTAATAAGTATTCCTTACAGAGATGGTCTGGCTACGGCACCGCTGCAGTTCACTGCACCGCAGTATATTTTTTCGGCCAAATGTGTAAATTTATGAGTCTTACTGTATGTGTCAAGTTTAAAAATTAATACCAGTTGCTTTGATAGCTAATCATGTAGCAAATGGAAATAGTTACAGTAGACATCGACTAATTCGAAAAGGCAAATATGACAACGTCTCGCTTGAAAAAATAAAATTTCGAATTAAGGGGCATTCGAAATAGCGGAGGTGTACTGTAATACTGTATTTATATCACATCTCAGTCACTAAAACCACTAGCCTCGTTTGCAGAGTTTGTTGTCCACGGACACTCTAAGAAGCCTTATTAACGACAGAAGCGTTGAGTTTCCCTTCAACTTTCTCTTTATTCCATGATATAGTGTTGAGGACAGTTCAGGTTCTTGCACCGTTAAGCGTCTTGGCCTCCTTCTAGACTTAAGAGAAGGATGCGAGGTTATAAAACTTACGCTGGACCGTTAATGCAAAGAATTTTTGATGAAAATCAGTAAAGTTAAGAAAATGATTACACAGTGCCTCTCTTTGTCTCAATTAGCAAACAATATTGTGTGTTCTCTCATAATTATCGAATTGGATTCTTCTTCTTTAAGTGCCTTGTCGTATGACGTTGGCGACCATGATGTGCCATCTTCTCCGGTCCCTGGATAGGTGTGGTTTTTCTGTTTATTTAGGGTAGTTTCAATGTCGGGCCCACTGCTCATCAGGGGTCTTTGATTGAGAGATTGCCCCCCCCCCTCACCTTCGTGAGTGATTGATACTGTTACAGATAGTACAGTAAGCATGAGCTTTCCGGCCGATCTTGAAGGCTTGACTATTATCGAATGCAAGCAAAAAGAATAGCATACAATGCTGTTTCTCTGCTAGAAACGATGTTTGCAGCTCTCAATAAAACCGTACACACAAATTCTAAAGAGAGTCTTCGTTAATACAATATGCGGGGGAAGAAAGGCTGTCTTGCGAGCAAGTTATTACTTTTTCCAAGAATAGTTGACTCCAGGACTCAGCGTTCACAATTTTGAAATTTTCTCATGAGCTTAAAAAAGAATTTTGGAAAGAGCCCTTGATGTAGAGTACACACGTCTACTGCCGACTTTCGCTTTCTATCTTCGCCTGCTATTGCAAACTCAGCTCTTTGGTGACAGCTATGAACGCCACTATTTGTATTTTCGTATCCTGTTTGCGAAATACTATTTTTCATTTGTATGAGCTATAATTAGTATCCTTAACAATTGATAAAAGTTCAAACAAGTGTTTGAGACGAAAACGTGTAGAAATTCAATTTGAGTATCAATTACAATCGAAAAGGTAAATATTGAAATTTAAGCAACATACAGAACTTGTTACAAGACAAAATATACTGTTTACCCTTTTAACCAAATTCAAATTTCGGAACTTTTCAGATTGGTGCCCTTTTTCAGAACATGTTATCAAGTTTCATACTTTTGTATCCCCGTTGTACCCCCTTCTCTTGATGAAACCCATAACCCCAAATGCCCCGCTTATTTCAAAGCTCCGGGTTACAGGCAACTCTGTCCTTGCGGCCAGCTTCCTTTTAAGGGCAGCTTTGGAATGCGGGCGCAAAATCAAAGTCCCAGCAAAAATTTGTAGTAAACTCTGCATTTAAAACTCTTCATTTAACGGGCAGCTTTGGATTGCGAACTACGGGCAGTGATCGGTAGTCCGTGGCCCATGAAAACACTGTGTGATACGGGCAAACAATGACATTCTCGCCGGACTAGAAGTGTCACCAACATGACGCAACGCCCGATGGACCCGTGTATCACACCCTTGTTAGAGTGACTGCCATGGGTTGCTTAAAACCTATTCATTTTGCTTAACACCTGATGTTGATTTGGTTCGCACTTAATTTTAATTTGCCAGCTTAAGCTTTAGAAAAGAACGATGGACATTTTATTAAGCACTGTACTGAGGGAGTCGACCATTTAACCAGCCAGTTCGTCGACACTCAAATGCACGCATTGCAGACAAACATCAACGATTTTTTTGTTAAAAAGTGAATTAACTTTTTGTTATCCAGTACGTTTACATTATTTTGTTAAGTTTTAATATTTTGTTACGTAAATTTCCTAGTTAATTGTAATATATTTCAAGTTAATTTTTATGTTTTCTTTTGTTTTTAAATCTACTCACAACGATTCCTTACTGACTCAAGTCCATTATGTCCAAAATTACACATAATACACAGTCGCATTTGATAATAAGAGTTGAGATGAGAATTGAAAATCTTCATATCAAGGCCAGCTTGTTAATAAGGGCATTTCAATCCAGTCCGACGGCTGGAAGCAATTCAGAGTTGCCTGTAATAACAAATTAAAATTCCACCTACGCGCTGCTTCGATGCTTAAAGCCTACTTTCCACTAGGCGGAATTTTGCGAGCGACCCAATTTTTTCCGCCTCTAACCAGATTTACACATGCGTACTATCTCAAATCAAAAAGAATAAATTGAATAACTGTGGTGAATCAATTAAAAAAATGAATGGGATATTTTGAATATTTGACTCACGTGAGACAAATAAACCACAAATACTTTTCACTGTATGTCCAAACTCGCAAGCTGAGTATCCAAAATACGTAGAAATTCCTGCCTTCCTGTAAAATGACTCCCCCCACCCCCCCCCCACCCCCCCCCCCCGCCCTCCTCCCCTCCCCCTCCGCCACCACCCCCGCCCCCCCGGTATATTCTATGGCAGTTGCCACATCCGTCTGACAGAACACATTTCCCTTCCAGCCAGTCTACTTTTGGTTCCATGTATGAATGCGGAGGAGGTATTTAACCCTGCTGAACTATGTAAGATGGACAATTCGTTTAATAAACTTTTAGAACTACAACAGGGTGAACAATTAAGAAACTTCTGGTACTTGGAGGCCTTCTCGGGTTTCTTTTAAAAAAACGTGTAAAACGAATATTTACTAACCAAACTTTCGATGTATTATCACATCATCCTCAGGGTATAGGAAACTTGAACAGTGGATACGGTATTTAAGGACCTAGAGGCCTAAAAAACAATATACGTTATAACAAAGACAAAGAAATGAAAGAGCCTCATAGGAGAAATTAGAAAAGTGAAAGTTCCAATGAGCTCATTGTTCCATTCAAATTCGGCCTAAGTTTAGCAAGGGGAAGGCTTTCTTTGAGGTGGAGAGAGAACTCAGAGTAGGCAGAAGTTAAGAATGTGAAATCAGATTCAGAAAAAGGATGAGAATGTTGAAGAGAGTGAGAGCAAATGTTAAGAGAACGGTGGAGTTGAAAGAAGATGACCAGTAACGGCCGAGGTTCCAAAGTGATCAGCTAGGCGTCTTTGAATTTGGCGAGTCGTCTGACCCAAGTAGTTAATAGCATCCTGCTCCTCAGTTTACATACACTTATTTTTTTAATAAGAAACCAGGGCTTAATCTCCCCCAAATTTAAGAAACTCGAGGGCTGGATGGGGCTGCTATAAGAAACCTAATAAATTTATTTTGAAGTGGAAGATAGTAATAATTATATCAGAGAGAACGAGATAAATGGTGTTGACGTGATCTTGCTTTCTTGATTAAAGTTTTGTTTTTGATGGAAAGCAATTTTTATTTATCTAGGTCTGCTTCATCCTTTATGATATGCATTGAACCCCCGACGTTTTCCAGCCCCTCCGAGTATTCCAACCGCTTCTATTTGGTACCAGAGAAAAAGAAACAGCTAAAAAACTTTGAAGGCTCGGAAGGTCAATATTTTAAGAAACTTCGAGGGCTGGATGCTGAGGTAATTTTTTATAAACTGGTTGGTTTTATTTTACAAAATAAGTATACGATAAAGAGCAAAAGCAAAACTTGCATTTCCTTGACATTCCAGTAAAAAGAAGACAAGTCCCATTTTTAAAATAGTATTAAGAGACAGTCCTTGTTTATAGGATAATACAGGCGCTGGGACTAATTTTGGTCTGAAATAACGTAAAACTAATCTTATTGTAATGGAAACGAGGCTATGCTCTTCCTTCATCTAACACTCCCAAAATCTATAACTAACCAATGAAATTCTAACACGGCCTAACTCTGGCAACTTCCCCTCTTTACTAACCAGTCACCCTGCACTTCCTCTCATTATCTCTATTCCTATTGGTTGTGAGAAACGATTGTAAGGCCGCGTTGGTCTAGGCCGGGAACTTTTACTTGAGGCGCATGGACAATCACGAAACGATCTTTCACTTTATCCCGACGAAAACGGGCAGGCAATCATCCTCTTTGCAGACATTGAAGGCGGTTCCCTATACCAGAATTGATCAAAGGTGGGGAGAAGGCCTGCATATTGTAGTAGATCTGCATCTTTTCTTTATAGTTCATATCAGTATTACCAAATCGTGTTTCGGAAAATATTCCTGGCACTACGTGTTCTGTCATATAGACATAAATCTATTTCCTAAACAGTACTTTCCATTATTTTAAAGGCAAATAGAATATAGTAACATGTCTAAGCTTTGTTAAGTATGAGAACGATAGATGTGTTTCAAATTGTGTCATAAAATCCTTCCAATGACCAAAAAAGCAAAGATTTTTATACGAGTAGGAAGGAGTAGATAGAGGCAGCTGATGTCAAATGACAGTATTTTCAATTAGAGGCATTGATATTTTCTATATGCTTGATAAAAACAATCCTGAGCCCAAATAACATGCATCGTAGGACGTTTTCTTGTAGGAGGACTGGTTAGGAAAATGTGGGGTGGGGTGCTCTTGTGGTTAATTGCAGGGTTTTATGTAAAGTCGGGAAGTTCTAGAAGTAATATCTTTACTGTAAAACATCCCTGATATTTGCTAATTTTCTGTTGTATTTTAGGGCTATCCATTATTAGTTGACTACGTGTTTTGGAGTCGACTAGTCGGTGACCTTGGCCAGCACAGGGCAAAATATTGTTATTAATCTGTGAACAAGAAAGGTAAGCATTTCCAACTTAATCAACGACATATCTATCCTTTAACAGTGGTCGACAAAGAATAGTTTGCATCGGCTATTCGATCAGCGAATTAGTCGCTGATAGGCACTACTACTGTATTTGAATTATCTTTATTAAAACAAATGGCAAGATTGACAACATCAAAATGGTTTCATTTAAAGGATTCTGTTTAAAATTTTTACGCAAAACATGGCGAATTGTAGCAAAAATGTCTTCTTGATCTCCTTTGAAATATGAATAGTGTTGAATTAATAATTGTAACAGTAAATATATGCCATTTAATCATTTTCACAAGTACACAATAAACAACGCCACTTGTCGATACCCGCAACCTTTGCAAGACGTTGATTGTAACTGCCTTACACATTTTAATGACGGTTTGTATAATTGGAAACACGATTTATAGATAATATTTAATAACGGAATCATTAGTGAAATGCCATTGACCGGTTTCGTTGCACCCTCATTAGAATGGCTCGTGCAAAGAACGAGTTGTTCTAACATTCAAGTTTAGCAAATATCATTGATGTTTTACAGTAAAAATATTACTTCTAGATCTTCCCGACTTCGCATAAAACCCTGGAATTAACCACAAGAGCATCCTACAGAACTTTTTCCTAACCAGTCCTCCTACAAGAAAACGTCCTACGATGCATGCTATTTGGGCTCAGGCTTGTTTTTAGTTTTTTAGTTTTTTTGTTTCCATTGCCCAATGGGAATCTTTGCTTTTTTTGGTCATTGGAAGGATTTTATTGCACAATTTGAAGTACATTGTGCTACCAAATATATTTGCTTGATGAAATTGTTTGTTGAACAAAATAAGAATATTGCACGAAATAGCTTCATTTCTTGCTTTTATGTCAACTGACTCCAGAACGGCTTAATGAAATACAGACCTGGCCTTTCCTATGATACGGAGGTCCGTTTACACTTTGGCACAGTCTGGATTCTCAAGCAAGTGCTGCCTTATGGCAGAGTCACATTGCTTAATGGTGTTTTTGATCTTTGAAATCCGAGGTGGTTGTTTCCTTTTAGGAGTTGGCCGCACGACTTGGAGGCTGGTTGACCGAATTAAGCATTGTAAATAATATTTAATAACGGAATCATTAGTGAAATGCCATTGACCGGTTTTGTTGCACCCTCATCAGAATGGCTTGTGCAAAGAACGAGTTGTTCAAACATTCAAACATCATTTATGATAACTCGCAAACAAAGAGAGGGATCAAAGCAAAACTTTGTCAACCACTGATTGGATAATCGTTAAGACCTACCAACAATTTGGAGGTGTCAAAATTGTTAGAACAATTTCAGAGACAACACAAACTCCTTTTGTTTGCAAAGTAAAGGATCCCAGGTTTTGATGAAAACCACTTCTAAAACTTTCAGATGGAAAGCTGATCTAGCTTAGCTAATGTACAAAAACAATAATTTTTATAGGCCCACAAAGTGTTGTGCTGATGTATTAAATGTCTACCGATTGCAGAATCATAATCTATCAGACTCACATTTGCTTTACACTTTCATTCCGATTGTTGATGCTCACAGACGACCTTTGTCTTTCTCAACGTGGGTAGAATATGTGAGATACAATCTGTAAGTCTTTGAGAAGTCCTTCCAACGTACCTAGCATCACACTGGCATCTAAATTCATATATAACATTACTATTTCGTTTGGTTGGAATGGCATCCTTGTAGACTTTAGGCAAACCTGAGGGATTTGTTTCGCGGTAATGAATATCTCGATCATATTGTAAACCATTGCATCAGCAATAAACTTTCAACTCGGTCAGCCGACAAGCCCTATGGACCTAACAAGTGCCCAGTCTATTTAAGGTAACTGTATATAGGGCAAGTGTCTAGCAAGTTCGAGTCCCAGATTAGTAAAGCTGTTAGTCGTTGTTTTTGGAGTAGTCAGACTAGGGTTGTATTCACCGCACAACGCATGTGCACATTCATGTTTGCTATGCTTTTTTCAAACTCTCAAAATGCACTCAGTATGGCCCACTAGATCAGATACAATTTTTCTTGTTAATGACTGTAAAGGTATAAAGGTATGTTAAAATACCTTTGAAGTTGTCTTGAAATACTATAATTATTGGACTTATATTGAAACTAAAAAAATGCTTTTCCTTTTTTACCGTTCCATTTATTAATTTTTCTCAAAAACGTATGTAAATATGCTGCAAGATTTCATTCATCCATGATACATGATCTGAAAAAATTGTGCAAGAAGACGCAGAATGTGTGGAGTTTGAAATATTTATGTAAATAAAAATTAGTACAAACCCCACTCACTTAGTTTAGTTTACATCTCAAGGTTTTCATTTATTCATCGATGCTTTTCATGCTGCATTGTTATATGTCTAGGGCCCAGGCCATTCCTGAGCATTTTAGCAGGAGAGCTAAATCAAACAGATAGAAGCTCTCTCACCACAATGCACTAGGTTTTGACCTTATCCAGCTGTCAGTTGGATATATACAGAAGCTACCTTGGTATTGACAGATGGAAATGGTTTCTGTCTTATATCTCTTGTCAATAGTACAATCCAGTGTTTGATATACTCTTTATATATGTATATAACCTATATACTAAATGTAGTTTGGTGGAAGTTGTATATTCATTAGAATAAGAATAAGTATAACTTATATATACCTATTACGGTATTTTAATTCAAGGCACTGGTTTAGAAATCTCTTATTAATCTGTCATAGGCAGCTGATCAGCTTGCAGTAAGGCAAAAAAGAAGGATTTATGACATAACTAATGTTCTGGAAGGAATTGGTCTAATTGAAAAGAAGTCTAAAAATAGCATTCAGTGGAAGTAAGTATAATAAAGATTATTTGTATGTATGTCACTTGCATCTATAACATCCTCTACTAATAATTAGGCCAGATCCATCTTGTCTCTAATGAAGGATACGTGGAATGAACAATTAGCATATCCCCTTATAGAAATCTTTTCATATCGTCAGCTTGCTTGACCATCCACTTGGTAGGAGTAGTAGTAGTAGTATAGGATATGCTATTAGTGATCAGAGGCAGGCTAACGAGTTAGTAACATACTGATGACGTTTGTTGAGTGGAGCCACTTGTCATATGGATCGATAGAAAATATTTGGCAGAAATGGGATTTATCCCATGCGATAGTTTGCTAGTACTAGGCATGGTAGGTTTTTTTAAATAGCTGCCTCAAGCAGACACAGCTTATATACACAATGACTAGAATCTTCAGCGGATAAGCTGACATATCCCCATGGAATAGGTTATACAGATGGGTAGTGCACCATAGCTCCAAGTTCCACTACAGGATCAAAACTCAAACAATCGTCAGGAGGAAACCAGTTCGCAGTTTCGGCCCCTAATCCATATCTGCCTAATCCTAGCCACTCCAAATTTGTTGGAATTGGTTACATGAGTGTATTTCCTCTTATTAGCATCCCGTGCGCTTATTAAAATATTCACCTCCAATGTGCGACGCTAATTAGAGGGCGGCGCTTATCAAAAATCTAAAATGATTATTAAATAAATTTTATTTGCTGCTCAAAAAACAATATGAACAGAATCAATGAACGAAACAGAATCAATGTCTTTAATGCTTCAAAAAGGTATTTTATTGAGTAATTACCCTCCTGCATGCTTTTCCCCTTTTTCTAACTGGCACCACCTTTTCTAGGTGCGGCTTTTATTAGAGGGCGGCAGTAATAAAAAGTTTTACTTCAAGGTGCAGCGCTTAATAGAGGGCGAGGCTAATTTAAGGCCCGGCGCTAATAAGAGGATATACGGTATGTGGGAAGTTTGAGGTGGAATTTAGTAGCCCTCTGTGCCTGTGCCTATATTTGGGTTCTTTCTGCCACATGCACTCCACTACGATGTTGTTATAAGTTGTCCTCAGGTTTTGTTTTTCTATTTTCCCTTCTACTCCGGCAGCTGTATTCCCCCCTCCCCCTCCCCCTCCTTTCTTCGACTGTTGTTCAGGTTGCTTCACGGGTTTTTGGCAAGAGGTGGGTGTAGTTTCTGTTTCATTGATGATAGATTCTTTCCATAACACGCGACAGGAGGTCACACTGGGCAGTTGAGCCTGCCACGTGGCTTGCGTCTCTGCCCAATAGCCTAAATTGAGGGACGTTGCCCTTGGATGCCCCTGCTACCCTTTATTTATCAGTTAGCCTGTTTGTTAGTTTTCCTGTTTATTAAGGGTAGTTTCGAAATCGTCCCCACTGCCCATCGGAGGTATTAGATTAGGAGATTACTTGCTCAGAAAAGACCAATATTTGTACGCAAACCTACTAGTGTAATACAACTAATTTTTATAATTGTATAAGTTTTGTTAACCTCTTGTTGAATAGAATTCTACGGTCACTGAAATCTGAGAAACGCGTAGTTGGGAAGTAATATCTGTGTTGGGAAACCACGAATTGACCTTAACGGCTAGTCACGATTAAAAGTTCTTAGAGCAACATTACAAAAGCTGTCGAGAAATGGTCAAGAAATCGTATTCTACTAATTTTTATTACTAGAGATTTCATCAAGAGAATTTGAAGTGTAAGTTTTGAAACACTAGAGAAATAGAAAATGTCACCACCGGGGATCGAATCTGTGACCCACGCTTTCGCGGCGTTCGCTCTTCCAACTGAGCTAGGTGACCTCCGATGTTATCGTACGCAGCCATCAACAAAACCAGTTTGGAGGAGGCTATCAAAATGGGCGGAACTTTATTTTTTGCCACGAGTTGTGATTTACCAGTTGATACCTTCAAAGAGTGCTTACAAGTCGTGGACCTTAGTAGCAACAAATTAGAAAACGTACCGGAAGCGATCTGTCAATTGATGTCACTGTGTGAACTGGACTTGAGCGAGTAAGGATTTTAGCAAACTTTAGCCCTATTAATTTAGTGCACAATGACCCTTACACTTGAATGTGTTTTGTAAACCCTAATGCCTATATATAACTATGATTGCCATACTTTGCAATCTTCCTCGTATTTTTTCACTCTACGCACTACAGCTGTCTCCTTACTTGCTCTTTCTCCAGATTTTCCCCGTCATTTACTGCTTTTAAAACTGTCCTTTGTATTTGCTTTTGTTCCGGTTCCGTTTCATTTTTTGATGTTTCTTCTCTATCTTACCAATATTGTTGATTTTCAGTTTCCTGATTATTTGTAAATTACGTTTTGAGAGAAACCTGTTAGGCACAAATGTATCTGTGTTATTAGGAAATTGATGTTCGCAATTTGTTATAAATTAAAATAATTGGGGTATAACATAAAAAGGTTTTAGGATCATTTAGTTACTATTCTTGCCCGTGTGATTTTTCACACTTGATGCATATTACCCTAATACACAAAATTAACGTTGAACATTAATTAACGTTTTTGGAATTAAAAAATTTTAATTAAATTCACGTGAATTAGATGCTTACGTTAATTTTTGAAACGTTGATTTGTGCCAAAATTTTATACAAATATGGGCCCCTGTAAAATTTTCCCAGGCGCAATATGTTGAAATCTCAAAAGGAAACATTTGTTTATTTTGCAGCGTCTATAGATTTTGTTCATAAATTAAGTATACCACGATATCAAGGCATTGTGTGACTCGCTATTGACAGGATTGGAGGTATACGAAATTTGGAGGGAAATGAAAACTAGGGATGCATGTCGAACTGCGCGAGATTAAACCATTTACTTTTAAATTCGAAGACAAATATCAGAAGAGAAAGTACAGTGAAGACGGGCACCCGATAAAGCCGCGGTGCTTTAGCTAAGATCTGCAACATTATGGTTTTAGTTTTGGCGCTCACCTTTTAAACTTTTCTAACTGAATTTTTGGTGATGTTGCCCTTTAAGCCACTTTTATGCAAGCATCACGTACATTTTAGGGAAAGAGAAAACACTTGGGCGAAAAATAACTTTTCATGGTACTTGATTTTTGTGATTTATTAACACACGCATTAATTAACGATGGCACTAAACAACGTTTGATCGTTTGTAAACGTTAATTAATGTTTTTCAAACATGAAACTGCTGATAAAACGTTAATTAATGTCCATCAAAATGCATTTTTCGTTAATTACGTTAAAAACGTTAATTAGATCAACGTGAATAAAACCCGCGTTAATTCGTGTACACGTTAATTTTGTGTATTAAGGTATAGTATTATTTAACGAGATCTCAAAAGTAGCAGTAGAAATCTTTGGACAAGTAAGATAGATTAGCGAAACTTTTCTTTGTAATTACCCAAACCCTTTTTCTCACTTCCTGCTATTTGACATTGGCATGCAAATTCCTTAGGTTGCGTGCCACATTCACAATGCGTAGTATCCTTAGCAAACGGAACAGCTCAAATACAAATACTAGGGATTTTTGAGTGACACGTAATGAATGACACGAAAAACATGATATATCATTGATGAATGAAACGTATGGAACTGGCCCTTAGGATATTTTATGTACGTATAATTAGGGCACATTTTGCTCGCTCTGCGCATGCGTTTGCGTTTGCGCAAGGTACGAATCCTGGTGGTGATATATTTTTTATTTCTTTAGTATTTTTCCCAGACTACTAATATCTTGTCGTTTAATGCCAAAGTAAGTTATTGTTTATAACCAGAGGAATCAAGAACTGAATAACAAATTTCTGTTAAAACTTCAGTCCAACAATGTCATAAATTGATGCGTCTCATTGACATTCATGATTCGTCCTATTATGACAAATATACAATGGTCTTCAGGTTCTGACAACATGAAGATGAATACTTGAGAAGTGGACACTTAGACGAAGGGGAATAAAATGATCTCACACTTCATACATCAAATTTCTATACGAACTTCCTGCAACTTATTTCACCACTTCGTTATCCAGAAATCACCTAAGTTACTGTCGCAAATTTCTTTAAAGCCAAAGACTCTTCCATTATTGTCTTTTCATTTGTTCTAAAGATTGCATATAAGGCGCCAATAGGAGTCCACATCAATTCAATGATAATAAGCATGCAGCCCAAGACAATGCACCATAATGGAAATGCAGCTTTCTCTAGAATTCCCTATTAGAGAAAAGCAAAATAATCTGTAAGTGAAACAGTGAGAAACTAGAAAAATACACTACTTGTGTGTTAAGACGATGTAAGTAAGTAACTAAGTAAGTTATTAAGTAAGTATGTAAGTTATTAAGTAAGTAAGTAAGTAACTAAGTAACTAAGTAAGTTATTAAGTAAGTATGTAAGTTATTAAGTAAGTATGTAAGTTATTAAGTAAGTATGCACGTTATTAAGTAAGTAAGTAAGTAACTAAGCAAGCTGTTAAGTACGTATATAAGTTATTAAGTTAGTATATAAGTTATTAAGTAAGTATGTAAGTTATTAATAAGTATGTATGTTGTGTGGGAGAGATTCATCGCGCAATGACGAGAATATTGGGATCGTTGAGCAGACAAATGAATAAAGAAAAGTTAAATAAAAGAATAAATAAAAGAATAAATAAAAGAATAAATCGTAGCCGGCTCCATGTGGTGTCATATAGCTACCAGTACGAAAGGTACACTTCTTCTATTTATTTACTGTTTTGTAGATCCTTGAGAATGACGAATCTCAGGCCTCCTGACGCGCCGGCAAAAGTACTTGGGACTCCGTCCACGCCCCTCCAAAAGAATACGACCTTATGACGCTTTTCAAGATACCGATTTTGCATCGGCATATCGACGCTTGGATTTGCTCATTACAGTCATTAAAAGTGATCTTCGAACCTTTCTTAATTAATTCCATTATAATTGCTTATTTACTCGTTAATCATACCTCATTGTATTAGGTACGCAAATAGTAACTCTTTGTGAACTTTACAATTAAGCGTAGTATCTACAAACAGTACTTTCGTTTAGAATTTCTTCAAATACTCCGTTGTATGAACGCTTTCTCTCAGTCAGTCACTTGGAGTTATAGGAAAGACAATTGAGATGCTCTGAAATAAGCATGTACAGCAAAATTAAATAGAACTCGTTAATGGAAGCTATTAAGAGGACTAGTCCCTGCACGCTATTAAGCCGCGATGGACAAGTCAGGCGGAAAACGATTTCTTATTATAAAGATAAGTGGCCAGCACAAGGCGTAATATGATGAGCTTTCGGTGTATTCTACCACCATCCTCGAATCGATTAATTACAATATATGAAATACGTTCGGTTAAGACCGTAACATAAACAATAGAATACACTAACAACTAACAAGAGACATACTAGAAGAGGGAGAGGGGAATTGAAAAATTGCAGTTGTAGATTGCTATGATAACATATTATGGCCATTGCAAAATTAAAAAGAACGATAAAGTACGAGCAAGTCGATATCCCTACCGACATGCAGAAATAAATCGACGGTTAAGAATCAACCGCGCTCAAAGGAATTAGAAGGTATGAGGTGGTTACTGTCATTCCGAAAACGTGGAACACCGGAAAACTCGGAATGTGACAGGGCAGAGAAGACGTCTGAAAATACAGTTTGCCCCCAGTTCTTGCCCCCAGCTGCATGTTCTAACAGGCCTGTAGTAAAGAACGCAATGGTCCAAACCTATGCTAACACCAAACAAAACAAACTGTTACATTTGTCGCAAGTACATTCTTGCAAACAAGAATGTGACTAAAAATCAACGAGCATTCAAAATCAGTAAACATCTGATAATGATACGTGCAAGCGTTGTACTGCCCTGCATTATTACAACAATTAAGAAACAATTTCTCGAAAGAAGAAATTCAACTCCCAGCTATTAGGGACTATATCTGTACGTTGACTATACACATATAATTATGAAGTATGGGTATAATAAAGCAATGCTATATATCGTTTTAGAACCTGTTGTGAATTTCGTGTCCAATTTACATTACAATTATTTAATTTGAGTGATTAATTTTCGTTCTGTAAGAGTTTGTTTTGAACGACGTTCGAATCGAATATTCTTCTGAACTTCAAATATGTACTAATACATCGTTACAACAGAATTTTTACACACTGGAAGGATCGAATTTTCAATAGTTGAGACATGATTGGTTGAAAAGAATACGGACGTCACGGAAAACAAGTATAGAATTTTAACGCGATAACATTAACGAAAAACAGCTAATCGAAATACAAAATTCTTTTGCTTACAAAGAGAAGGCTTACGCATAGCTATATGTACAGCCTCCAAAACAGACAGGTAAAGCTTCGATCGTGCACTGCCCAGTATTTTAAACTGTTCGTCACTGTAAACATGATGCATTATGTACCGATGTCTTTAGTCTGAAGAAAATCGGCGAAAAGCTTCACTGACACTATGAGAGTTCTTTTTCGGAGTATTCACATATAGTAATATAGAGGTGTATATACAGGCTTTTACAAAATCCCTTATATCCCTTATTTCTAACTGTTTTTTTTAGGTTGGTCCCCGTTGCAGAAGCTTTATGGAAAACCCTTGCTCACCTGGAATGTGTATTGACACCTCAAAGGACAAAAATGGTTACAACTGCAAGTGTGAGTTCCCATTTCTCTGTTTGATCAGACTATGCAAACACGTAAGGGATGATTACTGCATACGTCACTACAGGAGGTGTCTATCGCTAGATATTTGAACTTGATGTAATATCTTGTATTAATTGTATTTTCAAATAAACCATTGATACATCTTTAACGTGATATTTTGTTAAGAAAATAAAATTTACAGTGCAATTTTGAAGCGGCAGAGAGCCAATTTCAAAGAATAAAAAATTGAGTTTTGTTAAATAAATGAATAATAACTTAGATTTGAGATAATTGGGATTATATATGCTGTACATAGACTGAATAGTGTTACGCAAACTATAAAATTTTTATTATGATTCACAGATATACATTCTTTAGGTTCATCAGAAAACTTCTTGGTTACACCAATTGACATAGTAGGAGCTCTTCCAAGTGAATGGTTACATTTCATTGGCGTGATATGACGTCATAATTTTCACAATATAACCCTTTCAGTGCCGGTCCCGATATAGTCGGGCCCCAGTCCTTGCCTAGATTGCCGGTCCCGATATAGTCGGGCCGGTTCGATCACCCAATCGTAAGATAAAGATATCTCAATTTAAAGTTTTCCAAGATTTCTGGTTTCCCCTCCAACTCATCCCAATTTCACCGGATCTGTTAGGGATTTAAAATAAGAGTTTTGAAGCAAAAGATCTTTTAATATAAAATTTCATAAAGATCTGATCATCCGTTTATTTGTTAAAAATACCTCATTTCTTTTAATTTTTCGGAATTATCCCCCCCCCCAATTCCACCAAAAAGAGCTAATTCATTCTAACTATGCCAGCCACGTATCTTGGACTTGTGCTTATTCTTCCCGCCAAGTTTCATCCTGATCTCTCCACTCCAAGCGTTTTCCAAGATTTCCGGTCCCCCCAACTCTCCCCATTGACGCTAGATCAGACCGAGATTTAAAATAATAGATCTGTATTACGGGGTCCTTTAAATATGAAATTTCATTAAAATCAGATCACTCCTTCGTAAGTTAAAAATATCTCATTTTTTCTAATTTTTCAGAACCAACCCTCCCTTCAAATCCCCCAAAGACAGCAAATCTGTTCCAATTATGTCAATCATGTATATAGGACTTGTGCTTATTTTTCCGACCAAGTTTCATCCCGATCCCTCACCTCTAAGCGTTTTCCAAGATTTTAGGTTTCCCCCTCCATCTCCCTCTAATGTCATTAGATCTGGTCGAGGTTTAAAATAAGATCTCTGAGACACGATATCCTTCTTAATATTAAATTTCATTAAGATTCGATCACCCACTCGAGATTTAAAAATACCTCTTTTTTTCTAATTTTTTCGAATTAACCGTCCCCCACTCCCCCCTCCAGATAGCCGAATCAAGAAAACGAATATTTTTTATTTAATCTGTTATGGTCCTTGGTGCGCCTGCGAAATTCCATCGTCCTAGCTCATCTGGAAGTGCCTAAACTAGCAAAACCAGGACAGACAGACCGACAGAGTTTGCGATCGCTATATGTCACATGATGTTCCTTATTAATGGCCTTATTATTGGCGGGCAACACACATTTACCCATGGATTTTTCATATTCTGCTCTCTTTCCCATGGTTTTCTTATAATTACTTTATAGTTCGCAATTTTCAGGGGGGCCTTGCCCCTCCCGCTCCCTCCCGGCACCCATGTGACAGATTGCCAAAGATTGTCCTTTTTGGCCAACCGTCTAAGGCTAAACGGAAAGCAGGTCGTCCTCGTCTTGGGCGGGAGGATGTCATAAAGAAACATTCAAAGGAAATGGGAATTTCCTGGGGGGTGTAAAGAGGGAGGCTTTGAATAAATTGGGTTGAAGGTGGAGCGTACGTTGCTGTGTTGGCCTCGGGCGGCTTGGTACTGCAGTAAGTTGCAGTAGCAGTAGAACTTTCCTGAAATTACAAAAGTACTAATCTGCAAGAACTTGTCATGGACAGATTGGAACAATATAGGAGAAAAGCGGGTAATATACACTAGGGATTATTTAAAGAGATGCAGTTGCTTATTTGTGACTAGTATGACATACCTGCATACAGGGAAGACATGTAGGAGCAGTCACATTGAGATTTGCCCGACAAAACCCCTCCAAAAATTGAGGCATGAAAATATACGTTTCATGTTTCGCACCATCACCCCCATATGTCAGACCCATGTGCATCAACATAATATTGGATGACAAAATAAATTCAAATGCCTCAAATTATTTATAAGAAGGAGCATAAAGATAGAATAAAGTAAATGCATGAAAGCAAGTATTTACAAAAAGGATATTTGGTTTTGCTCCGCTAAGCGTCTAAACATATTCTTCAAACCATGGGATAGCTGCAGCCTCCTCGGCAGTTAACTCGATATGATTGGAGCAGTTAAATAACCTGGTGTTTCGTTATTATTTTAGTTAAACTAGAGAGATATTGACTTGCCCGTCTTCCCTAGACAAAATTCTACTGCCGATAATTGCGATGTAGGACAAACAGCACATTGAAAGTGGCAGAGTTACACCAATTCCAAACACCCGTTATAAAACGGTTAGCAAGATAAGTTTGGCCAACTTGGATGTATATATAAGAGAGGCAGAAAAGGTTTACGTTAGAGGGACGGGAAAGTATTGGCTTGAAAAGGAGTCAAAAATGTAGATAATATTCACTGTCTTCTTAGATAATATTCACTGTCAAATGTCAGGCCTTTGAGTTTAGGTTCCGAAACAAAAACGTTTTTAACACTTAAGTCGAAAGATCGGCGTTTTCTGTGGTCTTTTGCGTCATATAGCTGACCATAGTAGGTAATAATTAGTAATGAATTAAAAAAGGCTTTGGTTGAAAGAGGAATAAGTTAACATGAAGATTTAAAGGTGCCTTCATTCGAGAAAGAGAAGGTTTATATTTAGCAATGTGCAGACAAGTAAAGTGGCAAAGTTAGGCTACGCTTTGGATCAAAAAGATATGTATTTGGTTGTGCAATCTATTATAAAGTCACCAAAAGAAATCAAGACCAGTCATATTTATTGTATTTTATTAACACTTAACACTCCTAATCAACTTTCTGTCGGCTTGTGAGTTGAAGAAAGACTTTAATGTTAACGTAGAACGGACATTAGATGGAATTTGTGAAATGTGCGTGATTGAATAGAGAAGTTGGTTAGCATAAACATGCCATTATGACAGACCAGGGGACGTTTTCATTAGGAAGAGAAAAATTGTGCACGAGAAGAGAAAGAAGAAGGAAGTGATGGAGGAGAAAGTATTCAAGTAAGGGACAAGAAAAAGGAAAAAATGAGTAGACAACAGATTGTCAATTTCAATTTTTGTAGAAATAAAAAAAGGGAGCAGTAGTAATTGCCTTTAAATAATGACTGGCAGAACCAATCTGAGTCTGTTATTGTACGTTTGCGTTCTTACTCATGTACCATCAGTTTCAAACTCCTAGCAAACGTGCATTCAAAGTTACTGTTGTCATCCATTAATACATTTCTACACGCGTTCACAATTATTAGCAGATTTTTAACCTTTTATATCAAAGCACACTGTTTAATCGACGTGCTTATCGAAAATTGCGTCTTCGAAAGAGAGATTTAACCCAATGGTTGTGGTATAGTTAGGAAACTTACGCTCAGTGTTATCGGCTGATCATGTTTCCTTTTTATCTCTGAGGACGCCGCCATTTTCTAGATTCTCTACTGAAAATGCCTCGTTTTGATGTATCGGTAATGTCATCTCCTGGAAAGCGAGGCCTCGTTTATCTACCTGTCATTCAATTTACATTTTATTCCATCAAGGGTTAGATTAGTCCATAAAATACATTTCTTCAAACGAGTTTTAAATATTTGCCCTGGCTCGTCACGGTCAGTCACTTCTAGTTTACGATTTTTAATAAGAAATTGTTGAAATTTTATAAAGGCGGGGCTCTTTTTGTGCCTTTCTCGTGGAAATCTTAATCAATCCCTCTGACTTAAAACACTTGAAATGTGATCTACATTACCATTAGACCCTTTGCTCGCTGCTGTAAGTGATCGCACTATTATGACGTTATTAACAAGAATCACGACGTCAGCAAGCGGCTAACTTAGGCAAAATGAAAACGATTTACCAGTTTTCTTTGCTGTTTGTGTTTTTCACGCTTTCGAACTGTGCCTTATTCAATACCATCGCCCACTCATAACTTGAATGTAGGAACACGGTCTCCTTAAAATCTTATACATCGTTCGTAAGATTGAAATTAATATAACAAGAACTTGAAAACAGTGATATGGAACCCAAAACACATAATCTGTTGAGTAAATGTTCACTAACGTTTGCGTAACTCAGAAATATTCTTTCAAGGCTTCAAGAGATCTGTAACGGAAAGCATCAAGCCAGGTGACACAGAGCGATAACGAAACTATTTCATCGCTGTCAGAAGTCTTCCTCAGTATCTTTACAAATGCCCCTGGTGCTCAACACATAATCTGAGAAATAGCTCATCAAACAAACTCCTGAAAATAAGTAGCGAGTGTAGTAATACGTAATTATTGCTGTATCCACTTCGAAGACGTATCTGTCAAGCCCATCCTTCAAATTACAAAATGTTCAATTCTTACCTTGACCTCTACTGAAACTCAGGAGGCATGACAATAGAACGCACACCAATTGTATAATTGCAGCCATATTACACGATACAATTCCGAAGTTTCGTTTCAGTTACCAAATAGATATGATCGCTTAAGAATCCATTTTCCAACACAATTCACGCATCTTTGGGAATGCCACCAGCGATATAATAATTGGTCAACAAATGTCCTTTGTTGCTCACTTATTCATTATTTCCCTACAACAATAAAGACAAAGTCTGCGTGAATGAGAAAATATTCACTGCTCTCTTTTCTATACGCATCAGTTACTTTCAAGAACTGTGTGTTGTTATTAATCGATGCTAATTGGCATCAGTCAAGCAGATACAATTGTTTGAATGCATTGTAATTTGTATGAGGCTTATTTTGTATAAAATTAATGCTTCAGCATGCATGCTACGTAATGCGTTTTGTCTTCAAATTGACTCAACAACTATTTCAATCAAAGAAGATCTTCATGCTTGATTTCAATATCGTTTCACCGATACTTTCACGGATGAAGGCCTCTACCAAAGCATGGAGGATCGATCATTGTTAGATATTGGAATTTACAGTATTTCCTATTGCCTTAAGTAATTGTATCACTGTATTTTTCGCAGTGTGGTCACGTATGCACTAATTCTGAAGTTGGGCTGACAAAGAAGCGAGTGTGAATTATGTGTCTTTGCTTTTCTACATGAGGCCTTGTAGTGGGGACTGCCGGGCTAGCACCGCTTGGGAGCAAGAGAGAAAAGGAAAGCAAGTTTTCATCAAACACATCATTTTTTCATAAACTTTATACGTGGATGATTCTTATTAAAAATTAAGATGACAAGATGTGCCTAGCAGAAACGAAGATATGATTATACTTCGAAAACGAACTCCCATAGTGTTAGTGAAGCTTTTCGCCGATTCTCTTCAGACTAAATACAGTGTATCTTCCTTGGTACGTGCTGATGGATCCTCTCTTCCAGTGTTTTAGTTATAAGGCCTACATACATCCGTCAGCACGTACCAAAGAAGATGCACTGTACCCCTTTGGTATTGCAGAAGGCTCGTTTGGAGCGTGGAGCAAAGTCCGCCATTTTGGAACATTAGTTGGAGAATGAACATTGTCTGTCCGAGTACTGTGACGAAGAGTTTAAAATGCTGGGGAGAGCACGCTGCTGGAAAATTTATTTGTCTGTTTTCGAGGCTGTACATATAGCTTTGCGTAAGCCTACTCTTTGTAAGCAAAAGGATTTTGTATGTAGATTAGCTGTTTTTCGTTAAGGTTATCCATGCTAAAAAAATATTTGTACTTGTTTTCCGTGACGTCCGGATTTTTTGGTGATAAGCATAGAGTATTAAGAGTGAAATAACTACACAGCATCGACAAACGATAAATGAAATAAATTTATTCATCAACAGTTTATGGAACTTGAACTATCAAGATACCTTCTTTGGCTAACGTAAACCCATGCAGAGCTTTAAAGTTGTTTAACGTACTCCCTCCTCGGATGTACGGTGAACAACAATGCCAAAGCTTTCGATACCCACTGGTCTACATTTTCAAATTAATTAACAATTTCAACATCATGTACAATTGAACATCAACAAGTGGTCATAAAACACAAAACAAACAATATAATGCATTTTAACATAAAAAAGTTTCGACCAGATTTTGTTATTGTGTAATAACATACAACGAAGAAGTTGATGTGGGGGTTGGGATAAACCCTTGTTTTGATGTGGGGGTTGGGGAAAAGGTGGGGGTGTTGCTATCACATTTTGATGTAGGGTTGCAATCATAGGTGGAGGGTGATTTTTTATACGGGGGTTCATACCCCTCTGCACACTGTGTTATCTATATATGTTCTGCTGCCATTGACCCTTACTCGTGGATTAAATAACTGTACATTTAACATATATGTTTGAGATTATTAAGAGCATTTGTGATTAAATAAGATTATTAAAGATTATTTGAGATTATAAGATTAAATATTAAGAAATAATTTCTGTGAAATTGTTTTGGTACTATTTGTATACACAAAGGGCGATCTAAATAACAGGCCTCGGCAAAATGCAACCGGAGGCCAAAACTGGAGGCCATTGACTAAAATATACATTGTGTATCAACAATGACCATAATTCGAGTAACCTTCCATCATATCACATCTGGGAAGCACATTTGTGTTCATTACAATTCATTACACAGCATTTCCGAGGCATTTTTGTGTCACAATTAACAATAATTTTTCATCGGAATCCCCCTGAATAGAATACGCGTTCACCTTCTACAAAAATATCAACAGTTGGGCTTCATTTAGGCACTACAATCATTTTATGAAACATTGCCTGTAGAAGTATGTAATTTACGCTTTCGTTTTATTGTAAACGAGTGCATTTCCAATACTTCAATACTTTTTTGTGTATATATTATTCTAAAAGAGAAAAACCGAGCGCTAACAGATAAACCCTATACCCTCCAGTTCTGGCCTCCGGTTGCAAGTTGTCCAGGCCTGCTATTTAGATCGCCCTGTGTACACACAATCAACCTCACCTTGGGAAAAGACAGCTTATATGAGCTTTGCATGGCACTAAAATGTTGAATGTATAATCAAGACGAGAGGATTTTAATATCAGTTTTGAAAAGAACACTAGACAAATAGAAAATGGTGAGGTTGATTGTGTACAAGTAAATAATCCCAAAATAATTTCAATAATCACAGAAATGTGTTCATAATTTTTAAATAATCTGATATCTAAAATAATCTTTAATAATCATATTGTATCACAAATAATCTTAATAATCTCATTAAGATATTGTGAAGCCATTTTCCCCTTGGTTATGGTCAACCATAATAACGTGGTATGGCCACATTCCAAGAAAGAATAGTTCCTTTAAAAGTTCCCCACTTTGGGCGCCACTTACCTTTCCAGCTCTGATTTTTCTGCTGTCCTTACATTTCTGAACATCATCGTATGCATTGATCTTCTTCAAGAAATCAACAGCTGCCTTCGTCTTTGTGACATTTTCGATGGAATTGGCAACAACCAGCGGGCATTCTGGAATCTTCTCGATTCTGTGTCCCCTTGCCATCACTAGTGCTGGCAGAGCACTGGCAGCCAATCGTTACCACGAACTGATTAATTTGTCAATGAGCATTATTTTTAGGTAGGAGGATTAAGAACACTTAAACCTAAGGATAAAAAAAGATATGTTTACTAAGAAGCAATTGCTAAAAGGCAGTTAAGGACCATTATATGAAATTAATATTTCAGTTTACGGTATATACGCACTTCATTATTTCCCCTTGGTAATACTAGATGGTAATGGTTTATTTTTATTTGCTAGAAACGATGAGGATTTGCAAATCCGTTTCTAAGCTTTGTAAATCCTGCAAGTTGTAGAAATCTTCATACAAATAGATCATAGTCAATGTAAATAGTCACTGCAGTAAAAAGGGTAAATGGGAGAGAAGGCCTTATAGAGTGTAGGTTATACAGAAAAGCTTCCTTTTTTCAAATCGGCATTAGGCAACTTGTGAGGTGGTTTAGGGGAGACATTTGCCCTGGCCATCCCTCAAAACATCTTTACGTGTAAAATTGAGTCGCCAGAGAGAAAGTGAAACAAATGTAAAGAATTTTATATAGGAATTCTGGCAAATTCTCAAAGTGTAAAGTTTCCTCTGGAAAATTATTTCCTAAAACTTCCCTCTCCACATAAACTATCCCTGTGAAAAATAACCCCTACCTTAAGTGTATGTATGTTTCCCAGTGACAAATACTATACATAAACAATGGGTAAGTTTCGTAAAATACACACCTCTTCCTAGGTGATGTGGATGGTGATGTTATCCTCAAAGGCGTAGCTATTGGACCTTTCAACTATACTCAACTAAGTGGCTATCCCACAATTTTTTTTCTTTTTTGCAATTGACAGCTTGAAACCTCTAAAGTAGGGTTATGTGAAATGCTGAAATTGATGGCGTGGTTTTCATTGACATTTTAATTTCGGGTGGTGGGGGATATACCCCCTTTTTAGAAATTAGGCAAATTTCCCCAGGCTTGTAGTTTTTTTATAGGTGACGTAAAAATTAATGAATATTATATATTCGGAATTAGTATAACAAGTGGACTCTTTTGATACATGTATTGATAATTAAACTGTTTTTGAGGGGTGAGGTAACTATTTAACCGTGTCGCTCCTTATGTACAGCTTGCTGCTACCAACTCTTTACCGTATTTTTCAGGGGGATCTTTTGCCTGATTTATGATTTTTGTCCGTTAAGTTTTACCAACAGAAGTTTTAACTAAACAACGATAGTGTTAATTTAACAGCTGTTAATGAAGGGGTTTAGAAAGGGTTTGTCATAGTTTTTAGGTTATTTTAGCGAGCTTCCAAGTCCCCCTCACTTACTATGAAGTGAGTATTATCTGCTCAGCCGACAGGGGTATCATGGAGGGGCTACCTCCACTCATGTGGCCTGGTTTTGCTAAAATTACCTTTTTATGTGCCAAAAAAGAATTGAGAAAAATGTTCTTTTTCTCTATATATCCAAAGTTAGGCAAAAAGAACATTTTTTAAGAACAAAGAGCATATTAACAAAAATTAACTTAAAAAGAATTCAAAACTAGCCTATGGAATAATTAATTTTGATAGTCAGAAAACGAGAATTTTCGAAACTGCAATCCTATAAATTTCTTTGAAGTTGAAAAGAATTTTGTTTTTTATAAGCATATCAGCATCTAAAGCAGAAAATTCCAGAAAAAGACCTATTGTTCCAAGAAGATAGTATTTGGTCCAAGGGGTGGGAAGTCAGACTTTCGGAACATACATGGTTCATCTAAACTCCTCTCCAAATTAGAATCATTGCCAAGTTGTTCCAAAATGGTAGTATTTGGTCCAAGGGGTGGGAAGTACGCCTTTTCGTCTCCTAGGAAGACATAGCGCACCGAGTCAGGTTTTGCCACATGATCTTATTTTGTGCAGCTTGCTTTGTGCCAATTTGCTCTAGCCTACGCCCACGTATTACCATCACCTTAATTTTATTCGTATCTTTCCTTACATTTTCAAGCCATGTTGTTTTAGTCTTCCCTCTGGGCTTTTTGACATATCTTTGGTATTCTCTCAGGGCTCTTTCACTAAATTGTCTGAAAATACAACAACATCAACAACAACAACAACAACAACATTACCCCAGGATACTCTGTTTTCGTTGACCAGTGCTTTCCGTATGGACTAAATCTTACAATAGTATTGTCCCATCCTTATATACCCTAAACCCTCCAAATGTTTAAATAAGCCCATGTACCTTTAGGCTTAAGGTAAAAAGTTATGATGGATAAGTTGTATAACCAATTTTCATTATTTAATAAATAAAAGTGAAGAATATGACAGAAATATGTTGAACTTTTTCCCCGTTGTGCCTTCTTATGCTTTTTCATCTTTTGTACAAAATTATAACTACCACTACATTTTGTTTTGAAATATCATTCATGTCCTCAGAAAAACAAAATTCTCTTTTTAATCGTCACCTTCACCTCTTGTTGGTTGGTTTATTTTGCATTTCCTTACTGAAGTTTTGTCCATATTTTTTACCCAACATTAGTTAGTAGTATTTGTGCTTGTATTTCATTTTTCTTGGACCAAGACGTGTTAGTTAACAGATGTTCCTTTTACTTGTTCATTTTTCTAGTTTTTCTGCTTCCATTATAAATGCATAAATTGCTATTGGTATGATGAAAGCGTAGTAAAGTCGAGTCTTCGGTGGGATTGGGATGTAAACTGATCAATCTCTATTTGTGATAGATGGTACGTCGTATTTGACTTTTTTGTCATACCTAAAAAAGTATTAGTTAAGAAATTCTTATGCTGCTACGTAAGCGAGAGTTTAGATCATATGACGAAGGGGTGTACACAACACAATCTCCCCAAGTAAGATACGTAGTATAACAGATGAATTCCCCCGTCTCATATACATCTTACTTGATATTGTTTAAGTAGGAAGCGTTTTCCTTATTCTTTTGCAATACATGTTATAGATTGCATAAAAATTAAATATTTCGTTGTCCAATAATTTGATTTCTGCAAAAATGTTCCATCAAAATATTTTCGCTTTACAATGATTCAACCTGTGTTTGATTTTATGTTCTATATTTGTTTCATTTCCATTTCAAAATGCCCATTTTGAGATTTAGGTCATCTTGTTAATGCTAGACTTACATTGAAGATTTCTTAAAGAGAAAACCCCTTTCTTGCTGCACTTGTATTAAATTTTCTTATATTAATTTTTGGAATCTCGTAAAGATAATATGTCCGTTTTAATTTACCTATTGCGGCAATTGTAATACAAGATCATGATGTCTTATTACCTGTCATTCTTAGTAGAATTATGTGATTAATGGGCAGCCCCAAAGGTATCAGTGAAAATCCTAAACTCTAAGTCCTCTTGAGAAGTATTTGCTCTCTGAGGTGCTCACTTTTTCAGGTTTTTTTTCAAGAAAATACCTTCTATAAAATACATTACTGTATTTATTTCCCTTTGACTCTTTAATTTCCTTCAACTGATTGCCGCTTCCTGTACTTGCGTGTGTAAGATGGCGTTACGGAATTAACATAGCATGTCAATTTGTCAAAATCATTCTTACCCGTGCTGTTTATCAACATATGGTTGGTGTTGCCATGGGTTTGACACAAGGGCTTGTCGTTGCCAGGAGAAAACAGCGGGAAATGTTATTGTAAAATGAAGATTAGCAATAAAGGCATTGAGTTTAAAAAAAAATTATTAATTATCTTTCATTGATCTTGTTTGTTGTCTTCCCTTATATCACATTCTTAGTCCATTTAGATTCTAAAGTATCTTCTATTCATCGTTCACTCATTAATCCTTTCCTTGCTGATTGCACTATGTAGTTTTTGTAATTCCTTTAAATTTTCATCTTTATCTTTCATGTGTTTAATATATCCGTTCACCACTTCAAACTTCCAAAGGACGTCATTGCTTTTCTTACAACATTCGGTGACCTGGAAATGGTGAATGTTAGCGCATCCAACAACTTTCGGGCAACTTGATTCTGCTCATTGAATCTGTCCAGAACTTAAGATCACGAGCCTTTACCCTATGTTCATGTCCGTCCCAAACTTAAAAAAGACACTTCTATGATCATGGTTTTGCCGGGGAACACATCTTCTATCCTAAGAGAATGTCTTCATTTCCAAGGTGCTTCGTATCCAAACTCTGCCTAAGACGAAAAGGAGGCTAGTTGGTTACCTAAGGTGACAATATTTTGTAAATGGCATCTGTACTTTTTGAAAAGAACGCTAGAGAAACAAAAAATATTTCACTACAGGGAATCGAACTCATGAACCACGCTACCGCGTCGTGCCCACTACCAACTGAGCTAGTTGACCTCCGATGTTAACAAGCTCTATTTCTCTAGTTGCCGCATTAGCTTCCACTCATCCAACGGTGGGCATCGACATTCAACTCAACGCAATTGGAGACCACTTTCTGTGCACAATGTGACTTGACCAAGGAAGGACTGCCATCTGTCCAAAGCCCATTAAAAGCTAAAAAGCATTATCGAGAAGAGGGGACTTGAACAGTCAATATTGCAAAAAACTCTAGAGGAATAGAAAATATGTCACTACCGGGACTCGAACACGTGACCCACGCTTTCGAGGCGTGCGCTCCACTAGCTGAGCTAGTTGACCTCCGATGTTAACATACTCTATTTCTCTAGTCGCCACATTAGCTCCCAATCATCCACCGGTGGACATCGACATCCACCTTCTACGCAATTGGAGACCAGCCTCTTGACACCAAGTGACCTGAACAGGAAGGACTGCTATCCAGTTCGTCTATCTCTCCAAAGCCCATCGAGGGTTGTAAAGAGTCATCATAGAGCCCGGGTTGTGACATGTTTTCTAATCCTCTAGTGTCTTGTAATATTGACATTTCAAATCCTCTCTTCTTGATTATAAAATCTGAAGTGAGTATTTGTTGAATTTCTGTAACGTTTCTTCGGCCAGAAAAGTCTATCTTCAACTGCTATCTAGTTTTGCTATGCAAACGAATATCCCCAGTACTTACAAAACAAGATTATAAAGGAAGACATTTTTTGTAATTGTAGCTATCATATGACTTTAATGTTTACATACGTTGAATTATTCATTAGGAAATGTCCTCTCTACAATACTTAAAATTAAGAGGGGTAGATAACTTCTCTTTTTCGAACAATGATATTTGCATAATTTTGATATGAACGTATTTTTCCACCGGATACTCATTTAAAGAGACAGACATTTAATAGATAATAGCACGAAAAAGATTCGAAATGCTCTGTTGAAAGTACCTTTAAATATCATCGACAAGAGAGGATTTGAAGAAGAGTGTAGAATGATACTGTATGTTAGCACTAGGACAGATGTGCATATTTATACACAAACACATAAATATATATATAGCGTTATATAGTGGAGCGTTACCACAATAGCTTGCAAAATCCCAGTTTTGACATATTTTATATTTCTCTGATATTCTTTTAAAAGCTCTTTCTTAACTGTTGTCCAGAGCACTTATAGAGCATCATCTTTCTCTACAGACCATGTGAGCATCAAGGCAACCCCCCCCTTCAGATAACATACGTGCGAAAGTATTAATTCTCTTTTCACTATTTGCTTAAACAGATAGATATATATATATATATACATATATATATATATATATATATATATATTAACTCCTTGCCGATTGTGATACCTGGGTACGTACTGAAAACTGGAATCCAAGAATGTCTTAGGGATCGGCAATTAATATTTAGCCGGCCCGTAACCTATTAAGTATTGTAGTAAATTAATGATCAGTTCTTACCCATTCAGGTCATTATTTCCAAAGCAGCAAAAACGTATGCAGTAGAAGCTCCATTTACATTGGTGATACTTTTGATAGAACCCTTAGAACAGAATACACTAAACACGTTTGTAATTTATAAGCCGCTAAAATTCTCTAAGGTGTCTGCAATCAATATTTGTGGGGTCCATAACCTATTAAGTGTTTGAACAAATTAATTTTCATTTCTTACCCTTTCAGATAATTATTTCCAAAACAGAAAACACAAATGCTGTAGAAGCTCTATTTACATGGGTGATACGTTTGATAGAACCCTTAGAACAGAATAGTCCAAACACGGTCGTATTTTATAAGCCGCTAAAATTCCGTAAGTTGTTTGCAATTAATATTTGAGGAATCCATAACCTGTTAAGTTTTTGGACACACAAATGAAAGTCCCTGTTTATGTGAGACACCACTTCAAACAATTAAAGTAACAGAAGCTATCAAAGTGTCATTTTTGAATGAGATTTCTGAGTAATCCCTTAGAAATGCATATCATGCTCACACATGTAGTTATATGATGCTAAAGCTTGCTCAGGGCTACACAAGTAATATCTGTTATACCGGCTGGGGTCGGCGGAAAGAGAAAGGTTGCAAACCACTGGTGTGGAGCATGCTGTAACGGTACTAAGTGGTTGGTAGCATTCTCAAAGAAAAACTGAAACGACAAAAGTTTCAAAAAGCCATATTGCATTCCACAATCTCTTGCTGTAATATTCTACTATCAACAAAACAACTGCTACTTCAACTCCTTTCTCTAAATATTACTTTACAATCGTATATATACGCTACTTGTAATGCTTAGAAATTAACCATTCAAATGACAATAAAGATACGTAACGAAAGGAGAAGGTACAAGGGAAACGACATAGAAAGATATAGACAGTTGGACCAAGAAAGCAAAGAAGACTGAGATAAAAAAGAAGAATGGTCAAACCAGAAATGTGAAGAAGTGGAAAATCTAGTTGGAAGGAACACCAAACAAGTGTTTGACAAGATTAATGAAATTACTGGAAATAAGCGCCCATACATTGCACATACTATCAGTGACAGAAATGGGAATATTTTGGTGGATAGTGACGATGTCCTAAAGAGATGGGAAGAATATGTATCTGAGCTGTACCATGAAAACAGGGGAAGAAATCCAGTACTGCAAGGACCAATGATAATGAAGGAAGAGACTGAGTTAGCTCTCAGAGGAATGAAACGGGGCAAATCAGAAGGTGAAGATGGAACCACATGTGAGATGATGACAACATCAGGGGACTTGTTTATTGGGAAAATGACGAGTTTGATGAACAGGATATATAACACAGGATATGTACCCCTTGATATGAGGGACAATATATTTGTGACCATACCAAAGCAACCTGGAACAACAGAGTGTGAAAAACATCGTACAGATTGTCATAAAGTTGAAGAGATTAAAACTTGCGATCTGACATGTCGTGGCAACCCTGATCTTCATTTTGATTTCTGATATCGCTCCTCACCAATATTATTCCTTGTTTTTCTCCGAGAGCAAGTAATGCAAGATCATAGGATGTGTATCTTTCTGTCCGTTATTTATTCTTTTCAAGTCGAATTTTGCCCCTTAAGGCTCGAAGACGAGTTCAACAGCTGGAACAGGAGGTGCTACCCCTGGAACAATGCGCAATCCATAAAAATATTGCTGCCTCATGTCTAAGAAAGTCGATTGTTCCCCTTGAATCCTTCTCCCATAATCGCTAAAATTACGAAAAACGCAGGTCCCTGGTGGCTAAAACGGTGACGGTGTACCTCGGGAGTCGTGGCATTAGAAAGTTGAGAACCATCAGTTTAAAACTTTATTTTATAATAGAACCATTCAAGATATTAAACGTAACTTCTTCTTTCTAGGTGCCTTGCGTAATCGCGCTGACGGTCATGCTCTTCCACCCTGTTGAATGGGGTCTCCGTTGCATATAGGTGGATATTGCCCATGCTTCACAGCCATACAGCAATACTGACCATATATCGCATTCAAGGATTCGCAATCTTGTCCCCATACTCATTCGGATGCTTATCAATATGTTCTTTTTCTTGCCAAAATTGTCTTAAGCTATTGCAATTCGTCTTTTTATTTCATGGTCTGACCTGCCATCGGATGTCAGTATGCTGCCACGGTAGTTGAAATTGACCGCCTGCTGGATGCTTTTTTGCTGCTTTTTGCTGGAATCTTGTATACTGGTGGCATTGGTTTCTTTGGTATTTTCATCTTGTAGGTCTTCTTTGTGTTCAGTGACAGACCCAGTTTTCGGCTTTCCACTTTAACTTTGTGCGACAGGTTTTGGAGTCCCGCTTCTGTTTCGACAATCAGAACGGTATTATCTGCATAGCAAATGTTGTGACCGTTTATTGCTATACCAGGTAGATCTTCTATCTCCCTTAGTATTACTTCATTATATAGTGAGAATAGATCCGGTTACAGGACACATCTTTCTCTTACTCCTCTCTCTATTTTCATCCAATTATTGAGTTTATTTTCTACTCTTATTGCGGCTGTTTTATCCCAGTAAAGGTTACTTATTCATCTCAACGTCTTGCCATCAAAATCCAGTTCATTGAGGATTGGAAACAGCGTCTCGTGTTGGACCTTGGCTAATACCTTGGAATAGTCGATGAAACAAAGATACCGGTCTCGTTGCACTTCCATACTCCATTCACACATATTTCTGATGATGAAGATTACTAGACCACAAATAGTTAGACTTCACGGCCAATGACAAAATGGTGTGCAAAACTTGTTGCTGGAGAACAGAAAAATTCGTCATTGAAACTGGAGGGAAGTTTGTCGTTGGAAGCACACACTACCAGCTCTACAATTGTGGACAAATATAATGTAAACATTTACTAAATCTCGATGAAAATGACCGGAATCAAGAAAGACACTTAGTAAAGGAAAGAGGCTCCCATTTGTAGCATTACACGCTATGTGCTCCTTACCTCCTATCAACAAGGAGGTGTGACATGCAAGTCACCGAAATGAAGATTTTCAAAATTCATCGTGAGTTGGAACGGGGCGAGGCAAGTTTACATTTATTTATGTCCAAGATTGTAGGCAATCAAGGACCACTGCACATCTTGGCCTCATAACCCTGCTACGAAATCAAAAGAACATGCTGACGCGAAAAAAGCAGGTTCGTCGGTGCTACCTCGGAAGCTGGTGCATTAATCTCTTTCTTTTCTTATGGTTTCTTAAGTGCTTAAAGATCTAGTTTCTTGAGTTTTTTTCTTATGGTTTCTTAAGTGCTTAAAGATCTGGTTTCTTATATTTTCTTACGGATTCTTAAGTCATTACAGAAATGGTTTTGTGTTTTTTTCTTATGGTTATTCTCGTATGATTTAGGAAATTCCGTGCCTCTGCTAACACGTTATATATCTTAAAATATTCCTACATTTTTCCTACACTCATCAGAAGGGATCCCGCTTTTCATTTACAGCAATGAGCAGTTGTAAAACAATTCCTTTGCCGTTGTGTTCGTTTACGTTTGTATAGTGTTAACTTTAGATAATTTTTCTCTCCTTACTAATAGATTATTCTTCTACTCAGTTACATCCAGTTAATGTTACTAATTACCCTGAAGATGTTAACAATTTACTTTGACGAAAGATTAGTTTAGTTTAAAGAAGAAAACCTATATCATTATGCAGACTGTTGGGAATATTTAGTAGTGACGCAGGATAAGTATCGTCATGAATTTAATATATATCTTAAGTTTGTTGTTAATTCCGGGATGTAGTTAATTTGACGTACAGCAAGTACTAAGCAAACAGTTGTGTATTTTTATATTTGGAATCTACAAGATTTTGTGATAGCACACATAGATTATTTACGTACACAACAATGTAACGACGTGATTCCATACCTGTTACGTGGTTGTATAATTTATTCCTATCGTCAAAATCTCGGTAAGTCACGAATGTTATTGTAATTTTCCATTCATTTGTTTAAATGAATAGGACAGAATTTTGTAGTATGAGATAGAGATTTTGGGATTTAGAGAAAGTTGGATTGTTGGATTGTTGGAATATTCGTATAGTTTCAACTTTAAAGAGTGTACAAGCAGAACTATTGGGACCTTGTTTATTGATGAAAATTGATTATTACAACCTTTGTACCTGGCTTTTTATTGTATGTATGTTCACTAATTGAAAACATACAGTCCTCTTGGATCGAGTTAGCTCTTTGAACATTTTATGATCGGACCAGCGCGGCGCAGTAGATTCTGCAACATAGACTGGCTATTATTTTATAAGCAGATAACGTTTTCCGCTTGGCATTTCACTTGTTACAATTCCTCGATATGTTTGATGTAGTTATACCTAAATGTTAATATGCCAGCTTTTTTGCAATTAGTGACTAGAGAATTAATCTGTAACCTGAAATTGCGACGTGTTTGTAGTCATACCGCCGCCCGGGCATTACGGGGGCGTCAAGCACCGTAATGGTGCATTACATCATTATAAGTGACTACACCTCGAGCAGGAATAGCCTAGGTTACGCGGCGGCAACGACATTTTCAGCACAATATTTTATAAGTGATGCTAATAATATTTCTACGAGTTAAGATCTATCACCTATAAAGGATTCCCTCAACCGAGTATACTTGTATTTTAATTTAATCCTTCCTAATTTTTAACATATCTTGCATGATACCTCCAATAATATAGACATCTTTGCAGTAGCAATTAGAAAACACCGTATTAATTAAGCGTGTTGTTGCTACCACGTAACCAAGGTTGTTATGGCGTCACGAACGTTTCCGGTTTGGTCACGTATAGTGCGGGGGCTTTATGGCTTCTCGGCCTTTTGGTAAGAAATGGATGTAGTATCTGTTCTCACTGATGACAGATGCTTTCCATAATCCGCAAGAGGCGGCCCTACTCGGCTGTTGAGCCTGCTTCATGGCTTGCTTCTCTGCCCGGTAGCACAAATTGAGGGGCGTCGCCCTTGGACGCCCCAGAGATGCCCTTTCACATTTGACTACAGGGTACACTTGAAACCACATCTCAATTTTCAATGATGTGTTGATTGAAAATCGAATCCATTCACGTCTTCAAGAAGGGGGAGGAACATGAATTTAGTGAGTGTCATACGTAAAGTGATTATAAAATAATAAACCATTATATTGGCATGGAGTTTAGTTGGACACCCCAGACCTCTGAGGATCAAACGAATTTGAAAATGATTAAAAGGAGCATATGATGTGCATTTACCATACGGATAGCCTCTATTTTTGGTGTCCTAAATCGTCAAAAAATGTCATTTATTCATTTCGATTCCCAAAAGGTTAAGAACCCCTAAAACATTATTACCAGACCCCTTGGGTGTTTTGCGGATGCAAGTTTATAAATCATATTTTTTATGGAGAAAACGTCATATTTTGACTTACCCCACAGTGACGTCAAATATATTACTTCCTATTGAACTCGAAATAGCCATATCTCCCAATCCTTGTCGAGCAACAAGGACACTTGTTATCAGATCAGGAATACTTGTGCCTGCAGCGATGAAAGTGAGCCCCATTACCTATGGAAGGAATTAAAAAACAGTCATCATATTGGTAGGTTCTTCCTCCACCCCATCGAAGGGGTGTACATTGTAGACCAGTGAGGAATTAATTGAAATAATATTGAAAACTAATGCCTGTTTCAGGGGCTATTAAACCCAATTGCCGATTAGTATGTATCATTGAAGTACCCCGTATAATTGATCACCACGTCTTAATAAACCATGACAACTCAAATACTTCCGTGGATATTCCCATTTCAGTGATGTAAAACAAGCTCAAAGGGACAAAGTCTCCGAATCTTATTTCACTAGTTGTTAAGTTTAAGCAAAGGGCGAGTTCAATTTTATCCTAGCAAATTAACTTACCTCATCTGGAATATACAATGCTTCGCCAATAAGAGCTGCCCACCAAACCATGAGATAGGAAAATCCACCAATCCAGAGAATACTATTGATGAATGCTAATGGAAAGTATTTCTTCCATCCCTACAACATAAGTTATTATTGTTGTTGAAATTAGTAGCAACAAAATCATCCTCACAGTACAGCAAATTCATACCGAATTATAACACACAAACATGAAGAGTTCACTCTGTGGAACTGCCTTTCTAACAAACAGTTTAAAATTGTTATTAACTACAAATACTAGTCAATACTTTCCCATTCAATCATATAATATTCCTAAAGATTGTTTCGCATCTGTGTAGAAGCAAAGGTAAGGAAAACAAGGAATGGAATTGAAATTCTCTCGTTTGTCAACTTATTTGTCAAAGCGACTCTGAATTTAAGAGCGCAAGGAACTTTCCATGATTTAGCAGGCTACAGTAGAAACAGAAAAGGGGAAAGAAGGATATCGATGTCTTGACCAAACGTGTGAGCATATGTCGCTTACTTTCCATAGCCAAGGGAGGAGACATTGCCTGGCATGACTTCCAGGGGAAGACGATGACCATGCAGAGTTACCCTGAACGTTCATGAGATATGCGATTATATTGGCCTACCCATCATTCAACTAGAAAGAACTATGGAACTTTAAGAAATTATTCCACGTAGGTTGGGGTTCAAAAGATAAGGATAAGTCGCCCACTCTATTACTAGTTAAAAGTAACAGAAAATCCTCTTTAATCTATGTAATTACTTTTCTATATAATTATATGAGTTGTGGTGGGCCGTGGGTTATAAACAAGAGTTGTGAGTAGAAAGTTGGCAGCGACCACAAGAAGTAATACCAATTCAAAGTTAAAACACATATTCAGGGGCTAAATTGAGAGTAATATATGTGATGTTTTGTTTCTGGAAATATTAATGAACTCTTACTAAATGAACACTTAGACTCTTGCCCTACATCATACCTTATAATTTTCTTGCTAGATTTGCCTCAAATGATGATAGTTTGGGAAGTTTTACATTTAAACATCTTTTGCAGATATAGTATAAACATCAGTATACAGCAATAGATATTATATCAATATAGTGTTCTTCATCTCGCATTGATAAGTGTGTGTGCTGTTGTTACTTTATTTTAACCCCATAAAAACGTACAGCTTTTCAGTTGTAAGTAATACTACGTTTCAATACTCCATACTAATATACAGCATTGCAGATCTAATTCAGCTAACGTAACTTTTTGTTACGTTTATATGAAGTGAATAATCTCACAAGCAATGCCAAAGAGTGCTATTTACATAGATTGATTTGGTTTTGTCATTTATGCATTTGAATGTAAGGGACAACTGTATGCAATTTTTGCATAGGAAAATAAGTTTATATACGGTTGGGTTTCCCAGAGAGCACATACCTGTCTGGCTAGCTTTTTCATAGAAACCTTGTTTTCAATAGTAAAAGGACTGCAGATAACACAAGAACAATGGCCAGTAGGCCCGCGGGTGTTAATATTGCTTAATAACATTTGAATGCCTTCTACCAAGTTGCTGAAGCTTTCTGACTTTCCCTAACTTTTTTCTGGCAAACTTTTGGTAAGAAAAATTTGCTCGTCCCAGCTTGTTGTCTGGTCACGTGACCCTGATAAAAAAAGTTGACCATATATGATAGAAAGTTTCAAAGGGCTACAACTCGAGATGTTTAAAATGAATTTTACAAATATTATGTAGAATGATCTAAAATTAGGTTCTTAATACATTTCAAACTCATTAATTAAATTATTGGGTAATTATCGATTTTGATTTTTAACCTTTAATTCCACAAAAACTTTGTATATCTACAATTTGCAAGAAACATTTAGCCAAATTACAAAAATAGGCATTATTGTTTCCATGAGAACAATATGGCATCTAATAAAGCCTTTCTTAAATTTGTATCTGAAAACTATAGAGAACAGTCCCAAACATATAAATGAGGCTAAATGACATTAAACCAAGAATAACCACAGGTTACTATTCAAAAGAACCACACATCTTTCTCACACAATCAACATATTCTCGTTCAAGTGGTTAAGCTGTGATCGTTGAGACTTCTCATCTCAATTATTGTTTCCGATATTTATCATGAATACTTGTGTTTTTCAAGTATTTAAAATAGAAAACTATTCTATTGCTCAAAACAGCTATTTGAGGTTACTCTTGCTACTTTTAATTCATAAATTAAAACTCAGTAACTTCTAGTCCGTTTTGATCAGATTTAATAATCTGCTATTTAGTTCACAACGTCTTCCCACTGAGATTATTCTTAATTATTAGTTGTTATTTGTTATAGTTTATCTGATTTCTTTTTTGGTATAGCCAATTCTTGGAGTTTTCTATTTCCTTAACTAACATTATTTGCAAACTTATAGCTATCTGGTCACTTAGATAACAACGGCTAAACCAGTAGCGTATTAATCTCTCAAACTGCCTGGTTAAAATAGACGGTTTAACCCTCATCCAAAACAAAGCATATTTCTGGAAAGATTAGTGGAAGCCAGGTCAAGTTGAAGAACACCATTATCCGTTCTGTAAGATTCACTTACTAAAGTACTTACTTTTGTACGATATTGCGCCTTGTTTTGAGCGCGCTATATGGATTTGACGCGCGTCAATTAAATATAGATTCAATGGCAATAAGAAATATAAATATAGATTCAATGGCAATAAGAAACATAGATTCAATGGCAATAAGAAATATAATATAGATTCGATGGCAATAACGATAATAAAGCATGATAAAGGTATAACAGAAGCGCGAAGAGAGCGCAAGACCGAGAATACAGGCAAAGCGAGTAAGTAAAAGTTTTTTGAAATGAGACGATAACACTAAAAACACTATACATCAAGTAAAATAGAACATGTAATGATACAAAGCAAGGAGAAGCAAAATAAGGGGAAGACTATTCTGAAGAATGCAAGAAAATACAGGACAAAAAAGGAATAGAAAAGGAAAGTGTGGATTTCGAAAAGAAATGGAAAAAAGAAAGAAAGAAAACTTTTCTATGTCGCATCTTGACGAAAAATTTTATATTTTCATTTCCGTGTGCACTGGATTATGAGATTTGATTAAGTTTCGCATTACTGAATGCGCATGTTTACCTTTCTTGAGGGTTAATGTGACTAACAGATGTCAAGAGTAAAACAAAGCCAGTGTTCAAATGTATTCTAGTAGATAATTCTGTTAACATGATACTATATACTATACAGTGTATGCACTTCAGACCAACTAAAAGTATTGTAAGTTTAAGGTCACTTACTTTCCAGTCATCAGTTCAAAAATGAGAATTCCCATTGACCAATAATCTGCTGACAGATCATGACCCTGTTAAGGAGAAAATGGTATTAATCAGAATGTATAGATGGGCTTGGTTTACTTTGTATAATAAAAAGCCCGAATTATTTTTTAACAAAACGTATTTGACTCTGGGGAATTTATAAATAGATCCATACAAACCTCAAACTTTTAAATGCCTTGACTTCTCCCAATTTTGCCACCTTTTCCCTACAACTTTCCTGTTTCCCTATTAAATACAGCTTTCATTTACCTAAGTCAACCATACTAAAGATAAATACAATGGACTAATTTTTTATTCTTTCCTTTTTATCGAAATATGTAAAGTTATACCGATTTTCTATATCTCCAATAGCCATGTACTCACCTTATTTAAGATAATTTCTGGTGCAACGTATTCAGGAGTTCCACAAAATGTCCAGGTCTTCCTGCCTGTTCCAATTTGTTTTGCAAATCCAAAGTCAACCTGAATCGGGTAATAAACAATACATCGGTTTCATGGAGTCAGATATATTTATGGGGTGGGTGGGTGGTGTATGGAGAACTGTTAATGGAGAGTATATATTGTATATGAGGGGAAACCTCACTTTCTTAGTCTTTAGAATATTTATCCTACGCTTTGAATGATGTCAGAATACCAGTAGTTTTTCAAAGAGATTGGTTCGTAGTGCCAAGGGATTCCAATTCAAAACAAGGCTTGCTAGCACCGTCATACTTGCAAGAAACTTTGCAGACTTCAAACAATGAGAAATTTACTTGCTGACGTCAAAACTTTCGAACTTACGGGCACTAGAATAGTTAGGGATATGCTTAATGGTCATTCGATGTAAAATGATAGATGCAAGCTCAAGTAAATGAAACCAAATCAATAAGTAAAGTATTAAGTATTTCTGTAAAAGGATTCCCAGACACATTCCCGACCGACACATCCCCGACGGACACATTCCCCACTGACACTTCCCCGAATGGACACCCCCCCACCGGACATTTCCCCGACCGGACAAACCCCGGCTGGACATATCCCCGACCGGACATTTCTCCGACCAATGCACCGAATTGGTTCATGGATAAGTAAGCCCGCCTCAATGGATTGTAATCAAGTTCATACAAGGTGACCCAAGTCTGTTTATTATGTAGATTAAATGTAGATGTGGGGTAGAAACAAAGAGAAATGGAAATCTCAAGATGAAGGTGCGAATATATACTAATATATGTAGATATGCAGATATATAACGAAAATAGACATTAAATAGCTATTATAAATATGCATTGTGTGTGTGTGTGTCTGTGTAGATACGCAGCAGACATATAGCAATTATTATAGCATATATTCATATATATATATATATATATATATATAGTTTATAAAATACACATTTTCATTGACGTTTCGATATTATCTTCTCAAAAACATATATAGATATAAACATACATTTTCAAATATGATATTCGCATATAATGTTAACAGAGAGGAAGAAAATTTTGACTTTTTGAGATAATTCTTGGTCATCATATATTTATGTATTTGTTTATTTACTGGTACGCTCTTTACCTTACAACGAGGTAACGTGATGCAAAAATCTTAGCTCTATGACGTCCGTATACGCATATGTAGAACATTACGTGCATTGCATATTAATCTTTGTGCTTAAGAAGTGCTTAAAGAAATACGTCAATGTATGACAGTCGTACGTCCATCTTGCATGGTATGGACCTTCACCTTTGATTTGTTTTATTCTTTCTTACCTTCTTTCCTTTAAAGTTTTATTTTCCACGTTTCTTCCTCTCCCTTTTTCTTCCTTTTTAAAAATTGGCAGCATTAATTTTATATGAAAGGTGAATAGTCCAGCGACAGGTTATTATAAGTAAAACGCCAAATGTGGAAAATTTATTGACAACGTTAAGTCTAACAGACTTCTTCAGGTCACTACTAGCCAATTTAGCCAATTTTCAGTAGTGACCTGAAGAAGTCTGTTAGACGAAACGTTGTCAGTGAATTTTCCACATTTGGCGTTTTACTTAGCATTAATTTTTCCACAATTCACTTGAATTTGGGATAGTGGTAAGGCACCTAAGCTGAAGCTGTATTCACAGTATAAGGACAGACTAGAGGAAATTTTAATTTCAGCATAAGATTTCATACCTCTCATTGGCAGACAACATTAGCCTATCCATTTTATTAAATGTTTGTAAGCAAGGATGATGTCATATTTGCGGATAATTGGTTAATGCCTTAGCGCAGTAGCTCCCAAATTTTCGTGGGCATTCCCCATTGATCCAGCGCAGAAACACAATTCCCATTCATTCAAAAGTTTCCATTCTGTTATACACGTATATCGTGTTTCAAAAGAACAGTCGGTATAGCCAAGGCCTGGAATGTTTTTAGATTTTTCAAAAAGGCTTTCGAAGTTCTTAGTATGTTCCTAATGTAAACCGATACAAAGCCTTTATTTTCTAAAAATTTTAGTTACGAAATAAATACAATATCTAGATTTTAAAAATTGAAAAAGTAAAATTATAGAGAGACTGTAAAGGAACACAACTTTCAGAGCGACATCCACTCAACACTCGTATCACTACAAGCTTTATCTTAGTGCGAGTCTTAACTGAGGCCTTGCCCCATTTTAGAGGCATTCTTAACTTCGACCATTTTTAAGCCTTCGAAGCTACTTTCTTATGTGAAAATACGTGTTAACCAACATGCAAAGGAACTGAGACCTGCATAGTATTTTCGAGACCGGAATGGTTCATGTACAGCGTATAAACAATATACATGAATGTTCATAACAGGGACCAAGAGTTGCTGCAGTAATCTTCCTTCTTCTCCTTCTTCTCCTTCTCCTTCTCCTCCTTCTCCTTCTCCTTCTCCTTCTCCTTCTCCTTCTCCTTCTCCTTCTCCTTCTCCTACGATTGGTTTGCTTAGGTATGTGGAAGTTTGATTTTCAAGGACATATTTCTAGCATCAGACTCTTTTTAAATGTCACTTGTCTGATAAGGGGATGGGATTCTTCAAGAAGGCAAACCGATGATTAGAGGAGTAGTGTACCTCCTCTTTACATGACTATGATCTTTGCCACTCCAATCACTTGTTGACCCTGGGCAAAACCAGAAGAGGCAGTCATAGCAAAGATGGATGTTATTCCTTTGCATCATAAGTACTCTGGAGTACCGAATAAACGGGGGGTCATCATTACGGTCTAAAGTTAATAAACGAGGGGTCCAAATAAACGGCAGGGTCTGAACTCCTGTCTCATTTTCGTGAAAATTTTAAATAAGGATGACACACGAGGACAAAAATCGTACTAGCTGACCAAACAGCAACTGTTTCAGGGTCAAATGATGCACAGGAACTTATTCAAGTGTTTTCAGATATCTTTTACATTTTGAGTACTGGGAAAATTCCATGAAATTGATAAACTGGGGAGGGGGTTCTAATAAGGGGAGGGTAATAAACTTTGCTGTTAAGTTAAGAGTTTACAGTAGCAGCTGACCATAGATTTTTACCATGGTAGTTCTTGATAATTGGACTTTTGCGCTTTAACAAGGTTACAAATGGTATTGAAAATTTAAGGAAGATAAAACATATCCGAGGAAAAGGGATATCATAATACATACCAATTTCTATTTGACAACAATCCTTAATAATTTGTGTCGAAAAACGGTTTATAGGGAAACAAAGTTTCCAGTGTACTTTAACAGTATATAAACTTAAGTGACGATCGTCAAATTAATCCTTGCTAATAATTTTTGGGGATGCGTTGCAAGGCAGAGTTACGTTGCGAATAAAATGTCCTCTTCCTATCTGAAGTATTGGCTTCCTTTTTAAATGAAGAACGGATTTGAAACATTGCTCCCACTTACTTGCTGTTTGAATATGAAAACGGCCCCAATACTCCACCAGTCAACGGTACAAAACAGGGAGGAAAGTGGATCGTTCTTTTAAAAGCATAAAATCGCTGAAAAATCGGCTTCGGCTGAAAATTTGCAAAGAAAAGAAATTATATGATATATTTAAGTTTTAAACGTTTATGTTCTCATTTTGGGGCTTTGTTTATACTATTCCATATCTACTAGAGCAATAGTGAGATTTATTTAAGAACAGAAATGTAATTGATTTGGTGTTTTCAGCATTGAACATATATGTTTGAAGTTGATGCCTATGCCATGGGAGATAGTGCAAAACAATTAGTCTCATTGTATGAAAGTTTTAACTATACGTTTGTTTAGTTTGGAATAACTTTATTCTATAACATTTTCAACATCCATATTCTTGTTCCTTGTACCAAGCTTTCATAAAACGTTTCTATTAATCCATCTGTGTCTCAGGATGACTTTTGTTTCATACTACCAATCACTGAATTACCCTCTTTAAAACTTCATAAGCAATCAACAAATTATTTTTGGCTCTTATTTCCATGTGGGTATCTGTTAATTTTTTGTCTCGCTTGTCGCTTCTCGTTTTTCTCTCTGCCCAGGTCATGAACGCCATCCAGAGGGCGTTCCGATAAGGTGCCGTCTACCATTTACGTGTTATAGATGTTAGGCATGAATTTGGGTAAAAAAGTACCTCAATTATATGAACACCCCTCTGATAACCTAATTGATGACTGGAAAAATCTCCAACTTTCCTTTCTGTTGTAACTGTTTACTCTTCAAGAGGTGTAGAAGGCACTTCTCCTTTGGTACCTTTATCTGTCTATGTGGACAAGGGTTACAATTACGCAGAATTTGTTCGAATGGTACATTGTTCGAAAACCACTAGCTTTGCTACCCGAGCGACATGCTGGGTTTAACAACTTTAACTAGGTTGTTAAACCCAGCATGTTGGGTGGGTACATAGATGATAGATTTATGAATTCTTGGATTTATGTTGTTGCATTCACCGCTTTCAGGTGTGAAAATTAGAAGAATGTTCTTGAAATACAAGCTAATGATCCATGTTATAGATAATATTCAAATTCCTTTGGAAGGGAATTGATGATTTGCAAGGGTCTTGTTTATTTGTTGTAGCCTGCGCTAAACTTGTCATTCCATTGGCAGAATTGCTTACAATATGGAACCTTTTGGAAGGCCCAGGTGCTCATAGTGGGATGGCCAGACTGAACAAAGTGGCATCTCTTTCTGTTTTAACTCTGTTAGGCTGAAGTGATAACTGCTGATACAGCATATCATGCAGGTAGCGGCAGTTGTACTAATGTGTCAGATGGTCATCGGCAAATATCAAAGCAGTGTCTGCAAAAATGCATGACCCATCTCAATTATTACACCTGTCCTATTGAAGTATGTGTGAGTGGTTACTCTATTTGAATGCTGCCTCCCTCAGGACAGGCTCCACTATTTATTATTACCAAACATTAAGGATCTCACACAAGCAATCTTGTCAGTTATTCTTAACTTAGTGGAGGCTCTAAAAACCATTATTATTTTACACGAAAGTATTTTAAACCAACCATACAAACCATGTACAAAAGCAGGCTGCTCATGCCTTTTACAACTGTGCATGTTTAGGAGGATTTTTACCCAGAGACCACATGAGTTGATTTTGCAGTAGGGTTTTTTTCCATTTTGGATTTTTTCTTTAGAGATTTTATCTTAGGGAATTATTTTCGTTAGGAATTTTTTTTCATGGTACATTTCTTCTTTAGGGATTTTTCTTTAGGATACTTTCCTAGGCTTTTTTTTCCATCAGGGATTTTTTCTTTAGGGATATTTTTGGCAGGGATTTTTTCTTTAGGTGTTTTACAGAATACCCTGAAACTGTAAGTAATGGCTGCCGCATGTTGTCTGCAGACGACCCACTGTGTAGTAAATTGGAAAACCCATTTCAGAAAACATCCACTTACCCACTTACCATTTACTACTGTGTAGTGACTGGATTTTATGTCCCAAAGTAGGGACCCACCCCCAAATTTCACAATAAGCCTGTTCCTTAATCATGATGACAAGACGCTTTGTTTTGGAATCAAGTATTGTTCACAAAATTCTTGTTTGTGCTGCATTTTAGTTTCAAATGAACGTGAAAATCAGTATCAAATAAAAACAGTCAACAATTCTACAATGATTAATCGTACAAGATCATCCAGACTTGTGTTGTTCAAAACAGAGACACATGCACAAAAAAGGGTATGGGAAATTCAATGGGTAAGGAAATTCATCAATTAATATTTGTGTTTTGGCTGTGAGCCAGTACACATTTTTTTCATGATATGGCATCCTCCGGGTTTGGTTCTCCCCCATCTGACACCTATCGCCCCCATTTGGCCTTCTCCCCCCATCTTACTACATCAAGGTTCCCCCACCATCTGAACCAAAATTACTGATACCTCCTACATATATAGTATATATATAGTATATATATACTATATATATAGTATATATATACTATATATATAGTATATATATATATGTATATGTGCGGCAGTCTGACAAACAATGCGGAATGTGAAACCTAATATAACTGCAGTAATTTGATCTAATCATTATTACATTATTGTCCAAAGTACACATGATTAGAGTTAAGTGGTTAGGGGGTCAGTGAACAAAAACGAATACAGGGTGACCATAAAGAGTGATGGAGGATATACGCTTTAATAGAAGCTACTTTGCTAAATGTTTTCGCCAGACTCTGGCCCAAGATAGGGTCCGGAATAACGATGAAAAACTTTTGGAGAGAAATTTTTAGGATATTGTAGGATTGAAACATTTTCTGTAAGTAATATGTGGAACGAGTGGAACGGTTCTTATCACCACTGCTTTTGAAAAAGGCATAAACTGTAAAAATACTTATTATCGACTGCCTCACAGCTTCTTCTGTTTTGATTAATGCAACTTCCAGCGCCGACCAAAAGGAAAATGCGCACAGTGACCAGTTTCTAGCGAAAATCTTTAGCAAAATAGATCTTTTACTCAACACAATATTCATAGTTCGGGAACAACTTTTTATTACATATTCTTACTGCATTTTGAATTCAAGATTTCCTTGTGTCACGGAAAAATAGGATGAAGATATATTTAATGGACGTAACATCTACTTTCAGAACGAACTTCATCTTTGCATTATACTCGTGTTAGAAATACACTGTTTTGTTGTTGACATTATATTTTCACATAAACCTGGCTGGATTTTCATTCCGTTGTAGCAGTATCGGGGAAGCGTTGTTGCTAGTAAGTGAACATACGGCAACACGGATACGAAATACAAACAAGAACCACTAAGACCAAGAAGACGGTATCAAGTATGTCTGGGCATGCATATATTTCCAATCATGTCTCCTAGTCTAGAACGTTACTCCCTCAAAAAACTCTTCAACAAATGCACAGTGGTTGAGGTCAACTCATCTCAGTCAAATTCATTCAAATCCATACTCAAAATTCAAGATCAATGCAATAAATATAAGACTTAGTTAAACCTGGTCTCGAACGTTAAGAGGCTGCTAATACAACTCCACAATTATACCTTCCCTTTTTTGCACTCCTTTTTGGATCTGCTCCTGGATCTGCAATATGTCATGCTTAGTAAATAGAACAACTAAGAATCATTGCTTATCGATTGTGTCAAGAGTTTGTAATCAATTCTTAATGAAAAACGTTTCTTAATTTGTTTCCGAGTTGATATATAACAAATATCACACTGTTGATAATGTGTCAAGAAAGAGACCAAAGATCAAACCATCATCAAAGATCCAACAATCAACTGCCAGGGGCTGCATTTTGTCAACCGACAGCACAACAAAATTCAACGATAACCTTCAGTGATACCTAAGCAACTACTTAAGCAACTCCAGGCCTGATTTTGGAAAACTGCTAAGCAACTCGCGGCCTGAACCCGAAAATGGAGTTGCTTATAAAAAAACCCCTGTATATGCGCCTAGGAAGCCACAGTAGAAAACATTTCAACTGTAGAACTATTGGCTTTACCTGCTATACAAAGACAAATATCATCTCCTAACATCTTCCTTAGCTCCTTTACCCAATTCTTTACCTATAGGGAAAGAGTGATGACAGAACCTTTAAGTCTTGAAGCAAAGGCCAAGAGGTAAAAATACAGATAGCTATAAATAAGACAACAATACAATTAGCAGTGCAAAGGAGCATGAACACGATTGCATACGATCACTCAAATTCCAATAAATCTATAAGGCTTGATCATTCGCCCAATAAATCTTTAATTTGACCTCATGATACTGTGACATCTTTAACAATCTAACTATTACGGTCTTGAATGACTCCAAGTCTATGTCCCTGCAGTCTCTAGTACATACGCACACATGAATACCATTTCTTTTTAAGTAATATCAATTGGTTTTCAAAAATTTAGAAAATGTATCTGCAGATCTTTAAAAACTCATAAATTAGGATTAAGCAGCATTGTGAACTATTTTACAAGATTTCACTTTTATAACAAAGACTTTTAAAGGTCATCAAAGTTCAGTGCTCTCTAGATAGAGGAGGAGCAGAGGTAGGTACCTCAAAATACCTTCACATGACATACTTTAGCATAGAGATCCATTCCTGAAAATTTCATTTTCCTAGCCTAACTCCTTTCGAAGAAAGCCAAAAATAGGTTGTCTAGGATTTTACCCCTTCTAGAGAGTCACTATTCATAACCTTTACCTTGCTATTCACCTAACTGAACTATTTTCCAAGATAGACTAGCAAAAAGCCCCTCAACTTGAATATTTGCATAAATTGCACTAATACAACTCAAGATCAAAGAATTAAGTTTCCAAAACTTAAAAAATAAAAAAGAGACTAGCTTAGAAACCCATTATTAAGGTGAAATATTTCTTCTTTTGTTTCAGCAAGCGTGGGCTTTTCAGTTGAGACTATTCAGCCCTTTTCCTTTTGATTCACTCTGTGAGATGAACAGAGCTACTGAATTGGTTGCTTCTTATTTATCTAGAATCTGCTCAGATTTCTTTCAGTATTTCTCTTTATTCTAGCAGTTGAAATATAAGAGGATAAATATTGGGTTCTGTGCTCTGTGTGCAGATATGATGAGCTACACTCTTAGCTGATTGTGAGATTTATGTTTTAAAAGGGTAAAACTGCCCTAAAAAGGGCTCAAAATAGGGGTTTCATGGCTATGAAATGGTCAAAATTGCGAATCTTTTGGACCCCCATGGAAGGCCTTACAACGCCCCTAGACCCCTAACCACTCACTATACGCTTTGCACTAATTTGCCGGGGAGCCATAGTGAAAGTGTCCTAGGGGCCCCAACCACCGTTGTTACGCGCCTGACGACGGTTACCGTATGACTTACAAGCAATCCTGAAAGTGCTAAGAAGAGTTCTGTCTTCCGTCGAAGACAGCTTATTCTATTCCCGCTTTGCGTACATTTTAGCGGTTGCATTTACTTTTACTTGTAATTTATATCTGTACTCTTTTATCGGTAGGGGGGCCTCAAGAAACAAAGATGACATTGAAGGGGAGACAAAGGTATTGATATCATTTTCTGTGACATATTTCTACCTAGATCCAGCTTATTTTTTATGCGTTTGGTTATATTTTCAGACCTTTATCCTGAGTCAGACAGCAGGGTTCACACCAAGCCTGGAAATCAGGGAGTAAAGTTCCATGTTTCCTTGGATTCTTATCCGCCTGAAGGTACTCCGAAAACAGGTTCACACACAATGAGCCGGTTTACACACGTCCATTGGCCTAGCAATTTTTACAAGACCTAGCCAACTATCACTATAGTTGACAAGGAAAATCCTTATGTTCTTTTCCATGTTTCCTTGGATCTTTATCCGCATGAATTTACTCCGAAAACAGGTTCACACACAATGAGCCACTTTACACACGTCCATTGGGCTAGGAATTCTTACTAGCCAACTCTCACAATAATTGGCAAGGGAATTTCTTTTGTTCTTTTCCATGTTTCCTTGGATTCTTATCCGCCTGAAGGCACTCCGAAAACAGGTTTACACACAATGAGCCGGTTTACACACGTCCATTGGCCTAGCAATTTTTACAAGACCTAGCCAACTATCACTATAATTGACAAGGGAAAATCCTTATGTTCTTTTCCATGTTTCCTTGGATTCTTATCCGGGTGAATTTACTCCGAAAACATACGAGATATGACGCTTATTAGTTATTTGGAGAATAGAGGGAGCTGGAATACAAGAAAGGAAAGTTGCTGTTTTATCACCAAAAGCATCAAAGTCAACTCTTTAATCCACAGGTTGGACAATTAGAGATTTTAGTTGAAACAGCTTGATTATGCTTTAGTTATTGAAAGATTATGTTCTTAGCTGAATAAAAAAATTTTTTAATCACATGACAGGGTAAGCCTTTGTAGAAATATCTAAATTAATTTATAAATATGTTCATACTACATTAATGCTAATTAAAAGGTAATCAATACCACTTTTGAGTAATTATCGCTTCCGATAATGTCATACTATGATTTCAAAACTTCTAATAAGTTTGTAACCAAAATCAAATAGAACGGTCTTCTTTTACTTAAAAACTCATTATAGATATTTATTATGGCTACTTGTAATTTCCGATGGTTCGGAAATCGAGTTTTGGTACGCTAGCTATGATAGTTCATAGTTTTGCAAGATCACAATCCCTATAAATAGTGTCAAGTTAGCATAACTAATTAAAAAGTGACACAACCAAGCTTTCGATATTTACTGCATAAGCTATTGCAGAAATCACTTGATTAAGATATTTGTAAGGTGAGCAACTGACCTCACCAAAGGAAATCCCGTAAATTCTTTATCAAAATTATAGAAATGAAGATAGAGTACATAATCTTCTTAGTCATAGTTAAATCATGGTGAATCATCATCGCACGGATCACACCTCGACAAATAGCTATGGCATTGTTAAATAAACTATACCTGTATAGCTTAGTATCTGTTAATTAGAGATTAGTTTGATAAAGCCATTGCATTTTCCAGTCGTAGTAGCTATAACAGGTCTATGGAAATGTCAAGAAGAAGAATTTACCCATCAATATCCGTTTATGATTTGCAGGTATCATATATTTGACAGGGCCTCGCTGAAAACCACCACTGAGTGATGTGGGCACCCTGTTTAATAATAATAATAATAATAATAAAAGTAATGATAACAACAATAATTCCCGACAATAAAATTATAGCACTCTTATACTACCGAAATACCCTTGAAATAAATGTGTGAAAATCAAAACTACTCTACAGCATTCGTTCTGATTATGTTAATTTTGCTTTGAGATATAGATTATGACCTCTTTATTATCCCGATAAAGCACCATTTCAGTTTGTCAAAATGTATGCAGTCATGGGTCTACCACACTGCTGAATTTCCCTTTTGGACCAGTTGGCACTCTTATTGTTGGTTTTGCACGGCCATCCGTAGTGTTATCATGCAACATCATAATCTAACAATAATCTTTACGTTCATCAACTCAATCAGCTTCTCCAAAGAACCCGTTTTTCCCCTGCTTATTTTGGAAACTTTACAAAGTTGATGTCTACAGTACTCATTATATTCACGATCTGGTGTATCTTTGGAGAAGATATGAAATCTTTTAGCACCATCAAGAACATAGTAATAGTCTAAACATAGTTTAGGTGCAACTTGATCTATTCTTTTCATCACTCGGAATATCAATCACTAAAGTAGAACCATACTGCATGTTTTAAAGTATTATTGCTTTCTATCCCACCCTATATGTGTTAATTCAAATAAAAATTATGTATTGCTAGTATATATGAAGCTCTTTCCAATAGGTGACACAGCATTATTTATTGCCAAATAGCGGATTGGTAAATACGTGTCAAACGCAACGTGTACCATAAAAGTCAATATTATAATCCACAAGAAGAACAAAAAGGTATTCATGGATCTAGAGGCAGCAGGTAAATTCGTGAGCTGACATTAGTCATTCCTCCGTTTCACGTAATCCTTTGGCACATTCCGCAATATATTATGACTTGGTCCAGTCCAGCAAGAGATGCAGTTCAAGGGTCGCCATTAAACCTATTGCGGTAGACTAACCAATGTATATTCTTCTTGGCACTCTTCAGGGATTCACCCACCTCCACTTTATCAACCATGAAGAGGATATTCCCTTTCGTGACGTACATACCAAGACTACCTTACATAAAATTGAAGACCCTTATCAAGTGCAAAAAATTGCGGCGTTTTAACAGTCATCTACGTAAAAACACGATGCGAAAGGTTAGCATAAATTCCTTTCCAACTGGCTCTTGAAGTGTCTTTGCTAACGAAAAAAGTTAGCAAGTGCAACAATGTAAAGCTTTCATTGTAATTAATCAATTATCGGGAGAATTAACCTGAAAGAGCTGAAGTAATACAACAGACACTTTGCGCAAGTATGTGTAAGGGCAGAATTTATTACAAGGTTACATTAACAAGTTCTTTAAATACCAATCCAGCCTCAAAGTGATCTTAAACTGAAACCTAGCGAGAAACAGCACCAGTCATAATATATATGTGGTACATTAAATAATACAGCCTTTCACAATTCAGGGTCCTTTGCGCTTTGTCTATGAATCGTATTAGATTTAGATCATTACGTGCAGTTATTTCAGTTTTGCCTCGAATTCATAAGGAGGACAACCAGTAGAGATGTGAATTTGGAATGTTTAAACATAACAGAGACGCACGAAGAAGTGTAAAAACCAACTAGATACGCTTGAAAGACCTTTAAATAAGTACACGATTTAGCAAATATCTCGGACACAAAGCAGCCACATTGTTTCTAGAAAATATCTGAACACCAACTGAAAACAATATGTACACAAACGTCAAACCTACTTTTCCTACGAGTGATAATAAAGAACGATAGAGTTCAAGGACTTGAGAGTTTGCATTAAAAATTTGCATGTGTTTCAGTTTAAGAAAAAATCTGGCTGTGCATTTCTGTACTAACTTTCCGTTACGCCAGTCTCAGTTCATGGTGCTCCCATTTATCTAGCCTCTTAGACTTGCAAGCACGGGAGATTAAAGAAATTCCTACATTTTTATCGCTGGCTGGGTCAACAATGTATAAAAATAAACAATAACACGTCCAGCAGTTGGAGACGCTTTTCAATTCTAAAAAACATGACTATCTACCTTGAAACAGTGATGCTTGGTGTCGATCCAAATTCCACAAACCATACAAAAGGTAGAGGCTACGCAACACTGGTCTCAGCTTTGGTGGTGTTTCCTCTGAAAAGCACTTTGTGTAGAAAGCCCTAAGAACTGATCTCTACATATGGGAAATAGAAAAGATATACAGAGCCTAGAAAACCTCAGCAAATGTTGAAGTTTCAAATACGATGATGAAGATATCGACAGTTAATAAGAAACAGATAAAGAGGGCAAAAAGAGAAAGAAAGGGAACAAAAGAAAGCCAGTGAGCAAACGCGACAGACGATGAAGACAAATAAGACGCGAGACTCGAGAATATAAATAAAATAAAACCCATTTATTCGACTATCCATTTATTTTCAAATTTACCGAAGTTGCAATCTAACAAAGTCATGCTACGAAACAACTACCCAGTAAGAAATATTAATTCACACATTTCGACCATTACCATCACCCTGTGACTGCCATAATCATTCCTTAAAGTTTACTTTGAAATATCAATCAACTAGCCATTCATTTCGGCAATGCTCGAGAGTTCAAGGTCAATAACACCTTACGAAGCCATTCTGTAAGGGCCGAAATTGCAAAGAATAAAGTGGATTTCAGTTCGAATATGGGCGAAGCAGAATTGTTTGTTAGTATTGATAGTCTTTAACGACTTACTAGTATACCAGAGAAAGTATACCAGAGAAGGTCGACCCTAACCGTTGCCGTCTTATAACAGCCGGCCATCTTTGTTAGTAGACACATGCGATATGAGCATGCATGTAAACACAAATTGTGTTTGAGATTTTTGAAAATGAGAAAAGGCAACTCATATTCTGATCTAGGGTAGGCCAACATGGTCTGTAAGTATAATGTATAACGTACTCTTGAAAACCACTAACGGATTAAATGTAACCCTGTTTTAGCAAGTAAACATGCTGATGTTGTACAGTAGTACGTGTACTCTTCTTGCTAAGCTTTTGTGGAGGGAGTGGGTAAGTTCTGCACTTTTAGGAACTTTGAACCCTAGTATCAATTTGTTATGATGGGATAGGGAAAATCTCAACCTCTCACTTCATTTTCAGCCCCTTGCCCCATATTGTTAATGTTGCACTCGATAGGCCTAAATGTTTTCTTTTCAATACAAGCCTATTATTATCAAGCAATCATAGGTAATAAAACGATATGTCTGTCAATATAACAAATGTTTATGATAAATTCATTAGTGTTTCTAGATACAATAATAAACTGTATATAACTTAAGGGTCTATATTAATGGCCTTTGCAGAAAGTAACAGGATTCTATCAGGTATGGTGTGGCTTTATCTTAAACTTTTCTTCTTCTTGTATTCCTCAATGAATTCCTCAGATTTCAATTCTAGTCCACCTCCATCTTATTGGTACTATAAAGAAACCCTCATTTTCTATATAATAGAACAAACATTATCATAAACAATAGCTTCGATGGAGTCCATTATAAACACTAAGGAAATGATCTCATGCAACAGCGTAAATTTCTGAGGCGACTTGATACAAGACCAGTTACAAGTTAAACATTCCATTAAAAATGCTAAAATACCATATTGCCTACACCACTGAATGATACTGTCGATGCTGTACTTGAATCAAGCACCAATCTCTGTTAATGAAACAGAATCGAATTCTACCCATAAGGGGCGCGGAAGAGGCAAAGCAACAGCCGTAACGAAATAGGTTACTTTTACAGCGCAGACAAATTTTGAATCATTGACGAAACATCATGGAATGCATGAGCAATTAACTTTGGCAAGACCTGGACTTTGGCAATAAGTGATTAAGTTATTAAATTTATGTTGTTGCATGACATGATTTTAACGTGTTGCTACTGGACTTTAACGAAGCTATTTCTACTATGATTATTTGTACTAAAATATGTTTTAAATTAGTCAATATATTACTTAAAGTATGGAATTAGTCATTCATGACTTTTTCTAGCCTGAAAAGTTTAAAATATAAGAATTAAAGTGCAAAAGTGTACTAGCGCCGGCTCGACCTTCCCTGGTATACTTCCCTGGTATACTAGTAAGTCGTTAAAGATTATACGACAATAAATGGTTTATAACGAATATCCTTACACCGACAACTACAGTATTATGATTTTAAAAGGTATGAATGCATTATATTGACTTACTGGTCCATTCTTTTGAAAGCTCGTCTGCCACAGCCCATAAACCCACATTATAAACAGCAGAATTCTAATCGTCCTTTGATCTTCTATTTTATAGGACCCCCTAGTCTTTATAAATGCTAACAAACAGTTCTGTTTCGTCCGTATTCGAACTGAAATCCACTTTATTCTTTGCAATTTCGGCCCTTACAGAATGGCGATCTGATTGTAAATAGTAGCATATCCGGTGCCAGTAGTTCAGAAAAGTTAAAACCTACCACCTATCGGTACAAAATTCGTTAGAAATATGATATCTTGATAGTCATTGTAGGCACAGATCTACTTCAAGGCCTGCGTGCATTTACGTCTAAAGGTGTATATTCTATGGAGACCAAAATGGTATACAGTCAGGATTGCGTAATCTGATATTCCTGTGGACCGAATGACAATATCAGAGTACGCAGACTATCACATTACACAGACTTAGATTGCAATCACAAAATATAGCTATGTTGAGTTATATCGTGTCAATGTAAGAGACTAAACCGGGAAAGCTCTTTAGGCCATAACGACCTTGGTTACGTGGTGGCAACAACATTCTTAACACAGTGTTTCTTCATCACCCTGCAATAATTTCTACACTATAGGAAGTATCAGGCAAGATGTATTAAGATTTTGGGTACATTAATTCAACTTTTAAGTATAATTTGTAGAGAGAATCCTTTAATCGGCGAGAACTCTAAATCTGTAGGAATATTAGAAGCATCTCGTAGAAAATACTGTGGTGAGCATGTCGTTGCCACCGCGTAACCAAGGCCGTTCTAGCTTGTGGTTTAGCGCGTATACTACTTTTATTCACGTACATAATATAATACTTTTATTCATGTACATAATATTTTTACAATTCTTCCCTTATGTCTGTATGGTCTGTATAGTGTAGAACATGTAGATATGGACCCACATGGTCCATTATTTAGCCCTAGTTGTTTGTGAGCTTGTTAACTTGTTTAAGTAACAGTACATATATAGGCCTATAAGTAATTAATTGAAATACTCAGTGACTAGTCTTTGACTTTTTTGAGAGGCATATTGTTGCTGGAAAGAATTTTCTAATGAGTTTAGATGTTCGAAAGAGGGTCTTCAAAGAAGTCGGAGGGACCTCATCATGTAATATCTGAGCCTTTCGATTATGTGTTGACAATCAGAGGGGTGGGTGGAACTGGAGGAGGTACATCATCACCTTTAGCATCTTGCTCTTGATCAAAATCATCAGAGAACTCAAGAACTGTCAAGCTCTAAAGCTTCCCGCGACATTCTTGTCACCAGATTAACATCACAAGTGATGTATCCTCCGAAGTCAACTCCTTCGGAATCAGTCCATTGGAGTGCATCTCTTCCCACACTTCGTCCTATTATTCATCTTCAACATCTTCGTTGCACGAATTAGTTTGCGTGGATGCAGATCCAGTGTGATTGCCAAAACAATGCCTAAAACAAGCTGAAATAGTTGTCTGTGAGATAGTGACCCAATTACGATCAATAAAATTCATGGCATCAAGCAAATTGTGGATCATGGGAGAATGAGTATCTAACGAAGTTACCAGCTTCTTGGCTCACAGCTTGCTTGCTGAGTAACACAATCAGGTTCGTGTCTTATTAAAGGAAATCTAGTTGTTAATTGAGATTCCGTTTCAAAAACTTTATTTCCTTACACGACTGTTTAGACAACGACTTTACAATTATGGTTACCAGACTCTTAACTGCGTTACACCCATAGATTTATGAAAACTAGATTGCTGAATCGATGATGTAAATGCACGACCAGATTGTAAACCTAAGATGCCTGCCATTAAGGTCAGCAAAAAGCGCGGGAAATACGAGCTGGAATCGTTGCTTCTATTTGCTAGTAAATTTGGCTGTTGCTTGGAAATTGTCGAATCTTTCAAAGTTAAGTCGTCCTCTAATTCTACGAGATATGCCACAGACTTGCTCAGCCTACAATTATTCAAATCCCACTGGCCATCGATCACATTTGTGATATATTTTCTATTTTCCTAGTGTCATTTCAGTGTCGACTTTTGAAATCCTCCCTTTGACATGAGGCAATATTTTATTCGTCAGTGCTTTTTTGAGCACAAGGGATGTCCCGTCAGTGAATGCAACGCATGCAGTGCATGCTGTTACAGCGCTAAAAGAATGCACATACAGTTGATCATAGCCATGTCCATGTTAAGTAACTTGTTTTTTGTCTGAT
>JAAAKM020073195.1:24745275-24872852 GCA_010016025.2 Alatinidae sp. Z8VKAUB7J3
ACCGTCACTTTTTGTTTATTGCTTTGCTATCTAAAATAATTATTTTCAGCTTAAATTAATGCTAAACTTTACATTGTAGTTATAAATGCTAAACTTTACATTGTAGTTATAAATGCTAAACTTTACATTGTAGTTTGGAAGTTAAGTATGCATTATCAATAATAAAAAGTGACTTGGTTCATGGATTGTAAATTCTTCTAATTCCCCCTCACCATAAAAGCAAAAATACTCAATTGATGAAAAAATATGAACGATACTTGTCCATATATGAAGGATAGAATAGTTTCCTATTATGTTTTTACTGATATGTAACATAATTTACTTCACTTTGCAGTTTGGTTCAATTTTTATTCCATAGTATCCGTTATTGTGCGGGTTATAAAATACAAATTAAAAAAAATAAATAATTTATATAAACTATTGCATCTATCTACTAACCCTAAGGTGCTCGGTCACTGAATCTTCATCATCCTCTTTGTTAATTATGTTGTTATGTATGAGTGTGCTCAGATAATCTGATAGAAGAGAATGTAGATAAAACATTTTGGCTCTTCCTAATGCCATGTTATGAATCAATACTAATATATGCTCCCCTCACACCTCCTGGAATTGAACGCTTGAGGATAATTCAATTATTTGGAGATATTGAAACTATTTGCTGTGGTTACTCTTCCTTAGTTTCAACTGTTCGAAGATTCTTAGGACGTCGTTGAAAATTGTTTTCGACTTTTTACACTTTTCGGCGTAAGCACATCTAAACCTCATTCTGATTCAATTCCGGATGTTTTATTAATCGATATCTGTCAACTTTTTATTAGGACGCAAGAAAGGACGCTCGTACAAAGTACTGGAATTGGAAAGTTCTGTCCAATTTGGTTGCAACGAGGTTAGTACAAATACGATTATCTGGTAGCCATATGTTTAATCATAGAATGGCAGATAATGTCAATTATGCAGTAAAGAAAATTCTAATCGGATGCCAGTGTTATTGTTCTTTATAATGAGTGAAAAGGATCGAGAAAAGTTTCCCACTTTTCTGTTCAGTATTTAGTGTGTCATAGGTGTTCTTTCGTTTTGTTGTTTCCCTTTGCATAGTATTTGGAATGTTCCATCCACCCAATCCATCCAATCACTTTGAAGATCTTAGTATCGTTATCGTAGTGCAGTATTATATTTTCCTTTTAGGAAATTGATATTTTGAGTTTCTTCCTCCATTTGAAAAATACTCCATGAGACTCGATAAAGAATCTAAAGTATTTCCTTTGCAATTTTCAATATCGCAAATATATCTCTACCACCTACTTCCAATTTGATAGTTAGCTTCTTGGATTCCTCATCAAACTAAAAGAAGGTAAATTAATATCGATTGAGAATTTCACAACCTCTCAAGAATCTGTCCTTAACAGATATGATAAACATGGTTGATTGAGCAAAATACGTAGTACCCCCCCTCGTTTAGTATATTGATTTTTAACTTAATGGTTTATAACTGGAGCTCTTAAGGTAAACATAAATATGCATATACGAGATTCACATATACACCCCTCAACTAATACAGTCTTTGATGAACCCTTCTTGTTGTTGAGTGTGATTTGGAATTTGAAACCGCTTGTCAACTGTACTCAGAAAATTAGATCGAGTTTCTTGTGCTCCATATCATACATTCGATCAGATATCGATCGTCTATACTTTGTACTCCAAACTCCACACTCTGAAACTAAACCAAACTAAAACGAAACTCTACTCATACAAGTCATAAAAGGGATCATTAAGGAGTGGCTTCTGGATTATTCACCCATTTAGATTCAGGCTGCTTCCGATTATTCTAAAGGACAGCTACTGTTGCAATAACACTGTGGTTTCTAGTTGTAAACACCGAAATCAGTGCGCCGTTACCTGAACAGTTGATTACTAGGAAGTGACAATGAATCGGTGGTACTTTGCTGTAGATCCTCATAACAAGAGTAAAGAGCGAATGCCTTTTTCAAACAGTGATAAGTAAATATCAGGGATGGGGGAACAGGGGCAGAGTGGACCATGCCCCTATAGATTTGAAATACCTAATTTTTTCCCGTGACCACTTTTCATCATTATCAAACTTGAAATAGATTAAGACAGACATTGTGTCACATTCACAGCAAGATATGCATATCAACACGAAACACTCCTTTCCACACAATGACTAATGGCACCTTAGTGAAATGTGAAAAATTAAATTTGAACCCAGCCTACGCCATCCGACCAATGAATCTGTCCAAAGCCCATTGAAAGTGACGCTAAAGAAATAGAAAATATGTCACCTCCGGGGATCCAGTCTGTGACCCACGGTATAACTCACGAACCCACTAATCATTTATAAGAATTTCTTTCGAGTACATTGTACTTTGTTTTAAAAATTAGTATAAATTACTTTGACTAACGAAGCAGCCTTTCTTTAGTGCTTTCCATGTGGTTATGGCTTCACTTTCCCACTGCCAGAGTACGAATTTTGAGAGTTGGCTCCCGAATGATCGCATCGTTAATATGGCACGGTCATATGCTGATACAAGTTTTGGGGGATAGACAGCAACTCAGTGCATTTAAATCTTGTTTCATCATTGTCATGATCATGTGGTGCGAAGCATTTATTTATGTACCGAAAGAACAGTAGCATTTCGAGTTGTAACACGAGCGCAGCTAAAAATATGCATGTCAGTGGGTGAGTTTTTCATCATACGCCTACTTATCAAATTTTGACGTTATTTAAGCTGTCCCCAGATGTCTATATGATTTTTGACTCTGTCAAGCCAAGAGTTTTATTACAGCTATTCACTCAGAGACACTTCATTTCTGAAACTCGCGCAATTCATGTCTATAGGTATTTCCAATACAAAACCTTTTTGTTTATTATCCCTTATTATCCATTAAGAAGTCAGTGCACTAGGAGCTTGGTAGCTAGTACTGTTAAAGATCTACTTTTTCTCATCAGCAAACTGTGAAGGTATGATACAGGGAGCGTTTAACGAAGAAAGGTTTGTATCAAAAATTTTATTGTGAAATGGCAGCCTGTTCCGCGACAAATTATTTTTGAATGCTCGTGTCGTTATAACTTGAACTGTTAGCTCCGCTGTGACCAAAAGTTTGAAAGCAACCAAAGATATGAAAATATTTTCAGGCGGACGTTACGGTTATCGTTGATGGACAGATTGTGAAACGATAAAGTTGTGTAAAGGGAATGTGTAACAGGGTAATAGAGGTCAGAGACTAGGACAAAACAACAATTCCTCTTCGGTCAATTCATGAAGAAGGGTGAATTGGAAAGTCTTTGTGTGACGGGAATGTGTAATGTCAAGAAAGGAAGAGGCAGGACGAGCCTGACTTACGTTACCTGTATTATTACAAAGTTACGTACTCCAATAACAATATGTGTAAAAGGATGAGATTAATAAACTGGACAAGTTGTCAATACTGAAGGGGTGCATGACCTCAGGAATTTGGCTACAACCTGAGACAATCTTACCAATAGCCCACCTCTATAAAGGGACCATTATGGAAACAAGGTTTTCTGAACCTTTTTAATGCTATCCCTGCCAACTCTATCAGTAGGGGTTAATTGAGCACATTTTCTTTGTTTTTTATTGCTGATATTTTGTATTTTATTCTTTAAAGTCACTTAAATATTTTTGCTTAACTTTGTAAAGTAATTAATATGTTAGAAATTGTAACCTTGACTAATTATACAAATGATAACGCACAAAATAGCCAAATGCCTCGTCATCTAATTAGTGACGCGCACGAATGGATTAACGAGATTCCACCTGTCCCTATCTAGTTTTTTAGTTCTGGGCCAACTGAAGCGGGATTGGAGGTGGGGACCGACGCGGGATTGCCGGGTGATGAACATATTAAAATTCCAACTAGCTGCTTAAAGAAAGTTTATTATACACTGTCTAACGAAACTTTTGGGGATTCTTTTGCGAATAGGGTATTTAGTCCAAAAACCGAGGTAGCGTTTAAGGTAGAGAAAGCGCCGGATGACGTCACCAATCTCAATGCATACAGCGAAGCTATACAACGATTTGTTCTTTTTGGGGGTGGGCTTTATGCTAAGAGGTTAAACGTTGCGGGTAAATTAGAACAGCTACAGCTAACAGACAATCTGGTGGACACAGTCTACTGTGAACAATGGGACCATGATGACATTAAGGCATTTTTGTGCGCAAATGACTCCACTTCATCTACAGTGGACAACCTGAGAAGGTCCTTCTTTGATGTGTGTCGCCTTCTGTCTGTAATGCTTGGGGTTGGGCTGACAGATCACGACAAGGAGTGGAAAGTTGTTGAAGATCCGGCAGATGGCACTGTTGGTGCTTATGAGGACTCTAGGGTGCATAACTTCTTGCAGTGTGCCACAGATGCTAGCACTGCTCTGTGTGTCCGGGCGGCGATGTTCAGGTAGACCAAACACGCTACTGGAGGGTCTCTCGCGACTGGTTTTGAGAAGAAGTTCCTAATGCAGAAATAGTGGCCTATGAAGGACAATGCAGAGCAGAAGAAGTCAACAACTGACTTCTATAAGGCTGTGCATGCTGCGAGTCCGATTGCACTCTTGGCCATGATTGCCCCTGAAGACTTGGGGCACTTTGCTGTCTTCTCTCCTATTTGTGGTTTAAGGGAAGCTATCACGGTACATGCTTCAGTGAAGCTCAGGGTAAGTGGGCCAGATCAGGTTGCGGGTGGGTCAATGGTGTCTGATTCATTAGTGGTGCTAAAGATGTTAAAGAGCGAAAACATAATTCCATTGATCAAGAACGTTGATCAGCTAGGGCCATTCGGGGAATTGAACAAAACTCTGAGGGAGGCGAGATTTAGGGCTGACAATGCCTATGGGTACTAGAGTGACTTCCATCCTTATAAGGTGTTAGGATCCGGTGTGCAGTTTGATCAGAGAGACTCATCAGGCTATCCATTGGTGTGTGAGTTAGCAACTATTGCACTGAATTACTACAAGGGAAGAACAATTGCTAATAGCCCTTCTCTACGCACTGCAGATGCGTCTTTAGAAGATGCAGGTATCGCATCTTTGTGGAGATCAATTGCGCTAATGAGAAAGGCTGCCCCGAGGGATGTGATCATGACATACTATGGTGCCATGAAAGGAGAAGATGTTGCCCAGTCATTAGGCAGAATCGTGGAAGCAGATGATGCTGCGTTTGATAACGAGAAGACGCAATTGGAGAATAGGATTAACAATGGTACCATTGACCTAAGAAAATTAGCACGTTTGCCTGTGCAGCTAATGTATATAGTGCAGAAATGTATTTTTATTCAGCTCAGAAATTCAGAGGAAACCCTAATATTAACGCTTGCCTCTCCAAAATAATTTGTGTCAGTGAGAAGATTAGGTTTATTTTGCCTGGATTTTTCAAATCGATTTACGATCCACAGAAATAATTTGATTTTTTTAGGTGAGAATTATCTTTTTGCTTGTATTTTCATGACCGATCTACGTGATCTTTGTTTTTTTTAGTCGCCGACGATCCTTACGGCTCGTACTGCTTTATGTGCACGACGCTCGAGTATTCCGAAGACCTCAAATGGGTCATTTTCAATCTACGCGACGACGTGAAATTCTCTAACGGCACACCGGCAACGGCAGAGGATGTGGCCTATAGCTTCAACCTGTTCCAGACGCAGGGTATCCCGGAATACCGACGCATTGTGAATGGGTGGATCGAGAATGTTGAGGTCCTCGGGCCCTACAAGATCAAATTCACGTTCACCGATGAAGCACCTATCCGCGACCGGATCGGGTTTGCTGGCGGCACGCCGGTATTCTCAAAGGCGTGGTTCGAAGAGGGCGGAATTCGCCTCGATGAAAGCACAAACGAACCCTTCATGAGCACGGGTGCCTATGTGCTCGACAGTTTTGATTACAACCGCCAGGTGGTCTACAAACGCAACCCGGACTACTGGGGCGAGGGCATTCCCTTTAACATTGGCCGCAACAATTTCGATGCAATCCGTATCGAGTATTTTGCCGACCGATCCGCCGCATTTGAAGCCTTCAAATCCGGCGATTACACGTTCCGCGCCGAAAGTGACGCCAAGGATTGGGCCGTGAACTACAACTTCCCTGCCGTTCAGAAGGGTTGGGTGAAAAAGGAAACCCTGCCGGATGGGACTGTCGGACAGGCCCTTTCCTTCGTGTTCAACCTGGATCGCGAAAAGTGGCAGGATGCGCGGACACGGCGTGCGATTTCGATGATGTTCAACTTCGAATGGACCAATGCCACGCTGTTCGACGGGCTTTTTGCACGTCCGACCTCGTTCTGGGCCAACACTGATCTGGCGGCATCCGGTCCACCCTCAGAGGGCGAACTTGCCATTCTCGAACCCCTCGTTGCCGAGGGTTTGTTGCCGGAGAGCATTCTGACAGAGGACGCGTATTTGCCCGTCGAGCAGAATGCTGAGCGTTCCAAACCGTCCCGCCGAGTGCTTCGCCAAGCGGGCAAGCTGCTCGAAGAGGCGGGGTGGGCCATCGGTGCTGACGGGAAACGACGCAAGGACGGTCAAGTGCTGGAGGTCAATATCATCCAGTTCAACCCGCTCTACGACCGCGTTGTGAACCCTTATATCGAGAACCTCAAAGCGCTTGGTGTTGAGGCGTCACTGGAGCGGATTGACACTGCTCAATATGTTGAACGTCGTCGCAAAGGCGATTTCGACATGACAAATCAGGGCTTTCAGATGGGCTTTGAGCCCTCGACGGGGCTGAAGCAGTGGTTTGATTCTTCGACTGCCGACAACAGTTCGCGCAATCTCATGCGTCTGCGGAATGAGGCCGTTGATCGTATCATTCCACAAGTTATTGCTGCCGATACGCTTGAGGGGCTGAAAACCTCCGTACATGCTTTTGACCGTGTCTTGCGTCATATCGGGTTCTCGGTGCCGCAATGGTACAACAAGGACACGTGGCTGGCCTATTACGATATGTATCGTCATCCGGAGAACATGCCACCGCTGGCCGTCGGTGTTTACGATTTCTGGTGGTACGACGCTGATGCCGCCGCCGATCTCAAAGCCAAGGGCGCGTTGCGCTAGTCCGGAGACAGCACTTTGGGCGCCTATATCCTCCGACGGCTGCTGCTGATTATTCCCACGTTGATCGGGATCATGCTGGTCAACTTCACGCTGACCCAATTTGTCCCCGGCGGTCCGATTGAACAGATCATTGCGCGCATGGAAGGCGGCGGGGATGTGTTCCAAGGGATCAGCGGTGCCGGCGCGGAGAGCCTTGAGACGGAAAACACCGACTATGTCGCATCTTCTTGTAATCTTTTCATTTCGTTGATATATTCTGCTACATCTGTCATCACTACGACAGCAGCCTAACAACAAAACAAATAACCATGTAAGTATTTGTAAAACTGAAACTGAAATCAGACTTATAAATGCTAGAATTAATGAAAATATTTCAGGTGAATGTAATGCCGTGGGCAAAATTCTATGGATTACAAAGCATATTTCCTAGAGACAATTAACAATATTAAATAGTTTACTTAAAAAAGCACCCTAGCATAGGACATGTCTTTGGAGGCAATCTTCATGTTCCAAACATTTTCACCTCACATCCTTACTTTCCACGTTCTTAAGTTTAAAATGTCTCCGCCGACACGGAACGTCCTGTCTTCATTTTACTTCGTAATTGTATCTGATTAACAGATTTTAAACCCTCCTGCATCCCCTTATAGCCTAGTAACCTTTCCGTTGTATGTGCTGTTATTGGCCATTTCTACAAGTTATACACTACCAGGACACAAGTAGTCGTTACACTCGGAAAGTACTCTGACCAATTACGGCTCACTGAGCAGTCCAAATTCTTAACTCTAAGAAGCAATCATAATCCATGTAATACGGGAATAACTATTATTCGATCTCGAGTTTTAACGATTTTGTAACACGATTATAAATATTAGTTAGAAAAGAACACTGGAGAAATAGAAAAGCATGTCACCACCGGGGATCCACATCTCCACAACATCCACATCCACATCATCCCTTCTAAACTTGCACGAGCAAATGTTATCTCATTGACCTGAGTGGCGACAAACTTGGATTTTCAGCCATTGTTTAGCCATTCGACGCCCAAAAGGTACTCAAGAAAGATTATTTTCAGGTTCTGTTCCAATGGGTTTGCAATTTGACAAATTTAACGTAAACTGTAACAAGTGACATGCCAGGTGGTAAAGGTAATCTGCTAATAAAAACCCGGCTGAGAATGTTCAAAGAAAGAGACATGATATGTGAACATTCTCTGTAAAGCGATTCTTATATCGAGTCATAAGATAAACATCAAAATAATGAATGCATTGTGATAGTACACTGTTTATATAGAAACAAGTTTCCCATGTAATATACCTGAATAACTTTCGCCCCATCTTCATCTTCTTTGTGGTGTTTGGCTATATCCTATGAGAATTAGACAGAATAGTGCTTTAGGATGACGACCCTTAATAAGTGTACATAACTGCGAAGAGGTAGGAGTCTTACTCAAATCTAATTCTGCTGGCACTTGAATTCTAAGCTGCATTCCTGATGCGGGGCTGTAATCTAATTGCCTGTGTCGGGGGGCTTGGGCACGGCAATATGAGCTTGGGGCTGGCAATATGAGCTTGGGTATTATTTGTCAAGTTCCAGCAAAGTAGAATACGAGACCCGGTAAGATAGACATTTTCAGAGAGAAGATTTGGTAAACCTCAAAATGCAACTTGACAGATACTCAATACAAATGCATGCTTCGATAAAATTTACAGGGCAAAATACTTTTATATGCCACATTAGAACTCCTTGAGGGTACCTGATAGTTCATCTCTTTGTAGCTGCGTACAAAATTTGGCACAATACAAACATCTTCCTTCTGATAAAATTGAAAATATACTTTAAAACTCAACACAGGGGTCGCGGACCCTGAACAAATTTCAGATGCATGCAAAGAAATTTGCAAGGGAGACGTTATGTACAAACAAAAGCGTTTATTGCAAAGTTTGCTTTCATGCTTGGTGGTTATAGTAATGGTATTTCTTATAAATGTTACATGATACATACTGCAGTCTCTTTTTGGCGTGTTAGTGATTTCAACCGTATGAAAGACGGCTTTACATTGCTTTAATTGTTGTTGCATGTTTTTATCTACTATTTTCATTCGATCGTAGGCGTGGACGGAGTGATAGGCGGAATAATAACGGGCGGACATAGTCTTGCCTACTCCGGGCACGCCATAGCATAATCCAATATAGCGATACTGGGCGCAGGCGGCGGCAAATTCAGCAAAGCGCAAATACTCTTTGGTCAACAAAAAATCCATATCTTAATCATTTAAGTATAGTTTTATCGTTTTTTTCGGCTTTGGCGACTCGTCCTTTTCAGGAATTGGCCTGGGTGCAGAAGCATCTTGGGGAAGTTTTAGAGTCGGCAGGTATTGCTTAAGGAGTCTTCTGCGACTTTCAATAATTTGACGTAGTTCCCGCTTCCTTCGTTTTCGCGCCTGAATAATTTCCTTAAGGCTGACGGTCTGTCCAGCCAGTTCCTGACAGATAGCCCGGCATAAAAACTTATCCTGAAAAAACACTCGTATTTCCGCCAGGTCTCGCGGGTCGTAACGAATGGTAAGCGATTCGCCAACATAAGCGGCCAGGTTGGGATTCATGTAGCGAAAGTTTTGAAAATGGATTCCATCGCGCCGTACGGTTCGCGGACGAGCCACTGTGAGCAGTAATAAATCCAATTGCTCTAATGAAGGAGGCAGCCGGGGCAAAAAACCAGCTTGCGACCATTTTTGGATCGGCGCCTGGCCAATAGCGCTGTGAATACGGTGATGATAATCTTTAATGACAAAAGTTTTAAAAAGGCAATCAAACACTTCGAGGGTCAATTCAGGTTTCACTTTCCCGGCCCCGGCCGGCGCGTAACCAGGTAATTCACTGAGCAGCAGTTGAATGGCGGTTAGAAAAAATCGCTCGACCCGGCCTCGTCCCCGCGGTTTGCCTGGAATGGAAAATTTCGCCTGTATTTTTAAATCAATACAAACCTGTTCCAGATGAGTGGAAGTGAAATCGCTTCCATTATCGGTATAAAGTAATTGTGGAATACCGCATACAATCCATTCCTTTTCATTTTTGCGCCAGATGGCCTGTCTTAAGGCCAATGCCGTATGTAGCACACAAGGGGCCTGGAAGGAGAGATAATAGCCGCAAATGACTCGGCTGTAATCATCAATAATAGTGGTCAACCAAGGTTTAGCAGCCTGTCCATTTTCATCTATGAGTACAATATCCAACAATGCATGATCAGCCTGCCACATCTCATTAGACGCATTAGCTTGGCGGCGGTAAATTAGCTCAAAAGCCTGAGCGTAGGCTTTGTTTCCCTCTAAGGCCAAAGTGGTCAGGCCGGGATCTAATTGTTGGATAATATGCCGGACAACCCGGTAAGTAGGCGCCTGCCACTGTTGGCGTTTAGCAATTTTTATGGCTTTGCGATGAATGGTGCTCATGGGCAAAGGCGGTTTCTGTAAGGCCAGAGCTTCGATGACCTGTTGCAGAATTTGGCAGGCGCTGTGCCGCCGGCCTTTATCCGAACGGGGCTTTCGTTCCAAACCGGTCAAGCCCTTTTCCCGATAAGCATTGACCCAATATTGAAGCGTTCGTTTACTCACCTGATGTTCTTTACCTATTTTTGAAAACGAAACCTTATCTTCCAGGTGAGGTTGGATAACGTAGAATTTTTCCAGGGCGGAAAGTTGCTTTTTCATTCCAAAACTATGTTATTAAAACGTCCGTTTTTTTAAAAGATAAGTCTCAAAAGAAAAAGACTATTAAAATTGAATAAATAGTTGCAAAATAACTTCAACTCATGACATTTGTCACGTGAACAGGCTTTAAAACAATTTTAAGTCTTCAGTCATGATGACTGAGGGCACCGGTACGTCTGGATTTTAAAAAAAGTGGTAATTTAGTTTTGTTGTCACAGAAAACCAGCACTTTCACTAAAAAAATAAATCTCTAAGAGACAGATACCGTTTTTTTTCGATTGTTCGGTAGTAATTTAGCAAAAGGTTCAACAGACCAACTTTATCACCGATGGAAGGGCTACGTTCATTTTTTGGCCATCCGAGCTATTATCTCAGCCTGATTTCTGGAGTTTGCAAGTTCCTCAAGAGTTACAACTGTTTTTCGGTTGCAGCGGTTTTGAATCCCGAACCCGAACCTATTCACGTCTGGCGCCTGCGGAAAATGCCGATAGCGCCACATCCACCTGACTGACATCGCAGCAGGATTCGCTCCAGTCCAAGGGTGAAGGCGCCGGTTTGGTGTTATACATTGTCCGGCCAATAAGGCTGTTAACAACGACCGACGCCCGCCATGCGGCAAGACTTAGTTGCGGATCGGCAATCCCGTGTGTTTGCAGTCCGGCATTCATCATATAAATACGATGATCACTGGGGCCATCCCAAAGCGCTTGATAATCTTCTGACAATTGCACGCTGTTTTCATTGTTGCGTTTAAATCGACTGGCAAGTGGCGCCAGACATCCGGGGATAGCTTGTTTGTATCCGGTTGCAAGGATGACGGAATCGACGGAAACGATTTCATCCGCTTCATCAAACCGATTATGCATATGCAACTGCCATTCTGTTGAATTCCGGGTCATACGCCGTACCTCGCGATTGGTCATGATACGGTACGTATGATTTTCATCTACGTTTTGCAGAAAATCATTTTCATAAAGAAATTGAGATATTTCAATCAGCGTCTGCGGCGAGGCGCCGTCTCCGGCTAACGTTTGAGTACGAACGATACGATCGCGACGGGCCTCCGGTTGGCGGTAAAAATTTCTTACGTAATCCGGCGTGAAGTATTCATTGGTAAATGCCGTCTCATCTAAGGGCTCAAGGTTGGGGCGGCGGCTGATCCAGGTAATTTCTTTCGGTTTGCCATGTGTACCGGACAAAATATCGAGAAAAATTTCGGCGCCACTTTGCCCGCCACCAATAACCGCGACACGCCGGTCCTGTAACTGATGGTCCGTAATTCCATACTGGCTGCTGTGTAAACAATGTGGGCCCACATGCGTCTGAGCCCATGTCGGAACATAAGGCGCTACACCGGTACCGACAACCAGATTGGCCGACCGGTAAGCAATGCCATCGCTGAGTTTGATATGAAACCCGAGATGATCGTGATCGATTTCGACGACGTCCTGGCCAAAAACAAGATTTGGCAACTGTTCCGCGGTCCACCGCAGATAATCCGCAAATTCGGTTCGCAGCGCACGCGGAAATTCAGCGTGCAGAAAACGGTAAAACCGCCCATGTGTAACTAAATACGCCAGAAAACTGTAACGGCTTGATGGGTCAACAGGCGTCACAAGATCTTTCAGAAACGAAGTTTGCATGCGCGCACCGGGCAGCATCATGCCGGGGTGCCAGGCGAAAGCCGGGCGGCGATCGAAAAAACGGCTTTCTACCTGGTCTAACGGTGCTAATAAGGCGGCAAGGCTGAGATTGAATGGGCCAATACCGACACCCGCGAGCGTAAGAGGAGCTGAAGTTTCTTTCATGATTGTGTTCTCTATAGGTTAATGGGAGTTCATCGGGGGAGTCATTACCAGATGACCGATTGCAGTACGTTTGATCGCAGGCGCGCGCCGACCTGCCCGCGCGGCGCTTCCGCGAGATGATCGCGCGGGGCGTCATCCGCGTGAACACGCAGGGCGAGGCCGTGGGCGAGGTCAACGGCCTCGCGGTCATGAGCGCCGGGCCGCTGACCTACGGCTTCCCGAATCGCATCACGGCGACCATCGGCCCGGGCACCGCCGGCACGATCAACATCGACCGCGAGGCGAAGCTCAGCGGCGCGATCCACACCAAGGGCTTCTACATCCTGGGGGGCCTGTTGCGCTACCTGCTGCGCACCGACCACCCGCTGGCCTTCAGCGCGTCGGTCGCCTTCGAGCAGAGCTACGGGGGCATCGACGGCGACTCGGCGTCGGGTGCGGAGATGTGCTGCCTCCTGAGCGCGCTCACGGACCTACCGCTCGACCAGGGGCTCGCCATGACGGGCGCCATCGACCAGGTCGGCAACATCCTCCCGATCGGCGGCGTGGACGAGAAGATCGAGGGCTTCTTCGATGCGTGCCGCGACTCCGGCGACCTGACGGGCACGCAGGGCGTGATCATCCCGCAGACGAACGCGGGCGATCTCATGCTGCGCACGGATGTCGTCGAGGCCTGCGGCGCCGGCCGCTTCCACGTCTACGCCGTCGACACGATCCACGAGGCGCTCGCGCTCTTCACGGGGCGTGACCCCGGTCGCCGCAGCGGTGACGGGACGTACCCCGCCGACTCGGTGCTCGGCATCGCCGTGGCGAAGGCGCGCCACTACTGGGAGATGGCGATCCGCCGCGGCGACTGACCGGCTACGGGATCTTGGTGATGCGGTAGATGCCGCTGAACGTCGAGACGTAGAGGGAACCGTCGGGCGCCACGCAGACATCCAGCGGGTGGTTCGATGATCCGGAGAGCAGGAACCGGCAGAACTCCGTCTCGCTGTCGATGTCCGTGAACGCGGCGCCCGACATCTCGAAGCGCGTGATCAGGTGGTCGTCGTACGACGCCATGAACAGGTTGTTGGCGTAGCCCACGCCCCAGCCGGTTCCGTCGTGCCAGCACAGGGCCGTGGGCACGATGACCGTCTGGTAGTTGCGGATGACGAAGCCGAGCTCGGCCGGCGGCGGGTTGCCGCCCCAGGCGAAGTTCTTGCCCGGCTGCATGAAGTTCAGCTCGTCGTCGGCGGCGGGGCCGTTGTCCACCCCGAAGATGCCGCCCGTCGTCGGATGCACGGCGACGCCGAAGGTGTTGCGCAGCCCGTTGCACCACGCGGGGTCACCGCTGGTCGGATTGTCGACCGGCACCGTGCCCTGACCCGAGCTGACGTCGTAGCGCAGGAGCTTGCCCGCGAGCGACGTCGACGAGGGGGCCTGGCTGTTGTTCGGATCCTGCACGTCGCCGAGGCTCACGAGCAGCATGCCGCTGCCGTCGAACTCGATCTCGCCGCCGTTGTTGATGCCGCCGGGGGGCGCCACCGGCAGGTCGTCGAGCACGACGGTCTCGTTCGTGCCGAGGTTCGCCGCGTCCGTGTAGCGCAGCACCTGGATGCGGTCGGAGGTCATGTCCTGGGCGACGCCCGGAACGCAGGCGAGCACGTAGAGGTGACCGCTCGTCTGGAAGTCGGGCGCGAGCACGAGGCCGAGCAGGCCCATGTGGCCGCCCTGGAGCACGCTGATCGTCACGAACGGCGTCGGGAGCAGGCCGGTGCCCGGTCCCGTGCCCGGCACCCACACGCGCACGTTGCCCGTATCGGTCTCGAGATAGAAGATCCGGCCGTCGGGGGCGCGCGCGAACTTCGCGATGTTCGCGGGACTCGGCAGGACCGCGCCGCCATCGCCTTCGCCGAGGCCTTGCGCGCGCTCGGTCCGGAGGCGTTCCAGCAAGACACCCTGCTCCGCTTCGTGGTCCGGGGCGCAACCAAGGTGACCACCCTGCTGCAGGCCGCGCCGCAGCGCTCGGGCGAGAGTTTCGATCCCGTGACAGGCCTGCTCCGGACTTAGATAGTAAGCAAACACACCCCAAGCAGACCGATGATCAGGGCGCCGGCACAGAGGTAGAGCCGCAGAGCCCGACGCAGGTCCGTGGCCGTCAGCTCGGCGCGGCCGTCGCCCATCCAGTGATCGTCGACCAGCTCGTCACCGTAGCGGCGCGGTCCGGCTAGGGCGAAACCGAGGGCACCGGCGAGCGCGGCTTCCTGCCAGCCGGCGTTGGGCGACTTGTGCTTGCCGGCATCGCGCCACATGGCACTCCAGGCGCGGCGGGCATCGGCCCCGGGCAGCGGGGCGGCGGCCAGCACGAAGAGCAGTCCGGCGAGGCGCGCCGGCACCCAGTTGACCGCGTCGTCCAGGCGCGCGGCGACCTTGCCGAAGGCCTCGTAGCGGTCACTGCGGTGGCCGATCATGCTGTCCAGGGTGTTGATCGCCTTGTAGGCACAGAGGCCCGGCAGCCCGAGCAGGGTGAACCAGAAGACCGGCGCCACCACGCCGTCTGAGAAGTTCTCCGCCAGGCTTTCCGCGGCGGCACGGGCAACGCCGGCGGCATCCAGGCTCTCAGGATCACGGCCGACGATTTGGCTGACCGCCACGCGGCCCTCGGCCAGGCCCCGGTCGAGCGCCGCGGCGACGGCGCGGACATGGTCGTAGAGGCCGCGGAAGGCGATCAGGCTGCTGGCCACGAGCGCCAGGATCAGCCAGCCACCCGGCACGCGCTCGAGGGCGTAGGCCAGGCTCCAGCCGATTCCGGCGGCGAGCACGATGAGCGTCACGGTCAGGGCCGCGCCGCGGGCAATCCGTATCGTTCGAGACCGTGTCAGATCGTTCAGCGCCGCCTCTCCGGCCGCGATCAGGCGGCCGAGCAGGACCACGGGATGGGGCAGGACGCGATAAAGCCAGCGGGGGTCGCCGACAGCCGCGTCGATGACCAGGGCGAGCAGCACAATCGCCAAGGGGTGGGACCAATCGGGCATGGCCCCGACCATGGATTTCAACCCTTGGGAAATCAATCGGGAACCCGGGGTTCAAGGCCCGATTTCCTTGGATCGGCGGGGGCGTCGGGCGTATTGTGCGGCGCCCTGCCACAGAGGCGGGACGGCAGCGTGCGGGACCAGGAGAGGAGAGGACGATGAGCAAGATTGGCGTGATGGTCTGCGGTCATGGCAGCCGCGACGAAGGGGCCGTACGGGAGTTCGATTCGGTGGCCCGCGGCATTCGCGAGCGCCTACCCCAGTACGAGGTGGAGAGCGGTTTCCTGGAGTTCGCGACCCCCATCATCCGCGACGGCCTGGACCGCCTGCGCGAGGCCGGCCACGACCGGGTTCTGGCGGTACCGGGCATGCTGTTCGCCGCCGGGCACGCCAAGAACGACATCCCCTCGGTGCTGAGCACCTACGAGGCCCAGCATCCGTCCATGTCCATCGACTACGGCCGCGAGCTGGCGATCGACAGCAAGCTGCTGGGCGCCGCCGCGGCGCGCATCCAGGAGGCGCTGGATCAAGCCCCCGACGGCGTGGCCGCGCAGGACACGCTGCTGATGGTGGTCGGCCGGGGCGCCTCGGACCCGGACGCCAACTCCAACATCACCAAAGTCATGCGCCTGCTGTGGGAAAGCTTCGGCTATATGCGGTGCTGGCCGGTATCTCGACTAATGTCTCGCCGCACACACTTCGCCATGCATTTGCCACCCATCTGGTGGATAATGGCGCGGATTTGCGTGCCGTACAGATGATGTTGGGTCACAGCGACTTGTCGACAACCCAGATTTACACGCACGTCGCCCGGCAACGCCTGCAGGCACTACTGCATGAGCATCACCCGCGTGGTTAATCAAACCATTTCTCCGTGGCAGGGTCTAAAGCCTGTTCGGGTAGTAACAAAGACTGATATAGATGAGGTTTAAGCTGTGAATGTGAGTACATATTTTTCCAGGTTGGCAACGCCGCTGCTGTTGCTTATGTTGGGCGCAGCGTCCCCATTAGCAGTGATCCCCTCTGCGGTACATGCAGCGGAGCCGTCAGCACCTCAGCCGGCTGCCGGGGTCAGTGGTCCGGAGGGCAGCGAAGTTTTGCTGGAACAGGTTCGCAAAAGCATCAAGGATCTACCCGTACAGGCGGTTACCAAGGCTGAGATTCCGGGGTTTTACCTGTTGGAGCTGAACAACGGCCAGTTGCTGTACGGCAGCGCGGACGGTCGCTATTTGTTCTCGGGTGATCTGTACAGCCTGAACAACGGCGGGGTGGTCAACCTCGCGGAGGTGCGCCGGGCCAGCAAGCGCAAACAATTGATGGATGCACAGGCGGTCGATGACATGGTGGTCTTTTCACCGGCTGGCGAAACCAAGACTTACGTCAGCGTTTTTACGGATGTGGACTGCGGCTACTGCCGTAAGCTGCATCAGGAGATGGCACAGCTCAACGCATTAGGCATAGAAGTGCGTTATCTGGCCTATCCGCGCGCTGGTCTGGGCACACCCACCTATGCAAAAATTGTCTCTGCGTGGTGTGCGGAAAACCCCAATGACGCCATTACCGCCCTCAAATCCGGATTGGAAATTCCTCCCAAAGAATGTACCAACCCGGTTGCTGAGCAGTATCAGCTTGGGCAGCAGGTTGGCGTGACGGGTACCCCAGCCATCGTTACCGCTGATGGGCGGTTACTACCTGGCTACATGCCTGCGGTGCAGCTCGCCGCAGCGGTCGGGCTGTAGCGTTTGCTCGCCACGCAACAGACATACCTGAAACAGCATTTTTAAGGGCCGCGGTTGCAGCGGCCAATTGGGACATTGAGTGAAAGACATTCGTCTCGGCATTGCCGGCCTCGGCACCGTAGCCCAGGGAGTTCTGCAGATAATTCGAGACAACGGCCAGGCCATGGGCTTGCGCAGCGGGTGCCGACTGTCGGTACAAAGAGTGGCCAGTCGTACGCCTAAACCCGCAGTGGATCTGTTGGGCGCTGAGTTTTCCACCAACCTGCAAGATCTGCTGGACGATCCGCAGGTGGATATCATCCTCGAGTTGATTGGTGGCGAGGGTGTCGCCAGATCACTGATAGAAGATGCCATCACCGCCGGTAAACCTGTTGTTACCGCGAACAAAGCAGTGATCGCAAACCACGGCAATGCCCTGTTTGCCAGCAACGGCGAGGTAGACTTGAGTTTTGAAGCTGCTGTGGCAGGCGCCATCCCGATTTTTTCAGCTATCCAGCAGGGTTTGGTGGCCAACCAGTTTGAACACGTGGTGGGTATTATCAACGGTACCTGTAACTATATTCTCACAGCTATGCAGAGCGAAGGCGCGCAGTTTGCCGACGCCCTGGCCACTGCACAACAGTTGGGTTACGCGGAAGCGGATCCGGGCTTTGATATTGACGGTGTCGATGCAGCACACAAGCTGACTATTCTGCTGGCATTGGTTGTATCGTCAGCATAGAATGCAGTATCTGAATTAATATTGTCAGGCAGGTCTTTTGCAAAAAGATTGAAGAGGAGGGCCCAATGACGCTGCCTTATGGGATACCGCTAGATACTCTTGTCATAACTGTGCTAATGTGGTCGTCTACTTTAACCCTCTTGAGTTCTGCATGCCAGAAAATTCATGATCCAGCCAAGAGCTTTTCCTGCAATCCCAAGGTTTCTTACCTTATGAAGGAGCTTTGAGTTAGAAACTTTTCTTAAGGTTTTACTAAGATCAAGGTATATCACGTCAACTTGTGTGCCTTTGTTGAGGTTTAGTCTCCAGGTTCTTATAACTAGAAGTAGCTGGGATTCAGCTGACCTATGTCTTAGGAATCTAACTGCATATTTTTGATTAACTTTTCGGTGAGAAGGTATGCTAGTAATCTGTGTGCTAAGATGGACTCAAGGATTTGACACATGATGCATGTAAGACTTAGGGGTCTGTAGTTGATTAGGTTTCGTTTTTCACCTTTCTTGAAGATTGGGGTGATGATTGCCTTTTTCCAGATACTAGGGAGTTTTCTGGTATCTATAGATGCCACAAAGATGAGAGACAGGGGTCTTGTGATTTCTGCTACAAGTTCTTTAAGAATGCGAGGGTGTATGCCGTCTCGGCCTTCACATTTATTTGTGTTTAGCTTTTTAAGTATTTGGTAGATGGACTCTCATCGAAATGTATCCCTGAGAAGTCAACATTTTCTTTCTCTACTCTTGCTGCTTCACTTCTATCCTCTGATTCTGGTTTAGAAACTGATGCAAAATGATAATTAAATAGATTGGCTTTTTAAGTGAGGTTTTCCAATGTTTTTCCATATAAAAGATCTGCTAGAACTGGGGTGCTAATTCGGTCTTGTCGCTTTGAACTTACATAATGCCAGAAATCCTTGGGATTTTCTTTTATATTTTGGTGACTTGTTTTTCTCTTTGAACTGCAAAATAACGCGTTAGCTTTCTTACTTTATTTCTTAAGTGGCAGAATAGTTTACAGTCTTTGTCGGCATGACAAAGACTGTATGCAATGTATTCATGTGCAGTGTGTTGCATCCCTCCACCAACATCAGCAAAGGAATCGAACCACTTAACAGAATACTTCTGAGAATCATGTCGCTATTAAATTCTCCTGATGTTCAAAATTTAAAAGAGTATCTGAAGTGAGGTGAAAGCGAAAGAGCCTCTGATATGGACTGAAAACACTATTCTATACATCTAACTGTATTATTAATATTGGTGCTTTGTGTGTTTAGTTTGCAGTGGTAAACAACGATTTTTAAGGCCCTGGAAGAACCCCTTGTGGTGATTAAGGAAAATTAGGAAGGAGTAAGTATTACTGTACTCTAACATTTCTTAAATTGCTGTTTTTATCTAATTTGCGCCCTATGTTTAAAAATGCTTTTTGTTATTTTCACTGAAAATACCTTTTCTCGGTATTTTTGTTGATAAAAATCGAAAACAATCATTTTGCCCCTTTATATTTTGAAAAACAATTTCGTGTCCTGCCCTCGTATCAAAATTCTTGTGAATTGACACCCCTGATGTTATCCCTTGCATGTACCATAGTATTGCTCATATAATGTTATCAGCTTTTTTAAGAGAGATAAGATAATTTTTGTTTCCAAATGGTTATAAAAAGTTCTAATAGAGCTGAATTCGCTTCATATGTACAGCAAAAGAAACCAAAACGAAGAAGCAACCAATATGACAAGAAAAAAGTTAAATATATCCATCAAGCATAAAAATCGTCAATAGAAAATCCATCATGGGTGCGACCGCGAATATTTTCTCTTTGTTTTTCAAAGATTTATGATACATTTCAACAAAATCAGATCAGGAACAATTGTACGGAATTGGATCTATTTGTACGGATTTGTACCTCTTTTGATCTCTCAGTGTACGGAAATTGTACGGATTGAGAAGGCTGTACGGAAAATGGCAACCATAGTCAAAACCAAAGAAGGTAGCTGGCGCGCACTTGTCCGAAGGAAGGGCCAATACGCATCACGAACCTTTCGACTAAAGGGGCTGGCCAACGAATGGGCAATCGAAACCGAACACCTGATAGATGCAGGTGGCGAACCCACCAGCAAAAACTATCGTAAGCCAAGGACGTTTGCGGATCTTATAAACCTCCACATGTCCGATCTTCGTGATGTTGGTAAATCGATCCGGCGATCAAAACAAGCCGTGCTTGATGCTTTGAAACGAGATCTTGGGGCGACCCGTATCTCCAAGCTCAATCGAACAGCACTCATCAACTATGGCAAGAAGCGTGCCGCGCAGGGTGCGGGCCCGGTGACTTTGTCTATAGACCTATCTTATATTCATACCGTGTTGACCCATGCGGCAGCGGTGCACGGAATAACTACCAACACACAGGACCTTCGCCTTGCAAGAGCGGCGCTCTCTAGGCTTGGCCTTGTCGGCAGATCACATGAAAGAGATCGTCGACCAAGTGAAGATGAACTTGCGGCGTTGCTCGATTACTTTGACAGCAAAACCAACATGATTATTCCTATGGGTCGTGTAATCCGCTTTGCAGTCGCGACGGCTATGAGATTGGAGGAAATATTCAAGATCGAATGGTCTGATGTTGATCTAAAAAAGCGCATCGTCATAGTCCAAAATCGCAAAGACCCTCGCCATAAAGATGGCAACAATCAAAAAGTGCCATTGCTTAATTTATCGGGTTTTGACGCCTGGCAACTGCTCTTAGAGCAGAAAATACTGACCGGCGGCAAAGGACGGGTGTTTCCATATCACCACAAGTCAGCGGGTACAGCATTCCGTCGCGCAAGGCAAACGCTTGAGATCGAAGATCTGCGCTTTCATGATTTGAGGCACGAGGCAACCAGCCGGCTATTTGAAGCCGGGCTGTCCATAGAAAAGGTCGCGTTGGTGACGGGACATAAAGATTGGAAGATGTTGCGCCGCTATACTCATCTGAAACCGGAGGATCTGCACCAACTTCAAAACGAGCCTCAGCCAACAGAATACGAGCATATCAGCTTGATCGCAGATGAGTAGCAGATCGCGTTGGATGCGGGCCTGCCAACGGTGGACAGCGGGGCTTTTTCCAAGCATCAGCAAAGCGATCAGACACCATCAAACTGTTTTTCTCCGGGTGTCAAACTCACAGCCTGTGGTAATTTCACTGGCATCTCTGGAAAACACTAGGATTCGAGCCAACAAGAGCGTCTAGCAAAGACTCCTGATCTCAGGATTATGATTCCGTTATCGATTAATCGGAATCAACGACTTAAGTGACGAATGTCAAATACATGTCAAAATCAGCGAATTGGCGCAATTTGGCAGCAGTAGGATCAAATTGGGTCGTGAAGCATCAATGGAAGCCGAAAGGTTCAAATTGTCGGCGAGATTTGAACCTACGACCTTCAGTTTGGCGAGCGCTTCTTGAACGAATGCGTCCCGACCCACTGTCGCAAGATGCGGAAAGCTTTCGCCTCAGTCCACAAGGTACCGCATGTCGAGACGGTAGTTTCAATGCCTTGTTCGAGCAGCGAATAAGATTAGACCCACCTGCCGGAAACGAACAGAAATTATTACGTATATAAAGGCAATGATGCATTTCTTTCTCAAAACCTCACACTTTACGCTAAAGCATTTTTAATAATTTCAACTATTCATTCTGCGGCCTTAGTGATTCAGGGTTCATTCTTAGAGAATTGGGACATAATTCAAGCTTTAGTGTAAAGAGCGAGGTATTGACAAGTTTTGTTGTTTTTCAACTAGTTTTTTTCAGATAATTTTAATAAAGAACAAACTCTTGCCCTTAGCATATTAATTAGGGTTGCAGCGGTAGCATTAGTCAAGACGGAGTGTCATGCAGTAGTTATTATGAGAAGTTATGTATAGACTTTAAATTGACTAATTTGATAAATTTGCTTGCGCCAGAAATAGAACCTGCAACCTTCAGAATAGAGTTCCAACGCTTATCCACTGGCACACAAAAACCTATTCAAGCTTACAAGAGCCCGATTGTAAAACGGTTTATGTTACATTATCATAAAGAGGGATCTCTAGCGGAAAATAAAGTATGTCACATTGTTCAAAGGTCCAGTATTTAGGGTTTTTGTGATAATTTGACCCTTGACAGTCCTCGGGGAAAGGGTTGTACGCTGTTTGGGTATCGTACGTATTGATATCACGTGTACTAGTATGGGCGAATTTTGTTGGACGTTTGGGTATCGCAGGTATCTTAGACAGATTTTTAATAGCTCATGTAAAAGATATGGCTCATATTTACGTCTTTCCTATAAATTCCACCATCAGCAAGTTCAAAATGGCACTAAAACGGCACTTTTGGTGCCATGTCTCAACTGAAAAAGCAAGGACTAGTGGCCTACCAGAACTTTCCAGAGTGACATTTGGCTCCTTTGAAAGCTACTTTTCATGTCTACGTGATTTTTATCAATTCCAAATCAAATAAACAAGTAATCTACATTTCTCAAAGCTATATTGATACACCTAAAATTATACGATTAAAATGTAACTATTTTAAATGTTTCAAGTGTTTTAATCCAAAAGAAATTGATAGAATCAGACAAACCATGCATTTTACTTGAAAAAGGGAAAATAAGTAATAAAGGCAGATTACTGGATGATAGAGGGTCCAAAATCAGAGGATGATGCTATGAATTTACAAAATTTGAAAATTACTTTAAACGATTTCAAGGGTGAAGTTGTTAACCAATAAATGCTTATAAACCAATATTTAAGTAAGGATATCAATAGACTAACTGAACTTTATCAATCATGTGATAATATGTTGCCAAGGGTCGATGGTAATGGATTATTAGAAAAAAATACTTTAAAATAACAAAAGAAGATATAAATGTGGAAAATAGAATAATTGAAAATGTTGCTATCGCAGAAAATAGTGCAGATGCAGTTAATCTTTTAACGTTAAAGGATCCCAAAAAAGAAATTATCAAAGATCAAATCCTAAACAATCTGTAATTAAGGGAAGATATTAGACAAATACTAAAGTTTATTAATCCCCTGACAAAATATTGACTAGAGTTGATAACAGAGGACTATTACTGAAAAATACCTTAAAAATAAAAAAATAAGATATTAATGCAGAAAACAGGAGAATAAGAATTGTTGTAAAGCCAAAAATCGTGCAGGTATCTATAAACGTTATTGGTGTACTCTTATGGCTTCTTGAAGTTGTCTGGATGTGTATACAATTTTGAAAAAATGTTATAATGAATATACTTGAAAAAGATCCCGATGATGCATTTAAAAAAATGAAGGAAAGGTTGAAGTAAAAAATACGGTCTATGACGTTTTTTGAAAAGAGTATTATGAAAATCATGTAACACTGATACCCAAACATTGGTCGAGAGGTCACATTTTCCATTTTTTCTACTTTAGATTTTAATGAGTTATAGTTAGCTGCCATGTGCTTGTGTCAAAAAAGAAGAAGGGTATTAGATTAACTTATCCAATGTAAGATACGATTTCAACACATCATATTGTTTTCTCAGAGATTCAGGAGAATAGTCAGTGTAATGCTTTTGCAGTATTCCTTGGGGTGTTCTTCCCTCAAATGCATCAATGTATTCCTTTTCTATTCCTGCCTGCCGACATTTTTATTCAAAGATGGTCCATATAATGGAACCAAAAACCTGAAATGAGGTCAAAGGAATAATTTCTGAGTACCAAATAAAATAATTTTGGAAAAGGTCATATCAAATTTTGAACAATACAAAATACAATATTTTTAATAGTTTTGTGTAATCTCAGTACAGATTACGAAATCATATAGAAAATAATCCTGCATGAATTATCTATTTACATATTGCAAATAGCCTGATGGAACAGGAAAAAGCGACAACACAGTATCAACTCTGTAGAGGTTTGACTCCTGTAAAATCCCAATCTAGCAACTAATTACTTCAATTTATACCCAAAAATTATTTTGAATTGTTTTCAACGTAAATGGCTTTCAATACATCGGTTTTGCTCAATACTCCACCAAGTTTATCTTTGATTCTGACACCAATGCCGTTGATTTGGTTTTGTGCCATCACATCACATGCAACAGCTAAATCTTCTTCAAAATCCACAGATTCCAGAGATTTTGTCATCACGTCTTTTCCAGCAATAGTATTGCCAAATCCTGATTCTGACAAAAATCCTTTTCTTGTAAAGATCACAGATATCGCTTCATCAGAATTATCAAGTACCGCATCAGAATTTCCTTGTTCCAAGGCAACATGAAATAAATCACGAAAAGTCAAGATTCCCTCTGGTTCTCCTATTTCATTTTTAAGAAATATCCTGGAGATTTTTTCTTCAATCATTTTAGACACTATGTCTTTTAGAGAGTTATCAGAGTTCATTGTGATATAAGACATGGTCATTAAATCACCCACATTGTGTTTTCCAGAATAATTTTTAGAATAATATCTTGCAATGTCAGTTTTTGTGACTATTCCAACTAGTCCATTGGTGTTTGATGAGACACCCAGAGAACCAATATTTTTTTCCAACATAATTTCTACACATTTTTCAACACTCATCGATCCAACTACAGATGTAAACATGTTCATTAATTGGGATGCTGGAATGTCAGCTAGATTTTTTTCAGAATCGTCACTTAACAGAAAAAACCCTATGTCTTTTTCAGTAATTATTCCAACATTGGAATTATCTTCAGTAAGAAGTATTCTGCTGATATTGTTTTTTAGTAATATGGAGATGATTTTGTCTAGAGAAGTGTTTGAATTAGCAGTTATTGGCTTTTGGCAGATAGAAAGTAATGCAGACAGTTAATTCACCAATTATTTTATCAGATAGACAGGAATCCTTGATTTTTGAAGTACATGGTTTGACACACTTCCAATCATATCTTTGGAGGCAGTGCCCGAACCTGTAGTGCTCATTACTATATGATCAAACTTTCCAGTTTTGGCAGTTTGTAGCGTAATGTGACCGGGAGATCCCCTTAGGAGTTTTGTAGTGAATTTGACATTTTTGTTTCCCGCACGTTTTTCTGCTTTTTTTAGAATTGTCTTTCCATCGTCTTGTAGTTGTTTGTCAAAAGCCTTGGTTCTTGGGCCTCCGTCAACAACATGTGGAATCACATGGATGCCAGTTACTCGCCACTGATCCCCTTTCCAAACTAAATTATTGGTTTCACTAGGATTCGAACCCTCGCCCTCTCAGACAAAGGATCCTGAATCCAGCGCATCAATCTACTCGGCCAGGATGGCTCTAATGCGGAGTTATAGGCATAACTGCTGCTAAGTCAGTGTCGTTGATTTTGTCACTTAGTTGGTCGTAATTCTCACCAATCATTTTAAGAACGAGGTTTGGTCGAAGTGCATAAATATATTCTCTGCTCCCAAATTCTACGACTATGGTTATTTCAATTTGGTTCGATTTTTTTTTTGGCCCTTAGTACGCACACACTGTTTTTGACAAAAAAAACTGGTGATTCTGAAGATTGGGATGATTTCTAACTAGCTATTTACATAAAAACGTAAATCACCTTGTGTTGAAATTTTCAAACGCATACGAGAAAGTGTGTTCAAGAATGAGTGAATATATAATTGTTAGAAGCAACAGCAATGAAAAACTGATTACTTTTGTAAGATTTAAGGGCTCTTAAATTTTATGATGTAAAACCTGAATATGAAACCTGAAGGTTTCATAAAAAATTTAAAACCTGAGGACGAAACCTATAACTAAACTTGGGCTTATATAGCTTACGAAGGAAATTTACAACATTTTAGGTGATACGATGAACACCTGGAAGATTATCTAAAAATAGACTGAAATATCCACCTTTGAATCGATCCTAAAAGAATGCTTTAAATAAATTAAAACGTAGAGAAGGAATGTATAATATTTTGTATTTTCTGGGCAACATAAAGGGGGGATTGGGCAACATAAGTGAGAATTGCCTTAGACTCCACTTGAATATTGCTAATGAACATGAAACCCAAATATAAATATGGATCTGCAATTTCCATATGGATCTGTAATAAAGAGAATTTGGATCTGTAATTTCGTAAATCAACATGTATTGTAATTGTCCTGTGCAAGCGAGAAAGTGCGGTCAAGAATTGAGTGAATAGCTAGTTGTTAAAAATGTGCTGCAAAGAGAAACTGATTACTTCTCTATGGCTTCCTATCAATTTGTAGGATTTTGCTGATAATTTTGTTATAATAATAAACGTTTAACAACAGCAAATGGATTGAAACTCATCGTATTTAAGATACGGTAAGAGTAGTTGCGATTTTCCAACAAAACGCCTGCGATTTTCAAAGTAATTTTGTGGATTTTTTTTCTCTGCAGATTAGATGCGAAGTTTTAATTCAATTTTTCTGCAAATCGTAGCAGGTGAGAACTGAGGGGTTAAAATTGTCTGCAATGCGCGGCATTGCAGCAGGTTTGTGCAAAACGCAGTGGGTGAGAACTGGGGCTGGACAGATTTTACATAAATCTATCCTGATATATTTTATAGACATTAAAGAATATATATTCTTTCTAAAAATGCTTAGATTTAAGGGTTCCATAGGCAGCTGACTAGGATCGGTATATTCGCAACGATCCTAAAAGCCTGTGCTGGTTTCAAATGGGTCGTGGCCAGTTCATTCGCAATTGCTTTATTGAAATGACACGCAAGCTTTTAGAGGACTCATGGGGACGTCAGCCTCATTATAATTTGTGTCAGTGTTTATGTTTATTTTATGGTTTATTTGATTATTGTTTTAATTTCTCTTCGTTTTAGGTTTGACTTGTTATATAACTTTATTTCTGTCTATTTTAACGTATTAATTTTATTTGACTGTAAAAAAAAACAAGCTTTTCTCAGACGTATTTTTAACTAATTAGGGCTTAGGGACAAATGTGGCACTATGTAGGACATTGAGCCCTCAGGGGAAGACCATGGAGCGTAGCGCTTCAGGACACTGGGTTGGAACGCCGCACGTTCTGGAAGAGGACTTTTTGATTTTTCACTTTTTTGGCGTGGAAAACGATGCACCCTTCGTTGCGATCCGGAATCCGGAACGGAATGCTATTGGTGCATCGAGGCGCTATGAGTGGCTTCAGGGCGAAGACGGAAGCGGGGAGTTTTTTGTTGGAGAGGGTGCTGACCGCTGGTCGCGATCGGTCAGTTACGCTGCTGACAAAGACGAAGTGGTTTCCGGCTGGTCCTGGTCGGACGATACATCGTTGCTGCGCAGACCTAGCGACGCTGAGGCGACGCGCTTCTATCCACGGGTCGGGCCGTTTGAAGGTCTTTCGGAGGTGGCGACACTCACGGACGGCTAGCGGGTTGTGTCGCGGAGAGACGCTGCCATCAACCCGAAACCGTTAATCGAATTGGTCGGCTCGATTGCCAACTCCAGCCCCATCGACGCGCGACCTGATCTGATTCATAGCCTGCTGGTCGCCTACAAAGGCTCGTTGGTACTGGAAGAGTATTTTTACGGCTACGATCAGGATGACCCGCATGACCTGCGCTCTGCTGGCAAAACTTACGCGACACTATTGGCCGGCGCGCTCATTCACGATGGCCTCAAGCTGAGTAAGAACACGCGCGTGATGCCAATCCTTCGGCAACAACTACCAGGTCTGCCACGCGGCGGGCCTCGGGAACGCATCACCTTTGGAAACCTGCTCTCTCACCAGAGCGGGCTGGCCTGTGGAAATGGGCGGGGTGAATCACCACCGGGGAACGAAGATACGTTGTGGGCGCAGGACGGCAATTTCTGGGAGTTCACGGCAAGCGTGCCGATGGTCAGCGAACCCGGAACGCGCTACCACTACTGCTCGGGCAATATCAATCTTGCGGCTGGCGTCCTGGCCATCATGACCGGGCGCGACCTCTTTGGATTGATCGATGAGATGATCATGGCCCCGCTGGATATCACCCACTACCATTGGAACGTAACGCCCAACGGCCAAGCTTACTTTGGCGGCGGCGCGCAGCTTAAGCCCAGGGACTTTCTCAAAATGGGGCAACTGGCCCTCGACGGCGGAAAGTGGCGAGGGCGCCCGGTGGTAGATGCCGATTGGTTGGCGGTGTCTATCGAAAAATCGGTCGACATCACGCCCGAAACAACGGGCACCACCGAACAAGAGTTTGCCAATGACTACATCCTATCGGCCGATGGCTTAGGCTGGCATCTCATCGATATCGCCGCCGGTGAACGCACGTTCAACACCTATTACGCCAGTGGAAACGGTGGGCAGCAGGTATTTGTGGTGCCTGAACTTGAACTTGTGGTGGGTATGACTGGTGGCCAATACAACTGGGGCTCGGTCTGGAATACCTGGCCGCACCGATTCATCGGTGGTTACATCATTCCCGCTGTGTTGAGCGGATCGCCTGAATGACGCTGTGCCCGCACGCTAACGGTGTGTTGAAGGCACGAGGTCAAAAGCGAAATTCGCTGGAAATTGCGCCGGCGCCTCGCGTCGGCGTCACCTTTGATGGCCACACGCGCCGATCCTAGTGGTCTTCATACCTAGACGGTTGGCTGGATTGGAAAAGCTATACGACTACTCAGCGGCGCGAACAGAGGCAACTACGGCGAGTGTTTCTCCGGTTTGAACTGGGGGTGCCGACAGTCGCAACATCAACAGCCCGTCCTTCGGCGATCTTGCGTCAAAGACCCTGCGACCGTGCAAGTCCGTAACATACCCAAGCAGTTCTCCGTCAGATACCGTTTTGGACGCGTGAGGAGATAAAGACATGGCCCGCGCAGTCACGACTCAACGCAAGACGTTCAACACGGCACTCGCCTGGCTCATTGGCCTGCTGATCTTCTTCCCGATCTTGTGGACCATCTTGACGTCGTTCAAGACCGAAGCTCAGGCGATCAACGATCCGCCGATCTTCCTGTTCTTTGACTGGACGTTGGAGAACTACGCCATCGTTCAGGAACGCTCCGACTACATGAAGTTCCTGTGGAACTCGGTGATCTTGGCAGGCGGTTCAACGATCCTGGGCGTCATCATCGCCGTCCCGGCCGCCTGGTCGATGGCCTTTGTGCCATCCAAACGAACCAAGGACATTCTTCTTTGGATGCTTTCGACCAAGATGCTACCTGCGGTCGGTGTGCTCTACCCGATCTATCTGCTGTTCATCCAGCTCGGGCTTCTCGACACGCGCATCGGTCTGACGATCGTTCTAATGCTCATCAACCTGCCGATCATCGTTTGGATGCTCTACACCTACTTCAAGGAGATTCCCGGCGAGATCTTGGAAGCCTCCAGAATGGACGGCGCCGGACTTCGCGAAGAAATCCTCTATGTGCTGACGCCGATGGCGGTACCGGGAATCGCCTCGACGGTGCTGCTGAACTTCATCCTCGCTTGGAACGAGGCATTCTGGACGCTCAACCTAACGGCTGCGAACGCGGCTCCGTTGACCGCGTTCATCGCAAGCTATTCCAGCCCCGAAGGTCTGTTCTTTGCCAAGCTCAGCGCAGCCTCGACCATGGCCATCGCGCCAATCCTAATTCTCGGTTGGTTCAGTCAGAAACAACTCGTCCGCGGCCTGACGTTCGGCGCGGTCAAGTGAGGATACGATAATGGGACGCATTCAGCTAAAGCAGGTCAAAAAAACCTTTGGTGACGTAACCGTCATCCCTCCGTTGGACCTGGAAATTGAAGATGGCGAGTTTGCGGTCTTTGTCGGTCCTTCGGGCTGTGGAAAATCGACCCTTCTGCGCCTGATTGCCGGGTTGGAGGACACCACGTCGGGGATCATCGAGATCGACGGCAAGGACGCGACAAACATCCCGCCGGCCAAACGCGGTCTGGCAATGGTGTTCCAAAGCTACGCCTTGTACCCGCACATGTCGGTTCGCAAGAACATTGCCTTTCCGATGCGTATGGCTGGCATGCCGCAAGAGGAACAAGATAGGCGGATCGAGTCCGCGGCCAAGGCTCTCAACCTGACGGACTATCTCGATCGCCGTCCGGGACAACTCTCCGGCGGCCAGCGTCAGCGTGTTGCCATCGGGCGCGCTATCGTACGTGAACCCGCTGCCTTCTTGTTCGACGAGCCGCTCTCCAACCTCGACGCCGCGTTGCGGGTCGGCATGCGGCTTGAGATCAGCGAGCTGCACAAGCGGCTGGATACAACGATGATCTACGTGACCCACGATCAGGTTGAGGCCATGACCATGGCCGATAAGATCGTGGTCCTGCAGGCCGGCGTGATCGAGCAGGTCGGCAGCCCGCTGGAGCTCTATCGCGAACCCCGCAACAAGTTCGTCGCGGGCTTTATCGGCTCGCCCAAGATGAACCTGTTCGAGGGGCCGGAAGCCCGCAAACACAATGCCCATACCGTTGGTATTCGTCCGGAACATGTTTCCGTTTCAGGCCAAAGCGGCGACTGGAAAGGCACCGTCGGCGTGTCCGAACACTTGGGCAGCGACACGTTCTTCCATGTGAACATCGACAGATTTGCCGAACCGCTGACGGTTCGGGCCGGCGGCGATGTCGATCTGCACTTAATATCTTAAAAAGTCGGGGATTATATTCTCATGTTTGCAGAGATAGCTGCAAGCTGGTTAAGAGTAAATCACGGGCCATAGTTGCCAAAGTTTAAAAAATTATTTTGAAAAAAATCTGTTTGGTGAGAAAAAAATCGACGTTTGACATGATTTAGCAATGGTAACTATCATTTCAACGTCATTTTTGCTCAAAATGGGTCTAAATACTTTGAAATACAAATTCTAAAATAGTCAATCCATTGTTCATGATCTAAAACCTTTAACGGGAAGTTTTAAGCCCTTCCTTCTTAAAAAAAAAAACGAGAAAGAACGCTAAAAGCCTTGATTACGACTGGACGGAGTTTGAAATTGGGTATAATAAATTGGGTATTTTTGCTAGATTTGAATGAAGCAGGCTATCAAAAGGACTGACAAACAGATCTTGGTAATTAACAATAAGTAAAAAAAAAACATTTTGCTATAATTGTTAGCATTATATAGATTTTTAGGTATCAACTTTTTTCTCGATAGGGCTAGCAGGATACTTTACGATTGCCGGGAGATGTTTGATGGCTGCATTTTACAAAAACTGGTGCCTATTATAAATTCGTCTTCATAACTCTTTTGTAAAGAGTCGTACTGTCATACGGCACTTTTGCTGTCATTTCTTGAGTAGAAATGGCAGCAGAAAGACAGAGAGGCGTCCTTGATCCGAGGTTTACAACCCCCCTCTTTTATATTCCCTCTCCCACCCCGTTTTATAAGTGAAAACTAAAAAAAAAACTATATTGTCATTAAAATGTCATTCACTTATTTCCATCTTTATGAAAATAACTGATAACCGCGATTAAGCTACCAAGGTGAGCAGCGATATCATAGGCAATACCCTGATCACTCCAACCCATGACATTTGGTAACAGGATCAAATGGGCAGAACTGGAAACAGGTAAAAACTCAGTAATACCTTGTACCAGTCCCAACAGAATAAGATGGATAATATCCATAGAATGTGATTATTAAATTGGCAGGAAGACGGCGGTTGCCATTTTCTGCAATACTTTTTTTATTATTCGAAATTTATAACCCACGCCCAAAATCTATGTTGGACTCATCTATTATCAAACTTCCTTTTCCTATTTTTATGTAAAAAGGTTTTTTAATACATTCCATCCTCTTTGATGCATGTACATAGAACCTAGCTCGACTAGGAAGGGGGCCTGATACATGAAACGTAAGAAAAGGCAAAATTTTTGGGAAAACATAATAATAAGGTAAATAATTATAAGGAAACCAAAGGCCAAAAGGAAACTGGCGTTTAGCCCCTCGAAAATGTCCCCTACCAGAAAATACCCCCAGGAAATTTCCCCCACGGAAAATACCTCCGAAAAATCACCCCGGGGAAAATTCCTCTGCAAAAAATTCCCCCTGTTAATTCCCTGAATAGAAAAATCCTCCAAGCGCAGAATTGAGCAGCCCCAGGGAAAGTACAAAATAGGCACCTCAAAACATAGAACTAGAACTCTTGATTTCTGATCGAACGAGCATCCTCCGAAGTTTTTACGACCGTGAGGTGGATATGGGCATGAGGAGGGGGCACTCCCCCTCCTACAAGGTACAAGTTCTGCTCATTTTGGGGTGTATTATTACTTTTTTCTTTCATAATAACAGCGTAGACCAGAAATATTCCCAGAAATCAAGAGGAATCGAAAACTAATTCCTCTGAAAGAAAATTGATATGCGTCTTTTACCTTTTTAGCCCCCCCCCCCCCCCCTTGAAAAAATACCCCCCCCAAAAAAAAAAAAAACAGTCTGTATGTATGTATGTATGTATGTATGTATGTATGTGTATGTATGTATGTATGTATGTATGTATGTATGTATGTATGTTTTTCGCCATTTTACAAAAACAAAACACAATAACACAAACAACAAAAGTCAAAATTACCATATGCAAGATACAAACTACTTTTCAATATACAACAGAAAAAAAAGATCAAAAGGTATTTAAGAGGATAAATATAAGTACTTAAAAACAAGGAAACCCCTATAAGGTAGGTATAAAGTTGGCAGGGATAGCATTAAAAAGGTTCAAAAGACCTTGTTTCCATAAAAGCTAATACTAATTAGGTAAAGAAATATAATTGCAGCCAGTGAAACGCGTTTCTGATAAGATGGTAATAAACAACAGATAAGAAATGTTTGAGGCTAAAACTTTAAAAATTGTATACCGAGGCTGAATGGAAAAAATGTTGCCACTAAAAACATCCTGTAGAGGAAGCGAAGTGGTTCCCATATGTAAGATAACGTCCTTTCCACGTATATATATATACGCTTATATATATATGTACGTATATATTTACGCTTGGGTCACGGGTTCGATCCCCGGTGGTGACATACTTTTCTATTTCTCTAGTGTTTTATTCAAAACTTACATTTCAAATCCTCTCTTCTCGATGATACTTTATAACTTTAATGGGCTTTGGATTGATGACGGGCCGGATGGCAGTTCTTCCTTGGTCAAGTCACGTGGCGCAGAGAGTCTGGTCTCCAATTGCGTTGAGCTGGATGTCGATGTCCACCGGTGGATGATTTGGAGCTAATGTGGCCACTAGAGAAATAGAAGTATGTTAACATCGGAGGTCACCTAGCTCAGTTGGTAGAGCGCACGCCGCGAAAGCGTGGGTCACGGGTTCGATCCCCGGTGGTGACATACATTTCTATTTCTCTAGTGTTCTATTCAAAACTTATATATATACTAGTCACTGATACAACACTGAGCTGATCCTCCTTCATATTTCTTTGAACGAGGCCAAGTTTTATTGTCCTTCATAATCAGCTTCTAAAGTACATTGTTTAATAAGTATATGATTTTTTCGAGACAGGCTCGGGTATACTTAGGCAAGGCTCCATTTCAGACTCAAAATATGCTTATCATAGGCTTATTTTGGGTCAAATTAAAATCGAGAAAAATCTTCCTCAGATATTGTTCAACAATAATGTAAAGCTTCTATGGTTCATATAGGCTTTCCAAATTTTGTTATCTTGCTGTTTACTTCGACTGAATATATAGGTCAAGAATAACATTAACATGTAATCCATTTTGGCACAATCACGAGAATGTCACTGCTCAGAAAAACAGGCTGGGCAATATGCTTAGTTTATGCTTATTTTTTCAGCAATCGGAGCCTGTTTATGCTTGTAAGCGTTATGCTTATATACAAAACAACATGTAGGACAAACAAAACATTTGCTGTTGATTAACTTCGCCTACATCTGTTTTCATAGTTGACTCAAATTGAGAATGTTTCAAGGTTTTTTCTTGGTCATGCTCCTTCATATTTGTTTAAACGAGGCACATTGCTTAATGACAATGTTTCAAGGTTTTTTCTTGGTCATGCTCCTTCATATTTGTTTAAACAAGGCACATTGCTTAATGACAATGTTTCAAGGTTTTTTCTTGGTCATGCTCCTTCATATTTGTTTAAACAAGGCACATTGCTTAATGACAATGTTTCAAGGTTTTTTCTTGGGCATGCTCCTTCATATTTGTTTAAACAAGGCACATTGCTTAATGACAATGTTTCAAGGTTTTTTCTTGGTCTTGCTACCTTGCTACCTTGCTACCTTGCTACCTTGCTACCTTCCTCTTCCATTCGGCGTGCCGGAATAAATCACTATTGGACTCCACTTCAATATGTCTTTTGCAATTCTTTGAGTTTGATATCAGTTGCTATTCCTCATTCGCAGATCTTCTTTGACTATTGCAATCCACATCTTTCTATTATTATTCGACTACTGTTATCCCTTTGTGTATTGTGTTAATTCTATTCTTGCTTATGGAACAGCACAAGCGCTCCTTTTGCATCATTTGATAATACCTTTGGGAAACTTCGAAGTATAGAGGTAGCCAAAATATTCCTCTTTTCTGCAACGTTTTAAGTGTTTTCGATGAAAATTGCTCTTGCTGAGAAATTAACTGGAGAAAAAATGACGGATCATGATTTATTCACAATCCTAACTTTACTTTTATTAAGAACTTCATGCTTAACGGTGTCAAACATTATTGAATATTGCGTTCAGTAAAGATTCATTTTGCTAAACGTTTTTGCCAGAAATTGGTTGCATCAATACTCAAGAGTAAAGTAGGAAAACTTTCCGCCACATACTTACAGGGAAGGAGAGGATTGAAATACATCGTAGAAAATGACACGCACACAAGTGACACGTTGTCTCTTAATCATGTCATTGAACGACGCGTAAACTGTAAACAATTCTTTTTGTCGACAGAGCGCTGTCTTCTTTGCTTTGATAGATTAAATGCGTGATCATTATCATCGTCATCATCATCATCATCATTATCATTATCATCATAGCCAGACAGCATACGTGGCATGGATCTCCCATGCAAGCAGTGGACGACTCTCAGCCATCTCAGATTTGGCTCAGTTATTTACAAACTCTCCAGAGTGTCAATGGGGACACTAAGAGCAGACAAATAATTAACAATTGCCTGATGTATTAACCACCGAATAGAGAACTGGGCATAGATATCATGGACAAAGAAACCATGACTTTTTTCTCCTCTCTTCTTCCAGGCTTCTTATTGTGACAATACTACATTAAATATTTACAAGATACAATTATATTTACAGAAGCTGAATGGGCAGGGAAGAAGCCTAGGGCTTATGATGAAAAAGCCTAGGGCTTATGATGAAGAAGCCTAGGGCTTATGATGAAGAAGCCCAGGGCTTATGATGAAGAAGCCCAGGGCTTATGACTTGGTTTACCACAACTAAGCTATTAATGTATGGAGAGGAGCACAGGAAAGAAGAAGATTCCATCTTCTTTAAGAGTAGATTATACTTAAGTCTATACAGGTTTTGAAAGATTTACAGATTTACAGATTTACAGATTTACAGATTTACAGATTTACAGATTACAGATTTACAGATTTACAGATTTACAGATTTACAGATTTACAGATTTACAGATTTACAGATTATACAGATTTTGAAAGAGTAAGGTCGGAAGAGTCCAGAAAATACGATGGATTACACGGCCGCACGAAGTTCATATTCATGCAAGGCATGGGTGAAGAAGTTAAGCAACAACTATAATCTAAGAAGAGAATGTGCCAAATTGTTTAAGGAATTCTGTAAGGGACGAGCTTTAATACGTTAGAGAACGCTGTCACAATATCTAAACCCCAGTAGTAAACAGCAATTGCCAGATTTTTGGCGTGTTATTGAAGTCATCCTTCTGATGACGGTGAAGCACATAGTGCTTTCTCTAGTAATTTTACCCATGCTGCACTCCCCTCTTGCATGCGGGAGTAGTTGGAAGCAAAGCGACTTACGTCAAAATGTCAGACCACAGGGACGAACCTGCAACTCACCCTCCCCATTAACATATAGCCAGCTACAAAACTATGCTACTGGCTTCATACTTCACCCGGCATTTCTGTATGAAAATACATGTAATTCAAATAACATGCCTTACCACTTATCAATTTCATTCTCTTAACACCACATGAGATGTCGATTTTAGAACCTTTCTTCCAGGTTTTGGTTTTCAGTTTCAAGTTTGACATCAGCGTTACTCCTTGAATTACTACTGCTCCATAGTCAGAGATGGTTCTCGCGTGCTCCACAAGTTGTTTATGGCAAGGGAACTGTGCATCGCAATATTCAGAAAGGTTTGCCAATTCCTCTTTCGATGGCTTAAATCTCCCTGCCTTTATATCAGCAGTCAACTGAAGTGATAGCAACCGAAGTGCTTCAGGATCTGTCCGAATAATTTTAGCTTCAACAACAGGATCGAACGACCACCTTTGTATGGAGACAATTATTCGGCAAGGCAAGAAGATAATCTCATCACTGCCGAACTTATTAATGGGAGGATCGAGTCCCTTAAAGAGCGAAAAACATGGTTTGCTTCTGTCATAAATACCCAATGTTTTGCATACAACTGTAAAGAGTCGACCGGCGATGATACTAACTGTCTCCACCTCTACGCGAACGGCAGGTGCACTCCCCTCCGGTAAAGTCCAAACACAAATCTTCTTCCGATCTGGAATAGGCTTTGATTTGCACACTTCACCCATATTCATAAATGGTGTCTGTCACAACCAATCCAGATCACAGCGTCCAACTCATCGTACTTGAAGCTGCTATACTAGACCTAAATACATGCACTGGTTATATATTGTGAAAAAAGACGTCCTGACCTTTTGATGATTCTAAATTTCTTCTCTTTGCCGCGACGTTTAATGGTGCAACAAGGTAATCGGAGTAGATAATAAGTAAAACAGCATCGTTAAATTTATCAAAAGTGTAGAACCGTGCTTAAGGACAATAGGTTTTATGTGTCACACTTAGTCATTCGAATAAAGCGTTTCTATTTTCCGATAATAGTTGAAAATGTTTCTGCTCGTCAGAAGATTCCTCCATGGTGATCAAAATTTTTTACTGTCAAAGTAACCGCAAACAGATGTTTCGGTATGTGGCACAAAAAGAAACAAAGATATCATAGTGAACTTGAGGTTTCTTTGCGCATTAATCTTTAATTTGTATCGTCAAGATAAAAATAAGATGCATAGAAATCACTGCTTGCACACACAAAAGATGACGCAAGAAGCACAAGCATTGAAGCAGAGATTGTAAGCACGAAGTGAGCGTATTCGCAAAGAACCATTTTGTCGTATAAATTGAACGTGGTGCCCGTCATCTTGCCTGTTACTAATGTTCGATAAAAAGAGTTTTTTAAGTACCCAGTATGTCCTGGCCCTTATTGAAAAATAACATGTAAACCTCGGCAATTGAATAAAATGATGTTATGCATAGATCCAAGGCACCAAAACATTTGTCGTACTTCTGATCTGACTTACTGATATGACAGTTATAGTTATGGCAATGGTGCTGGTAGTCATAGTATTGATCGTGGCGTTTGCGTTCGCAGTGATGGTGCTGATACTGGCTGTTGTAATAATAGTGGTAGTATTCTAAGCTATAGAAACGGTGGCGTTGTTTGCAGATACTGTGATGATGGTGGCCTTGACAGTTGCTATCACGTTGTTGATGTCAATGTTGCGGTGGTAATTGTGGTGAGAATATCGTAGTAGTGGTAGTGGTGTTAGCAGTGATCATAGTGGTAGTAGTAGTAGTAGTAGTAGTAGTAGTAGTAGAAACATGATAACATTCAACAATCGGACTGACCTAAAGTAGTCATTTACATAGACATAAAGCAGTAGGCGGCCTAAAATGAAACCTTGCAGAATAGCACATTTAATCAGTCTAAGCTCAGAGGTTCATCTTCAAACTGTTAATTATGCAAAGGTTCTGATTTGCCAAAACATGAACACAATTTACAGTGTATAACTTTTTGTGGTAATTTAGAAAACAGTGGGAGAAATGATATTGGTATGTGATTCTTGCAATCTGTCTCATCATCATCTTTAAAAATGGGAAGAATTTTCGCCATTTTCATTTTGTCTTGAACAAAACCACAGTGGATGGAAAGATAATAAATGTAAAGGAGGCAACGTTTGAGGTTTCAAAATTGCACCGAATGACCTTGACACAAATCTGTTCTTATCCAGATGCCTTATTACATTTCAAAAAGTTAATCGCGCTTTTTAATTCTATTTCCGTAATAGCAGCTGCTCTAAATTAGCTCTACATTCCTTTCATAAATTTTATAAACTTTGAATGGGGACGCTGAATTTTGGGGGTCAAGAAAGGCTGTATGTTTACAAAATAGTTATCAAAACATTCAGCAATTTGCCCTCTGTCTGTAATATTACATTTGTTTGATGTTATTAATGTCAGGTATTTTAAGTAGCATTTTTATCTGATAGCTCCTTAATCATTAACAAGGTCTTTTTGATATAATCTTGGTAATTTGAGACGAGACTAGAAAAATAGTTGATTTTTTACTTTGTTCTTCAGCCGATTAAAAATCTTGGCCTGCAATCTATATTTGTTTTCATTCAAAAGGGTTTTGGCTTTCAGAACTTTGTTATAAGGCTTTTGTTTCAGTTTTGATGACTTGTATGGTCCATTGGTTATCCACTTATTTAATAAAACGTTTTGTTTAGTAATTTTTGCTTCAAGAGGAAAACATTCGTTTTAGAGGGTTTCAATTTCACTCGAGAATCTTCATCATATTGGTTTTTGTTATTACCTAGAGGAACAATATTTCAGCTAATATCTCGCGATCTGGTACTTAAGTATTACATCTTCAGTGTGTTAAAACTGCGCTTATACTGTTTTATTGTATTTAGTTGTGAGATGGGTAGAGCGAAAGTATCCTGGATGAAAACTAAAACTGGAAAATGGTTGCTTAGTTTTTCTTGCAAGATTCCAGACCGAGTATCTTTATTAGGGTTTATGTGAAAAAATATTTTGTCTATGCTTGTAGTCTTCTTTCTGGTAGTCTCTGTGCCTCCAAACATAGCAGAGACAAAGAAGTTTTAATTCATTTTTTGTAGAAATAATCTCACTTTTAGATCTGTGTAATATGTAAGCAGGTTTAAATTATAGTCACTTCTGATATAGGTTGGCTTGCCTTCTTTTTATTAGTTACGTTTTTTATAAATTGTATTTCAGAATCAATTTTAATGCAAGATAAATCACAGCGTATTTTAAAATTTAGAAAGTTACAAATATACATACTTAGACCACTCCCTCTTTTTATCATAACCTCGCGGAAAGCTGTAGTGATTATATCCGTCTAGTTGGCAATAAGACTCTACTGTCTTTAGGTCATTCTCATTGCTGAACCACGTTTCCAGCAGGCAAATAATATGGAATTCAGTAATAATTTTTAACTTTTGCCAATTCTTCTAATATTGAAAAAAGAACATTTGAAGCAAATTTGTGCCCGAGCAACTTACTTCATTATAAAGAGCATTATAAACTAGAGTATTAATTACACTACACTACTAATTACACAACTATTACACTGGTCGACATTTATGAGATAGACCCTTTCAAACTATAAATCCTGCCTATCAAAACCTTGTTAAATGAACCCAGTTCATAATTTTATGAACTGAGCAAAATTAAAAGTGTTTCCTTGAGGCCTTTTCCAAATTCAAACAGCCGTTTCTCGCAGCTGATACGAGATTTGAGCGCATTATTTCGTATACAGGCATTTGGTGGTAGGGTTAACACTGTGATACAGTCATAATTGCCATTCCCCGAAAAAAGATTTTTGTGACGTCATCACTTTAGTACTCTATTCGATCGCTAAAGATCCCTTGAAAGCACTTGCAGTCATTCTCAGATAGTCGAATAACAAATATCTTCAGTCGATATTAAAATTCTTTATTAATTGAGATTTGCTAACGCAAAGACAAGTGAAAAGTAATATCAACATATTTTCCCGATCTTTCGATGTCACCTTGAATCTTATCTTTCGAACAAAATTTCGTATAAAATCATATTGAGCCTTGGACACTGTTCTGCCAAAATTAATGAAAATAGGGGGTCTTAATAAGTGCCGGGGTGGGAAATTTTTTTGAAAATTAAGAAGAACCCCCCTTGTATTAGGCACCCGAGAGTACAGAACATGACCCATGCCATACCAATAACATTTGTATTGATTAGCACTTGTCGTTGACTGGCGCAGGGCTCTTCCTTAGCGTGTTGGCTTTGGAATCAATAATAAAACTAGGATCGGCTTGAGGTCATTGACTGCAAGATAGATTGCTCTTCGCCATCTATTTCAGGAAAATGCCTTTGATGTATTGATAAATATTACACGTTGGTAATCAACATGTAAAGTTCCACGCCTTGAAATGAAATGTAGTCCCGCTTTCTACATGTCTAGCTTTTCGTATAGCCATACAAAGGCCCATCGCGCGAACAGGTTCCTCATACACTAAATGGAGTCATTTATCACCCAAGAAAAACATCTTTTTATCGCCTATTACATAAGCTTACAGCATACTCTAAAATAAACCTTTTTCTATAAGAAACTCTCTTTTTCGGTTCGCTTTGAAAATGCTTATGATGGCATCAATTCTAGTCTTGTGCAACTTTCTGATGTCGTACTAAGTCGCTCACGGCTATTTCGTTGACCGGTTTTAAGAAATATACCAAAACCGGATAGAATTTTCACGGCCACAGAAATTATTATTTTCTATATACCTATAAATAGCAACTACGACATACGATATGACATTACGAACCATACACTGGAAATCATATTTGAGACTTATCTTGGCCCTTCTGGCCCGAAACTCTTAAGTGCGATGGCAAATCGTTATCGTTGAAACAACCTCGTATTACAACGAATCGGACTTAGATGACACTGCAAACATAAGTAACAATGTACCTTAGGTTCCTGTTTCAAATCAAAATAATTACTTACGGTAGTTAAACTAAATCGACCAAATTTCCCGGGACGTCGACATACCTGCTGAAGACCTGCCTAAAATGATGAGTGATCGAGACACCTGGAGACATAGAGTGGGATGGGCTTGGGCAACCCGCCTGATCCGGTAAGGTAAAGTAGTTGAGTTCAGAAGTTATCTCAATAATAGCACTTAGCTGCATACAGACAGGCTTTCTTATGGAAAGAATATCACGCGATTCCTAAAGCTGGCTAGGCATTCTATTGAAGTATTCGTCCAAGCATACTACTTTTTGAAACCCAATCCCTACTTTAATTTGTTTCAAAGAAAGTCACGCTTTTAAAAGTGATTCAAAGTTGACTTTTGACAAATTGCTAATGCATTTTAATATTATGTTCCGGTACTTCTATGCCCTCTGCTGTAGGTAGTTGGTAGTGATCTCTTTTAATGGCAGCATGCAGATGCTGCAGATCTAAGCAAATACGCAGATTCCCATTTGGCTTGTTAACTATGACGAGTGAGCTTTTCCAGTCTGTTGGCTGTTGAAGTGGAGTTATTATGTTTTGGTTCACCTTTTTGTCTAATTCAGCTTTGAATTGGGGCTTGTGACTGACTAGAATCTTTCTCGGTGGCATAATGACAGGTTGTGCCCATCATTTAAGGCAATATGGTGGGTCCTAGGTAGGTCACCAAAACAATTGGAGAATTAATGGTGTATCATTGATGGTGATGTGTTGACAACCTGGACTCACTTTATAAGTTGGGGATGCTCGCTACTGTGGAGACCTAGAATAGGAGTGGCATATGTATTGGAGTGAGGGGTCTGTCCTTGTGCTTACATTGACTAGGCATTTATAATCAACTGGAATTTTGGTGCTGTTATATATCGATAGAGTAATTTTATTGCATGAAATAGCGTAAACATATTGTGCTGAAAAGCTTTTTTCCTCTGACACTCCTCAGAGTTCGAGCATCAGAATGACCGAAATGGAATGTATGAAAGAGTATACCTTACTGTATTTTGAAGGAGCCAATCAGAAATTGGACTGCATGAGTGGCTTGTGTTTTTGGACCAATCAACGTCCATTACAAAAGGATTAATTGAATGTGTCTAGTGAGAAAACGAATTCTTTTTGTCTGCATAGCAAAGGTTTTCTTGCTTTTATGTGGACTGACTCCTGAACAGCCAAATGAAATGCAGACCTGGCCTTTTCTATAATATGGAAACAATGGTCCATGCACACTTTGGTATGATCTGGGTTCTTAAGCAAGTGCTGCCCTATGGCAGAGTCACATTGCTTAGTTGTGTTTTTGGTCTTTGAAACCCGGAGTGGTTGTTTCCTTTTAGGAGTCGATGTTTGGCGAATATACGATGGTACATGCTGCATAATTTGGTCAACCAATATCAAAGCCATGCGGCCAACATAGCCAGCCTTACACTGACACAAAAATTGATCAACTACAGAGACAGAATTTGTGGAAGGCACACGGTCCTTGTGGTGGGGTGATAACGCTTGTTTGGTCGTATAAACTATGCGTGGAGCAACAATAAAGAGATCCTCGTCAAAAAACCTGATAAAGGATCAGGGGTTGTTATCCTTAACAAAAAAGATTACATCCACAAAATGGATAACATACTGCAAGATTCCAGCAAATTTCAAAAACTAGGTAGTGTTGAAAGGGACAACAATACAGCTAGAATCGAGCAGCGTATCCAAAAACGATTACTTAATCTAGTTAAGCAAGGTCGTCTGCCTTGCGATGTTTACGATAGGATCAGACCCTCCAGGCCACAACATCCAGGTATGTCTGGCCTCCCGAAAACACATGAAAAGGAACTTCCTTTGCGACCGATTCTTTCTATGATTGGCTCCTCACAACATGAAATGGCCAAATGGCTTTAAGAAATTTTACAACCCGTACTTCATCTTTAGTTGGTCTTGGAAATCGGCCTTTTGGCAGGATGTTGCACACGACACCTATGTCAATTTTAAACAGAATGTTGGAATTCTCAATCTTGAAATTCATTGACCACAGTGACTTTGACCTCTCTTTCTCTAATGTGGAGATTGAGCATGAACAGGAGGCTTTGTTTATTTCTCTGGAGTGTCTGAACTACATCAATAAAGAATGTATCAGAAGCTGATGTACTGTCATCTTTTAGTATAGCTTTGATCTTCTTTCTGTTGAAAAATCTTAACCCTCGAATAACCACCGCATGTGAGACACTAAAACTTTCCGCGACGCTTCTTTGAATTAATACGATTTGTAAATACTATTCGAAATCATGGACACTTACAACGAGAGGGAGAAGATGCTTTGACGGATGTAACATAACTTTCCTTTGATATGTTCAAATGATGTCATGGAAGAAAATCACTTTATGCTAAAAACAATCGGCGATAGCATGCTGCACTTTTACACATCTCTTGTGTAATTTGTTTCTTTGTTACAAAGGAACCTAGCATATAAACCATATTTGGAAAACCATGAAAATTGTGGAAACTAACCTAAAAGATATCTAACTGCAATTGATGCCGACATTAGTGGCGAAAACTTAAGCCAAGTTATTTGTGGCTAGGTTGGTGAATAAAACATCTATCAACACAAGTTTCGCAATGATGATAGTTGGATGGCTTAGCAACACTTACCCAATATGAATATGTAATACTATATTCTCCCCCAAAATCTACAGTATAAACTCATATGGTTTGGCAGGGGCTTTAGCTTTGCTTCTTTAAGTCTTAGTATGAAGTACATATGACCTGAGCAAAAACTTTTCTAAATCGATATCTTGCGTGGGCCGCATTAAAACGTTAGATTTGTGAAGGTTTTTGCTAACAACCTAAAAATTATTACAACGGGATGAATTTAAAGGAGTATCGCTCAGATTTCTTCTTTTCCTTCCCTTGTCATTAAAGAAATGAAACAAAAGCCGCATTGAAAAGATGCCGAGCCACCAATGAAACTAGAAAGAAACCGACAGCTGAACTGATTGGTCTCGACAGTGACCTCATGCTTATAAAGCCCTCATCATGGAGAAGATATGAACGAATTCTACAAAGAAGTGTCTAACAAGATCGGCAAGGTCTGTCTTGAACGTAATTGGGAAAACGGCACAGTTGCAAAACTTGTAATTATTTCATTTAAAGACAATTTGCAAGTTTGCGGCCGGGAGCGGTCACGACAGGGAGAGTTTCTCTTAATAGTGCGTATTTATTTAAACTCATGTCTTACATTAGGTATGAACACCCGTAAGAAGGCAACAAAAACCGGAAATGTTAGAATCTAGTTTATCTGATTAGAGGATAAGATGAAGCAAGAAAGAGTCACTTGTGAATAATAAAATGACGTCATATATAGCAACGATTTTAAGAATCAGCAATTGAAAGAACAGCACGAGGCTAATGTAGTAATCATAGACGCGACGTAGAGAATAAAACCACAGTACTGAAGAACGACATTGTATCGCTGAAAATAAAAATCCAGTGATAAGCACCAGACGTAGAGTAAAATAGTTGTAGTAATTGGACCGACTTCTACTAATGATTGTAGAGCGGTTATCTTTGTTTTGTAATGAACCAATTATTTACGGTAATTGTTATCTCATGAGATCATCTAAGCTGCTTATTTTTGATGATGAAAAATCAAACTACAGCCACAATAAGTTACTTGTAAAGTACTTGCAATTTACTCCACGTTGGGCTATATCATGAAATTTTTAAGTCTAGACGGATTTCTTCAGCAATTGATTGTTCTTTATATAAAATAGGTAAGGGGCCGAGATTGTTTCGGGCCCAGATTACAATCAGTACCTAAGTGTTCTTTTCCGCTCTAAAAGCAAAACTATGGAGTTTGCTTGAAGGCTAATATTGTAGAATAGTTTGTTTGTAGTAAAAAACAAGAATATTGCACGAAATAGCGAAAACATTGTGTAATGAAAAGCTTTTTTCGTCTGACACTCCTCAGAGTACTAACGTCAGAATGACCTATTAAGTCGGAAATGGTTGCCGGGAGCTTAATCCAGTGACGAGAGGGGGAAGGGGGTGTTGCAGATTGGAGGTAAAACGTGCCACAGGATACCAGGTACAGGGTACCTACACAAGAATTACTTTACGTAAATATAAGCATTCAATACACGAGGTTGATAATTGTGACGTCACCATCTGTTACAATTGTAGGGTTATAGGCGGACACTCTACCATTAAATTCGTCCATAAAAAGCCATTGCTATCTTTAAAGGTATTGCTCACACAAGCCCACCTTTACACATTTATACATTATTAGCTCTGAAGTGCGATCTCATCGCCACAACATACTTTTATCGGTCAGAGCTTAAAAGCTCCATTGACAGAAGAAGCATTTACGAGCATGTTATGATGTCAAGTTGCTATGATATAGTTTTAAAGGTATTTTAAAGAATAGCCTTTTATACGATATCCACACAGCCTTCTTTCCTGACATTTCAGAGGATTGCATCCTATTTTGCCCCAGACAAGTCGTCCCAACTTATACGCCCAATAATTCCAAACATTCCGTCACCAGAGGTAAACGTGCGAGCCTTTCACACTCCGGTAAGGACTGCTGGTTTTATTGTCATTATCTAATTACCTCGATCATTTATCCAACTGGTGCACTTTTACCTTATTCAATCGTACATCATATCAAAGGTGACATATCTAGATTTCTTACCTTCAAAAGCTTGCACGTATCAGTATTTTGACTTACAATTTGTAACAAATCTGTTAAATAGGAAACTGTACATATACGGTGGCGGAAATTAATCATAACAATGCCATTTCAAAATACTTTAAAAATACAATAATTTTCCCGTATAAAGTTACACACTGGAATGATAACAAACGTCTTCAGTTAACGGCAAAGGAAATTAATAACCCAAGGCGTGAAGTTTAAATACTAAACTATTACACAAAGATAAAGACATATTGATAAAGTTACAATAAAAGTCTAAAAATCTATTACAAACGCAAAGACACTATAAAGCACTATAAATTTCAAATAATCCCCTGTTCTACCGCATCCAACCATCCTATGGAACGTGTTTACAACGACAGTATTTTACATTTCTTAAATAAGTTTGCATTTTGGGGGTTCGAAGGAACACTTCCGATTTATATTGAATGTATACTTAAGGCTGACAACAAATGTCTACAGAACATTAAAACTGCAACGAAACCGTTTTCCACTAAAAAGGTGAACTAAAAAGTCCTGTACCAATAGCATGAACTATTGGAATGAAAATGAAAGAACAAAGTATATGCTTACCAGCCGCTTGGAAGAAGCCTGTTAAAGCTGAGGTACAGAGTTGATGCTGTGTTTAGGTTGTACTTTAAGTTAGGTTACATGAGGAAACATTTGCAAAGCTTTACAAATGTTTGTTTTATTTTCCTTACATTCTGCCATTCACTGTGGAATATGGCACAAAGTCATCAACAATGGCCCATGAACAAATTAAAACCACTCATAAACCGTAAAATTTAGAAACAATACAACTGTAAACTTTTCAAAACCTTATATAACTATCCATTGGTAAATGATCTCAATTGAGAATCACAATAGACAATAGTAGCTTTTTCAAACACATTACAGCAATAAAATGCTAAAAGAATAATAAACTCACATAAGAGTATAAGACTTTGAAGACTTTTGCAGTTTAAAAAGTTTGGGGTCCAGGAAGTACTTACATACCTAAAATTTCAGCACCATGTTTGCCCCCACTTCTTCTGTACAATTTTGGCAACGCCTGAAAGATCATAACAGGTTCTGCTTTTCTAGGAATTACCCAATACTTCAATTTATAATGTGACCAATTCTAATAGCCAAGTTCTAGTTACGCTACCGTCATCTATATTGGTTTGTAAGATGTGTTTTGCCTTTATCTGATATTGCAAAATTTCGTTATCCACTACCTAAGCTCTCCTTCTAGTTTACTGTTTAGGCAACTATTTCTTAATGGTTGACGGAAGAGGTGTTGAGAGAGAAAGTAATAGGAAATAAAAGAAATTGGGGAAGGATAAAAAGAAGCAGAAGAAAAGACAAAGAGCTTCAAAACAGGCGAAAGGGAAAAGAAGGGTTACCAAAATAAACAAAGGAAGCAGTAACCAGTAGGAATGGTAGAAGAATAAGGCAGAAAGGACAAGGGACGGACGAGAGATAGGAAAGACAAATAATAAACAAATTGGAAAAAAGATCAGAAATTAGAGGAAGAAAAGGCATAGAAAGGGGGCAAGTACACTACGAACAAGAACCTGGTATCTTTTACAAAAAATTGTCAAGTAAATAACTTACAAGGTCGACTGTGCATGTTGCTTGAGGAGAATCTTTTAACAGACCTCGAATGAGACTAAAGAAACATCCAAACTGATATTGTATTTCTTCTGAAACGTGCACCTCTGGTTTTCTAAAATGATTAATCATTCAAAGATTGTGTCTCAGTAAGTAGCGCGTATTAAGGTTGATAGACATTAAAAATATCCATCGGTAAGGCAGAAAGGCCCAAACAGCTTAATTTACAATCTTGTATACAGCTATTAAACTAAGTAAGCACAAACGTTTGTCTGCCTTGACCAAGATGTTGTAACTTAGGGAGTAAAGAGAACCGAGGGATCTGAACGCCCCCTTCCCCCGGCTGCTGTAACGTTCATCTTGCTGTACAGAGGCAAGGGTTCGACAGTAATATCACAGACAGAACGCTCTCTAAATTGTATCTACGGTCCTTCACCTGTATGGTCCACCAAGTGATAAATAACTGCAGCCTGATCTACATTTAGCGATGAACAAAAGACCAACAAGAAGCAACAGAACTGGAAACAGCAATGCTTTGACAGGAGAATGTGGTCCGTCGCGACCACAGGCTACCAAGTACGTATGTAAAAAACACTAGATAAGAGCTCGCCACGTCTAACACCTTAACTTCATAGATACACACATATAAAGGAGAATTTAGTCATCCCTGTCTGGTTTTGACTAAAACAACTTAACCTAATTTTAGATGGGAAGTAAGCATACTTTTCAGTTGCAGCCGCTTCCGGACAGACTGCAGTGACCGGTGGCAGAACCTCCTCCGGTTCTTCTTTAATTTTCGCCACTTCTTTTGGTTCCTCTTTGACTTTGGCTGGTGGCTGTTCCTTTGGCTTGACCTTTACCTTCTTCTTGACTTTAACAGGTTTTGCAGCTGTCTTGGTTATTTCCTTCACTTTCTTACCTACTTTAGCTGTTTATAAAACATAAAGATACAATATCTTAACATCATGTTTACTAGTAAAATTGTTGCATGTTTGTACAAACTTTGATACGGTCAAAATACGGCATATTTTGCTTCCTTGTAAATTCACTTCTTTTGCTTCCTTGCCTAACTTCAAGGAAAACTAAGTCTGAGTACACTTTTTTCAGCACATACTTTAGAGGAGGTGCATACTGTTAAAGCTGACTCAGTCATTCGCACCGTACCTGCAATACTGGCTTGTACCGTACCTACCACTGCTTTCACTCTCTGGTCTACTCTAGCGGTTATGACATTTATGACATTTAAGTATCAAAACATACTGTGACAGCAAGTTCTTCGGGGCAAGTAAGCCACTTATAAATAACTTTAGTGTATTCACTACATCTGATTTAATAGGAGAATCCCGGTTTATAGATTTATTTGCCACAGAGCATCCAGAAATACTTTCAACTTCGTGACACGCACATCTTCGTCGAGTATTCCGCGCGCTCAGTTTGAAAAGTAGAAGTATCTTCAACTTTTCAGCAGAAAAAAATTTTCCGCGGGTCATGTCCCTGGAGTTGAAGCACGCATGTGTAAATCTGCTTTGAGGTGGAAAAAATCAGGTGGCTCGCAAAATTCCGCAAAGTGGAAAGCAGGCTTAATAGCACGCTTTCGGAAAACGAAAATGGGTTTTCGTTACGTAACACCACATGGTATCATGTGCTTCGTAAACTTCACCACGTAAGACTGGTATTTTGGTTCAAAGGTAACATTTTGTTTAAGATTTTTATTGTTCTGCTCATTTCCAAACGTTAAAGAGATAACAGTAAAACAGTTTTTGCTAGCTTGGACTTGGTTTTTTTTCAAATGTACAATCGTTTTCAGAACCTTGCAAAACGCGCGTACAAATTTGAAACATGCTGTAACAAACAAAGACGAACCCTCTTTAAGTAGTAAAGATATGCTGTTATGCACTTCTTGAACTATTTTTTAGGCCTGATTGGTTTAAAGGCTCAAGGTTCAATATATTCTTTAGGGCTTCGACATTTTGTTCCTTTTGCTACCCTGATCAAAAAATATAAAAAGATCTTTCAACTTTGGGATGTCATTTATCCAAACATGCGCAACGAAAAGTTAACAGACAGTTGGTAGATTATTTTCGGTTGGAAAGTATGCAATCGTGCAAGGAATCGTGCAAAACTCGTTTCTGAAGTACAAGCACGCTTTTGTAAAATGAAAATAAGTATCCATTACATAATAAACACATGATGTCACGTGCTTCAAAATTTAAGAAGCTCCAGTAAATTGTTCATTAAAATCACACCAACTCAAAAAAAATTGTTAACCGTTACACTGGAAAATTGCGAGTTTAAACTCTCTGTATCTTTCTTTTTCATTTCAAGTGCTTCATTATCGCTGCGGTTTCAACATCTGTCATTCCACAGTATGTCAACATCTGTCAATTGACTGAGTATATGGATACTTCCCGTGACGTCACAACTCAAGGAAATTTGGCGCGAAAATCTCGTGGTTGGCAGAAAAACAAAAACAGTGGAAGCTGCGGTGAGAGATTTCAACGGACGACGATCCGTTCTTGCATGGAATAGTGTTACATTCGTAGCGTTTAAAGCAATATATCATATACCAGTTGTGTTATCGGACTTGCACATAGATTAAGCATGATATCATCGGTTAGGATCTCAAAATTCACGACAATCGCGGGAAATACATTGATGGCACAAATCGATTAAGAGAAGGAAACTTGCTCGCGAACCGATCTCTTACACAAGCTGAAGTTCCCTATCCGAGAGATTAAATCATTACTCTGCGACCAACATTGCCCTTAGCAGTTACTGTATGTAGTTAATACAGGAATAAGAAGCACTCAGCTTAATTAGAGTTTCGTATATTTTGTACCGACATGAATATTTGGAGGATTTACAAAAGCGTGGATCACGGGGTCTTATCCTGGTGTTCAAATATTTTCTGGTGGTGATATCCTGGTGGTGATATACTTGTGGTATCCCATTGGTGACATCTTTTGTAAATCTCTGGCGTCTTTTTTAAAATTTCGTACTTAATGTATGTAATCGACTTTCTTGCTTTCACAAAGAATTCCAGAAGTGGCTGAATCAAACGATCCATCCTTAATAACGGTAATATATGGGACACTTGATCTACGTTAAGGGCATATCAGCCATTCATAGGAGGTGGCTTTTGCACCCCAACCTTCCAGGCCTGGAAGTAACATATCGTGTCTCCAGATTTTGACTCTTTAGCGTGAAAGGGTGCTGTTATGTTGATACGACACTAAAGCCTTTATGTGGCTCATACTTCAATTTGGTACAAAAATTAATACGTCGAGCTATTACAAGCTCTACCTCATCCTGATAAGGTCATGCTGTCAGAAGTTAAATATGACCGCACAACGAAGCTATACCTCGGAACCCCGATAGATCAAATATTCCGATTGGACCAACGGTATTTACGTCGTCGATAGCCAAGTTAAATGACAGAGGTTTTGTGACGTCACGATTTTGACTCCATAGTGCTGATGAAAGTTAGAACTGAGGAATTAGATTTTGAGGATGAATTCGTGACGATAAAGGCCCAGGAACAAAATCGGAAAGGTTTAATAGCGGTTAATACACTAAACTGTATTGTCAAAGAGGAATAATGAGTGCTAGACTAAGACAGCTGTTTTCTATTGGATTATAATTTTATTTGTCTGCAATACTAATTTGAGGTTGATATGACAACAGGAGCCCTGATGCTTTCATTGCCTAAGAGCGGTGGAATTAATTGCTTTTGGTTTGTACACCAGTAAGTGACGTATCGTGTTTGCTACTATTTTGGTTAGAATGAGATACGATCGCTTGCATGTCACAATGCGGTCAGGGACAGTCAAGTATTTAGAGCAAAATGTGTTTTGATACTAATCGACCCGGATGATACGAGAGAATCTCAAATGATAAAGTTTACAAAATTCGGGACGAAGTTATGCTACGTCATAAGCTGGAGGACTGGGAGCTAATGTAACGACCATAGATTGGAGTAAGAAGTTCCCCACCCGGCATTTCTATGCAATATCAACCTGGAATCGACGTCACCTCGTTCGTACAATGATCGTTTATGGTTTCTCGTATATGAAAGTTGACATGACATCGCATTTTGGATGTTGAAATGTCGATAAAGCCCAAAACAAACGGACTCGACTTTCCACTAGGCTCCACGGTCGAGCCAAATCGAGCATCGGGTGTACGAACAGGCTCGATTTTTTCTCGACTTTTTACTAGACTTCAAACTCCTTCCCAGGACTTCAAGACACTACTCAGCTTGCCTGGGCTTTAGATTTTAGAGCGCGGAGAGGTGTTAATAGAATTACTAGGATAAGTAGAGATTGTTCTGATGAAGCGAGTGTCCAAATGTACTCGACAAGGCTCCACAATATTTAGAAGAATGTGTTGGTAGAGAGGACCCACTCGATAAATTTGAACTTGTTCAAAACTCACTAGCCTTCGCTACACAAGACTCCACAACGCTCGACTTCACAATACGCAACTAAACCCGAAGCTAGAACGCTCTTAGTGGCAGGGACATACCCAGCAGAGTATTTTCTACGAGATTCTGATTATATGGGTTAAGAACTATCACCTATGAAATGGTTCTCTCGATCAGATATATTTTAAAGTTAATTTGATCTATTAAAAAACTTAAGAACATCTTGCGTGATACCTTGAACCGGGAAGACATCTTTGCAAGAGTATGTAGAAAGTATAGAGTACTAAAGCAATGACGTCACAAAATACTATTTTCGAGCAATCCCAATTGTAACTCCATCACAGTGTCAACCCTGTCACCAAATACCCGTATATAAAATATTGCGTTCTAATCTCATATCAACTGCGAGAAACAGCCGTTTGAATGAGAAGAAGTTAATGAATGGGAAAGGACACAATAGAAAGGTTCGAAGTTAAGAAGGTCAGAAATAAGGAAGGTCAGAAATAAGGAAGGTCAGAAGGTCAGAAATAAGGAAGGTCAGAGGTGAGGAACGTTAGATGTGGGATAGTTTACAAAAGAAGAAGGTAACAAATGGGAAAGGACACAAGAGAAAGGTTCTAAGTGAGGAAGGTCAGAAATAAGGAAGGTCAGAGGTGAAGAACGTTAGATGTGGGATAGTTTGCAAGAGAAGAAGATAACGAATGCAAAAGGACACAAGAGAAAGGTTCTAAGTGAAGAAGGTCAGAAATAAGGAAGGTAAGAGGTGAGGATTGTTAGATGTGGGATAGTTTACAAAAGAAGAGGGTAAAGAATGGGAAAGGACACAAGAGAAAGGTTCTAAGTGAAGAAGGTCAGAAATAAGGAAGGTCAGAGGTGAGGAACGTTAGACGTTAGAAAGTTTAAAAGAGAAGAAGTTAATGAATGGGAAAGGACACATTAGAAAGGTTCGATGTTAAGAAGGTCAGAAATAAGAAAGGTCAGAGGTGAAAAACGTTAGATGTGAGATGTGAGAAAAGTTGGAGGAGATGAACGTCATAAGTGAGAGAGGGCAGAGGTGAAGACGTGAAGAGGTGAAGAAAAGCTTTAGCAAGAGAAAGAATTGGGGAGAATACAAAATATCATGAACTACCAAATACAGTGTTAAATGGGGCTGTGCAACTTGCTTGCCAAGTGTAATATTAGTGTATTACCTTTCCTTCCTATTTCAACTCCCCTCCCCCTCGAATAGAAGTCTAACTTGAATAAACGCCCGAAGCATCAATTCGAGGCTTTACCGTATCTACTTGTTCCTTGTGAAAACAATGTATAACTTATCTTTCGGACGCTTTTCAACCAAAGTCTACTTCATACTTGAAATACTGATTCAGAACGCCAAAAAGGTACACAGGCCCCAGGCCTCCCCAACACCCCTTGTCCGCAGCACATTCCAGCTACATCACGCACTACAAGCTACACGCTCCGGCGATAACAAATTTGCATGAATCTGGCCAAAAATAGCAAAATCATCGTGCGCATGCGTTAATGGTTTTACAGAACCACATTATCTTTTGTTTTGCATAATAATTCTGAGCTTCCCAGACCCATCCCCAGCTTTGTAATGTCCTTCACAAAGGCATAACGGGGGATGATGAGGTGACTCGAGCACCGTTGTCGGTGAAACGTGCAAACCCAAACCTATGTTACGACTTTTGCGCGTGAAACCCTCTGACCCCACCGAAGCATTCAAAACTAAAGAACAACAAATTTTCAAAGCATTAAAAATTAAGGAAAAACGTCTTTTTAAAGCCTCAAAATTAAGAACAACTTCTTTTTAAAGAACTCAAAATTAAGAACAACTTCTTTTTAAAACACTCAAAATTAAGAACAACTTCTTTTTAAAACGCTCCAAATTAAGAAATACGTCTTTTTAAAGAACTGAAAATTAAGAAATATATACTTCTTTTTAAAGAACTCAAAATTAAGAACAACTTCTTTTGAAAACACTCAAAATTAAGAACAACTTTTTAAAACGCTCAAAATTAAGTACAACTTCTTTTTAAAACGCCCAAAATTAAGAACAACTTCTTTTTAAAACGCCCAAAATTAAGAAATACTTCTTTTTAAAGAACTCAAAATTAAGAAACACTTCTTTTTAAAGAGCTCAAAATTAAGAAATACTTCTTTTTAAAGAACTCAAAATTAAGAAATACTTCTTTTTAAAGAACTCAAAATTAAGAATTCATAATATCACTACATTTACTTTAATTATAATTGACATGGATTATTTTAATTGTATTCAAGTTATGAAAAGCCCGAAATATGCATTTGAATTTCTAGTAACTGGATATTGTGGTAGTACTTGTGATACACCTAAACATGTTCTCTGTCACTTTAACAAGTTATCTTAAGAAACAATAGTATACATAGCAAAACAGCCAATTGATGTATCATGCCCACAGTGCTTTATGTGTATATTGTTATACATAGATATACCAAGATACCTGATGATTGCGTTGGTGTGACACTGGGAGCTGTATAAAAGATCCAAACTATTTCTTGTCTCTCAATTATAAATATGTATATATAGAGAAGGAAAGTTCTGTACTAAGATCTTTATGTAGTACACAAATGCCCCCCAAAAATTAAAACATGTGCTGAAACTTAACAACTTGTATGCAAAAGCATAAAAAATATTGCAAATTGTATATATATACTTCATGGATTTAACAGTTACAAAGTTTCTTTCTATGATAAGAATTTTTGAAAGTTAAAAGCTTGTATAATGATATATATATATACATTAAATGTAAAGGTGTGTTGCTAATCATTAGTATAATGACTTGATAACATGTATGTATGTAGTACCTATTTATGAGAAAGTTCTTGTACAGCTTGACAAGCTGTATATACTGTACTGTATAGTATTTAAAATGAATTAAAAAAATAAACAATAGTAATCAGATTGTAGTTCTTACCATCGACTTAGTAAGCATTAAATATTTGGTAAAATATAAACAGCAGATGTGATGGTGCTGTGTCTAATAAACAGGGGGTGGGATGAGAACCATTTCAGCTGCAAATGAATGGAGAGGGGATCGAAATTAATTTGAAAATTATTTCTCATATCAACATCAGACACATTTTAGCCTCATAAATCTTTACATCATCACTTAAAAATCATTGTTAGTAAAACCCTAAAAGTACTTTCATTTTACATCTTTGAAGCTGATGTCCCAAAGTAAATGAGTGAGGGGGCTCTAACAAGTGGTTTTAGTGTCCAGGGTGTTGGAAAATTCCAAAATGTGATAAACAACCCCCATCCCCTCCCCCCCAACACACACCCTGTTCATTAGAGATCAAAGAGTAATCTTTTCAAAGTTGAGCTTAGTTCAAACTTACTCAAATGGCACTACTGATGGACACAAGTTCGTTAGTGCACATGCTACAACTACAATCTTGTCCAGCATCAGACTTTCATTTGGTGACTTTGCTAGTACAAGACTTAAAGGGATCACACTTTGTAAAATAGAAAATTTTTGACGTATGAGTCCTATAACCCTTTCCACATGGATCCTGACATTGGCTATTTGTCTTGTACCTTCAACCTCTTTTCCACTTAATTGTTTTTTACCCTTTGTAAATGCAGGTATCTTGAGCACCGCTCCTTCCATAGCAACGAGTTCATCGATGTCAAACCCACGGTCTGCAAGAACTATGTCGCCAGGCAATAGATTCTTGCAGTACTTTGACTGTATGGTTACGTGTTTGTCACTTGCACGGCCACCCCAACCATCAGAGATAAAACTGACTGAACCCTGTGGTGTAACTCCTATTAAAAATTTGACCGTGTTGTGATGCTTGTAACTTGACCAAGTTTGAGCACGAGCATACATGTTCGACGGTCTTTCAATGAAGATTTCAAAACAATCAATTATCCCAACAACTCGTCTGCCATAATTTACTCTAAAAATCATTGGCATAGATTTCCTTACATTTTCGCGATTTGGCCAATATATTAACCTCTTCAATCAAATCATCATATTGCACAATCTGGCAGTGATAATTGCCAGATGACGCAAGAGTACTAACACATGGTGTGCGTAGACAATGCACACCGCAGGTGGCTTCCTGAAAACATGTTTTAATGGAACAAAAAATTTTGCTACCTTAAAACCGGCTAAAAACAAAACGGTCTCGAAGGCACTTTTGATTCACATGGAGAACAAAACGGTTTTTAGCTCTGAGAACCATTTTGTGCTAAGCGCTTACGACCGTTTTGTTGCTCTCGCAAAGAACGGGAAAATTTTGATTCACATGGAAAACAATTTTGTTTTTAGTCATTAAAATTTTTTTGTTCTCGCGGCTTAAAACAGTTTTGTCCTTAATGTGAACCAGGCATAAGAGAATTTGGTATCCTTTGAGAATTAAGATTTCACATGGGCGCCTACAACTGATATGGTCAATTAAAAGAGGAGAAAAATCAATGACTTGGCAATGGAAATGTATAAACGACTTTTGATACTCCTTTTCGAAAAAAAACTATTCTCGTTTTCAATCAGTTTCAGAACGAGACTGGGTTTGCACATTTATTCAAGGGCACAGTAAATGCTACCAGCACTTTGATATTTCTATCCGTTATTTTTCTCATAAACTCGTCAATCATGACAGATTTAAACTAGATATCATTTTACACAAACTGTACAGTAAAGAGAAAGTACTGATTGCTATGTCACGTTATCTTTTGATCGAGTACTTTTCTTGGGAATCTTGTTGACACTGAAGATAAACCGCCGCGATGAAAATTAGTAGCAAATCCTTTCGTGTTACGCGGTATTGGTAAAATAATATCCGTTTTGCTAGGCCCGAGTTCCAAAAATTTCATACAATCAAATGAGAGCGGCAGAAAATAAACCTATTCATGAAATACATGAAAGCGAATCTATAGATACAATTTACATCAGAGACATAAGTCTACAGTAAACAAACAATACAATATATAGCCCTTCCTTAGATTCATGAAGGGTGAGACATAGGATTCAGATGATTTAACGGCCAATTTCTGCTACGTATTCCGCTTGGCTTGGCCCGGTTATCGATAAAGGCCCAACACAACAAGCAAGTCACTAAATCCTACGTAGCCACATAAAAGCGTTTAAGCAATTCTTTAGAAGAAAAGGAGTTGATGAGTTTCCTAAAAGTGACCCTTTTCCTTGATGCTCGTATTTGTTTTCGCTAACCTTCGATTCTCAACAATGTATTGCAGTGCTCCTGCTCAATGTGATGTTTTGTCGATTTCTCCCACTGTGCACGTCGCGTCTATAACATATCTGTGATGATCCCAGTAAACGAGTTACGAATCACAAGCTGTTCATAAACTGATAGCGTCGCCTTTAATTTTCCTGGGTAACATATAATATATTGTTTCCTGATGAGTACCTTATCTACAATTAAACTTTTCAGTTGTTGGGAAGAGGAATTGCGCTTGCGAGTAAGCGTTTCTTTCCACCATTTACTCTGTAAGCACTTGCCCTCGATGCTTCGTTTAAATGTTATCGTTCCCTTCGATGAGTGAAAGCCTTGCTAATAGTTGAGACGCTTCATCAAACTCTGTCAATAAACTTGAATCAAACTACGCCACTTGTGTATTTCTCCTGATTTTGTTGGAAGGTGGAGCAATGGTATAACTTTTAGTCATGTGTTTCGACTCTTGAAAGCTTTAGTCTCGCGAGAAGCATCCATAGGCGGTATAATAAGGCCTGTCATTGCCTGACTTCGTTCGTGATATCTTAGGAATGGTAGTAAAGTGACTCTTGTGAAATTTTTACAAGGCTCGAAGAAGTGTGAAGACATTGATTCTTGACTTCACTTTATGTCCAGGTCTGTTACATATTTGGTCATTTTCCACCCCCCCCGGCTATTCCAACCCCCCATTTATTAAGTTTTTGGAATTTTTCCAACCCTCCCCTTTATTCCAGCCCCCCTTCTATTAGGCACCCAAGAGTAAGGTTTTGTCAGAAATTACCCTCTAGTATTATCTTCCAAATGCCAATCATGGGTAACAGAATTGATAGCTTTATGGATGCTGTTCTTGAAAACTGCCATGAGCTTTTCACTCTTCAGGTGTGTCACTAATATACTATTGCACGGTCAATCTGGAAAACACGTTAGTTTGGTAGTTTTCAACACCCACTTCCTGTTTGCTTTCAGGCAATATAATTATGTTGTCAAAACGGTAGTTGTTCATTTTGGTCTTACCAGCCATACATTAAAAACAAAGTCAAGACATAATCACGCTGGATAGTTGATACCTACACAGGTACTAACTTGTTTGGCAAAAGATGTACTTGAGTCTGAAAAGTTACTTTGAGGGATGCCTAGTTTGTGACTAAGATCTCAATACTAAGACTAACAATCCAATTGGGGGCAATTCCACGAAAACAAGGGCATGGTAAGAGATACATAGACCTCTTTTATTCAACAAACAAGTGGCAAAATTTTATCCACTTCTGCATTAACTGATTAAATTATTTTCTATATAATTCATGATTGGAAAATTCATTTTCAAATTCAAAAATTCAAATTCATTTTACCTTTAAACAATGGCGTAATTGTGTTAAATTCACAATTGGCTGTGTGGAAGACAATTTTAGCTCTTTTCATTGGAAGTAACTGAATGTGTGCACAAGTTTAATATTTTGGTGCATACTGTAGCCAAAAAGACAGAGTAGGTACCTGTATCAAATTCACCATGTTTTAAAATACAAAAAAAAATTAGTACTATTATTAAAGCATATTTTACAAATTTGACTTTAATAGTAGTTGCAAAAATGGCATGTCTAAACACAAAGGGTCTAGAACACATTTTAGTTTTCCTGCTAAGAGGTTTTCCCTTGTAGTCATCTTACAAGTTATACATATGCAGAACTATTACTTAAATAATCCTGGAACAACTGTTGGTATGTAACTATGTACCTAATGTGATTTAGAGAACTTGAAATAAACTTTGGTTGACTTGATTTCATGTGTTTTGCAAGTAATGTCTGCCACACCTGTAACTTACTCTTCTGTTGAAATACTCGGGTGTCTTTGTATTCCATTTCTCATCCATCATTCAGATACGAAGGTGAGGGGGGCAAGAGCGGGCACCGCCCCCATGAGAGAATTCACTAGCGTATTCCGCCCCCCCTGACATTCTCATCGGCATATATATTTTTCACTGTAGTATATCATCATGCATCAGAAATATTAATGTTGGACCTACCTCTGACATTTTTGTATCGATGCAACCAAATATGATATAAAATTGAATGGATTCTATTGTTAGGTTTTTTTCTGGAGAATGACGAAACTTATAACCACTCCCCCTTTCATATTTTGGAAATCCCAATGACTGCCCCCCTCTCTTACAGGGTCAGCTTTGTGACCGCCATCATTGAGATAGAGATTTAAACTAGTTCCTCTTACAAGGCGCCTTTCATCTGGGGCTATAAATTTAGTGGCGCAATTCGTTTAATGGCTCAAATTATGTAATGTTTGTCAAAGTGGAATGGTTGAATAAGAACAACTACATATTTAATCAGGTGATGGGGTGGCTATGAGTGCTCCTTGTGAGTCGAAAAAAGATAAGTAAAAGACCTCATGATAAACGTGAGGTATTTCTTATAACTTAAGGCTAGTATAGTCTGTTATACGATATACATGGATATTTGTGTGTGCATGTGTAAAACTATGTATGTGTAAATATTATGTCAAATATTAAAACCGGTCCTTGCTCAACGCAAACTATTCCTTCTTCTTCTTGCAAACGCGCAGTGCCATTCCTTTACACTTATAGAGATGAAAAAGAGTAAAGTTGTTTGTACTGAAATGTGCCAACCTTAGATATCTACACTTTTTAGCTCAAATGGTATTAGAAGAGACTCTAATTTTGCTTTAGGTGTGAATTACGATGTTATAGAAATGATGACATTAAAGGTTTCACGGCGTGATAGGAACAGTAAGGTCAATTAGACATAAGATTCTCCAACCAGTTCGTATTGTTGGAAACTACCGTCATCTTTTGTAACTGCGTCGTATTTCTGTGGTGCATCGATCCCTTATGATGTCTACACCCATCTACTTTCCCAAAGGTACAAGTCTCCACAATTCCTCACGACTCTCCTCACTTTTATGAACCTTAGTGACAACAAATATGGTTGGTGTCGACTTTGACAGAACACTGCTGTTACGGAAAATTATGAGAATTCAACCACTTTTAGCGAATTACGCGATAATGCTTCCGTCTGCTCCAAAACCCTGTATTTTCAATCCTATTCCGACCAAAATTCTCAGCAAGTATGCTGGAACTTCAGCTAAATATTAAGCCCTGAACATCCCTACTAAAAACCGGCCTCTACAAAGATAGCTGATATCCTTAAACTGTAACGTATAAAGAATTCGAGTTTTCTGCTTCCTTAATTCAATCAAGCAATGTGTTTTATTGACTGGCTATTCGCCTGCATCTGCTATGCAAAATACAGTTCTGGACTGAGTTTGAATCAAGTCTTCAACCTATCTACAATAAAAGTTTAGCAAACCTTGACGATGAATGATGAACAAGAAATTTCATAACGTTTCTCTGAGTACTTGGGGAACAGTAAAAAAATACAAGGTCGTTGTCAAAGAAGAAGGGATTTTCCTGAGAGAAAAGAACATGGCACACTTTCCCGCCGTGAAATATTACCGGTGGATAAAGGAAAACAGTTTATTATGTGGTCGTTTCAAAGTTCACTCTTGATTCATGGTGAAAATACTTTCCCTTTCGTTCTCATCCCAGTTAGAGGCAATGGATACAAATAATATCACTGTTCAAGCTTGTTTCTTATTTTTAAAGCTGCTCTTTGGAACATTCCCAGGCTCTCTTTCCTCGGTAAAGAATAGAAGCTTACTGTGCACCTTTGGTTGACAGTATAAAGTAGCTGTGTACTCTATTGAAATAAGGTTCACATATTGATATTTAATCTTGCTGAGAGATGTCTGGGACACTTTCGGATGATTTCTTACTCCACTTGCTATTAAAACATCAGGAGGACAGCGCTTCAATAATGACAATATAGGGCTTTCAGAGATGCTACACATCTCTACTGATATCCTAGCTCTGTTAACACTGTCACTTCAGCCACTACTACTAATACTACTGCTTCTATTACTACTACAATTCTTAACAATTTTATTAATACAACCACAACGTGCGCACGTACAACTACTACTGCTGCTGCTTCTGCTGATATTACTACCTCTACTCCTCCTCCTACTACTACTAAAACCACAATCACAACTTCAGCAACTACTACTACTACTACTACTACTACTACTACTACTACTACTACTACTGCTACTACTACTACTACTACTACTACTACTTGTAGATCATGTCTCTTTAGACAAAGGCTAAGAGCAGGGAACTCGGAATTCAAATCCCCCCTACTGCCTTGTAGGGCAAAGCCTCTTTAGGCAAGGGCTAGGACCACTACTGAGACATGTGGTTGGTGTCAGCAAGGGCATGCGACTGTAAAACCTATGCTCCAAACATAAAGATGACTGTCACAAGAAAATTAACGGTCCTCACTCGCTGGCAAATGAGGGTGCTAAGAATCACTGGGGCTGAACCCACATTCACAAAAAGGAGGAGAGGGGAGGAGAGTAAGGGTATGTACTGTAAATGTTGGAACTGTTGGTGGGAGAAGCAGAGAGCTGGTGGAGATGCTGGCAAGAAGGTGAGTGGAGATTTGCTGTGTGCAGGAGGTTAGATTTAAAGGAAAAGGATGCAGAGTTTTTAAACATGGGGAAGACCAATACAAGTTCTTGTGGAGTGGAAATGCAAATGGAGTGGGAGGTGTGGGTGTGTTGGTGAAGAGAGATTTGGAGAATCATTGCATGAATAATGAAGGTGAAAATAGTGCGAGGAGAGAGAATCCTCTCTGTTCATGTACCACAAGTAGGACTGCCAGAGGAAGAAAAGGAAGAATTTTGGGAAATGCTGGATGATGCTGTGACAGAGATCCCACAGACAGAAGGACTGATTGTAGGTGGTGATCTGAATGGCCACATAGGAACAGAAAGAATAGGCTTTGAAGAAACGATGGGTTTGCATGGTTTTGGAGATTGGAATAGAGAAGTAGAGTCGATTCCGGACTTCTGTCTGGCAAAAGGACTCAGAATAATGAACACTATATCTAAAAAGCAGAGAGAAAAGAAAATAACATTTAAGAGTGGAGAAAGTGAAACCCAGGTTGATTACATGCTAATAAGAACAGAAGACAGCAAAATGGTAAGAGACTGCACAGCAATTCCAGGAGAAGAGTGCCTAACCCAACATAGACTAGTTAGTATGGACATGGTCTTCCAAAATTACAGAAAGAAGAAACAGAAGGGAGAAAAGAAGATAAAGGTGTGCAAATTGAAAGATATTAAAACGAGGAGGGAATGCCAGCATAAGATAAAAGAGAGACAAACCATAGGTGAAGGTGATTGGATCCAGTTTACAAATAACATCTTGAATGCCGCAAAGGAGGTATATGGAGAGACAAGTGGAGCTAGAGGTATCAAAGATAGGGAAACCTGGTGGTCTAAAATGCTGTGGCAGAATAAAGGAGAGATTTTAAGAAGTGGCAGAAGAGTCAAAGGGCAGAAGACGAAGATAGGAGAATGTACAATGAGAAGAATAGAGACGCAAAGAGAGAGGTGTCAGCAGCAAACACTGCAGTGTGTGAGCAGTGGAGTAAAGATCTGATTTCAAGTGAGGGAAGAATGAAGACGCTTAAAGTGGCCAGACAAATGAAGAGAGAGAGAGAAAAGATGTGATTGGAGCAAAATTCATCAAAGGAGAGAATGGTAAAATAAAAACAAAGGAAGAAGATTTCATACAGAAATGGCAAGATTACTTTGAGCAACTGCTCAACGTGGAAAATGAGTGGTAAATAGAGCAAGTAACAGGATGGAAGATCCAGCAGAAATCATAAAGTTGGAGGAGATGGAGAATGTCTTGAAGAAGATGAAGAATGGAAAAGTAGCTGGACCTACACAACTGACAGTTGACATGGTTTCATCCAGCTTTTCAGGTCCCCCCATAAATTTTAGGTCCCCCCATAATTTTAGGTCCCCCCATGGGTAAAATTTGTCTCAGGTCCCCCCATAATTTGGTGCACCATGAATTACTCCAGGAAAGTTTTTTCTCAGGAAAGATAAGGAGTAGCAGACCAAGCTATCTTGCGTATTTGTAGGCTTAAGGACTAACACATCTATGATAATAAAGATTATAGATACTTTGGCACCTTATGAAAACATAGACGACCTTTCTTGAACTTGGATCTCTTATAACAATTTTTTTTTTCAGGACCGTAGCAGCAGTTTTCAAAGTGGGATATCCATAGTCTGTGAAATAGAAGTAGCTATAGTTGGTGGGCTAAGATAGGTCATATATGGCTACCTACTTACTGTATTTCCATAACTCGATATGGTGAAATCATTTACAAGAATAGGAAAGATTTAAAATAAAAAGCAACAGTTATTGCACCTTATGAAAACATCGAGGACCTTTATTGGACCTTGAATAACCATTTTTCATCATCTTCAGGATCGTAGCAACAGTTGTCACAGTGGCATTCATGATCTCCGAAAACTTAAGCTCATAATTGATAGAATACGTTAGATGATATAAGGACAAATTATCAATGTCAGATGTCGCAACCACATTTTGATGATTTCTATTATTAGGAACGCCTTTACGAACGTTTGAGTAAGAGGACTGGAATCACAGATGACGAGGTGTGTCCTACCTATGTAAAAGATCGTAGTAATGATATGCATACATTGCTTAAATAGTTGTTGTGGGAGAAACCTCGGCTTTTAAAGTTTAATTCTAAAATTGTGTTCATTATACGCAGGGAAACAGCTAAAACTACGAGATGCGGAGCTCTCACTTAAAGGAATCTGAATCTGACTTCCTATTGCAAATCTTGGCATTAGGATCTATGATTACAATCCATTAACTATATACAATCCATTAATTATTACAATCCATTAACTATATTAATGTCTTTGAAAAACTACTACCCTATTCCTGCAGAAAAGAGGATATCCCCCACCCCATAATATCCCCCAAATTATGAGACTAGTAAACTAAAACGTACTTATTTATCCTTTTGCCGTCTTCTTGCTCTCGTTTATAAGGTAAAACAGGTGATAGTGAGCCACTACCCATTCCTATCCAATGCAGTCTCTCTCTTGATGTTTAACTTCGTCAAATCTCCCTTAATGTCCCTATTCCTTCTAAGAACCTCTATCTTTTTTATCCTCTCAATGGTGTCAACTTAGTTTCTTCTCTCCTCATTCATCTTTCAACTCTCAACATTCTTCTTTCGCAGTACTAGGTCCACCTCTCTTACGCCACACCTTCTTGCTACCTTCATACCCCTCCTTAGTCTCTCCATGTCACTGCAGCTATGTGTCTCAGCAACCCCTTGCCACAGCCCCTCAGAATGTTCTTCACATTCTCCATTCGTACCCACATCCGTGTAACTGTACTGATCTAATTCCTCTCCTCCTCCTCCTTCTTCTTCTTCTTCTTCTTCTTCTTCTCCTTCTTCTTCAGCGGCAGCAGGAGTCCGTCGATGACGACGATAACATGGGGCGCAGTTAACACCGTTAGCGCGTGCTTGATGACAGTCAAATTGCTGTCTTGAAAGGCCTGTCACAAGCGTCATGCCTGTAGGTCGCCTCAGAGGATAGAGATGCCGTTTACAGTTTGCGCAGCCTCATGTCGGTCAATAGCTGTACGTTTCTTACTCTGGTGGCGCCGGCAGCACCGGCCACCACCCTCATCCAAATCATACGGTCTTTGGCTTTCCTCATCCAATTATCGTACTCGTTTTTCTAATTCATGCCGGATAAATCTGTCCTGTTCTCACCTATGGCTCGCTCTTGTTTACTAGGAGTCTCTCTATTTTTATTGTTTCGTCTTGCTTACAAACAGCGGCACCTAAGTAAACAAAGAAGTTCACGCCTTCGAGATCCTCGTCACCTATTTTTATTGTGTCTTGCTATACTGTATTGATCCTCATGACCTTACTCGTTTCATTATTGATCTGAAGCGCAGCTGCCCTCACTGACGACTCCAGCCCATCTTTCTTCGTTGCCTATACTGCTATTTTTGCCGTCGTGGCTACATTATCCACATCAAAGAAGCATCATTGGATCATCCACATGAAACAAGCATCATTGCTCTTTCCTTATTGTTCAACTTTTAAATTCGTTACTGAAAGACAAAAAGATTATTAGCTATATAAAACTGTTTTACAACGGGCGTTATGTCGAACTACTCGCTGCACTCGCCCTGATCAATGACGTTGCACTTGAAGAGAGGTCAAATCAATTTTACCTGCTTTTCAATTTTGGGGACTCTCCATACCTAATGAGGATTTTCCATAGGCTCGCATGGTAATTGAAATCGGGTGCTCTCTCAAAGTATAAAATTTACAGAGGAAGTAGCTTCCATTGCTTTTGTTTGTTCGGTTGTTTTGCAAAGTTTCAACAGCTGCTGTGCGATTTTCCTCCCATTTCTATACTTTGCCTGTTCTCGTCCGAGCGTCTCGTCGAGTCCTACCTAATCCCGTCAATGGTTTTTGCAAGGACTGTGGTTTTAACTGACAGCAAAGAAATTACTCTTCAGTTCTTGCATTTTTTCAGATTCCCTTTCTTTGCTGTGTTTATTATTAATTACTTTTCCTCTGTGACATGTTCAGGGATATGATAATACTGCAAATTCTAAAAAGCGATTTTTGATAATGAAGGCTGGCCCCTTTACAGAATTTACTGAAATTTAAAAATAACCTTAATTGCAATACTTTTCAGAGAAGCAAGAGAATCCAATAAAAATTCTTTTATTTTTGAGAGAACAGGATTCGTCTTGAATTTATTCTTGAAAATATTCCACCACGGGGCAACTAATGTAATGTGTGGAAAAAATTGATTCAGTTTTGAAGACACGAGGGACATATGCCATGAATGAAGATATGTCAGCACCAGGGCGTGATGATACTTCGAAAATGCATTAGTTATTACCAGGGGCACCATAGATCAGTTGGTGAAGCAACGTGCCTAGAAACATAGGTCTTGGGTTCGAATCTCGGCGTTGATAAGGTTTTTTTTCTTGAATAATTTTTGAAGTTTAAGGCACGTATTTAAGAGTTTGTGTTTAGCTGCCCGATCAAGAACTATTTCGCTCACTAAAGGAGGGAATAAAAAAAAAGGTTGCCAGTTTTCGGTGTCAGGGAAGCAATTCTGTACTTTTGTGGAGAAAGCATGACACCCATTTTTTCTAATACAACTTTTAATTTGAAGTGGATACCACCATGTACAAAATTTAACTTAGACTGTTTGACAATACCCCACTTGCAAATATCAGCCTCCACCTTAGAGGCCACCCCCCACCAGTAAATGGGATTCGAGCCAATCCCCACTTAGACAAAATTTCCTGAAAATGCTGGACCCCCATCTGCCTTGGGGGTGGGGGGTAGGGGGTGCAAACTATGTCCTTTGTCAAGTCATATGTTGCACAGAGGCTGGTCTCCAAATTGTAGAGTGCTTGATGTCAGTACCCTTCGGTGGATCATAGGCAGCTTATGGGGCAAAACAGAGTACGTTAATATCGGGATTCATTCTACCTCAGTTGGTTATAAACACACGTCTGTGTTTCGTCTTGCTTTGGACATTTGACAATATTCAACTTTAATATCAGGTATGAAAGCAGGAACAGTGTTAGCTTTATCTGTTTTAATTCATTCATAACAATGTATATATCAAGTTATGAGTTAATTAAAATTTAGAGGAAAAGACTTTTCAATAAGATGAGTAAACGAATTGACATCTAGTGCCACTTCAATTTACATAGTGTCACGCTAAGGCTTGCCAAGAATCCTAAAATACATCATTTGAGCGCTTATCGTTACGTGCATCTTTAAATAATGAAACGGCGTACAGAGTACCACCAATACAATGATGCCGTGAAATGACTTTCTATAAGTTTCTATTATGCAAGATCAAAGAGGGCGTAAACTTAAACGTTCTACTCATTCATATGCCGTCCCTTGTTATATATGATTACGGTCCAAATTCAAAAATCAATGTCATTATCACGCAACAAGAACAGGTTGTAATGATCCGTGAACTCAGTTGTGCAGTTGGAGCTAGCGAAGTCGATAAATAAATCAATCACGCCGCTTTTAGCAGTTTGCCAATCAATCGTAAAGTTCACTGGAATTTGCTTTATGCTGCGTCAGTGAGTTCAGCCAAACTAAAAGAAAGCACAATGTATCAATTATTTAGTGAACGTATTGAGTTATTATGTTTATGTGCCATGGCGTGAAAGTATTGTAGCTTAATCTATCTAGCCCAAGCTTATTAATAATCCGGAAGACCAGAACAATGAAAACGTCCCTTACACTTACTCTTCTCTGGCATTGAGAATGGTTTCTTTTCTTCGGCTGCTATCGATGATCCCTACAACGAAGAAGAGAGGAAAGGTACTTAAGTAGACGCGAGAATGACAGCTGAAATGTAAGACAACGATATCATATTCGGTGAATATTATCATGACTTCGAAGTGCAGAGGGGCGACATTTCTGTTACACAAAACCAGCCTTGACGTAGGGGCGTAATGGTGAATCACCATTAAAGATCCAACGTTTCCGAAACATTCAACTTCTTTGCGTGAGCGATACCTTTTGAGCGGTGATACGGTAACGGCATACTACCTCCGATACGTTTCGGGTCCCTATAACATCTTTGCACTACTGATCATTTTACAGGAGGCTGTCCGTAAGGTTGTGGGGCCCAATCAGTCATTACGCTATTCCCTACTTAACGAAGTTTAAGCGGGAGTCATTGCCAAGCGATCTATGCACTCAGCCATGGATTCAGCAGCACAGAATCAGCACAGATTCAAAGATGGTAGGTACGGCACTTACGTTCTACTTCACTTTATGTGCCAAAGCTGACGCTATAATTCATACTGAAATACAAACACATGGCGTACCTGTGATCCTCCTCCATCCGCCTTCTGTCGCCTATAATGAAGTTAAGGTAACATAAGTATGTGACTAATGTTATCAGTAAATGACACTGGTCATTCCAAAAAATGGAATTCTACGGAAATGGTATCAAGAGTTTACGTAACTTAATTACAGCGGCAATACATAAAAAACCCCGTTGAACTCGAAGGAAACACTATGATAACAAAAATTGTAGGATTGTGTTCTTTAATTATGCCTTTTTCCTGCATTTCCTATGATTCTTGCTCTATTTGTTACTAATTCTTGCAAACAGTATAAATACGCCTTCTGCTTGTCCAATGATTTTGCCGAATTAACCCTACCTTACATGGGCTTTTTGGCTCTTCTCATACAAGTACTACCGAAGTGGTTGCCTATTTATAATCCACCGTTTTTTATGTATTTTGAGCATTATGACTAAAAAATATCCTCCAAACATCAAAAATATAACTCTTAATTCACTGTTGGTACAAAATTTGACCAAATGTTGCAGAATCTACTGCGCTGCGCTGATCCGATTATAAAATGTTCAAAGAGCTAACTCGATCCAAGAGCTGACGTTATTGTTCCTTAAGGCACCCCGGTCTTGCATATACCAGTAAAGTTTGTAAATTCTGGCAATGTATACCTAATTCTGTACTTTGCTAATCTATTTCACTGATATGTTCGTAACAAGTTACACATCAGTTCTTGTAGAGAACTAGCACTGACGACTTAGGAGATATTACATTGGGAGTTATGCGAACATCTAAAACCGGCACAAAATCCTTAAATCTTAGTCCTGGACAACCATGCCATACCCCATTAACAGAATCAGAAGAGCCACAAAGCTGCCATGGTATACTGAATACGCTGTTAAACCCAGACCTAGAACTGCCTTGGTTACGCGGTAGTAACGACATGCCAAGCAGTGTAATTACTTGAATAAGCTTAACGTATATTTCCAGGTTTAGATTTATCACCTGTAAAAGGGTTTCTTAGATCAATTATATTTGCAAGTTCTTTTAATCTACTAAAAATCCTTAGCGAATCTTTGTGATAACTGCAACAGTAAATAATTTTGCAGCGGTTTGTAGAAAACACTGTATTAAGCATGCTGTTGCTACCACGTAACCATGGCAGTTATGACCTAACGAGCGCTTCCGGTTTAGTAGCGTATAGGAAGAGAAGAAGATGGTCGAACACGATCGGAGGTAACAGAAATGCTCCTCTTTTGTTAGTTTCTGGGCGGCACTCCTATCCCAAGCCATGTTTTGACCACTTCTCCCGGAATAGTTGGCACTTAATTCTCACACTCCGCAAGGTTGGAAGGTTGAGTGAACCTTGGTACCACTGTCTCGAATCGAAACTTGTTCACCCAATTTGTTATGCAAGCCCAGTATCACTGGCCCACCGTGCCACTTATACATGGCATACAAGTAGGCTTAAACTTGCCTGTGCAATATTCATAAAGCTCAAATTCAATAATACCTGTTGCTCTTTAAGAGTTTCTCGAAGCGACTTAAGTAGAGCCATCTGGATTTCTGTCGGCATCAGATCTGACGCACCATACAATTTGCTTAGAACTTCCTTCGCCTGTTTGCGCATTTTCCATGATGGATGTACATGAAAAACTGCCAACGCGTGATACCACGCTCTGTAAAAAAGGTAATCACTACAATTACAATTACGTTACAAAAAGCATTAAAATAATACCTGATAAAAGAAACGTCAATATCATTGCCAGAAAAGTCGCTCGGGGTTATGAAACATCGAATCAAGGATCAAGACTGTAGAAATTTATTAACGTGTGATAACATCGTAACTAACTATATCAAAAATAACAAAGCCAGTACCGACGGAGTATTTTTACCGATGAGTTACCTGAAAAAGTTCTATTTAAGTTCAGTCTTGCTAACAGGCACACAGGGTGTGGGAGGCGCTTCCACCGTTCCATGATTTGTAGACTACATATGCCAAGGTTCACTTCGAGACTATCAAATCTTTGTAGCGTCCATGATAGTCAGTACCAAGCGAAGCAGTCGGACGAATTTAAACCAACAAAAAATTAAATAAAGATAGCAGTGTAAACGACGAGGCATAGGAAGAGGAAATTACTGGGATGAAAGTCAACGCCAGGCAGTCATAATCTGCCCCAAAACTGGCACCATTAAGGCATTATTATAGAAGAGGAAGAAGGGGAAGAAGGTGGAGGAGGAAAAGAAAGAGGAGAAGAAGGAGGTGAAGAAGGAGGAGGAGGAGGAGAGGGAGGAGAAGGAGGACGGGGAGTTAACAAAATAAGAAGGTGATAGAAACCTGCTGTTGTGTGTTTTATCAAATGGATTTGATACGCACTTTTGTGTTAATGTTTGATAGGAAAGAAGCAGTATTGCATCTTAATTGTCTGCAACAGTACAACAGTATTACAAAAATATTACATAATTATTTCACAATAAGTTATCACTGTGCAAAGTTCTTGAATCTACCGTCCTGAATACGTAGCTTCAAACTTGCAAACACATTTCAAGGTTCGTAACCCACTTCCAGGCTTTTCAACACGGGGTCATTTTGACAGCGACCTGCAATGTATTGCCCCGTCTCGAACTTTAGCATATTCGTCCCTGTTTCCATACAATGGCATGATACAGTAGGCGATGCATTACCATATTTTTGCAGTAACAGACTATTTGTATGGGGTTTTCGTAATAAAATAGAGAGTTCTGGCCGTGCCTTAAAAACCAAATTCCCCAAAACTCTTTGTTTTACGGTCTACGATATTTATAAAACGTTCGCTAAGCTGAATGCCACATGAAATAGGCGGGGTTTGGCCAAGATGAATTCCTTGATGGCACTTAGACCTGTATGATCGGGATGGCTAGTTGAAGCAGCACTCACCACTTTTCGGTCATGTAGTGGCTGGCTACATAAAATGAAAGGACCCAAGCGACTGACAGCGAAGCGAAGGATTACTAACAGTTCTTATGAAAGTTACTTTAGCAAGGTTACCGGCTTACTTAACTAATGATGTTCTTGTCGTAAAGTTGATAGTTCAAATTCCCAATCAAATTCTTGATTGGTTTTTTATCGAAGTTCCAGTCTAACCTGATTTTTACCATTACATTTGCCGTATTTGTTTGTGATTAATGTAATGGAGCAAAAGTTAATATAAGAAATATCAAAAAATTGAGCTTGAATATGGAGGGTTTCCTATTTTATAAAGCCACGCAAATTATTTGAGAGCCTCTACTCGAGTAATTTGGAAAGAGGCTTCCTACATAACATCATGTACTTTCTGCATTGACGATGGTTTATTGTGCTCCAGTGTGATGCTGTCGATTTCAAAACGATAATTGCAAATATCGTGAGGTACAACACTCTGATAGGCTTTAACAAGAGGCACGTTCTGATGTGAAGAAATCAGTGCAACTCCAGCAAGTAACTTTAGGATGACCCAAAAGGTTAAATCTTAAGCTGAAGGCGAAGCCTTGAAATCTGGGTCATCTAATTAACAACGAAGGTCGTATTTGATTTACTCTCCTTTGACAATAAATCCAGACAAAAACTCGGACCCATATAAACCCAGACCAACAGTTTGATACCAGCTCCATGCTGGAGTTTGTATACCAACGCAATATAATTTTAGACAATTTCTTGATCTCCATTTAATTGTGTTCGTACGGTATCGAGCTCACAGCTTTTCGTGTTCAGGTAAGACTGGAATCAACGTCGGTCCACGGCATTGCCTTTGATTTAAATTGGATCAAACTAAATTACGACACGTTACGTTCATTGGTAATACGGATTGCATGGAAATGAAAGGTAAAAAATATAAAATGGTGTTTCCTAAGAATCACCCCGTGATGCCATTGTTCCTCGCTTTAGTTTTGATTAGTACCCGTTCCGATTAGACCGGATAGCATCAAATGTAACATTCTAGTAATGTATGAAAGTGAAAAATTGAAATAGCAGCCACTTATTGTAGAAAATTCTTTCGTTAAAAAAAATCAGAAACAGTGTACATAATGCGTTCGCAATATACTACAAATTTAAATGCGCCGTGAACTTATTCTGCCAAAACCAATATTTGTTTGATCCATTGGCTGAATACACGAATGAGGAATTGCATCGTCGTTTGAGGTTTAATCGATTTGGAATTCTTCACATTTCAAACTTAGCTCGGCCAGCCTTACAGAAATCCAATAATGGGAATGGAGTAAGCGTGGAGATGCAGGTTATAGCTGTTCTTCAATATTTAGCCTCCGACGATTTTCAGGTTGGAATTGCCGACAACTTGGGGCATTCTCAGCCAATGATTTTACGAATGATAGATAATTTCTTAATTGCCCTTTGCGATAAGCTCAATAACTTTATCACGTTTTCTTTTAATGACATTGAAAGCCGTAAGCGTGAATTTTACACAATGGCGGTATTCACCGAGGTGTTTGGTGCACTGATTGCACTCATACACGTATAGGAGCACCCAAGGCCAACGAGAATACAAATATAATATAAATCGTAAACATTACCATGGTATCAATGTCAAAGGCGTTTGTTACTAAAGTGGAAAATTTGTTAATGTTGTATCGTTGGCCTGGCTCAACTCATGACAGTTTTACGTTATAAAACTGCCAACTGTGGGACGTATATGAGACCCAAAACATGAATGGATATATTTTGGGTGACTCTGGTTACCCGTTACGACATTGAGTTATGACCCCAATATGAGTGGCTAATAATGATGCCGAGAGGCGATTTAACGCCATCCACCGCAGAACACGTGTCATTGTTTTACAGGCTTTTGGCCGGCTTGAAAGAAAATTTGCATTACATTTGCACTCTGCTTTTATTGGTGAAAAGATCTAGCCTTTCCTAGCACAGCTCAATTGTGCGTAAGGTGACTGTTGAAGGGCTCTAGTTGTCATGGTCAAATAACAAGGAAATAAACTTGCAGAGGATATGTTATAATAACGATGGAAACAGAGGTAGTCTGACTGCTTACTTATGAGACTAACAGATAGATTTCTCTATTTAAATCATTAGATGTAGAGATAACACTATTTTCTCTGAACCACCTCTTTCTTTCGTGGAAGCTCATGCTGAAACTAAAACTAAACTAGTTTTGCAAGAAACAGGAGTTTCTTATTTGTGGGATTTCCTGTCAGATTTATGATATTTTACACTTATGCAGATACCGGTCGGCGTTATTGAGTCTTGGATAATGTAATGCCGGGTGGCTGAATTTCGAAGAAAGAAATGTTCCCCGAAAGTCTAAATGGGGACACTCTCACTTCGCCTCCAATCTTCACTGCCACTTTCCCGGGCAGCCCTTATCCCTGCTCATTTTTAAGAGGCGCAGTATTAAACGGTTTCTCTCTACCAAATCATGGTTTACAAACATCTTAACATTAATTGTAGTCGCAGTAATGTCGTCTGTATACCTAGTTACTTTGTTTGTTTGTTACGTCTTTTCAGTTCAGCTAAGATACGAAAACTGCACTTTTTAACGTAGTTAGAGAGGTCAGACTCGAGCACTTCAATTTGAATGCGATTTCTGCAATTTTGGTGTCAACCTATCACTACGTTCTAAATTACTGGTAAGCAGTACATGGACGAATGTACTGATTTATCATAGATGCATCACAAAAGTTACCAACACCATTACCACAGCGCCCAGCTGGTGGGTAAATTATGCGTATCAAAATTTTTAATAATCTGGGGTTTCAATCTTTTTAGCCGGGTTGGTCATATGTGCATGAGCCCGTACATAGATTTCCGTATCTGGGGCTTTTAAATGAGAGCCAGCTTTGGTTAGTGCAATTTGTATTATTTTAGATTTCGTTTTGCATTATTTCACTTTACTTTACACATTATCATAAGTTTAGATTTTCTGCTAATGATTTGGCTGCTTTTTCGTGTTGATGAAGCCGACGATGTACAAATAGATATTAGAATTTTTACAGGGCCGGATCTATAGTCTCTATACCAGTATTGTGTGGAAAAGCACTCAACGTGCGTACTGTAGGTGTGATTAAAGCGATTCCGAGGCCTAATCCAGAAATATTTGGACAATCTATATATTCTCAAATGCATTTACCCGGTAATTGAAGGCATTGCAAGATCACTCAATTAACGTCCATAGTAAAGTTTTACCGTAAAGAAGAATTATTGTTCGAAGGGGGTGGGGGGCTCTGATTGTCTCAGTGGTCACTCACACTCTCTCCTGGCCCCTCCTATTTCACACCCAAAAAGAATAAAATTGTAGTTGAAATTAGCAAGCCAAATGTCACTATCGTATACAACTATGGTAAACTGTTGGCTAAAATGGTAAATAGTTGATTCCAATATCTAATATTTAGCGAATTAAACCATTTATTACTAGTCACAAATGCTGCATCAAGAACGGAAATATGAAACGGCGGAATGTGCTCATCCAGAAATTTCAAAATTTTAGTGAACAAGCTCTTTATGACAATCTCTATAATAATGCTTTATCCACTTGGATCAACACGAGTGTCCCAACAATAAAAGTAGGGACTTACTCTAGACAGGGGGTAAACAATACTTCAAGAAAACTCGAACACTTTTTATTGTTTTACCAGCTATTCTACTGTTTCAACAGAAATCCTTAAGAAATCCCATCGTTTAAATGGAAGTCTTGTACGCTTTTAAAGGTAAGCGGATTTCTCCTCAACTTAAAAGGGACATAGTGATAATTGTTGTGCCCTGTAATATAATTATTTATTTATTTAGAATTGATGCACAAGAGCTATCTATGTGAAACCATATCCCGTACCCAGTGATTCAGACCACTAGGCAAGAGGGTGCACGTAAGGAGGCGACTACAACTCCTGACAAGGTTGATTTTCTTGCACCATAATCACGTAACTAACCACTTCAACATTACGATTGTCATTGATAAACACTACACTATTTTTTTATAAGAAACACCTAAGAGTCCAGCCCTCGAAGTTTCTTAAAATATTGACCTTTTGAGGCCTCAAAGTTTCTCTGGTACCAAATAGAAGGGGTTAGAATACTCTGCCTTGATTGACCCCTTAAGTGTGCATGCGCAAAAACAAGGCCAAATATTTAAAACAAAAGAGTGCCAAATAGACACACTGCTGTTAGTAAATTCACTCTTTATTTGGGGTAACCTCTGTTCCAGGTTAGCCTATTCATTAAATAACCCGTTATCAAACTGTCTAAACCGCTTTCAGAGATTTTTTAGGTTTCTCAGAGCAGCTCCATCCAGCCCTTGAGTCTCTTAAATTTTGCGGAGATTGAGCCCTGGTTTCTTGTAAAAAAAATAAGTGTATGAAACCAACCAAATTACCTGATCTGGCTATCCGTCGTCATGCAGAAAAGCCAAATTCATTGAGGATCCGGGTTGCGGCCGGAGCTGCCTATCGTGTGTCCGGCTTTGAGTACTCCTGGGTAAGAGCCAGAGTCTTCAATGAGAGAATTACCCTCATATACTGGCCACTCATTGTTGGTTGTCAAGTGCTGTGAAGGACTACACAATAGACGCGAGGTAATTATCATACCATAGTTTGATATGACCATACAACTGAGATCACAATGCGTTTTGTTATCAAAGGGCATTGGATTGCCAGAGGAGAAACCACTCGAAACAAAAACATGTGTTCGAACAATTCAAGAAGTTGCTCTTTGTACTTCATATCATAGATTCGTGGTGCGCTATTGAGTTTGACGATGAAGTCAATTGTTACAAAGAACCTTGAAGTAAAGAACTGTTATTGTTTATCATTTTCTTTTTACTGCACAAATTCTAACTTTCCGTTTTCTTTCCTTTTTCAGGGAACTGTCAGACTGGCTTTGATGGCAAACTTCCATGTATCTTTATTAGGAAAGGTATTATAAGCAATATTTGATACTACTTCTAATGCCTTTGTTAATTAGTGTGAAGTGGAGCCTTCCTTTATTGAACACCCTTGAAACGGCATCAATACTGATAGTTTTATATTATATATAAATATATTAACTTGCTCTTTGTACTTCATATCATAGATTCGTGGTGCGCTATTGAGTTTGACGATGAAGTCAATTGTTACAAAGAACCTCGAAGTAAAGAACTGTTATTGTTTATCATCATTTTCTTTTCACTGCACACATTCTAATTTTCCGTTTTCTTTCCTTTTTCAGGGAACCGTCAGACTGGCTTTGATGGCAAACTTCTATGTATCTTTGTTAGGAAAGGTATTATCAGGAATATTTGATTCTACTTCTAATGTCTTTGTTAATGAGCGTGAAGTTGAACCTTCCTTCATTGACCACCCTTGAAACGGCATCAATACTGATAGTTTTATCTTATATATAAATATAACAACTTGCTCCTTTTATGTCATATCATAGAATTGTGGTGCGATATTGAGTTTTACGATGAAGTGAATTGTTAAAAAGAGCCGTGAAGTAAAGAACTGTTATTGTTTGTTATCATTCTGTCTTCACTGCACACATTCTTATTTTCCGTTTTCTTTCTTTTTTTTCAGGGAAGTGTCAGACTGGCTTTGATGGCAAACTTCTATGTATGTTGATTAGAAAAAGTACTAAAAGGAGGATTTGATATTCCTTCTAATGCCTTTGTTAATTAGTGCGAAGTTGAGGCTTCCTTTATTGAACACCATTGAAACGGCATCAATGCTGATAGTTTTATGTTATATATAAATATATCAACTTGCTCTTTATATGTCATATCATAGAATTGTGGTGCGCTATTGAGTTTTACCATGAAGCAAATTGTTATAAAGAGCCTTGAAATAAAGAACTGTTAATGTTTGTTATCATTCTCTCTTCACTGTACACATTCTAATTTTCCGTTTTCTTCCTTTTTTTCAGGGAAGTGTCAGACTGGCTTTGATGGCAAACTTCTATGTATCTTTGTTAGAAAACGTATTATAAGGAATATTTGATATTCCTTCTAATGCCTTTGTTAATTTGTGTGAAATGAAAACTTCCTTTAACGAACACCATTGAAACGGCATCAATACTGATAGTTTTATGTTATATATAATTATATCAACTTGCTCCTTTTATGTCATATCATAGAATTGAGGTGCGCTATTGGGTATTACGATGAAGTGAATTGTTAAAAAGAGCCGTGAAGTAAAGAACTGTTATTGTTTGTTATCATTCTCTTTTCACTGCACACATTCTTATTTTCCGTTTTCTTTCTTTTTTTTCAAGGGACTGTCAGACTGGCGTTGATGGCAAACTTCTATGTATCCTGATTATTAAAGGTTATATAAGGAGGATTTGATTCTCCTTCTAATGACTTTGTTAATTAGTGTGAAGTTGAACCTTCTTTTATTAAACACCATTGAAGGGCATCGATACTGGTAGTTTTACGCTATATAAAAATATATCAACTTACTCTTTTTATGTCATATCATAGAATTGTGGTGCGCTATTAAGTTTTATCATGAAGTGAATTGTACGCAGTACAAGCGATACCAGCAACAAAATAACTGTATTGTGGAAGGCGGAATCCAGTCTTGAGGGTGGCATGAGTATCTACGAGACATTGTGAAAGGAAATTTTGATGAATACTAGTAAGCTAAATACTGGGACGTTCAAGAGTGATAACTTGCTATCTAAAACGTGATATACAATCCACGTTTCCGTTAATTACAATTTTAACATTGTTAACAAAAGCGTGACCCCTTCCTTCCAAATACACTAACAAAAAGAGAGTTGAACACAGAATGTAATGTTTAGTAATTTTCAGTTGCAATGGAGAGGGCTTTAGTTCCTCCACTCTTTTGTAAAGTAATGTCCTTCTCTGGCAAAGAAGAACAAAGTGAACACTAAAAAAATGAAAAATGGGAAATGATATCTCTTTATCGGAAAAAGACGCGAAACCCTATCTGAAGATTAAATGGAATAAAAAAGAAATCTTTGGTTAGCTCCCAGGTCCCCATCCTTTGATTTGGTGGCTCCCCTCTTCATTCGCTATTATTTTTCATTTAACTTGTCATATGCCAATGATAGATTTTTGAGAGACATGTTTACATTTTACTGTAAAGTTGCGACCATGATAAAAATTATCTCTCGCCGTTGGCAGGGCATCAGTAACATGATAATCAATAGGTAATGATGGATTATTCGTACAGCAAGTCTGAACGTGCTAACTTAAGGTTACCGTTTCACTCTAGTCTTAAATTACGCTTTTTCGGATAGATATACTATATGAGAAACAACGAGGATGATCACATTTTAAAATTGGATCTCCAGGAGTACCACAGGACAATATAAAGTCCTTGAAACCCAATTCTTGGCCACGATTCAGGGCCTGAAAACTACTTTCTGACCAAACTAATTGGGACCAAAACCCTTTAGATAATCATCGAAATGCTGGAAATTAATCACCTCAAAAGAGAAGTGACTTTAGAAAGGAACATATTCCAGCCAGGAGGCATAGATATTTTGATTCAGTACGCTGTAATACTGACACCAAACTTGCTATTTGAGGCGAAACTTTTTTGCTCCTGTACGGTGAGACATCAGACAGAACATTTCAGAATGACCTCATAATTGCAGGTGGATGCAACTATTTCTCTAACTTGCAGCTATTCTACTGTAATGTAACCGCTTACCTTCTGCAACTGCCCTACGACTACGAAGTGACAATGGTCCTTCGGCCAAGGTGTAGGTCTTTGTTTCTTTCTTTTCTGCATCTCTTACAAATCGTTTGCCTCTAGGTTGGCAGCCATGATGACATCGTGAATTCCGCTCTGATCTATGACAAGCTAGAATGTGGCAGTGGATGTAGACATTGGGGTAATTTTTGAGAAATCGGAAAGCCTCGATGTTGAATCTTTGCCAACTTCTGAGTGCGTATGAATATTGCAAGGTAGGATCCTTTGAACACCTGGAGGTAGCAATAAAAGTAATTATGATTAGGCGTTTCAAAATATCAAGGTGAAGGTTGATGTTGACTGATGAGCTGGCTTAAGCAACGGTGAGAGAAAAAGAGAACTGCCCCCGGTCTACTTACGGTTGAAAGGCTGCCGGTGTAGATTTCACTCACTCAAAGACAAGTCATAATGATAAGAAAAGAAACTAATGCATAACGACTGGTGTATCAGGTGTCTACAATTTGCACCAAACTTTTCTCGTCGTTTAAAAATAAATTTTGACATTTAAAAAGATATTTAATTGTGTTCAATAGCAATTTAACATTTTTTCTAAATATTTACAATAGAATTTTACGTATTCCCAGTTAGGAATTAAAGGTTACGTCTAGCACTACGTTGATGAAACATTTCACGCTCTGTCGCACTATTGTCCCTTGTACAATCAATAAAGTTGTAAAGTTCATAAGACAGTGACTGCTGGCAACGTTAAGTAAATGCTCACTCACTCCAAGTACACTATTAATTCTTAGTTAAGCTTCGTCTTATGATAGCTGCTGTAGAAAGACGATGCTGTATACATAAGCCCAGTATAACCAGGTATAACAGACCGAACTGCGTTCATCTCTACAGTTGAATTACAGACCTCTTGGGGTGTCTTAGAAAATCTGTTTAGATATTTCAATGCACAGAAACTTTCTTTACCTTTTACCTCCATGTAACATCTTGATTCAGATTTCAAGCAGGGGAAGCATGGATGGCAGTAGTTCCATAAAATTTGGTTATTGTTTAACTTCAATTAAGCGACAGAGAACAACAGGACAAATGTCAACTAACTATCATACTTCTAAAAGTGTAGGAACTAACACAGTCAACTTTTACGTCTCAAAAGTACACAGTTTCGTTCTATCGTAAGCAAACCTACTCGTTGAATAGCTTTCCTGGTTACTGATTTTGTTAAATTCTAGCAACATTCGCAGGTTGTGGATATTTCTCAGCAGTTCCACTATGCCTAATAAACAAACGCTACAAAAAACCCAGATTCATCAGAATTCAAATTAACGTCATGATGGTGTCCTTTAAAAGGCACTGCTTAAAAATGTAATTTGTAAGTTCAAGCGATGACTAATACTACGATGTACCTTTTCATTGCCCCCTTGACTAGAACACGCGCTCTTGTCTTCCTCTACTTCAAACAAGATGTACCTATTCAAATTAAAAATTATATAAGTACGTATTAATTATTAAATTAATAAAATTATTGAAAAATTATATTACTTGTAATTTACTTGTTTTGATGCTTCCCCTAATGTTCAGTTAGATGTCTTATGATAATAAAGCACGTAATTTTGTAACGAGTGACGGCTGCGACTAGCAGTGATTTCGGCATGAATCAAACAAAATATTCGTCAAACTTACTTCCTTAAAAAGTACGAATCGTGTAGGAGGCCTCTTCAACAAAGGGCCTGTACACACAAAGGGCCAATAGGGTGTGCAAAAGTTTGGCGGACTGCAAAGTTACATGTGCAGTCGTGCATGATAGCGGGTAAGAGATAACGGTCAGATAATATTAACAAAGGCAAGCAATATACGTTTAGATGCCGTCCATTTATCATAGTTGTGTGCAACTAAACGTATTCCGCTTATCTAACTTAACGGATTCAATGAGAGCTCGTATAAAATCGTACTTAAAATACATAAATGAGTAACAAATATGCAGGTGGGTGGATTAAGGTGGATGCAAAGGTCCTGGTGGTAGAGTTCTTTGGCAGTAAACATATAGAGTTTCTACTGTCTAAGCTGGCAAATACCTTTGGTTGCAAAATTTTGTTAGCAAATATATGAGAATCAGATGGAGCAGGATATTTGTATCTAGTTGGTCTACGTTTTTGGCAGTACATGTCCAGTTAACACGAGCACAGGGAAAAGATAGAACAACATATTCTCAACATCGTAGAAATGTTTAATACTTCATTTGCCCAACAACTTGATAGTTGTTAGCACCTGTTTTAGTATTCAATACAGATAACAGCAACGTAAGGGGGCGGCGTTGAAAAATAGTCAAGCCTTTTAGCAGGATTATCATCTGCTAAGATGGAGGCAAGACATTGAAATGAAAAAGACTTACCTGCTCATTGGAAATAAACAAAATATATCAAACTGCAGAGCTTTTTTTAACCATCAAGCAAACTTTCTGCATTCCTGAAAGTTAAAAACATTGATATAGAACCGTTTAAAAATAAAGATAAGTTCTGAAGATGTCGTATTCCCGATATAAGAATACAATAAAGTAGGATTGTAGTAAGTAGATATATGGCACCCTGGCGACAAAAGCTCTCCTTTGACCATCAATTACAGTATTATAAACAAAACTTCATAAAATACCAGTGCTGCAAACTGAGACCAAAACAATAGGAGAAGTATCAACAAGAAGAGTGGATTCGAAATGTTTGTTTTGAAAAGAACACTAGAGGTATAGCAAACATGTCACCACCGGGGATCGAAGCTGTCATACTTTCTAACTTGTATGGGCTTTGGATAGACGACGGGCCGCAGGGCAGTCCTTCCTTCGTCAAGCCACATGGCGCGGAGAGTCTAGTCTAAAATTGCGTTGAGCTGGATGCCGATGTCCACTGGTGGATGATTGGGTGCCAATGTTGCGACTAGAGAAATGTTATGTATGTTAACATCGGAGGTCACCTAGCTCAGTTGGTAGAGCGGACGCTGCGAAAGCGTGGGTAACGGGTTCGATCCTCGGTGGTCACATATTTACTATTTCTCTAGTGTTCTTATTAAAACTAACAATGGAATAAGTTTTAAAAAGACAGAATGATATGTTTTAACTTCCAACGGGCTTTGTATAACATCACGAGCTTGATAACGGTCCTTCTTTGGTCAAGTCACATGGCACAGAGTGTCTGGTTTCTAATTGCACCAAGCTAGATCCTGATGCCCATCGGCGGATGACTGGGAATTAATTTGGCGACTAGGGGAATAGAATATCTTAACATCGGCGGTCACCAAGCTCAGATGGTAAAGCACACGCCGCGATAGCGAAGGCCATGGGTTTGAGTCCCAGTGGTATAGTGTCTTTTCAAAACTGACATTTCAGCTCTTCTCTTGTCGATGAACTTGTAACTTTCAATGGAACAGCATGGCAGGCCGGATTGCAGACCTTCCTTGAACATATCAAATTGCATAGAGAGGCTTGTCTTCAATTGCTTCGAACTGTACGTCGATGTCCACCGATGGATGAATGGGGTTTATATAGCGACTTGATGAATAGGGTGTGTTAACGTCGGAGGTCACCAAGCTCAGTTGGTAGAGCACACGCCACGAAAGCGTGGATCACGGGCTCAAGTCCCAGTGGTGACATCCCAGTAGTGTCTTTTCAAAACTGAAATATCAAATCTACCCTTCTCGATCAAACATTAGACTAACGTTTCCAACCGTTACTGATATCATTCTAGATTCTTATTACCTCCTCATTGTTATTTTGTTTCCGTTCATGATTTCTTGACGTTTGAACCTTTCTCTTCACTCGTATGATCATTCATTCATCCATTCATTTCCTCATTTATTCTTTCATTACCACTTAATCCCATCATTCACTCGTACAGTCATTCATTCCTTCATTCGTTCAATCAGTAAATTAATAAAACGTCGATTCTTAAACTTAAACATCCGCCCATCCACGATTCAATCAGTCCGTCCATTTATCCTTTCATCCATACATACCGTATTTCCTCTAATTCTAGACCCCCTCTAATTCTAGACCCCCTTTTCGCATCATGTCAAGTAATTATAGACCCCCTCTAATTAAAGACCCCCTTTTTTAGTGCCTTCAATCAATTACAGACCCCTTCTATATCTATATTGAAGCGGCAGATATGGATTTTGTCTTCTTGGGACAGTCTTTCCACGAAAATCATTGTTTAGTCAATGTATAAATGTAGTCTTTGGTTTGTTCAAAATAGTTATTTGATTACGTAATTAGATAAACTCTTTTTTGTACTTGACAATAAACAAGAAGCCAGTAGGTATGGAAGCCGCCAAGTCATAAAAATAATATAGCTTTTTCATGTGGTTTTTTTTACAGTGGTGCCTATCAGAATCTGTACAATGAAACAATCGAAAGAAAAAGGAAATTAAGCTTACAATTTTAGTTTTAAAACAACCCGAAATTGAGATATGGCGACCTCTTTACCAATTTCAAAGCATTACCATTTGTAAACGACTTGCGATCTCCATATGACTGAATTCACTTAAGTACTAATTTTGAAAAAATATTTGTTATTTTGATAATATAAAATCAAATACCAGAGAAAATATAACAAATTTCACTTTGTTAATGCCATACTTGTTCTTAAGAACGTTCTTTTTTCTCAGTGGTGAGTCTTGACCATAGAATTAAGAGTCCTCTTAATTCTATGGTCTTGACAAATCCTGCACTACCTTTAACGCAGATATTAACAATAACATTTTTCCATTGGTAGCTTTACAGGTATACCCACGCGTGCAGAATAGAGAAAGGAACTATATAGAATATTGTTTACAAATGTTTTGAACTTTATTGTTGAGGAGGGATCTGGTATGGTTGTTATGAAGTCCGTTCTTTATCAATAATGGTAAAAAATTTTGGACTAACCTGAACTCCGCATCTTACATTTTCCCTGAGGTCTTTTGTGATCTGGGTATCTGCCAAACCTTTCATCTTAACTAAATGTTCAGCCATGCGGTTGCCTAAATGGCGCATTATTTGGCATATATAATAAGCTTTACCGCTTAACTTCATTCATTCATTCATTCATTCATTCATTTGTTGCTTTGTCTTAGGACATTAGCTACCATGACAGCCCAACGCTTTCTATACTTGGCCAGATGTAAAAACCCTACTGTTTTTATCCCGTTAGCTAGCCTATGACATATGTTTGACACTGTAAGGTGCTTCTCTCTCTTCCCCTTGCTCTCCCTTTTCTATTATCGCTGTCAACACCAGCTCTTACCATTCTTCTTGCCGAATAACGTGCTCCAAGAAGTTTAGCTGCCTACTTAGAATAATTTTCATCAACCTTGATGTTGTATCCGCTCTTCTAAAAGCTTCCTCATTTCTCACTCTCAATCTATCCAAGAATTTCTTAAATTCCTTCGCAAGAACCACACCTCAATAGCCTTCAGCCTAACTTGTATTTGATTGCTCACTGTCCCTGTCTCATATCCATACAGCAGGACGAACCTGATGTATGTCTTCAATATCCTTAGTATTGTATCGAAACTTATCTTTTGATTATTAAAATGGATTTCATGTTGTAAAAATTTAGCTACTCCAATTTTCTTTACCTAACAATCACACCTTCAACTTGATGATATGTCACTCCTAAGATAGTTGTAATACTTTACCTGCTGTATTTCTGTGTCACCCAACTCGATGTTACACTCAGGGGGATTTTTGTGCTTGAAAGCTACCATTATGAAAGTTTTCTTGCAGTATATTGAAATAGTTTCTTTCTGACTTTCCTCAACTACCCTGGTCAAAATTCTGTAAAGTTTGTCTTCAGTGTCTGAAGCTGATGCCTTGTCATCTGCGTAATAAATATTGTTCATGTTCTTTCCTCCTATTGATATCTCATCTAGGTCTTCTATTTCCCTGATGAAAAATTCATCTACAATCGAAAACAGTTTTGATTATGCTAAGCATCCCTGTCTTACCCCTCGCTTGATATCGATCCACTATCCATACTGACCATTTCAATACTCGACCTCCATATCATGTTCATTTTTCGAATAGCGGTCCATGCTTTTCCTATTCGCACCGAGATGTCTCTTTCACCGGAATTAATCGAAGAGCCAAGGTGTAGAAAGTTGTCAACTTGTTTAAGAACCTTACCATCTGTCGTTCTCATGGTAGGGTTGTTGATGTTATAGCTTATATATTTTGTTTTACTCTCATTTATGCGGAGTTAAATTTGCTGCCAGCGGCCAGTTTGATGTAGGAGTTGCTCAGCTTGTTGTAGTATGTTGGACAAAAGAGCTACATCATCTACAAAATCGATATCTATGACGTTATTGCAAGGTACCTTCGACTTCTGGCTTCTTTTCATGCAATCAAACCTGTATTTTATCAATAGTAGCTACATAGTGGAGGCAGATGATAAATAGATAAAGTGGTAAAGTATCTCCCTAAAGAACATCAAAAAGGTAGTGTCTCCATCTGGCGATAATACTTGGGCCATTGTGTTTTCATAGAGGCAGCTATAACTTTAGCAGATGTGTCAGGCAGCTATAATTTTATGCTAGCTCTGTGTAGAAAGTTGTATCGTCTTCCTCTTTTGATACGTTTATCGGACTATGCCACAAAATTATAGTGAGCTTAGGGGTGCCGCCGAACGTAGCGACCATGATTTGGAAATTGATTAAATTCTATGTTGAGAGGAGAATCGGTTGCATTGCGGCTGAGAAGCATAACCACTCCGCCTATTGTCAGAGTTCTTTCCAGCAGAAGACGTAACTTTATTGGTTTCCAAGATCGTGGTTTTTGACAAGTTCATCAGGATGAAGAATTCTATGTTCTCGTTGGCAAGTGATTTTAATAATAAATTACTATGATAGCTTGTTTAAGCTCACCTACTTTCGAGGGGCTATTTAGCGTACGCACATTAAAAAGTGAGAGTTTGACAAGTTTTTCTTATTTTAGAAGATTTGGGTTTTTTACTAATAGTGGACTTTTTGGCTACCATCCTGTACCTGGACGATGACAGTGCTCCTTTGTTAACCCGCGCGACGAGCAATGTAGTATGAAGGGACATTTTTTGATTGTGTTATGCTAATCTTTCTGTGGCAGTATTAGATCAGGGATTGCCAGTTCCCTTGAAATCGAGCAGTTTTACAATGACTTACCGTAGGATTCCCACAGCCGCAGAGGTCCCGCACACCAGCAGCTACCAGATTCTGGTCGATTGCATCCTGGATTTAGCACCAATCAGAAAGTATGGACCTGTATGAGCAACTACTTTGCCTGAGGTCTTTGGCTCTTCAGAGCTTATACCGACGCGACTCGGTTTCTTTTTGGTTTCACCAGAGCTCCGTTGGTCAGCAGCATACATTCTCTGCATAGAATGCATAAAATGATGCATAAAATGCGTCAATGCATCTATGCTCTGCTTCCGTCTTCCACGATTTTGGAAGGCTAAAAAGTAATAGAATATTAGTACGCTGACCAGTGTTAATTGCGTAGGAGCTCTTGTGCGTTTCAATTTTTATATGATCAGAAATGAATTAACAGATTTTTGCCATTTCATGATAAGTCGAGTTTTCCGGCATGTGTGACCTTTGACTGGAGAAGATAACATTTACGGATAGATTTATGTGTTCTATGCACCTTCAGAAGAAAAATGATGATCCCAAATCAGTTTTTTGCACAGCACCTTGTTTTAACAGCACTTATTAGAATACGAATAGCCATTAGAAACGGGAGTATTTTCTTCTACTTTACAAGATTAGCCGACAAAGGTTGTTACTCGTAGCCACCACAGGAAGGATAATAGTGACGATGATCATGATGATAATAGCGACGATGATCAAGATGATAATAGTGAAGATGATCATGATGATAATAGTGATGATAATGATGATGATGAGGGACGTGATGATGGTCATGAAAATAAGGACAGTAGTAATGATGATAATGATGCTGCTGATGATTGTGATGATGATCATAATGATAATAGTGACGATGATCATGATGATAACGATGGTAGTGGCGATGATAATGATTGTGATAATGATGATGGTGATGATAATAATGATGATGATGATGGAAGTGATGATGATCATTATGATAATGGCAGTAGTAATGATGACAATGATGCTGCTGCTGCTGATTGTGATGATGATCATCATTACGATGATGATGATGATGACGTTGATGATGGTAATGGTGTCAGCGGTGGTAATCTTCAAGTACTGGGGATGTAAAGTGGACTACCTTTTACACCAATACGGAAAGTGCCTGCCTGACCCCACACACCGTTGCCAAATACGATAACTCTGTCTAATCATCGACTTTTCTCCTTATATATACAAGCAGTGTTCCTAACTTTGATAAGTTAGAAACTATGGAAAACGTAACTGGAAGGAAAACAATCAATGTACATACTTTTTCTTCTGTAAAACCGTTATTGTTTCTTCAAGTTCATTTCTTTCGCCTCTGAGTTTCCCGATTTCTTTCGAACAGGACGCAACTCTGCAGCACAAAATAGAAAAATAAATAAAAATTTCATCCTCAGTTATCATACAATCACTTTAAAACGAGAATTCCAAAACACCAGATAAATCGCTAACATCAGAGTGCAATGGATGAGATGTCCACCTACGAATTCTGTGTAACAATACTCTCTTCAAAGAGCTACTTATGCAAATAACTGCTAAAGAACTCACTCAATCAACTCTTTACATATCTTAAAAAATAGCCAGGCATAGCGATGCATTGCAGTCGGTAGAATCGATGTACTGACCGATGGAATGTGTCGTTGCTCTGCTAATTAAAGTAAGGATTTCAATGCAAAAAACTACAATCTTTGACAAAATTATAACAGAGAACTATTTTGAGAAGACACTGGGGAAATAGCAAATATGTCACCAAGGCGCCTCGAACCTGTCACCCACGCTAGCGCGGCATGTGCTTTACAAACCCAGTCTTCATCCGGTGTTAACACATTTTTGTTTCTCTAGACACCACACTTGCCCCCAATTCACCAGTGGACATTGACATTCAGCTCAACGCAATGGGAGGCAAGCCTCTCTGCGCCATGTGACCTGACAAGGAAGAACTGCTATCCGGCCCATTACGCTGCCCGAAGTCAATTTTAAAATATCAAGCATCACCGAGAAGAGAGGATATGAAATGTCAGTCTTGAAGAAAAACCAGAGAAATAGAAAATATGTCACCACTTGGGTTCCAACCAGTGACCCACGCTCGAACCCGTTGCCCCTCAGCGACCCATATCCTTCACGAAATTGACATTTCAAACCCTAATCTCTTCAAAAGATCTACTTATATTTTATAAATGAACATGTTCGAGTTTCATTCGCCGATTCTTATCCTCATCTTGGCGTTTAACATTTTCTTTACACGAAACGTATCTATAAATGGAGTCAATTAGATAAAGAAGATAATGAAAACTTGCTAAAAAATGAGAAATGAAGTCGGAATCGAATCTTTGACCAACGCTAAAGCTACGTGTTGATTCATCTACTGACCACCTCAGTGGTCATCTTTGTGAAATTCAACTTATTTTCTTTATGCCGGACATTTTCCAAGGATCGTCGTCAACCATTGTGCTGAGCACAATTATTGATCATAAGAACTGAGACGACACAGAAACTAAGAAAATTTACGGGTTATTTGGTTTATTTCCCAAGTATGTTAAAATACACCTCGGGGTGCTTCCTTAACAAGGAGAAAATATAACAGAATGGTAACTAGCACAAGTTTTGGCATAAAATGACACAAAAGACGAAACAACTTCTACGCCATGAGCAAATAATATACGTTGGTAATCGACTGCATCACAATATTTACATATCTTTAATTGCTTTGTTCTCGTTTGCAACGAGTTTTTATACCACTTTGTGCTTTCAAATAACTTCAAAAATTCACATATCAGTACTACCTACAATATCAATGGCAATTGAAACATCATGCTTTCTCCTAAGATGGATTGGCCAAATTAAAACATAGAACCTTATTTTAGACCCTAGGCACATTTTCTGATCCACCTTCGGCCAAAAAAACCCCGCAAGAGCACGTCGCTTAAAAGTTAACCAAATGAGGCCGACGTAAAGAAATATAGCCAGCATAAGCTTCCCTGAGGGATTCTTTCACCATCATCATCGTAATCACTATTATCATTTTCATAATCATCATTATCATTACCGTCATCATCATAATCATTAGTATCTGCTTTCCCATGGGCGGCTGCGGCAGATTGGGTGCTCTTGATATGATATACCTACGGCCTGAGCGTCTTGTACGATACGGATTACGATAAGTCTTAAAAATTGCGAAGAACGATGTCCGTGCCCCGTAAAATCCCTGTCATCTCATGAGAACGGTTGTAGGTAAAAGAAACAGCACGATCTGTGTAACAATCATCTTTTACACAAAAATCATCGATTCCTCTTCCAAAATTCCATGACCAGGCATTGAAAAAGCCCATACTCAAAATTGCTGCTAACAAGCTTACAATTCAACGTCCAAATCTCTTTCTTTGCAAGTACTTCAAAGCCCGTTTTATGTTACATATCCCTTTTGCAATTATTTCTGAAGAAGGAAACCTGCATATAACGTATTATGACACAATGGAGTCTTAAGTGTAAGTAATGAATATAAGATGACCTTAATTTTAATCAGCTGTTGCAACGTAATGCTATCGCGTATTAGACTATGGTATTAGCACTATTTTCCAGTTACAGTGTTTGATAACCAAAACGAGTCAGAAAAGGAACACAAGTATAGCAGCAACGACGAAAATATTCACGTCCCAAAATACCACAGCTTGAAATCAAAGAAAAACAACGATAGGCTGGTGTAGGTTACGAAACTGATGCCCTGTGTTGCGTTTGCATTACCGATAAAATTCCAGGTATAAACTGATAGATTAACTTTATGAGTATAGTTTCTCGTGAACCTTAAAGGGACACCACGTTATACCAAGACCCTCCTACAACATCGCATATAAACATTGAAGTAGGCGATCGGCAACGGTTGCACCAGTCTACATATGTCTTATTGCTAATACTATATAAAATGTCGGCTGAAAATCTGCCTAGGTTTTTAACGTCCCTCCTAAGTACACTCAAGGGCGCTATAGATCCAATTTAGAGAATCTGCATTCTGCTAACTTTTAAAATTAAAAAGTTTGAAGTAACTCTTTGTTGCGGTTATTTTCTTTGCCAATACTTTGTGTATATCGTGTACGCCAGCGGGCTAATTTAAAATAATTTGGATTAATTCACTGCTCTTTGAGAACACGGAAAACGTCAAAAATTATCGTAAATTCAAGAGAATATTTGTGTGTTTGGAAAAGGAAAGAGGGAATGGAGTGAACTATTGAAGGTACCTTCATGGATGCAAATCGAAAGTGTTAGCCAATGCAACATGGTCCCATACCACTGGATATAGAGAAATTTGGAATGTCATTTGTTTTGATTGAAGTCACTACACAGTGGTTCGAAGACACTGAATGACGCCACAAGTAAAGTTCCCTCGCTTCTCTCAGAATTGTTCACCCACCTATTTATGAAAAGCTTTGGGGCTGATTAATTATTGGACGGAGAATCCTCTAGTGTAGACAACGTTTCGAGTCGGAAATAAACACAAAAAAGCATCCTTGTCAACTCTTAATAAGGAAAGTGTAGGATGGGTCAACCAAAGGTTGCCATCAGGCTACGTAACTGCAAATCAAAAGTAGAAGAGAAATAGCTAGAAGGTTTGGGATATGAGTTATGTGAAACGTTTCATCAGGGAGAACTGGCAGTTAAACAACTAGCACGTGTCGTATGTGTTATTGTACACGTTCATTGTTCGATATTTTAAAGCATAAATACTTCCATTGAGGAAGAACCTTCAGCATTGTCTTCACAACAAAGATGAGGATGTAACAACTGTTTCAATTATATTACGCTGAATGTAAACATCCATACTATTCAAGGAATGCTATTGTACAGATTCCTGATATTATAACTTTTCCGGAAAACTTTGATAGATCTCATAACAAAAGAGTTTTCAGCAGGAAGTTATCTATTGTATCCTCCCACTTGTCGGACATGAACTCATGTATAATCCAATCACAGATTGACTATAATCAGACGAATATCCTTTTTTAAACTAGTATTTTAGAAAGATGATTTAGTTTGATAGATAGTTGTGGTCCCTTCAGAAAAGTGACAGAAATTTAGAGGATGACTCTATGGTGAAACATCTTCGGACACTGATTATTATCGCAAAATGGAAACTTTGGCACTTAATATCTAGCAGTTCTACTTCGCAGTCTCTCAATCAAAGACCCCTGATGAGCAGTGGGTCCGACATTGAATCTATCCTACATAAACAGAAAAACCAACAAACAGGATAACTAATAAATAAAGGGCAGCTGGGGCGTCCAACGGCGACGCCCCTCAATTTAGGATACCGGGCAGAGAGGTAAGCCATGGGGCAGCCTCAACCGCCAAGTAGGAATCTGTCATCAATGAGAACAGATACTACATCCATTCCTTACAAAAAGACCGAGAAGCGAGTTGCGAGAAACAAGCGAAAGGCCGAGGGGCAGTTCTACTTTCCCCTCCCTCCTTTCTCCCATTTACTTCGCCCCCTACTGGCCTCTTCCATTACAAAATGTCCTTGTTCTGACCATCTTCGCTGTTTCTCGTAGTGGCACGTCTTTATAATATAGTATCATGAAGTCCCCAAGTTATAGAGAAACTCTTCAAGTCTCGAAACGATAAAAGTGCTGTCATTAAGATAGGGATCACTACCGAAACCAAGAATACAAAATTACTCTTAAACACTTTGACGGGGTTGAGCCTCACTAACCTTACTGCAGGACCCAACACTATTAGGTGTTAAGAGACGGTCTGAGATAAAAAAGAATTGACCTTTCTATTTACGATACACGGACTACTTGAATACCCGGACTACTTGAATACACGGACTCTCAACTTGAAAATACCTCAAAATTAGCGTAGGGCGAAAAGGTAAAATGAAATAACTTCCAATTGAATACAGCTTTTGAGCTAATTTTTTAGCATGAGATTGATAAATTATCTGGTAAACAATCACAGAAAATTTGTTTTCAAAGTTTTTTAAAATTTGGGGCAATATTGGGGCAATTCTATAATTAGACCCCAAAATTTCCGATTCTAATTTTATATCGGAGCAAATCATGAGAGCGCGATGAACTAAAGTTTTGATGAGGTTGATCTTCCGTGGAATTCGTTCTGTCCCAAAACACTTTAGTACTCTGAGGAGTGTCAGACGAAAAAAGCTTTTAAGTACACAATGTTTTCGCTATTTCATGCAATATTCAAATATTTAAGTAAAAATTCTATCGCAAAAATTAGAACTACAATGGTTTTTAGGTAGGCCTACCTTCAAGGGCCATGGAGTGGCAATTTTAGTAAGCTAGAATGGTGACCATGCATTCATAATGACAAATTAAAAATGAAAAAAAGTACTAGTCTTTGACGAAACAAATTTAAATATTTTAAAAAAGTCACATGATTTTTATTTAACTCTTTCACCTTTCTTTGTTTAATTAGTCATAAGTGGAATTATTTTGGCATAGCCATGATTTGTAGGATTATGTAGGATTCCACTTTTCTGATGGTTGACCAAGTAGATATATAGTCATCAAGTTCTTACATTTTCTACAAATAATCTACTTCTTTCATCAGAATAGATGATATTCATTTCAGAAAAGTCTGTTTCAGCTTGTTGAAGTGATAACTATAGTACTTATGATGATTTTGGCTAAGCTTCAGCTAAGCCATATTGATTAATATATCCAGTATATACAGTTAAAAATCATCCAATGAAAAACACATCTAAGCTTTAGCTCAAATCGTTGACAACTAACTGGGATAACAAAACTACGTGCCTATCGTCAAGATAAAACAGAAATAGTATGTCTTTGAAATGATACGATAATATCCACTATAAATGTGCATGACATTTTCAGTGAAGATGCTAAATCCAGTTTATTATTTAACGTCATTCAGTTTACGGGGCTGACATGTTAACATACTCCTATTTCTCTAGTCACCACATTAGCTCCCAATCGTCCACCAGTGGATATAGACATCCAGCTCAACACAATTTAAGGCTAGCCTCTCTTCACCATGTGACTTGACCAAGGAAGAACTGCTCTCCAGCCCATCCTCAATCCAAAGCCCATAAAAGTTAGAAAGTATCATTGAGAAGAGAGGATGTGAAATGTTAGATTTGAAAAGAACACTAGAGAAATAGAAAATATGTTGCCAGACGATCGAACCAAACATGATAATCCCACCGCATTGCTTGTGCTGCTCTCAAACTACATGCGGCGCATTGTGGCCCTAAAACTCTGTCTATCTTGAGGATTTCTTATCCAAGCTGTTCAGCAATATTGCAGAGCCGTACTTGATTTTTGTTTGACAGGTAAAAAGTTGCATATTTCTTTATCCATATCCTTATCCTACTTTTTAATGAACACCTGTGTACTGCCTCCTTGCCCTTCCAGCTCAACATGTCACCAAACAAATGATGAGAAGAGTTCACTATCTTCAACTCTCACACAAATTATTCGGACAGGCTTAGATAGTATTCTAGCAATCTTCAATGATTCAAATTTTAGGCCATGTTTAAAAGCACTTGAAAATATTTGATATGTAACATGCTGTGCAACGTGAGCTATTATTTTTATTGTGGTTTTGCAGGAATGAAGACCAACACTCATGTCAACGTCATGTCAACAACATATTTAATTTGCACTTCAATTTCAGTATTAAAGTATTAAAACTTTGCATGTGGACCTGATACACTTCTTGTTAGCTGTATCAATACTTTTGGTAATAGCATCAGTTTCATGAGGATCAACTTGCCTTACACAATTGCATATGCCTTTGATATGAAATGCTCCTTCATTTTCATGAGGGAAGCTTGTTGCTCAGCTAAACTTTGAAAGGGTATTGTGTATTTTAGCGTAATAACTTGTCTTCCTGGATAGTTGATAATCTTGGAAGACGATTGCGGGCACAAAATTCCCTGTCCCCTCCCGCTCCGCTTGTGACAGGGTTAATTTTAGTCCTGATGAGGAAAGATAAATTTTACTTTCCTTAAAAATTTATATCAAGATGACACTAAACCAGTACCGTAGCCAGGGGTAAGCTTGGTATGCTTGGCAACCTCTAGAAGTGGACTTCAAGGTCAAATAGCATCCCCTAGTTCATGGTCGTCTGTCCTAGAGTTTTGAATTGTGTCAGAGCACTTCTCAGACTTGTTGAATACCCTGCTCCATATATCTTTCCAAAGATATCAAATCTGCACACCTAGATCTGTTCATGTCTTTTCCCTTTATGTTACGGCCCTCAGAATGATTCTAAAATGATTCTAAAATACAGAGATACATCGACAAATGTCACACCAAACTTGCAAGGGTTTACCAATTTTCCAGAAGGGCTTACACAAAAATTACGTTTCTTGGTGAAGCATGCCCTACGTTTATAGATGAAGCATGCCCTAAAATATGCTCATATGTAATAAGCATGCCCTATCGAGATAGTCTAGCTACGGCACTGCACTAAACAGTTGAAGTGAACAGTCTGCCAGTGTTTGCGTGCCTTTGCAGTCGCGAGGCTGAACTAATCAAACTGTTATAACACACGCCGGAATAATCTTCAGAAGGTATTAGAAATGGAGTAAAAAAAATGATTAAAGCGGTATGAATGTGTAAGAAAAGCACATTTGGAGAAAACGTGTTTAAAAAACTGAAAATTTAATAAACACACACGTTATTATTTTCATGTGATGTTCACTTTACCTTACCGCTTTAACTATGATATTGTCAATTTTAATATTTTTTCCAATACAAAGGTGATTTACGGAAATCCTAAGAGTTGCTCTTAAAACTACTTAAGTCCCGGCCATGGTCATACATCGGAATTTGCGGCGTGGTCAGCGTTTGCAAACAAAATGGCATTATTTAGACTTAAAAGTCTCCGTTAGAAGTCTTGTAGACAAGGTTAAAAACTTTGGAGAGACTATTTTGAAACCGGGCGGCTAATTGGAATTTTAGAGGGGTGATATTGCACCTGCATAAGGAGCACCTGTAATCATTCGAATCTTGACGGGAGAATTTTGGGGCTAGTGGTAAATTTAAGGGGAAGTCGCCTATTTGTCCTTTGGTGGCTACGGGCCTTTCAGTTATTAGCACTATTTATTGATCCAACAATTATTACAAAATTGTTTTCTTTGTCCTGTACCCGTAAATCCTCAAAGCACACAATTTCACTACGACTTTTACAACAAGCTGTTGGTAGTTATTTTTGCTTATGCCAGTTTCGCTGCCGTAGATTCTACAGCTTTACCGCTTCCACTGCGCCTGAAAGGCAGGAAGGCATTATAGGTTACACATCACACACCTAACCTATAAGGTATCCCAAGAGTCTTGTCAATATTTCTTCACTCTACTTGAAACATTGCCAGTATTTCTGCACTCTGCTTGAAACATTACCTGTATTTCTTTACTCTACTTGAAACATTGCCAGTATTTCTGCACTCTGCTTGAAACATTACCAGTAATTCTTCACTCTGCTTGAAACATTACCAGTATTTCTGCACTCTGCTTGAAACATTACCTGTATTTCTTAACTGTGCTTGAAACATTGCCAGTATTTCTTCACTCTGCTTGTAACTTCACCAGCATGTCTTCACTCTGTTTGAAACATTACCAGTATTATCAACATTTAAAGTAAAAAAAAGTGTTGGTGTCCTTTCTTTCGATATTGGTTTACTGTACACTGCAATGGAAATGAGTTCACGCTTTTCGAAACTCAGGGTGCCTCTATGTCACTCGACCTCATTGCATTCTGAACATTGATCGCTAATTAGTACAAAGCTTGCTAATTTTAAGACCATTTTAACATCTACTTTAAGTTACTAAGGTCCCTGATAACCAAATTCATAAAAAGGCATGACTGAATTACTAAGGGATTACTTCCCTGGTGTGCTCTTGGGTGTGAACGGACAATGAACTATTTTTAGAATATAAAAATGCATTGTCGCGCCCAATTTCAATGCTTAAGAACATTCAACATTCAAATTGTGAGCTTTACAGTTGCAAAACTTTTAGTTTAAGATTCTTCGAGGACTTTAATAGGTAGCCCTGATCGATCAATATGCCAAGGGTTATACCAGGACCAAATAATTTTGAATTTTTTGCCTATTATTTAAGTAGCATTGAGTAGTGTTTTTAATCCAACTTGGCCTATAAGTCGACGGAGATTACTTTACAAACAAATTAAGAACCACAATTTGAGAAAATTTAAACCTCAAAAGAGCCCTCTAAACATTTCAAACGTTTACGAGAAAGTTCGTTATTATGATCACATAATATTCCCGCACCCTCAGACCCATGTTATTTGTTTAAACAGCTGCTTAAAAACTTTAGGGGGGGAGGTCAGAAAACTTCAGCAAGGTTGTAGAACGCATTCAGAGAATATTTTGAAATATCTTTCGTTGTATGATGGCTTTAGGAGGATAAAACTCACCTTCCCTTCGTTTTCTGCTTCTACGTTATGAACCAATGATAGAAGCTAGCTCCAAATGTGGGCCGAAAAACCTGTACCCACATGTAACCAGAGTCAATTTAAACTGATTCATACATTTAGTACAATATCTTGATGATTACCTTTTTTTAAAATTGTATGTGGTGTTTGCATCAATTAATGAAACTGCAATATTTTGGCAAGAACAGTTTATGATATCCAAAACTAGTCAAATATGGGCTAATGCTGTTTTATTCTTCTTTAATTCCCATGTAACGTCCTTTTGGTTCCACTTGTTTACATTGTGAAATAAAACACATATTCAACTACTGTTACAATGCAATAACAGTCTCCAGTCCTTTGAACCATATCTTTGTACTTCCATTAAGAAACCGTCTGAATGGAAACACTCTGGGATTCCGCTTCGTTCATGCAGGAAATGAAGACGTTTGTGCAATGCTTTAACAGTTGTTTCTGTAGCAGCAAGGAAAACAAAAAAGGTCAAAAAGTTCCCTTGGCAAATAGGTATCTTGATTAGATCATATGATTAAGAATGAGAATTTAAAAAGATAGTACTAAAGTGTATTAAACTTCTGGGCCTGAAGGCTTGAGGATAAAAATTTCCGAAGGACAGTTTAAAGACCACCCAGTACAATCGTGCCGGACTATATTTTGGTCCATAGCTTACCCGTTTTATGGGCCAGAATTGCTCATACCGACGTAGTACTACAAATGATTGTTGGTACGTTTTGTCAAGCAATTTCTGCCTAACTAAAATAAACTTAGGTTAGGAAAATAAAAAGCCTAGCCAATAAAAACAAGGTCTCTCTTTCATTAGTACTGAAATTTCATTAAAGTGTTTTAATGCTATTTTACTACACATGCTTCGGCCATCGACAACAGGCCTTTACTCCTTTAAGGTCTAAAACCAGAGATCTGTAGGTTCAAGAACATACAGAAAATTGACAAAGACAAACACAGCATCTCCGAGACTGCTTATACACACAAGTATTTTATAAGCCTGATTGAAGCAAAGCAAAATCATAGCAAAATTGTCGTATCTAAAAAGTGAATCATTTCGCAAGTCAACACACGTAGTTACTGTAAATGCCACAAGCATAGTGAAACCTTTTTCATAAAGTAATTAAGATTAACGTATATTAACTTCAACAATCTGCTTAACTTAATATCCTTACCTTTTCAAGTATACATGTCATTTGTATATGGCAAAGCATCGAGATTTATTGGCTCACCGGCTTATAAGAATTTTTAGTGCAAAGCCATTCCTTAGTAGTTCCGAAGCATAATTATGCAAGTGCAATATAGGCACTATAACATGTGTCAAATTATTAAACACATTGAGTCGTTCCTGATTCTCAAAGCTTACTGTGGTGTCACTAAAGAACCCCAAGTTACATGATTATTTTTAATATGTATAACGTTATATCTATATGCTTGGTTGGTATTGATTGATGTTGGGATACATGACTAATATCACTTGAAGAGATTGTGTGAGTAGTTTGGAGGGGGTAACAGGACGTTGCCCAAGGTAAGGGCATGTGGAGAGAAGTGGTTAGTATTAAGTTGTTGAAAGAATTGGTAATTTAGAGGTATATACCAGGCAGATGACCACCTGGTTGACACAGCAAAACATATAACTTGGGAAGAACATGGAAAATGGCTTCAATTTTAGGAGAGCTGCAATTTGGGAAAGGAACAAATGGGGTGCTAACATCGCACATGTTACCCTCGAAATTGTGATTGAAAGGCATTAAAAGGAAAGTGATAATGATGATGATGATGATGATGATGATGATGATGATGATGATGATGTATTTGCTTAGTTGTGACCTTTACAATGAGAAAGAAAATTACTTCGATTAACTGGGCTTAATTTATTGTAAATTTAAATTGATTGTCTACATTTTATCCCTCAAACATACTCAATGATCAACAGTTTTATGAAAATAAAAATGCAGATCAAAATAGATATACTTATATATTGCAGAGTTAGAGCTAAATCTGAAACCATTTAAAAGATTGAAATTGTGAAGTCACAGTAAATAAATTGCTTATATCCTTGTGTGGTTTAGGTAAGAAGCGGGGATAATAAATAAATATGATTTATAGCCTCTCAGTAAGGTCTACAGCACTAGTTTGCTTTCAATTTATCTATGGTCTGCATATTTTTATTAAAATGCTTCATGTCTTATAATTTTATCTTTCTCAACCAGTCTACAGGTTCAGCAGAAGAAGCTGCTGGGAATTTTGAGAACTTTAGGATATCAAAGAAAACTGTCAAGAAACTTGTAGGTAGGTTATTTACTGTACATTACATATACATTAAATGCTTTGATGTGGTCATGGTAAGTTGACCCCACATGACTGTATGTTTGAATCAAGTGAGAACGTTCCCTACTAGGGATGTTGTTGTTGTGCTTGTGTTGTATACACAGTCACAATACCATGAACCTGCCATCCATAGGGTGCTTCAATAATTTATATACCAGTATTTGTGGTCTTAATTTAAATTCACTGATTTTGTTTTTATAATGCTCTTTAATTAATTGTGTGAATATAGGCCCTCAGTTTTAGGTAATATGTGCTGTGCATATGTATTCAGAAAGTGTTATCCATGATGTAACCAGATTATCGATCAAGAGGGACTTAGGTAGCGATAGGAAAGAAAGCTTAACAGTAACAAGGTATTGGACATTTGCAACAAAAGAGCAACTTCAGAGGACTAAATAGATGATTTGCATCAGTAAGTTGGAGAAATCCTCTGTTGATGTTGTTATTATAGAATGTGTACCTGTATCATTTACATGATATAAAAACTGTAAGCAGTATTTCTTTCATATTTATAAGCTTTGTATTGGTGATATGATTTGGGTATTTCAATCCCTTGCTGTTTTGCATGGGAAGGGAGGAGGGATACGATTCCTCATTTCAGATAAATATCTGATAATCACAAGAAGATCATTGACACTCGTCTATTAAGTACACACTATGTACTTTTATACTTGAAATCATTCCATATATTTCAACTGTAATTTTCAGTGGAAAAACCAATATTATTCTCACATTTTCACGGACTCTCATTTTCATATGAAAGTCCAAGAACACAAAAACAATTTAGCAAGAGCATCGATGACTTTTATCAAAGAAAATTTTACAATCCACTCGAATGATTTAATTAATACTAAAGTCAGTCTAACCATCTTTTTCTGTTTGTCAAAGAAAGGCAAACTGGTCTGATAGTGAAAAAATATAGACATCAGACGCACAGATTTATTGTTATGAAGCAGGAAGTTACAATGGTCCTGGACATGCATTAAAAATCGAGAGACGGGAGTTTTATTTGGTGGTTTTTCTACATATTTAGGGTAGTGTCCAAATCGGGCTCACTGCTCATCAGGGCCTTTCATTCTTACAGGGTTGGTGAAATTAGTACAAGCTATACTGAAAGAAGTGGTTAAAATTTGACTTGGGATAGGAGTGGCGCCCACCTCTGCCACTGTAGTGGTAGAAGGTAAGTAAAGAGTAGCATTCGTGTTGCCTCCAACTGCCGTTGGCTATCTTCTTCTTTTCTCAGAAAATTAGGTACTTTCAACTAGAATAATGCAAACATCCAGTCTCAGGAAACCTTTAAACAATCTTTAACTCTGTCATAATTGTAAAGGACGCTTTATTTTAGGTGGGCCTAAGAAGACCCAAGAGCAGGGATTTATTAAAGAACATCACTTAGTCCAATGGCCGCAAATGGTCATCTAGCAACCTGTCAGATAACAACTCATCCAATTACGAAACTATTTTACCAAAATCACAAATACCTAATAATAATCATTATAATAATAGTATCAGTAGCTTCTTAGGAGCGTTCTGGTGATGACCTTAGTAAGAGCGGTACCAGCAAATTCTCATGAAAGGGCTTGAAGACAATTGATAACCTGCTATAACGTGGAATCTCGATTATTATATAGACTGTTTCGTACAGATCAAAGACTGTTTATTGAATCAAGAACGACACAAACGAATGTCTTATCTTTGACGTTACTCAACCCTTTTATTGAAAAACTCTGGTTTAAGGTCATTAAAATAATACATCACAAGAAGTCAGAATCATTACAAAGAATGCTGACTTGAAACTAATATGACCTTGGAAGATGCAAAAGTGCAGATGCTCGGTGTTGTAGTTGCAAACTTAGAATATAACAATACCTTGATCGACTGTAACATATAGTGTAAAGCACAATTTGCCTGAGGCCGTTATTGTCACCGTCGGTAGCGTTACCTGTACAAGAACATAAGCGGTGCAATTTGGTGCAACAGCAGTTATTTTCATAGGTAACCTTTTAAGCAACCCATCCTGCATTTCTATGTCCGATCAACGTCTAATCGACGTTTCATTCACGTTAAATCTACGTCGCTGGCTCGTTGTATATGAAAGTGGTTATGACGTCATATTTCGAATATTTAAATGAAGCCTTGTTAATGCCAAGACAAGTGCAAGTTACAAACATAACCTAAAATCCGTTAAATATCGACATCAAAATTACGTTGTCGACAGTTAATTCCCGCGACAATTAAATTTTCCAGCGTTCGCGACAGTTAATTCCCGCGACAGTTAACACAAAAAAAAATCAGAGCATTCGCGACTTTTCGCGACAGTTTCTTCCCGCGACAGTTTCTTCCTTTAAAGTATGCAGATAAAGAATAGAAACGATACGGCTTACGCATGGAATAATGCATGAAAGTGGTAGTCTAAACTACAATATTATTAATGGTTGTAATATTTTTGAGAAAAAACCCACTTAGACTGTGCCTTCTCTGTTTCCTTTCAAAAGTATGGCATCCCCTTCCTTGCTTGGAGAATACCTTCGAGGGTCTCCCCTATCGGTATTGGGAATCCCCCAGATTTCACAGTCACTGATCTACAACAACATAGCCCATTTAACAAAGAGCTTACACTTACACTGACTGTCCTCTTCGGATCTTTCGTACAATGCGAACTTTCGTGGATTGTCGGTCACTTGGTATTTGTCGAGCAGAGCTTCAATAACCTACAACGAGAAAAAGCGTAATAAGTACAAGACCAAATCAATACACAACAGACACGAATACAAATTACGCAGTGACATGTAAGGGAGAGAAGGACGGCAATAAGCATCTGGGGTGAATAGGGATATGTCCTGTGAGCGAACGGGTAGCAAAGGGGGTAGTGGGGGGCATATTATTGGATATATGGAAGAAGATGGAAGAGAATGGAACGAGGTGGAAGCCTACGGAAGTAGGTGAAAGTGTACGGAATGAAATGGAAGCGTATGGAACGAGGTGGAAGCTGGTGAATTAGCATGTAGGCCGCTTGGAAAACTGGCAACACATAGGCACACAGGCGGGCAGATAAGTGTGTAGCTAAACTGGTAGTTAGGTAGGTAGGTAGGTAGGTAGGTAGGTAGGTAGGTAGGTAGGTAGGTAGGTAGGTAGGTAGACAGGTAGATATGACGTACGTAGATACATAGGTCGGTAGCCAAGCACACAGGTATATGAGGAGGAAGGGAGGGAAGTAAGTGTGTAGGCAAGCAGGAAGAAGATACCTTAAAGGGAAGGGAAGGATACAGTTGGATAACAAGATGGGCTGGTAGTAAGGTAATAAGACAAAAAGCAAGGAAAACATGCAACTAAGTACACAAATATTTAAGAGAATACAAGCAAAAATACAAGCAGACGAGTAAGTATGCAAAACAATGATACGTACCTACTATACCGGTCATCAAGTGACTACGTACAAAAAAGAGTAAGGCATTGAGTAAGCGCGCTAACGAGTCAGTTAGAATGTGTCCCAAAGTTTTGAAAAGGGATGCAAAACAGCATACATTTAGGTGTACATTTCAAGTCTACCCTGAAAGTCATGAACCCTTTACTACGTTATGCAGATTCGAGGATAGAAAATCTTTGTCTATTCACGCAGGCTTTTATGTGAATGCATACATATAGATGAACCTACACAGTTGCATCGAATATCTACAGTATACGCAAAGATATTAATGTGCGTACATATCTTCATAAAGCCAACTTAATAAATTTATGAGACTTCACACGTGAACGACGCCATTTATTGAATTATCAACAACTTTAAACAGCAAAAATCAACAATTTTAAATTTTTAAAGTTGTGTTGCAATCTCTCAATCAAAAACCCTTAATGAGCAGTAGGCCCGACATTGAAACTACCCTAAATAAACAGAAAAACCACCAAAGTTGTGTTGCACAGTTATGTAAAATCAGTAAGGCCGGCAGCATAAAAGAGATTACTATTTGCTCACCTTGAATACGCTTGCCTGTCACTCTGTAAGATGAGGAGATCTGCTCAATAATAAAGTAAATGAGGAGATCTGCTCAGTGATAAAGTAAATGAGGAGATCTGCTCAATAATGAAGTAAATAAGGAGATTTGCTCAGTGATGAAGTAAATGAGGAGATCTGCTCAATGATGAAGTAAATGAAAAGATCTGCTCAATAAAGAAGAAAATGAGGAGACCTTCCTAATCATTATGCAAGTGAGGAGGGAGGTAAATAGAGGGAAAATAATGATTAACATCTTAACACCCCCTTATTTGTTAAAGTAGTTGAAAACTTGCACCACAATAATTTGGCACATGCAGGATACGATGTAATAGTGTCATGACTTTTAGAATATTGCGAGCATCACTAGGATTCATTATGTTTTAACATTCTATACTAATAAAAAGTCTGTCTCAAAACATACCTGCCATATGTAAAGTGTACAATGTTCAGCTATCAAAACTTTAATAAGTGTTTCCAACACGCACTTATAAATTCTTGGCTGATGGTATATGTTTTCCTTCACCTTTTCAATACCAATGTTTATTGTACCAACCTAAAGGATAAAGAAGTTAGAAGATATTGATTGCTGCTGGTTCCAAAATGTTTTCTATTTTTCATAGAAACATGTCATATAAACTGCTATGGATGTGCATTCAGCTTCTATGATTATTATTATTATTATCCTTTGCATCTGTAAAACATCAAAGGAATAGTGGATCTGTGCCACAAAAATAAGGGTAAATCTCCAATGACCGACTTGAGAGCTCGCCTCGGAATCCTACCCTGGAAGATGTCCTCAGGTATGAATAAATGAGATGGTTTGGCCATGTTAAAAGAATGGATCCAGAGTCATGGCCTTGCAAAACACTATCTTTAGAAGTAGCGGGAAATTCCATGGGCATTGAAAAAAGCGATGGATGGACAACGTCAAGACCAATCTTGCTTCTCTGAAAATCAGTGAAGAGCTCTCAGCTGATGGTGTTGTCTGGAGAACAGCCATCAAATCTCCACTAAAGAGACAAAAAGGTTTCCAACCAAAGCAGCTGGGAAAAGAAGAGGTTTAATGATGCAGTAAGTAAGCAAGGAAGTAAGTAAGAAAGACAAGCTACTTACCAAGATATGACAACATAAACTTGGTTATCTAGTGGGAATGGTTTGTAAAACTATCATGCAAATTTTGTCCCATCAAATGAGATTATTGCTATCTGACTCTTTGGTCAAGAACAGAACAGAAAGATTTATTACCAGAAGTTCTAAAACTGAGCTCTTCTGTACCTTGTTGACATTGAACCTGAAACCTCAGACATTGTAGAAATGAATGACTGAAAATATTAGTGGCACTATTTTAATATGTAAATAATCTTTGATAGTGGGTTTAATAATTGAATACCTTAGATGTGTTTCATTGCACTCTTGTCATTTTGGTCCATGATAAGAAAAATGTTAAGTTAACTCAAAGCCTAATACAACAATTGGAGCTTAACCGTACAATGATAGTTGAACAAAACCTCACAAACATAACACAACAAGTTAGAAATTATAGGAAAGGCATGCAAATTGTATCCTGCAAATTAAAAAGGAATAATTTTTTTTCAAAACTGCAAAAAATACACTATTAATCCACTTCAGTGGTACTGACTCTTATCAATCTGGTTCAATTCTTTTTACCATATATTTCACCTGTCTTCATCTTTCATTAATATAAGGGCAGCGGCGGTCGGGTGCAACAAGAAGAAACAAGTGACACAAGTTGTGGTTAGCTTTCTGTATCACTGGATCTTGATCTCAAATGAATTTAAAAAGCCTAGTCAAGATGCAGAAGTGTGTCTCCGCATTCAGTTTCCGTAATAAGACTTGCATGAGCACATAACGTACAACGAACAAACTTCAGATCATAAAATATGCATACTGTGGCATAAGTTTGGCTACCAGAATACATAAATATTGACAAGAACTTGATAGGAGGCAGCAGTTTTTATCTAGGAGAGCAACCTATGGATAAAGCACATCTCCTATGGTCCTATCTGGAACCCCTTACAAACACCACTTCGTGCTATAAAGGCAGATTAAGGGTCCTTGATGTTGAGAAAGGGATTTATAACGTTTCGTCATTAGAATCAATTTTCTATGTTAGGTAAGTCAAACATAAAGCTAGAATTTCGTAACATCATCATCATTGATCACGTTAGAATAAAAAGACGGGTGTATTTCACTTTCTCTATTTCCGAAGTGTAGTAACAAAGATTCCTTGACAGTACAATACTACTACTGGCGAGGTTTGGTTCTTTCTCAGTATGTTGTCATGACTCCCTCTGCACCGATGGCAAGTTTATTTAAGAATAGCTATATCATTCCAATAATAGGCTCCATGCAAAGCAACAACAATAGCATTCTACGCCATCGTACTATCCCTAATGAGCAAAGTTAAAATGGCGGAGTTAAGTGCTTCATTGTGCGTGCATGACATAATTTTTTAACGTAAAATAAGTTTGACTCAAGGGCACGGATTAATGCTATATACATTAAACACTAGTACAAAAATAAAAACAAATTATTTAAATTTCCTTTTGCAAAGGCAATCAAATTTCAAAAAACTCCAAAATACTGGTTACTTCCATACTTAAAACAAGAGTAAATTAGGCATAAATCTTGTGCAGAATTAATGTAAGCAAACAATCGATGTTCATTTTTACACTTTTACATGCTTGTAATAAAGTGGCTATTTTAATAATAATAAACTATTTCTCTACGATGCTAAAATTCACATAACTAACACCAAGGCAAAATCCAAGGCAAGTGGAACATAAATCACCTTACTATTTTCAGATATTTATATATTGCATATTACAAAAAGTTATCTTGATTGCTGGATTGGGAAACATTGTCCTAGCCAAATACTGTCAACTCAAGTTGTACGGTACAGTAAAACAATGTAAGAGGAAATCCTCAAGATATAAACTTATTCAAAAACATGTACTATACAAATTTATGGAAGCACAAAGATCTTCTATTAAACTGTAGAACGTAGAGTAGCATGAGTCCTTTTGTATCAGAGGTATCCGAGTAGTGGATATCAGTTCGAAAGGGTTATTAATATCCACTATGGCTACTATTGCGTTGACTGCTACTACTAACTACCACCACCACTACTACTGCTGTTAGTATTACTACTACTACTACTACTACTACTACTACTACTACTACTACTACTACTATTTCCACTACTTGCACGTTTTCTACAATAACCATGATACTGCTATTACTATTGCTGGTGATACTACTACTACTACTACTACTACTACTACTACTACTACTACTGACACTATCACTAAGCTATTCTTTGTTTATCTTCAAAACATTGCTTGTTGATTAAGATAATCGAAGGAAGTCTTTTAATTACTTATCAATAGAGATTGTGATCTTCATATTCGTAAGTACGTTAAAGTACTTGGACATAGAGGGTATCACGTAATTGTATCAGAGTTTTATAAATGATTTGAGAGTAAAATAGTTTCTTCTCCAATGCACTGGTTTTAATACTTACCCCAAGGAGGTTCTTACCTTGGGCAATGTTTTCAATAAGTTTTTTTTGCATCCCATTGCTCAAGAATCCTTTTGACGCAGCTATGTACAGATAACCATCTAGTTTGTCCAGGGGACAATATCTTGTGATTGTCAATTTCTAAGAAGTCCTGGAAAGCGTTCAATGAATTCACTCGTTTTGCACTATGACTGAAGTGGCTGTGAATGGCTCCGGGATTTCGCTAAATGGCACTGTTCGCAGTCACACCTATTATGTTCAATGAAAAAGAAAAAAATGGCAAAAAATCGCCAAAAGTCGGTAGAAAATCGGTATTTCGGTAGGCTTGAAATTTATTCGGTAGAAAGGTCCGAAAATCGGTAGATCTACCGATAAATCGGTAGAAGTGGAAACACTGGATAAAAGATCCTTTCCGCCAAATTGGTGCAACGGCAGGACAGCGCCCTGAAGTATGCTAAATTTTTTCTTGCATAAAGTTTCTACCTTTTACAATTTGCATTTGATTATTTTGCCAGAGCTTCAATTTCCACTGGATCGGTACTAAAAATTTATATTCTAGTAGGTATGGGTAAGTGTTTAAAATAAATTATTTAGGCTTAAGATGCAAGATAAAACAAAATAGAACTCTTGTTATTAATTAATTAATTTTTTTTAGAAACTCTTTAAGACAACAGTACTGAATCTTTTATGTGGGCGCGCGTGCCAATCTAACAAAGTCTTCTTTTGGATTGTTTCTGAGCCTAAATATTGACGTGACTGATTCAATTTTTAATATTAGTATTTTTTTAGGCTTGTAATATCCCATTGCACAACAATTTACCTTTAGAAATTAACGGAGCATAAGGTAAGATTGTTGCCCCTATACAATTTTGTTAGGGGATGAGGTTTGACAAATTTCCAGGGAGCGGGGGTGAATGGTAAAGCTGAAAGAAAGGATTATTGGTAAGAAGTGTGTTATATCCTTGTAGATATTTCAAAAATACCACCCATTGCATGACCGGTTGTAGCTCTTGTATGGGTGAGGAGTAGGGTGTTCATCTTAAAAAGCTGAGATGTTACATATGTAGTCAGACATTAAAGTGCTTTAGGACATTAAGTGTGGTCTAACTCAACCAAAGTTAGATAGGAAAGCTAGGCTTCTCTACATTTGGTAAGCGAGAAGTACTATTGTACGTTAAAATTCAGTAATCAAGACAGTGTACAAACCTTTAGTTCGTGGATCAACCCACGATGAAGCACGTATTTTTTCCGATTTGCCAACCATATGGAGAAGCAAAAATAAAGAAATTTCGGTCGTACTGGTTGAATTCTAGAAGAAAGCTTTTTCCAGAATAGAAAAGTTCCTCGATCCCACGTTCTTTACGATAAAGCTTAACCAATAAATAACTGAAAGCTTCCTTTTTATTGTATTAATTTTTTGATTTGTCGATGTAGCTAGGCCTTTACAATTTCGTTTTATGCATTACATCAGTACTATTGTAAGAAAGTCGTCTATGATCATTACCTTAATCATAAAGGGGGGTTTAAATCAAAGTCTTAATTAAATATCTCTAATTCAAGCGGGCATAAAAGTCGTTTTAGTTGGCGGATCAACCCACGAGGAAGCATATATTTTTACCAATTGGTTAACCATATGGAGAAGCAAGAAATCAAGAAATTTCGGTCGTTCTGGTTGAATTCTAGAAGAAAGCTGTTTTCCAGAATAGATAAGTTCTTCAATTCCCCGTGCTTTACAATAAAGCTTAGCCAATAAATAACTGAATGCCATAGGGTACAGCAGATATAGCAATCTGAAGACTTCAGGTGTTTCATTTTAAAAATACTGTTCAAAATCTTAACCTACCACGTCATTGGTACCAGTTTGCAGATGATGCTGCAGTATTAACTGGACAGGAGTACAAAAAACCAGATTCTTTTAAACGCCTGTTCTGTTTGGTGTAACTGGTGTCGTATACAAATTCGAGTGGATAAATATATGTCATTTGGTATTATAAAATCTAACACTCGAAGCAAGTATTATACATCAACGGAACTTTAATTCCTGCTATTCCACTTAACTCTAGTTTTCGGTATCTTGGTAGGTATTTTAATTTCAACATGGATAACGTAGATCATGAAACAATTCTTTGTGGTACAGTTGATAAAATTCTAAATAAGATCGACTCTTTGCCATTAAATCCCAAAAATAACAATTGCTATTTCAAAAATATCTACTATCTAAGATTTCGTGGCACTTAACCATATCTCATTTAAGTATCGCCTGGATTAAAAATACTCTTGATTCGCAATGTCAGAACTTCTTAAGTCTAATAGATCTATCCACAAAATTTCAACAGCGTCATGTTGTTACACGCAAGAAGTTAAAGTGTAGTACCGAACCAGATATTAAGCAAATTCATGCATTAACACAACCAAACTATGTACAACTTAATCACTTTCAAAATAGTAGAGCAGGGATTAAAGAAATTTGTAATTCCAAGGAAGATCGTGTAACGAAAACGTTGACATCACAGTGATTCATTGTTAAAGCTTTGTTAAAAGAATGCTTCCCCGTAAATATCTCACGGACACATGTTTTACAAAAAGCCTCATACTGCGGAAAAGGTTTCTTCTTCATTACCAGCCAACGTTTACTCATTCTCAAGGCGTGCAATTATTTTGTCCCTTTGCAATAAACTCAAATTTGAAAATTTGGAGCTAGGTAGTGTCTTATCTCTGTTCCCTTTTTAAATCTAAAGTTGCCAACCACAATCATCTACTCTCAAATTGTAGCATTACAGCTCAAGAAGGTAGATATTAATGGCGCCATGATAATGTCTTAAGGCTAATAAATTCCCACCTGTCAACTGTAACTGCGGACTCGTTTAATCTTTTCGTTGATCTACCTGGGTACAAAAATGCATGCACTCTACTCACGTCTCTACGACCAGATATAGCTATTATTTACAGCGCAAACTCTCTGTAAAATGTCGTAATTGAGCTCACAGTATGTTTCGAAACACATCTCGAGAAGTCGCAATTCTACAAAGCTGAAAAATACAAAGATATTAGTTACGACGTCCTGGACCCTGTTTGTGAGTTGTAAGTGATAACTGTTGAAGTTTCAACCTGGGAATTATGAGGAAGTTGCCATCAGAACATCTTACTATATCTTTAATTGGCACAACAAAGACTGGACTTTTTTTGTCCCTTACCTTTTTCTTCTTCTTCGGTTTTCTTGTTGCTGTTGTGTTGCTAAATATACTAATTAAACACTACTGTATATGAAATCCTGCTGTCACATGTACCATGCCAGACGAAAACAGCAGGAAATGTTATTGTATCATGATTACAAATAAAGGTACAAAGGCATCGAGTTAAAAAAATTATCATTATTATTATTGTGTGATATTTCTTGATATTTCTTATTTATTATTATTATTATAAAAAAAATTCTATGTGGTCTGTGAGTTAAAAAAGCAGAACATCATAATAAAACTTGTAACCGGTAAATCTCCAGAATTCTGCCTCAATATTGAACAGCATTTATATTACTTGCGGTTTTGCGATCGATCGATCGATCGATCGATAGATAGATAGATAGATAGATAGATAGATAGATAGATAGATAGATAGATAGATAGATAGATAGAACCCTACCTGCCTGGCTACCCTATCTGCCTGGCTACCCTACCTACCTGGCTAGTCTACCTACATGGCTACTCTACCCATTGTAAATGAAGAACGGATGAAAGCCTGAAGCTTTTAAGACAAGCAAGGAACAATATATACATATATATACACAAGATATACATATACATGTGATGACACTGATGTGATGTAGTAAAGGAGAGCATATTTTATTTCATTGTATTATAATGAATGTGGCAGTGTGGTCCAAAAACTCATCATGTTAATAATTACTGCAATACGTGCTGAAGTAAAGGGGAAAACAATATGGAGTGTTATAAATGCGATCATTATGATAGGTAGGATCAATAAACGTGAAAGTAGTCATGAAAATATGACATGGTAAAAAACACGGCAAAACAAGATCAGTGTGATGATAATTGACGCTGTTGAGTGGTATAATAACTTATGTGACAGAATAAAGGCAGCAAAATACGGAAAAGAATACCTAAAATTCCATGGCGAAGTAAAAGTAGAGTATGGCCAGGCAAGTGTGATCACAATTGACGCGGCAAGGCAGCGAAATAACGGAATAGAATGAATAAAAATCACTATCACGAAAATTGACCGTATTGATAAACATTAAAATATGTGAGAAAAAAAAGGAAGAAAAATAGGCAGTATGATGTGGTAATGTGGATAACAAATACAATAGGGAAGAATGGCGATGTGTACGATAAACAAAGATTCTTAGAAAAAGGACAACTGGAATGACCAGAAGAAAGTATCTCTAGTAATGATCAGTGAAATGTGCTTTAAAAACTACGCATTGAATTGTAAAGAAAAAGAGAATCACTATAACCATTATAATGGCGATGTGATGTTGTGGAATACAAGAATGATATGATGCACCGTAATGCTTTTTAATTAGAGTAATAGTGTAGGAGATACGTGGAAAATGAATATAATAATTATTGTTATTAGCACGACAAAGGCATAGCAATGCGAAGCACACAAGCAGAGAGAATGAAATGGGAAAGGAAGAATAGCCTGATGAAAAGACTTTGAAATGTGATGTATCAGAATTCAAAGATGATATTGTATACAGGATCATAATCAAATGACAGTTTGGTATAAAAAATTGAAAAAATATAAATGGAATGTGCATGTTCAGCAGGAAAACGAGTATAAAAGTATGAAAGTAAGATATATAACTATGCATTAAAACAAAGTGTTTCCAAATGAAAATAAGGAAATGGAATGAAAAAAGATGAAAAGAATTGAGTATCTGTATATAAACGATCGGTAAGAACTGATACATAATAAACTGATATTTAAAAGTATATAAATGGAATGAAACATAAATGAATATAGAATAGTAATGATAATGATAATGATAATGGTAATAATGGTGATGATGAGAGGACGAGGAGGATACTATACATTGATTTACGGTGCTCCAAAATGAAAAGAAGGAGATGGAATGCAATGATTATATGTATTATAATGAGACAGATCTGATACGGAAGTACACTTACCGTATTTCCTTTATTTATAGACCCCCTCTAATTAAAGACCCCCATTTTTGATGCCTTCAATTAATTACAGACCCCTTATATATCTATATGGAAGCGGTAGATATGGATTTTGTCTTTTTGGGACAGTCTTTCTACGAAAAGTTTTGTTTGTCAATGTATAAATGTACTTTCGCAGTTTTTCTTGAACTCTATACGCTCTTTTTTTTGAAAATATTTTTCTGGAAATTAAAGACCCCCTCTAATTATAAACCCCCTCTTATTATAGACCCCCCTTTTAATTTTAAGATAGCCATTTTGTTTTGCATAGTTGAAAGGTCTGAAATTTATGTCTTTGATACTGAGAGCCCCATCCCCCTCCCCAAAGCCCTCAGTGCGAGGTTTATAAACTATGCCCCGAAGGCATATAAGGTTTTTATGGAAAGGGTTTTGTTTAAACTCTCTGATAGGACTCATTAGATTGGAATTCATATGTTCTAGTTCCTTTTTTAAGATTCAAAGCGACCGGGGCAGCCCCCCCCCCCTCTGCGTCTTCTATTCCAGAAAAACGTCCAATAAAATTTTGAGACAGCCATTTGTTCAAAAATCATCCGAAGATCATATAATAATGCCTTTTGGGTGGAAAGAATTCCCCAGAGTCTGGGGGGAAGGGTTTAAAGTTATGCCCCAGTGGCTTATCAGGTTTTTATGGAAGGGGTGGTCATGTGAACTTTACAAGAAACTCATTTGATTTGAAATGTATTGTTCTAGTTTCCTTTTTAAGAGTTCTTCTATGATAAAGAAGTTTGGTGAACCCATAGAAAAATATGCTCAAGAAGTACGAAAAGAGGTTACTGATCTAAAAGCAAAAGCTCCTTTCCAGATAAAAGAAATAATTGTAAAACTATAAGCTCCCCTTCAGCTTATAATTATGCACAGTTCTGCAGCTAGATAAATCAAAAGATACTTTGTGCTGCCAGGCTCTTAAAGTATTGCATCTGCAATGTTTCAGGAACAACTAAGAGTTTAAGTTGATACCTTCAGAGAATAGTGAGAAAGATGTTGCCCTAAGTTATAGGACTAAATATACACAGGTAATCAAAATACCATGCCTGTAATATACTGAGAGCAGGTTGGGGAATCGAGTTGGAACTCTCCGGTAACACTGAGGGGCAAGTTGGAATAAATCAAAAGACACTATGTGCTAATAAATTGTCAATGGGGCGTATTAATTTTTATTTAGTTTTTCTTAATTGACAGTTTCATATGAATAGACGTAAGTTTTATTTAATATAATATTTGAGAATATATAAAAAATTTGACGTCAATACGTCAATTCAGAATTAGATTTCAACTGGACAATTAAACTTGGCAGTGTTAAATTAAACTTTCCAGTTCAAAACTGGACATCAATAAACACTAGTTTTCTAAAACCAAGCGAAAGGTTCCCTCGCAAAATTAAGAAATTTAAGAAATCTTTCTTTCCTCTTGAAGAGTAATATTGAAAGGCTCACCTGAATGCCCTTCGTCTTCATGGAAAGTAAAGTTCAAACATGCATGCCTTTCTCAATAACATATACTGCTTGTAAACTATGAAAAAATTGCCTAAGTTACAACCCTTGCCCTGAGAACCTTGGGCAGGTTGACATCCTCAGACATAATTACTGGATCTTTTAAAAAGGCTGAACGAAATAGATCTCTCAAAATTTCAATCAGATATGTTTTGGGGAATGATAGGCTTGGGAGGGGCTGATTGAACTCTACTCATTTTTAACTATTAAAAAGGGTACTGGAACTTCCAAACTCCAATCAAATGAGGTCTATCCGATTCAAAGCTTATATGACCTCTCGTTCCCAAAAACCTTATATGCCCCGCGGCTTAACCTACAACCCTTACTACTGGTAACGAAATGGCTTTCTCACGATTTCAGTTAAATTTGTTTTAAGAAAAGAGGATGTCAGGGAGGAGGGCTAGTTCCTCTCTGTCATATTCGACTCTTAAAAAGGGAACTAGAACTATCCATTTCAAATTCAATGAGCCTCTTCTAAAGTTCACATGACCGCCACTTACATAAAAACCTGATATGCCCCAAGTCGAACGCTTTGTGCACTTTGGAATGTACGCATGTCGTGTATGCAAACCATGTCGAATATGCCTTATTAGCCTACTTTGAACGCTTTGTGCACTATGGGATAGATAAATCCTGTGTATGCAAAACATCTTAAATACGCCTTATCAGCCTATTTTTAACTAGTGATTGGCAGGGTTTGCATACACCAGATGCGTACATTCCATAGTGCACAAAGCGTTCAAATTAGGCTAATGAGGCACACTTGACATGATTTCGACAAACCAAATGCGTATATTCCATAGTGCGCAAAGCGTTCAAAATAGGAGAATTAAGCATATTTGACATGGTTTGCAAACACCAGATGCGTGCATTGCATAGTGCAGAAAGCGTTCAAAATAGTTAAAACAGGCATATTTGACAGGGTTTGCATACACTAGATGCGTACATCCCATAGTGCACAAAGCGTTCAAAATAGGCTAATATTGCATAGTTGACATGGTCTACATACACCAGATGCGTACATTGCATAGTGCACAAAGGGTTCAAAGTAGGCTAATAAGGCATAACTGACAGAGTTTTCATACGCGAGATGCGTACATTCCATACTGCCCAAGGCGTTCAAAATAGGCTGATAAATCGTATTTGCCAGGGTTTGCATACACCAGATGAGTACATTCCATAGTGCACAAAGCGTTCAAAATAGGATAAGAAGGCTTATTTGACATGGTTTGCATACACCAGATGCGTACTTTCCATAGTGCACAAAGCGTTCAAAATAGGTTGATAAGGCATATTTGACACGGTTTGGATAAAACAGATGCATACATTCCATAGTGCACAAAGCGTTCAAAATAGGCTAATAAGGCATATTTGACATGGTTTGCATACACCAGATGCGTACATTCGATAGTGCACAAAGCGTTTAAAATAGGCTAATATGGCATATTTGACAGTGTTTGCATATACCAAATGCGTACATTCCATCGTGCATAAAGCGTTCTATTTAGGCAAATAAGGCCGTTTTAACATGGTTTGCATACATCAGATGCTTACATTCCATAGTGCACAATGCGTTTAAGATAGGCAGATAAGGCATGTTTGACATGGTTTGGATACACCAGATACGTACATTTCATAGTGCCCAAGGCGATCAAAATAGGCCAATAAGGCATATTTGGCATTGTTTGCATACACGAGATGCGTACATTCCATAGCGCACAAAGCGTGCAATAGAGTCTAATACGGCATATTTGACATGGCTTGTATACACCAGATGCGTACATTCCATAGTGGACAAAGCGTTCAAAATAGGAGAATAAGGGATATTTGACATGGTTTGCATATACCAAATGTGTACATTCAATGGTGCGCAAAGCGATCAAAATAGGCTGATATGGCATATTTGGCATGGTTAGAATACACCAGATGCGTATATTCAATAGTGAACTAAGACTTCAACATAGGCAAATATGGTATACTTGACATAATTTCGATACACCAAATGCGTACATTCCATAGTGGCTAATATTGCATAGTTGACATGGTCTACATACACCAGATGCGTGCATTGCATAGTGTACAAAGTGTTCAAATAAGGCATAATAGGCTATTAAGCCATATTTGACTGGTGAACTGGTGTATGTAGACCATGTCAACTATGCCATATTAGCCTATTTTATACGCTTTGTTCGCTATTCAATGTGCGCATCTGGTGTATGCAAACCATGTAAAGAATGCCTTACTAGCCTATTTTGAACCCTTTGTGCAGTAAAAGATGTACGCATCTGGTATATGCAAACCATGTAAGATAGGAGAGAAGAACAATTCCCACCTGCGAAGATAGACAGCTGCTCTTCCTTGTTTCCCCTACAGTGATTCACATCTAAGTATTTCGGTATCATGTAAAACATTACTTGATGCCTTTGAGTGACAACCTACCTGTTTCAGCCATTCTGTCAGGTAAAACTTGAATCTTTGCTTTTGCTCTGTTGAAAATTCAGCATATCTAAACCCAATTTAAGACAAGAGGGCTACTTCATTATCAAGGTCAAAAGTACTAATTCAAAACCATAGAACTAAGAAAGCTTCACAAGATCAACATATTGCTTCAATGAGTATTTCATCTAGGTGCTAGAAATGATGGTGACAATGATTATGAAGATGGAAGGGCAAGTGTGCCAATGCTAAAGACATGAAAGTAAATAAATAAACTGAACAGAATGAACGAATAAATGGAATGAATGAATAAATGTAGGAATGGATGGTTGGATGGATGGAAGAATGGATGAATAAATGAACAAATGAATAAATAAATAAATAAATAAATAACTGAATAAATGAATGGGTGAATGGATGAATGAATGGATGAATGAATGAATAAATGATTAAATAAATGGATAAATGAATGGATGAATGGATAAATGAATGAATGAATTAATGAATAAATGAATGGATGAATGAATGGATGAATGGATAAATGAATGAATGAATAAATTAATGAATAAATAAATGAATGAATGAATGCATGAATGAATGAATTAATGAATTAGAATTATATAAAATATGGATGTCTAACTAAAAAACATACTGTATTTACCTAAGGTCGTACCCTGCATCTGAGTTCCTAAAGGGTCTGCCTCATACTAAGTGGTGTATGTTTGGAAATTATCAAAAATTGTCGAATTACATATTTACGGGCTCATCTTCAACAATGGAAACAAACATCAATAAGTATTCTTCAGTAACAAGTCTACCTCTAAATACTCATATTTATCTTTCCCATTTCATATACATGAATTAGCAATCCCCCAATTAAAGATGCCTGATGAGCAATGGGCTGGATATTGAATCAATTCTAATTCCAATTCTAATTGATACCCCTGTATAACAAATGGAGGGAACTAGAGTATTGAACAATGAACCATAAATTAACAATCCGTTTGAATAGGCAACTCCCCTCAAAGAGTGGATAATTAAATAGGAAGGAGATTTAAAAGTATTTTCCAATAAAATATCTAACTTTTAATAATTGTATTTATTTAGTAAGTATATCGTCATGTGATTTGGCAATCTCTCAATCAAAGACACTTGATGAGTAATGCACTTGATTTTGAAACTATCCTCAATAAACAGAAAAAAACTGGCTAACTAATACATGAAGGGTAGCTGGGGTGTCCAAGGCCAATGCCCCTTAATTTAGGCTAGCAGGCAGAAAGGCAAGCCATGATGCAGGCTCAACTGTCCATAAGGACAGCCCCCCATGTATCGTGGACAGAAGCTGTTATCAGTGAGAACAGATACTACATCCATTCCTTGCCAAAAGGCTGAGAATCCCATGATATGGCAATCTCTCAATCAAAGACCCCAGATGAGCAGTGGGCCCGACATTGAAACTACCCTAAATACACAGAAAAACCACCAAACGGGCTAACGAATAAATAAAGGGCAGCTGGGGTATCCAAGGGTGATGCCCCTTAACCTGTGCTACCGGGCAGAGAAGCAAGCCATGAAGCAGGCTCAACTGACCAGTAGGACCACCTCTCGCGGATTATGGAAAGCATCTGTCATCAATGAGAACAGATACTACATCCATTCCTTGCCAAAGTCACAAGCATAGAAAATTACATAACAAAAAAGTATATTACAGGTCCATAGCTGGCAGAGTTCGGTAAGGGGTGGTGTGACGGTAAATGCCTAGCAATTTCTCTCCTAGCCACCTTCACCGTTAAACTGTGAGTTGTCCAAACGGGTAAGGATAGGCTTAACAAAAGCACTGCTTCTACAACTGGAGCTTGAGAAGATAATGAGCTAGCACGATCTAGACTGTGTAATACAGCACGTACTTTGGCCTAAAAACAATGCTTCCAAGTTTTGTACGTAGTATATACAATCGGCGAACATACAAACTTTTCCTTCCAGTAAAAGGCACAGAAAATGACTAGTTCAAACTGAGACACAATCTTATTTCTACTAGAGTCCTTATGTTGCTCAAAAGATTTTGTAATGATACTTATAGTGGTCGTTTGGCCAAAATGGAGGGCTTCCGTCTCTTGTAGTTCTTGTAATTTCTTGGGCAACAACGTTATCAGGACCTCCTGTTGCAGACGTACAATCATCAACTGCAATATTCATGAAAAAGTGTCAACTACGTTACGTGAGGTAAGAGCAATATTTTGTTCAGTACTGTTCATGAAATCAGAAAAGAACGTGTCATTAATATGGTCAGGAGACCATTGGTAACCTTCCAATTTATTCCAATTTCATAAGTATTGAACCTCAAGGAGATAAACGAAACGAAGTGTTCAAGACTGAAGTGATGGACTAAGCATTTGCATCAGATAATCAAACAATGCTTTAGGCAACTATGTCTGGACATAGTCACCCACATCAAATCCTTACATGTTGCTTCGTTTCATCTGCGACTTCGTTGCTCTATTTGTTTATAAACATACTCCTTTTTTGCTTTGGTTAAACGCATACCAAGACTAAATGGTAGTGACCTTAGATTTGTTCGAAGTATTCGTTCGAACCTCCGTTTGGCTGGCGGTTTCATGATAGAAACATGTAGCATAGAATGCTGGACATGTTAAGTATTGGAAATGGACATCAAGAAAACGCTTTATCTCTCCCCATATTGCCAACGAAGATAACTATTACTAAATGTACATTCCACAGGTTTGCAAGCCCCATTCCGTTGTGAATAATACAGGAAGGGTTTGGTATGGTTAATGGTCAATTCGGTGAGCAGTTGAGTTCTGCTGTAACATAATAACCACCATCGTCCAAGATCAATGCCTGGAAAATCCCAAATCGTGCAAAGTGGCCAGCAGAGAATGAATAACACTAGCGCTCATGACTTCTCCATATTGATGCAGGTCAACAACCTTTGGGAAACAGTCAACAAGCGTAATAGGGTGTTCTGAAATATTGACTTTGAGTAACACCAAGGTGTGTCTGTCCATGGCTAGTCTGGGTAACATCACAGGTGTACAAAACTACTGGCAGATATAGCTTTCTCATCATTCGAAGAGCTGACGCATTTTGCAACAGTAATATGTCAGAGGAGGAAGTCAGAAAAATTGTTATCCTTATCACTGATGTGTCTCTACCTTAAAGTCATAATGCAACTGGCACAAAAACCACTGTGCCAAACAACTATTGACACACTCAAATTCTTTTGAACTGAGAAGAGGCTCTAATGCAAGATGATCGAATTGAAGGGTGAAAGGCCTGCCCTACAAACGACAGTGACTTTGTCAATACTGGAAGCAAACTTTAGTGTAGGCTAAGCAATATTTTGTATATTCATGATGACAATAATGCAACAGTATGTAGTAACACAGAAACTATGTAGCCTGGATGAGAAGAATCAGAAGTATATATCTGTCAAGCTAACGCTTGGCCAACAGTTGAAATACTAGTGGAATTCATCTCACTTTCTCGAATTTAAGAGGATATTAACTGTAAAATGCCTGTGCCAAGTCTTTTAGATTTTGAACAGCGATGAATATCAAAGACCTAGCCGAAATATGGCCTGGTTATTTTCTTTCTTGGTTTGAGTGATGTATATAGAGAGATCTATTGTGCTACAGGATGTGTGATATGACAAATTGGCTGACTTTGAACACTTCCCATGCAGAAACACCGTCGCTGAGGTTGCTGCGATGAGACCAATTCAGGCCATATCTTTCCGCGAAGTTCACACACACACGCTTTATTTAGAATGTGGAAATTTTGGACAATTTTAGATCGTTTAGCCATAAGCTTACAGCCGAAATAAACTGAAATGCAATCGCCCAGAAAAACTGTATAGACTTTACAAAATACAATACAAGAGTTAAAGCCAGCGGCCAGTGGCTGAGTTTACGAGTAAAATGACTAGTTTCTTTAACTAACAGATAAACGTTTTTCCATGACTACTGAGGTAAAACTTTTGCTATGAGGGACCATAAAATGTTTTCGGTAATCACTAGCCTTGTACATGAGTGTTAGGGCTCGCTTGAACAGTTTTCGGTTCGAATTTGCCCCAGCAGAAGGGGAACAAGCTTGCCTAGGCAGATTGCTCTCCGTGGAGAGCCTGAGCTCTGCGAGGAGAGTTCACAACGGTTGCGGTTTCTCCGTGGCACTTTTAAATTAGAATAAAGTTTTGGTTTGTAGCATAGCTGCGACTTTCCGTGACATTGCTGTGACTTGCTGCATTTGATCATTGCAGATTGCTGACTTTCTGCAGCGAGGTGCATGAAGATAGCATTGCAATAGATGGAATGCAGCTGTAACACTTTCTAACCTTTGGAAAGTCACCAGGCAACATTCTGAACTTGGGAAGTAGGGCCCTCTTAAGATCAGCAGTTGGGTGCCGATCAAGGCTTGATTGAGCATATCTTGCATTTATTGCAGTATGATGGTCGACCGAATGCCCTTTTCTTTAGTGTGCTCCCTCCAGGAAGTTGGGGCGGAAAAGAAAATATTTGGTTCACAGGGACCACAAATATTGACTTAAAATGTTGGGGAAAAGTCAGATTGTGAGGGAATGTTCCTGGGACCTGGTTGGGGTGTGTGCAAATTGCGATCTTCCATATATGGATGGTGACACAGTTTAGTACAGAAAAGTAGGATGTTTTGCAAAGAAACTCTCTCTCCCTCTCTTTGTACGTTTTTGCAAGGCCTATCTCTGTACAGTATATACACGTTTGATGTACATGAGAACTTGAATAGTGCTATTTCTGAGGTTTTTTGTATTAGCTGTTGAGAGAAAATCATTTAATTTTAATGATATGCAGTTGCTTAATGGACAAAAATCCCAGTACTGGAGGTCCTCAGACATTCTTCCACTTTGAGTTTCGTTGTTTATAAAAATTTTTGTAGTTGGACATTCAGACAAAAAAGGTATATGTAGGCCTATGTATGCATGTGAATACTGCGAGGCATTTATTTGTCCATGTTTCTGGGATCCGCTTGGCTTAAATTTTGTTTCTTTAACTCTGTGTTGTGGTGCACACTACTACTATTATGCTATCAACTTCAAATGTTGCTTTCGACAGACTTCTTTTTTATTTCTAGTATAACTAAAGTCAGTTTTGTGATGGCAAAGCGAATTTAACTTAATGGACTTGGTTTTGGGCAGATGGGGGATTTTCTTCAAGCGAGATGGGGGAGAGCCAGGTGCGAGATGGGGAACTGACTCGAAAATGTACTGGATCATTGATTGCTCCTGCGTTATTTACTAAAATGTCTATTTTTCCATATGTGTCCATAATTTGATTTACTGCTTGCAGAACTTGTGATTCATCAGTTAAATCACATGAAATTGATGCAGTTGATTCTTCATTACCGATTTCTTTTCTAGTTGCTTCTAACTGCTCTAAATTTCTGGCAACTAAGATAACTTTGGCTCCCTCTTCAGAGAATCTTTTTGCAATCCCTTTTCCAATGTCACTTGATGCACCTGTAACTATGGCAACTTTATCATTTAATCGCATGCTATAGTAATGCATTCATAACTTATAGAATTTTTGTTGAATCTTATACCTGATTATGCTTTTTGATTATTCGTTAATTCTTTTCAAATATTCGATAATCCCTGTATAATCTATGTCTCCTAACCCTTCATTTTCTGCCTTTCCGTATACTTCTTCAGCTTTTGAAATCATGGGTAATTCAATCCCTAGAGATTTTGCAGCATTTGTCATTGTAGAAATATCTTTTTTCAGATTTGATAGAGTAAAGGTAGGATCATATTTTCCATCAATCATTTTGTAGGCCTTTTTTTCACTCATTCCTGTTTTAAAATAAGTTGAATTCAATATTTCTAGAAATATTTTTGGATCTACCTCTGCTTTTTTCACTAGCGTAATTCCTTCTGATAAAGCCAATGCTAACATGGTGATTTGTAAATTCATTGCTAGTTTTACTGAATGTGCCACACCACTCTCTCCTAAATGAAATACTTTGTTTGCAATCGTATCTAGAACTTCTTTGCTCTGCTCAAAACTCCCTTTGTCTCCTGAAGCCATCATGACTAAATCTCCTGAAATTGCGACATTTGGACCTCCCATCACAGGAATGTCTAATTTCTTGATTTCAAATTCTAGAAACTTTTTTGAAATTTTCTTTGATTCTGAAGGATCTATGGTACTCATATCTGCAACAATTAATCTTTCATGATTTCCTTCAACTATTCCATCTGATTCAAATGATACTTGTTTTACTGCATCCGCATCTTTTACAACTATGATCACTAATTCTGATTTTTCTGCAACTTCTTTAGGTGTTGAAACTATTGTTGCTCCTTTTTCCTTTAATTCCTGAGTTTTTTCTTGAGTTCGATTAAATGCTGTTATTTCAAAATTTGACTCTAACAAATGTAATGCAACTGCATTTCCCAACATTCCTAGTCCGATAATCCCAATTTTATTCATTTTAAATATTCCTCAATTTTCTAATGTCTTTCCTCGTTTTCAATTTCCCAATGCTTGTTTCCGAATCTTGATGCTACAAATTCTAGCTGTCCTATTGTCTTGTCTCCTTTTTTGACTTTGGCAAAATCCATTTTCTTCATTTTGAAAATTTTGTCTTTGGGCTTGTATCCTCCTTCTATTACTTTGACTTTGAACCTTTTACTTGCTTTGATGATAAATTTTCTTGCACTTTGGACATTTCCTATCCATGAAAACATTTCAAAATCTCCAAAGTTTTCTGTAGTGACTGTATATCCGTATAGCCTTGCTTCTAGTTTGATTGATTGTGATTTTGCTTGTTGATTTAACCATGAGATCACTTCTTCCCCATGACCCTTTTCAACTCCAAATGTCTCTGAATCGCTCATGTGATTTCTTTCTTATTGTTAATCCATAATAATCATTTTCAATGATTGTTAAACTAAAATATTGATTCAACAAGCATATCTCATGCTTACAATTGATTGCACAGATGTTGTTCCAATTAAAAATGAATTACTTGTTTATGTGGCAGATCAAAGATCAGCTACGCGACCTATGTGAAGGATCGCTACACGGGCTTTGATGGCGACAGTCCGCGCAATGCGCCTGCCGATCTCAAGCAGTTCCCAAGCTTTCTGAAACGCCTCGCCGATGATGGTGGCACGCCGCAATATGCGCGACCGATGTGTGTGGGTGAGGTGAAATCCAAAGGGCAGGGTGACCTTCAAAAGGATATCGCAAACCTCAAAGCTGCGATGGATTCGAACGGTGTTGAACGCGGCTTCATGAATGCCGCGAGTCCGGGTGTTATCTCGCTGTTTTTACAGAACGATTTCTATCCGACGCGCGACGCCTATCTGGCCGCGTTGGCTGATGCGATGAAGGAAGAATACGAGACCATCGTGGCCGCCGGGCTTGATCTTCAGCTCGATTGTCCCGACCTCGCACTGTCCCGGCACATGCTTTTCAACGATCTGAGCGATGACGAATTCATCAAGGTCGCGAATTCGCATGTTGAGGCGTTGAACCACGCGCTGTCCGACATCCCGCAAGAGCGGGTGCGTGTCCATATCTGCTGGGGCAATTACGAGGGGCCACATGTCTGCGACATCCCGATGGCGAAGATGTTTGAAACGCTCATGTCGACCAAGGCGCGCTACGTTTTGTTCGAGACCTCCAACCCGCGCCACGGCCATGAATGGACGGTATTTCGCGACAGAAAGTCCGAGATTCCAGAGGATAAGATCCTCGTACCTGGCGTCGTCGATACGACAACGAACTTCGTCGAGCATCCCGAGCTTGTCGCGCAGCGCATCGAGCGGTTCAGGGATATCGTCGGCGCGGACAGGGTCGTGGCTGGCAGCGATTGCGGTTTCGGCACCTTCGCCGGTTTCGGTGCTGTCGATCCCGAGATCGCCTATGCGAAGCTCGGCGCGCTTGCGGAAGGTGCTGCCCTGGTTCGCTAAGAGGGCTCGTCGCGTCTTTCACGTTCGAAGGTCGTGAATTCCTCGGCGATGCACTTGGCGGCCAGGTCGAGCAAACGCGCGCCGTCTTCCGGCGTGGCAAGCGCGGAATGTGAGCCCACCCGTCCATCGGGAAATTGCGCACGATGTTCTGCTGGTGGACCATGCCGGTCACCGCTATGGGCGCGAATGTAGTCTGCTGTAAGTTTCTCTGGTGGATGTTCCGCCGCCCCTGCGGGCCGCGCTCTGTGGAGCGCTTGGGTGATCGCGACCTCGGATGGGGTGGCATGCATGCCTTCCCACGCGCCGTAAAGCTCGGATCGCAACTGATTGACCGCTTCCGGTGCCCACCAGCTTTGCAGTCTGATTGCCCCGGAGGGCAGGGACACAATCGCGCTCTCAATCGGTTCCAGATTTGCGCCATGTCCGTTCACGATGAAGACGCCCAGAAACCCCTGATGCAGAAGACCCTGACACACCTCCTCAACAAGGGAGGTCAGAAGGTTTGGGGAAATCGAAACAGTGCCCGGAAAGCTCGTGTTGAACGGGGCAGGGGTATAAGCAAGCGTTGGCGCGACGATGCTGCCGGTCCGGTCCGCAGCGCGTTCGGCCACCGCTTCGGCGCAGATCGCATCGGTTCCAATGAGGCCCATGGGGCCGTGCTGTTCAATCGAGCCCACCGGCAATAGAGCGCAGACACCGCGCTCAAGATGGGTCTCGACCTCCGGCCATGTCATCAGGCTGAGCAGCATCGTCACGACTGGCGGCAGGCAGGCCCCGAGGCCCACCTGTCGCTTTTCCTTATTGGATCACAGACCCCATTTGGCTTTGTTGTTTTCAAAGAAGCCCTTGGCCTGTTTCACTAAGTGTTGCCAGCGAGAGCACCAGCATCAGCGCGCCGACGGCGCCGAGATGCCAGCCGATCATGCGGCCCGCGCGGATGAAGTCCTGCGTCAGGCCGAAGCTGCCGTTGCCGGCGTAGGCGGCGCGGGCCGCCTCGCTCGTCATGAGACCGAAGTCGAGCACGATGTTGCGGCCGAGCAGGTAGAGGCCGCAGGCCGCGTAGGTGATGCGCTCGGGGATGCTCTCCGTGAAGCCGCCCGACAGCGCGCGGTAGGCGAAGATGCCCGCGAAGACGAGCTCGCCCGTGTGACCCGCCAGCAGGTGGATCAGCTCGTGGGCCTTGGTGAAGGCGAGCAGCGGGTAGAGCACGAAGCCGATGCCCGCGATCCAGCGTGCGCGCGGACGCCGGCGCAGGGTCCACACGAGGCAGGCGAGCAGCGCCCAGACGAACAACACCAGACCGAGCTTCTGCTCGCTGTGCACGGCCGCGGCATGGCCGTCGAGCCGGATGGCCGGGTAGGCGGGCAGGCCGAAGAGCCATGCGGCCACGCAGTGGCCCGTCTCGTGGACGAGCGAGGCCAGGAACCAGCCCACGTAGCGCAGTAGGGGCAGGGTGCCCAGGGCGGGCGCCAGGAGCGCACCGATGCCCATCACGAGCCAGGGATTCGGCCCCTGGGGCGCGGGCTCGGAGGGCCGGAAGGGGGCGCGGGGCCTGGACATGGCAGCCCCCTCATCGGCCGGATTGGGGGGCGAGCCGTAGGACCGGCCCGGGCTGACCCAACCCCACCAGACGCTTCCGGTTCTCGGATTACGACTCGAGGCCGGAGGAGACGAACGAGCTGCGAGGGGAGTGGTCAGGCGAGCATGTTCGGCGGACGCTGCGTAGACGGGGCGTTAGAACCCACTATCCGTCGCTACGGCATTGGACTCGGTGGCGGCTGGTAGAGCACATACACCTCGCCCGAGCTGTCGACATTGGCGTCGCTGCCCTGGCACGCGACGAGCAGGTCATCCCTGCCATCCCCGTTCAGGTCGCCGCTTGCCAGGGCGATCCCGAAACGCGCGCTTCGCTCCGGCACCAGTTCTTCGAGCATCCGATCAAAACGCAGGGTTCCCGCCATGCGGTCGCCGCGAAACAACGCGACCCGGCCGGCTTCCATCACGCTGTTCACGGTCCCGCGTGGCGCAGAGAGCGCGGCGTCCAGATTGCCGTCTCCGTCGAAGTCGCCAGTCGTCATGGCGAGCCCGAACTCCGCCCCGACCTCGGGGACCGGCTCCGCAAGGATGGTCGCCGAAGCGAATGCGCCGGCGCCGTCAGAGAAGTACACGCCCACCGTTCCAACACGCTGAGCGCCCTGGAAGTCGTCGCGGGGCATGCCGACGAGAAGGTCCTCCCCGGTTATGGCATCGAAGGCGCCACGATGGAGCGTGCCCGACATCTCAGCGTTGGCGACGGCCACCGTGTCGCGGTAGCTCTCGGCATTGAACACGCGAATGGGCTGGAAGAACCCTGACTCCGCCCCTCCGCCAAGGGAGCCGTCCGAGAGGTAGGGCAACACAACCCCTGCCCGGTTGAGAGCCAAGATTGGCAGTCCCGGTCCGCCCATGACGATGTCGTCGATCCCGTCACCGTCGAGATCCGGCGTGGCGACGCTGGCTCCGAGGTTCATGCCATCGACGACGCCGAAGTACCGATCCGTGAGTGTGCCGTCGCGAAGGATGCGCACCGTGCCGAAAAAAGGCATGGGAACCTAGTTCAATGGTCGCGCTACAGCGGACACAAAATGTTAGCAACGCCGTCCTTTATGTGGCCACCGGGGGCCTGGTCGGGGTCACGCCGGGAAAGTACGGAGGACTGCCCGGATCCCCCACCCCGGCGCGGGAATCCCGCTACCGGCGCGCCGGCTCGGCGTCGCGGCGGCGCGCCCGGAAGCGGCCGATCAGCCGGAAGAACTCGGTCACGTTCACCGGCGTGTAGAGGAACGAGACGATGTTCATCCGCGACTTCTCGCCAGCCATGTCGCGCGCCTGCCGCTCGCCCGTCACGACCACGACCTCGGTGCTCTTGTCGAAGGTCCGCAGGTGCTGCAGCAGGCGGAAACCCTCGCGGTCAGTGGCGTCGATCTCGAGGAAGATGCAGTCGTATTGGTGCTGGCGCGCGTCGTTGATGGCCGCGTATCCTTCGCCCCAGGTGATCCGGAACTCCGGGAACTGCTGCAGGCCGACCTTGATCTGGTCCCGAATCAGGCGGTCGCGGACGACGAGCAGGATGTCCATCGGCTCTTCTCTCTTCGCTGGGTTCTCGCGGGCCCCTCAGAGTCCCCACGCTGTCGCTAGGCCCCACGACAGCTTTCTTCGACCCTTCCCCGCCGTCGCTTGAACAGCTCGAGCTACCTCGCCGGCCTGGACGAAGCGGGCCTCGGTCCCATTCTGGGACCGCTGGTCGTCGGCGGGGTCGCGATGGCCGGACCGGAGGGCTTGGATCCCTGGCGAGCCCTGCGGGACAAGGTCAGCCGCGACCGCTCCGAGAAGGGCAAGGTCCGCGTCGCCGACGGCAGTGTCATGCCGGACGGTGAAATCCGTGGATTCAACTGGTTCGTGGAAGGCGTGATCGGAAACCTGGGCTGACGCGGCCCCTTCCCTCACCTAGAGCCTATCATGGCTCGATTGAAGCAATTCTGTTTGTGGTCGGCGAGGCGATCCGCGAGGAAGGAGCGCAGAGCGATGCCGGAGGCATCTCGCGAGCATCCTGACACTGCGGGCGTCCGCCGACCGCAAACCCGAAGGGCCGGGCGCATTTGCGCCAATTCCTTCGCTCAAAGCCTCGGCCGGGCCACCAGCCCGGCCTGCATTTTGAGCTCGACCTTGACGCAAATGCACCTCGGCAGAATGGTTCAATCTAGCCATGATAGGCTCTAAGCTCTGACAACCGGTCGTCGCGTTTCGATGCGGCGATCGGAACGGCCGCGTGCCGGGTTCTGCTGGGGAGGCCGAACCGTGAATTGGGGACCACATGACAGCGCGTCTTGAACTGCGCAACATCTGCAAACGCTATCCTGGCGTGATCGCCAATGACGGCATATCGCTGGAAGTAATGCCCGGCGAAATCCATGCGGTGTTGGGTGAAAACGGTGCCGGCAAAAGCACGTTGATGAAGATCATCTACGGCGCGACCCACGCGGATGAGGGCGACATCCTGTGCGATGGCGAGCTTGTGGACACACACAGCCCGTCTCTTTCAAGGTCGCTTGGCATCGAGATGGTCTATCAGCACTTTGCTCTGTTCGAATCCGTGTCGGTTGCCGAAAACATCGCCATGTCGATCCGCGGAAAATACGACATACCGGGCCTGTCGGAGAGAGTTCGCGAAGTCTCCGAACGCTACGGACTGCCGCTCGATCCGCGTCGACTGGTGCATCACCTGTCGGTTGGCGAGCGGCAGCGCGTGGAAATCGTGCGTTGCCTGATGCAGGATCCGAAACTGCTGATCCTCGATGAGCCGACTTCGGTTCTGACTCCGCAAGCGGTGGAGAAACTCTTCGAGACTTTGCGCCGGCTTTCCGCCGAGGGTTGCAGCATTCTCTACATCAGCCACAAGCTCGATCGAACCCGCAACTTCCAGCGTGACAGGCTGGTGCTCTAACCAGTTGAACTACTCCCGCAGAGCGAGCTTTTTAATGGGCGCAACAGGATTCGAACCTATGACCGCCTGTGTGTAAAACAGGTGCTCTACCAACTGAGCTATGCGCCCCCAGAGTAGACTACAACTCTAAAGGGGGAAAGAATTTTCCTCAAGAATATTTTCTCTTCAGATACAATAAACATATGAAAAAGTGCATATTTCTTTTTTTGTTTTTCTTTTCAGTT
>JAAAKM020073195.1:24872862-24953445 GCA_010016025.2 Alatinidae sp. Z8VKAUB7J3
CTTGTGGATCTCATGATTCGCCTCAAAAAGCTTCAGGAAAAGGGAGCTGTGATCCCCGAAGAGGAAGACCATAGCTTCAGCGACGCCCTCACGCAAGAGATGAAGAGGATCTACACCATTGATGGGGGGAGGGCTCTATTTGAGCGGTTTGAGCGAGAAGCTCTTCTCACTCTAGATGCCTATGAGCAGAGAAGAAAAAAGTAAAATCCCATAAACAACTAAATATAAACAACTTAATATTTATAATTAAAATTTTAATTTACATAAAATTAATATTTTTGTTATAATGTCAATTAAACGAACTTCTACGTTCGATAATATCATTAAAAGGAGGGTAAACATGGCTGCAACAGAATTTCCAAGTTCACCAAAATTTCCAAAAACGATGGAAATCATTAACGCAAACTATAAAAACAGTATTGGTGGAGATGCTAAAGCGAGACATGCTTTTAAGATGGTTGCCAAAGCTGTACATGGGATCGTGACAGTTCGCAAAAAAGATTTCGAAATAATATTCAAAGCTTCCGAAATGAAATACCAGCTTATGAGAGAGGTTAGCCATTCTGCATACTCTCCAGTTCAAAAGAAAATGATGAAGCAATTTATCCAAGAAATGCCTTCCAATCCTCTTTCAGTGATGTGGACGGCCGAGTGGATGGATTTGCCTAGACCCGATTAAAGTTAAAAAATGCTTTCTTTTGATCTAAATGGCTATGATGGGTGAGTTCACCGACGTAAAGGGGAACAGCAGTCACATAGCCCGCTTCAAGCAAGGCAATATCGCTTTCTGCATGCTCATCAAAAAGGTGGTCATCCCACCCAAAGCAATATTCGCTGTGCTCTTCTGAGTGCTTTTCTTCTCGAGGTGTACCTAGCCAAGAGCGGTGCCCTTGGCGTGCCATTTTGCATCCTTGAATTTCACTTGGTGGAACATGAGGGAAGTTCACATTTAGAATGGTGCCTTCTGGAAGAGGATGCTCTAAAACATATTGAAAAATTTTTGAGATGTAGGATTGGACATGAGGAAAGTCCTCGGTCTTATCGCAGGTGTAAGAAAAAGCAATGCCTGGAATACCTCGCATCATCCCCTCAATGATTGCACCAATTGTTCCGCTATATAGGACATTACGCCCTGCATTCGAGCCATGATTGATCCCCGATACGATATAATCTGGCTTTTCTTTTAGCAATCGATGGAGGGCGAGCTTGACGCAGTCGGCAGGTTTACCGTCGATCATCCAAGCCGGAGTCTTTTCATAATGGTCGACAGCTTTTACTTGTAGAGGACGATTGAAGGTGACCCCGACCCCGGCACCAGATTGCTCAGTCATGGGGGCAGCAATGTGAAGCTCTGCGATATCACGCAGGGACTCCCACAGGCACTTCAGGCCTTTAGAGTGAATTCCATCGTCGTTAGTTAAAAGAACTTTAGGTTTTTGCATGCATTTTTGACTTGTGGCGGGTTAAAGCTGATCCAAAATAGATTGCCAGACTTCCCAATATAAAGCCAGGAATCAATCTATTTCTGAGATCTATGACAGCAATCATAGTCAGCTGTCACACAAATTCCATTTCTCAACGTATCACAAAACTACCTATACCTTTTATCATAACCAATAGAAATACAGATAAAGAGAGGAAGTGTAGAGTGATTGGTTTGTGAAGGAGGGAAGTTGCAAGAGTTAGGTCGTGTTAGAATTTCATTGGTTCCTCTAAATTTCACCTGATGTGTCACCTAGAGTCGGTTCAACATAGGCTACGCTATGATTAGAAATAACGTGGGTTCCGACTTGGCTCGCGTCTTGAAATTTATCATTTTGTAAGTAGAGCCATCTAAAAGGGGTAGCAAATCAAGCGCAATTTAGAGACACAATTTTACTTGGGATGCAAAAGGAGGGAATCCTGTTTACTTTGGAAAAAAGGAGCAGAAAAGACGACTGATGAGAACAAGACCTCGGGGACTATTACTCACAAGTAAGACCACGTGAACAGTCTGTTGAATAAAACATTCATTATTATTTATTTGAAAACCCGTCTCCGTACAAAAAGAAAACGACGAAGCACTACAAAGAGAGAGAAAAAAACAAAATATCGCTATACAATTATAACAACGTAACTAGGATTGTAAAAGTCGGCTCCAAGTATGTCTTGAAATCTTTAAGTTTAGCAACGGCTATAGTAGGATCTGGTATGTGAAGACTACTGATGAGCTTTGAATTGCGTGTCGAAATCGGATATCTCAGTAGGTATTTTGCGAAACTGAGGAAAGTGGAGCAGATTTTCAATTTATCAGTATTATTCAGAATGTTCCAGAAGGGTGCAATATAGAGGATGTGGGGGAGAGCAAGAGTGTTGTACAAATTTGCCAGATAAAGGCGATTGAAACCAAGCTCAGAAACAGCTTAGCTACTACTTAAGGTGTATCTTAGGTACATAAGAAATTGAAATTGCGGTTAAAGCGGCAGCTGCAACCTAGTACGGGGCGGAAGCTCGCCCCATTGTAACACAAACTTAAAGAGACACTTTCAACAAAGCTACAAGTGTGAATGTCTGTTAAGACTTAGTAGGACATTAAATTGTAATTGTGAAAGTAAGTTGCTAAAAATTCAAAAAATAGCCCCAGGTCCGCCAAAGAGGACGTAAAATTGAAGTAAAAACTTCACAATTGAAATCGCCATTGTCCAAACCATAATTTGCATTGACTTGTCTGCCTTTGTAAGCTAGACGATAGATCGCGAATGAGAAAAGTGCTATGTTATGTTACTTCGTACCAAAAAACTCTAATGTTGTCCCAAATAGGACAAAAATGGCATAGACTGCAAATTTAGGAGATAACCAATCGCAGACTTCTTCGGTAGATATCAATAGGTCTTTAAATAGATGGGCATGGAGGTGAAGCATTTGCAGCTGTGTTGGCCTCAGTTGGCTTGGTGTTGCAGTGACTTGTTAATAGTAGTAGTTACTACTTCTGAGTAACACCTATCTTCCTCACTTAAGTGTTCGTATTCACTTAAAATTTGGTAACAAATTTTACAGCCAAATTTTACCTACAGCCAAAGTGGCACTAATCAACGTAATTTTAGTCTATCGTGCCTTACAGCCCAGTCACAATTAGACTTTAAAATCACAATACTTAGCGATCTCTCCTCTATCATAAGGTGGGACATGCAAGCAGGAATCATAAGGTTTGTTCATCCTTACAGATCCTGGGGCACTTATTTGAACTGATAAGTGCCTTTTATTATAAAATACCTTTATTACGGTATACCTTTTATTCATTTCAGACGAACTTTAGATAGTTCATCAACGAACACCCGATCAGCGAAGAGTATTACTATTTCGCCGCTGTGGATGATCAGGACCCCGATGTCAGAATTGCCGGTCGGGTCGATAGCCATTGGGCCGGTGATGTCTTGTTTTGCGCACCAAACGAGCCGTTTTTCGCCAGTGGCCAGGCGGTCACCTGTAACGCCGAGGAAACGAAACCCTTTGTGAGGCAACGCTCGCTAACCGTCGATCTTGTCCACGCGGATTATCCAGAAACATCGCTAGAGGCCGCAAAGAAAGTTCGTTCGGACATTATCGCGGGTCACGAAGCGGGTGAGGCGAGTGGAGACAATGCAATAGTCAATACGCGGAGTATCGAAAAAACAAGCCTATATACTTCAGTTGTCTTGCCGCGAGACGGATCATCTTATGACGACAAGGGTATTGGAGGCATTCGATGCTTGAACAATGTCTTCGGTCTTTCTTGCGACGGCTATGCCGAAAGCACGACGACGCAAGTATTACAAAAATCGAACCAAGGATCACTCCAGCCCAATAATACCCGACCGGGAGAAAGTAATTCATCGTACACAAGAAGTGCGAACAACGTCGAAGCGGACATCGAGGAGCCTGAAGAATTCGACCCCCCATCGGTTCCAGATATTGGCCGGACGCCCGATAGCATTGGATCTCGAGAGACGCTGTCCAGTCCGACCAATGAAATCGGTGGCTTCACAACCAACTAGGATAATTGAACGGACTGCTAGCCAATTAGGAATGTCAGCGTAGAGAAACGCACGCTGTTAGAATTCGGATCCGCTGGAAGTTCCCTGTGCCGACGCGCCCACTTCGTCATACTGGTTGCCTGCTTGCCCGCCTCAGTGATCGAGAACTTGACTGAGGAACAATTTCAGACGTTCGGAGGCCGGGTTGGTGAAGAATTCCTCGGGCGTGTTCTGTTCGACGATCTGGCCGTAATCCATGAAAATCACGCGATCCGCCACCTTGCGGGCAAAGCCCATTTCGTGGGTGACGCACAGCATGGTCATGCCCTCCTGGGCAAGATCGACCATGGTGTCCAGCACCTCCTTGATCATCTCCGGGTCGAGGGCGGATGTCGGCTCGTCGAACAGCATGATCTTGGGCTTCATGCACAGCGAACGGGCGATGGCCACGCGCTGTTGCTGACCAGCCGATAGCTGGCCCGAGTACTTGTCGGCCTGTTCGGGGATCTTGACTCGCTCCAAATACTCCATGGCCGTTGCCTCGGCTTCTTTCTTGGGCGTCTTGCGCACCCAAACGGGGGCCAAGGTCAGGTTTTCCAGCACCGTCAAATGCGGGAACAGATTGAACTGCTGAAAACACATGCCGACTTCACGCCGGATGGCGTCGATGTTCTTGAGATTGTTGGTCAGCTCGATACCGTCGACGAGGATCTTGCCCTTTTGGTGTTCTTCCAGGGCATTGATGCAGCGGATCATCGTGGACTTGCCCGACCCAGATGGCCCGCAGATCACCAGCACCTCGCCGCGCTGGACGGACAGATTTATGTCCTTAAGGACGTGAAACTCGCCGTACCATTTGTTCATGCCGCTGATCTGAATCACCGGCTCGCCGTTTGCTTGGGTGCTGGGGGCTTGGTCTAGGGCTGCGTCAGACATGGTCGATCCTTTAGCGCTTGTGTCCGACATTCAACCGCCGCTCCAGCATTTGGCTGTATTGCGACATGGAGAAGCAGAACAAGAAATAGATGATGGCGATGAACAGATAGGCTTCCTGATAGAAGCCGCGCCAGGCGGCATCGGTCAGGGCCGCCTTGGCCGCGCCCAACACTATTGAGATAACTTTTCCCTAGTGTAGTAAAGCTCGTTTTACTGGCTGCGGCTATAAAGTGCTCGTCACCGGGGAGCAGACCTGACTCCTCTTTTACTTGTCGACTCAGTAGCGCAGAAAAGTGTATCAACTCTCCTGGGGAGCTGACCGTTTCAGCTCTACTCATTATGCGTTCTAATAGTGTGGAACCAGAGCGAGGTAAGCCAACAATGAAAATGGGGGTAAGATTGGTGTTTACTTCAACTTCACATGGTTTGTTGTCATTAAAATACTTGGCGATTTCCTGGGTTTTTTGAATGTCCAATTCAACATTGTAATGCAAGTGCTTACGACGTAGTTGATTGGCATGTTGTAATGTATTGAAGGCTGATTCATAGTTTCCGAGATCAATCAGCTCCTTCGCGAGGGCAAAGCTTAAGGTCGACTTTTGATGAATATTTTCGCTCTGCGCAATTCTTTTTTGCAATTGTGTTACATGATTTTGCTCACTGGAAGCATTAGTCAGCAGAGACCTTGCATACCAAGCCGCTGCATCCTGAGGAAAGTCTTCTATTAACAGGTTCAGGTGCCGGCCCGCCTGAGTAAAGTCACCACAATTTTTAAGTGACATTGCATAGCTGTATTTGAATTGAGGATTAGTATTATCAAGCTCAAAGGCGCTTGCAAAACAAGCTTTTGCTCGGCTTTCTTGGTTTAACTGGTGTTTTAACACGCCCAGCTTGTACCAGTCTTTAGCCAGGAGGTTTTGAAAATTGTTATCAATTTCTTCGATAAGTTGATAACACTCAGTGAAGTGGGCGCTGCGCAAGCTCGCTTCAATCAGCTTTAGTAATATTTGTGGTTGATTTGGAGCCAACTTTTTTGCTTGCTCTAAAGCTTGGCAAGCGAGCTGGTATTGACTGGTTTCACAATAGGCTACACCGAGAAAATACCATAACTGAAACTGTGCTTTTTCGTGTACCTCAGAGTGTTCGGCCAGGTTGATAACCTGGCCGAACTGTTTCTTTGCTAGTAAAGCTTGTAGTTGAATTAATGTGTTAATGACAACTCCTCTTTACTAGAATGTGGATTAAAACTCAAATAGGTATGTAAAGTTAACACCCACCATTCGAGGACGTGACAGCAACTCGTTTCTTCTAGGGCCTGCTGGTCCTGGGTGAGGTGTATTTAGCACGCCATCTTCGTTAAACAGGTTGTTTACAAACAGTTTAACTGACCAATCGTCTTTTTCCATATTAAAGGCGGCATTCCAAATCGCAAAACCGCCAGTTGTTGTGCTTGTCAACGGATCTAACGAAGAGCGTGAGTCACTGCGATAGCTACCGTTTAGATTGAAGTTACCATACCAATCACCCCAGTCTAAGCCATAATTTAGGTCGATGGATGCAGAGTGTTTTGCTACACCCGGTAAACGGATGCCCTGCACGGTGGTGGCATCTAGCCCTGCTTCAGTTAAACCCTCCACGTCCGGCGAGTCCAAAGTAGCGTCCACAAAACTGTAGCCAAAGGTTAAGCTTAAACTATCTGAAAGATTACTCACGACTTCCGCTTCGAAACCACGGCTTTTCGCTTCCCCGGCGTTAACGACGGCATTCAATAAGAATGGCGTCACTAATGTGTCTAATTGAATATTTTGCCAATCAATGTCAAACAACGCGAAGGTGTATCGATGGCCATCGATGAATCCTTTAATACCCAATTCTTTGTTAGTAACCGTATCTGGTGTATAGGTTGCGAGATTTGGATTGGTAAGGACATCAGTGCCGTTGCCTAAATCGTCAAATACCGTTAAACACTTTTAGCAAAACCAGCCAGTCGAAATGAAAAAGCATTTGCTGTTACCGGGTCCTAGAGCTCCCTCTCGCTGAAACCCACATTCATATCTATAACACTCCTCAACAACACGCATCACTTTTCTCTTCTTGCTGCATCACCTACGTTCATACCATCTCGGGTGGCTCCCCTACTCGAACATATTGTGTAGGTTTGGTTAAAATGTATTAATGAACAAAATAAATAAAAAGGATTTCAAACATTTCGTGCGAAAATAATACAATACGATTTAAATAGTAGATCTCAGCCCCCCGTCCCCCTCCAAGCTCATAATTTTACAAAACTTTTTGTAATTTCCTTTAATGATCTTTTTATTACGAATTTGCGCTTTCCTTTCCAAAAAAAGCCCTGGGTATGTTGCCAAGCCACTTTTTCAAAAAGGTTTCTTACAATGTCCATGGGTATTTCTTTGTAGGAATCCTCCCATTAAAGCAGCTAAAGACTTTCATTTTTTAAGTACCAGAAGAGACTCAGGTCTATGGAAAGTATTTTACTAAAGGTGTTTAATTTTATACTGCTTGGTTTTTATAAATATTGTTACTCGAAGTTTTTACTTCGAAGACTGGCCGTATTTATTTTTTACTGCATCCGGATACAGTTGCGTGTTTTGAAAAAGGTTTTTCTAAGTAAAAATATAAATTTAGCTGACAATTTGGTGTTTTAACATTCAGGCAAGCCTCTCTTTTATTGTTTACTGTTAAGTCCCATTCCTAATGACATTTGGAATTCAAATCACGAGTCTTAGCAAGAAATAAATTAAAACATTATAATTGCAAATAATTTGGAAATGAAAGTGAACTGTAGAATGATATACAAGTAAGAAAAAAACGCACGGAGTAAGAGAGCCTCTAAATCTAATTATTATTAGCTGTTTCTATAGGCTAAGTAATTATTTTTTCAGAGAAGACCGTTTTTCAGTGTGAACTTACCTTTGAATTTTCTGAATCTGAACTTACCGTTCCGTTTTCTAAATATGCTATTTCTATATGCTAGTATTACATTATTTTATATTAGGTCCATTTTGAACGAAAGAAAAACCAACTAAAGTGTGAACAAAAATTACATTTCAAAAAATATTGACCCATAGCAGACGGGGTCTGGGGCTACTTTTTTGGCAATATTGACCCATAGCAGATGGGGTCTGGAGCTACTTTCTTGTCAATATTGTCCCATAGCAGACGGGGTTTGGGGCTACTTTTTTGAAAGTGTGGGAAAATTACATAATTTGATAATTATTTGAAGTCTTACACTGAAATATGTGCAAATATATGCATGCCCATTGTCTCCAATTCAGGAAAATGTGGAAGGAAGACAAATTTGTTGTTCAAATTTGAAATTCAAATATAAAAAAGGTATTTTTTCAAAATTTATGGAAAAGGGCAATAAAATTTAGAAAGCAAGTGCTCTAACTCTCCTTTCGTCTCAATCAGTGCTTGCGTGCTTGTAAAGGACATTTTTTTTTGTAGAAGTTTTCACTAACTTGGCACAAAGATATGCGTCCTGGTAAGCGTACGATGTGTTGGGATGTATCCAGCTCTGAAAATCAAGCTCCAGTTTTATTATGGGGCTGCCATGGTAGCGGTGGCAATCAACTATGGCGATACGATATGGTGAGCCGTTTAAACTTGATACGAATGAAACATAATCTATGCTCCAAACCTACCGTTGTATTATATACACAATTCCCCAAAATATTACATTTCTCAACTATTTCTGGTGGTTTTCTACTTTTTTTTCCAAATTCCCTGCTGTTCTCGAGGGCCAGGTCGAGGCGGACGTTGTCCAAGAAGCCGGGGTCCGCGCCTTCGATCGGTTCGCTCGGCGTCGGGTCACCGCTCTCGGGCGTGGACTCGGGTGACGCGGCGAGGTCGATGCCGAGGAGATCGGTCAGGTTGGTGCTGCCGTCGGCCCGCTGGTAAACGCGGACCTCGAGGCCCTTGGCCACGCCGCTCAGGTCGATCTTGCTGCCCAGCAGCGACGAGAGCGACAGGTCGCCTTCGACCGCCGCGAGCCGGATTGCGTCCTGGTCGGTGGGGAAGCCGTCGGGATTGGCGACCCGCAGCCCCTGCATCGAGAAGCCGGAGAACCAGCCGAGGCTCAAATCCTCGATCTCGACCACGGTACCGAGCGCTTCGCCGATCCCCTGCTCGAAGCGGCCGCGGACGTAGCCGGTCGACAGAAGTGTCGGGAAGGACAGCACCAGCACGACCAACAGGCCGAACAGGACCAGGGCGACCTTCAGCACACGCCGGCGCGGCGCGCCCGATTTCGGGGAGGAGGGGGAGGTCGTCGGCGCCGAGTCCTGACCGCGAGGGTCGGCTGGCGCCGAGAGTTCTGCGTCGCTTTCCATCGCGGCCGGCCATTATGCCGAAGAGAAGGCGGGAATGAGTGACGAACGCGGGCATCTCACATTGCTCCAACGGCTCGACCTCGCGCTGGCGCGACAGGCGTCGGATCGAGCCGAGGAGTTGGTCGGCGGCACCGATGCGCAGGCGCACTGGTTGGACGGGGACAACACCACCGATGGTGAGTGGGTCGCCAGCGTCCTCGGCCTGCGCGGTCTGTTCATCAATCCAGAGCAGGCGAGCAAGATCCTGGTCGGCGCGCCCTCCTACCTGGAGCCACAGCACCAGGAGGTCGGGCTGATTACCGGGTTGGGAATCGTTCTGCGCTCCATCCGCGAGCGGGCTGCCGAAGGCCGCACGCCGGAGGGTTGGTTCGCGGTTGAACTGTTCCGGCGCATGACGGACGGGATCGCGCGCTTCCGGAACAACGTGCTGCGGCGCGACGTGCCGTGGGACGCGGTGGTGCCGCTGCAGTACCCGAGCCCGCACGACCTGCAGAACCACCTCGACGCGTTCTCCGCGGAGAACTGCTATGGCTTCCCGGCCGAGCAGTTCCAGGACCTGCACCCGGTGCGACAGAGCCTGCTGGTGTTCTGGCGCCTGGCCCGCATCGCGCCGTTTCCCGACTTCAACATCTCGATGGCGTTCGTGGTGATGGATGCCTACCTGCTGGCCAAGGGCTACCCCATGGTGACCCCGGTGCGCCAGGACCGCCCGGCTCTGATCAGCCTCGTCTCGGGTCCGCCACCGCGGCGACTCGTGCAGTTCGAGTCGCGCCTCGTCGACTTGGTGGGGTGACCGGAATCTATGGCCTGACGCCGCGGCCCTCCGCGCCGCTCGCGGCGTTGGGCCGTCCTCGCCGTATTCGCCAAGGTGCTTGCGGCGACCCGCTTTGCGAGCGGCGCTGGTGCCTCGCGGGTAAGACCCCGCCGGTCTGAACCACACCCTTGGTCGGGGGTCGGCAAGTGTCGTGATCTTCCCCTCCCGGTGGAGGGTCAACGATCCAGGATTGAAGGTTCGGACCCTCAACTGCCGATAGCTCGGGATGCAGAGGCAAGGGCATCCCACTTGAGCGGCAATCTCGAAAGACGTCTCCCGTGTGGTTTCGCGGGACCGGTCGTGAGCAAGCGCGAACTGACCCCCATTCGGGGTGAGGTGCTGCGCTTGCCCGAGGCTGGGATCACCGACGGCGCCAGTACTTTGACTTCACCACCGTTGGCAATGACTTGTTTGCCGCCGGCTATATCTTCCGGTTTATAATCTCCCCCTTTAACCAACACATTGGGTAAAATCTCGCTGATTAATCTTTCAGGGGTGTCTTCTGAAAAGTCTACAACCCAGTCAACCGACGCTAAGGCAGATAGCACTGACATGCGCCTGTCCAAATGGTTTATGGGTCTTCCTTCTCCTTTGAGAACTTTCACAGACTCATCGCTATTCACCGCCACAATAAGTCTATCGCCTAGTGTTTTTGCATTCTGCAGATAGGAAACATGACCCGCGTGCAATATGTCAAAGCAGCCATTAGTCATGACAATCTTTTCACCCCGTCGCTTAGCGTTAGACACGGCAACTGCAAGTTGCTCTTGTGTCATGACACCGAGGCCAACTTCTTCCTCATCGATAACTGCCTGAGTAAGCTCTTCCATATTGACCGTGGAGGTACCTAACTTACCGACAACCACGCCCGCAGCAGCATTTGCTAATACACAGGCTTGCTCCATAGAAGTCCCCGCACCTAGTGCCGATACTAAGGTAGCAACAACAGTGTCACCAGCCCCCGTCACATCGTAAACTTCACGTGCTTTTGCCGGTAAATGAAACTCGGATTGCCCCCGTTGAATCAAGGTCATCCCTTGTTCAGAGCGCGTAACCAAAATGGCCTCTATGTCCAATCTAGCTAACAGTGATTGCGCTTTAGTCACAATTTCTTGCTCGTCAGCACACTCTCCTACCACTTGCTGAAACTCAGACATATTAGGAGTCAACAAGGTGGCGCCTCGATACTTTTCAAAGTCACTGCCCTTAGGGTCAACCATGACTGGCTTACCAGCCGCCCTTGCCATTGCAATTAATTCGGCACAATCACTTAGACAACCTTTAGCGTAGTCTGATAATACTACAGCACTGCTGTGTTGCAGTGTCCTTTCAAATTTAGACGTTAATGCTGACTTGTCGGCATCTTTAAAGCTTCTTTCAAAATCGAGGCGAATCAATTGTTGATTTCGACTCAATACCCTTAGCTTCGTGATAGTGTCCATTCCTTCCACCGGAACCAATTGACAGTTCACGGATACCGAACCAAGCACTTTCTCTAATGCCCCAGCCGCTTCGTCATTACCAGTCAAACCGATCAGAGACACACCCGCCCCCAACGCAGCAATATTCAAGGCAACATTCGCCGCGCCTCCTGGTCTTTCGTCAATATCATTAATATTGACTACCGGAACCGGAGCTTCTGGAGAAACACGACTTGTCGGACCTATCCAATACCTATCCAACATTACGTCGCCAACAACAGCAAGTTGTGCTTCAGAAAAACGAGGAAACTGCATTCAACCTATCTCAACAGTGTCATTAGTAATATTTCGGATAGTGTAACAGGATTGTATCCCAGCGTAAGCTGTTCAAAAGTACTGAGTAGTTAAAATCTTAGATTGCCCGCTCAAATCCGTTCTTTTGCAGATACAACCTCGACGCGAAAATCTTCGCAGGCATTGCTGACTAACATTGAAAATTGGTTAAGCAGACTCTTTTTCCAGAATCATAGATAGTTCTTGTTCGGTTTTAATAGCACTAAAACTGTGTTTTAGTACCTTGCTTTGCCACTTAGGCATATCTGGGTTGATGCGATAATAACGACAGAGTGCGTGTCGACGTTCAATGATTAATTGATTTTTTACCAATAATGCAGCATGCCTACTCAGTTTTTTCTCGCCTTCTTCCATGAGGATCGACAGTTGTTGTAATTCCACTTCATTTTTTATTTATTCTGGGTCGAGGTGCCTATTTAAAGAATGCCTTAAACGTAATGGATTTCATCATTGTCTGCTTTGGTAAGTAATGATTTATGCTAATTTTATGATCGTTGAATTTTACTTTCATGTATGTATTGTATTACAAACTACGTATTTACTTCATCTAAACCAGAGAATTACATGTAACTAATTTCATCGTCAGGATTTCTTGTATTATTATTTATTTTGCCACAAATATTATGTATAATACCATCATCTGCTTTTCTTATTGAGAGCATAGCGTTGACATTTTCATCGTCACATTTTAATACTTTTTATGCATTATACTATATATATCGCTTATATAATATTAAATCAGATTTATTGTATAAAACTAATCATTAAATTCTTTGGGTTCTCCGTAGGTGCATTCACATCCATCGTCCTTCTTACTGGAGGCAACAACGTCATGAACGTTAAGTCACTACGACTTCTTCGCGTCCTCCGTCCTTTACGACTGCTTGCCGCCTCAAGTCACTTAAGAGTTGTCCTTGATACCATCAAATATTCCTTGAAGCCTATGACCCATGTAGCTTCATTCATCTTGCTTGGTGTCATCATGTTTTCCATTACGGGACAACAGATCTTTAAGGGTAGGTTTCAAATATTTTGTTAAAATGATTTTGACATTGTTTAGATAATACTTCCTTTCAATTAAAATAATAATAATTGTTATAATGAGAAAGATTAAATATTTACAAGGCAGATGATCCACTTATAATGTACTGACTAAAGTCTACAAAACTAAAGGATCCGGTAGATATAGGAATACAAGGTAAGGTAAGAAAGACATTACGCAGCGATTCAAAGTTCTAATTGTCATTCTTGTATGAATTTTATATAATAGACCGGAAAATCAGGAGAGTGAAACTTAACGGCAACAAAATTATATTCAAAGACAAAATCATTGTGAGCTGGGTCGAAATTATTTCCGCAACGTTTTTGTTTCCTCTGCGCAATTGGGTTTCCTTTCAAGTGCAAAACAATATCAACAACAACAACCTATACACTGCTAGCAGACGTTATCTTCACTTTTTTCTAATGTCATATAACCAGCCCGTATACTCTGAGGTAATGATCTGTTTTTCTTATGATTAATAAACTATACCAAAATAAATTGATAGCAGTGAGATCTAACAAAATAAAACCAACATGCAGGGTACCTTACATTATTAGAAAATACTATAAGCTTCAGCGAGGAATTTTATGGCAAAATATTCCAAAAATGTATGGCATGAGAAAATGTATCAAACTCATTTAAGCTATTTTAAAGAGCAAGTCTGAACAGCAAGATTGTTTCTGTAAACTAGTAGTTTAAAAAGTTGGTATGTAATATACTGATCACAGCAATCATGTGGAATGAAGTAAGAGAACTATAGGACTCGGCGATAGCACAGCATTTGCTCAAAATATCCAACATGTACCCACGACTACCAACAGAATTCGTTTCGTCCGTAGGTAAAGTCTGAACTCTCTTTCATCTCGCCGCTTTAAAAGCCGTATTCATCAAAACAAAGAAGCCGATGCACTGTCGACAAAAAGAATTTATTTACAACTTATGCGTTTTCTAATAACACGAGTGGCAGAAGAGTTATCACTCTCGCGATTGTTATTTCCTACGACGTGTTTTGGCCTTCTTGATTCCTATACATTCGTTACAAAAGCATTCTCACTTACCTCAAAACGATTGGTGTGATCAGTGTATGGCAAAAACGCTTAGCAAAATGAATCCGCAACTTAACGCAATGAAATTAAACAAAACGCTTTGTGCACCATTGAATGTACGCATCTAGTGCATGTAAACTATGCCAAATATGCCTTAATAGCCTATTTTGAACGCTTTGCGCACCATGGAATGTACGCATTTAGTGTATGCAAGCTATGTCAACTATCCGTTATTAGCCTATTTTGAACGCTTTGTGCAGCATGGAATGTACGCTTCTAGTGTATGTAAACTATGTCAAATGTGGCTCATCAGCCTATTTTAAAAGCTTTGTGCACCATGGAATCTACGTATCTAGTGTATGCAAACTATGTCAGATATGCCTTATTTACCTTTTTTGAACACTTTGTGCACCATGGAATGTACGCTTCTAGTGTATGCAGACTATGTCAAATATGCCTAATTAGCCTATTTTGAACGCTTTGTGCACCATGGAATGTACGCATCTAGTGTATGCAAACTATTTCAAATATGCCTTATTAGCCTATTTTGAACGCTTTGTTCACCATGGAATGTATGCAGCTAGTTTATGCAAACTTTGTCAAATATGCCTCATTAGCCTATTTTGAATGCTTTGTGCGCCATGGAATGCACACATTTAGTGTATACAAACTATGTCAAATATGCCTTATTAGCTTATTGTGAACGCTTTGTGCGCCATGGATTGCACACATTTAGTGTATACAAACTATGTCAAATATGCCTTATTAGCCTATTTTGAACGCTTTGTGCACCATAGATTGTACGTATCTATTGTATGCAAACTATGTCAAATATGCCTTATTAGCCTAATTTAAACGCTTTGAGCACCATGCAATGTACGCATCTAGTGTATGCAAACTATGTCAAATATGTCTCATTAGCCTATTTTAAACACTTTGTGCACCATGCAATGCACACATCTAGTGTATACAAACTATGTCAATTATGCCTTATTAGCCTATCTTAAATGCTTTGTGCACCATGGATTGTACGCATCTAGTGTATGCAAACTATGTCAAATATGAATTTTTAGCATAATTTGAACGCTTTGTGCACCATGCAATGTACGCATCTAGTTTATGCAAACTATGCCAAATATGCTATATTAGCTTACTTTGAATGCTTTAGGCGCCATGTAATGCACACATCTAGTCTATGCAAACTATGTCAAAAATGCATTATTAGCCTATTTTGAGCGCTTTAAGCACCACGGAATGTACGCATCTAGTGTATGCAAACTGTGTAAAATACGCCTTATCAGCCTATTTTGAACACTTTGTGCACCATGCAATTTACGCATATAGTGTATGCAAACTATGTCTAAAATCCATTATTAGCCTATCTTGAACGCTTTGTTCACCATGGAATGTACGCTTCTAGTTTATGTAAACTATGTCAAATATGCCTCACTAGCCTATTTTAAACGCTTTGCGCACCATGGAATCTACGTATCTAGTGTATGCAAACTATGTCAGATATTCCTTATCTGCCTTTTTTGAACACTTTGTGCACCATGGACTGTACGCATCTAGTGTATGCAGACTATGTCAAATATGCCTCATTAGCCTATTTTGAACGCTTTGTGCACCATGAAATGTACGCATCTAGTGTATGTAAACTATGTCAGATATGCCTCATTAGCCTATTTTGTAGGCTTTGTGCACCATGGAATGTACGCGGCTAGTTTATGCAAACTTTGCCAAAAATGTCATTTGAGCTTATTTTGAATGCTTTGTGCGCCATGGAATGCACACATCTAGTGTATACAAACTATGTCAAATATGCCTTATTAGCCTATTTTGAACGCTTTGTGCACCATGGAATGTATGCATCTACTGTATGCGCCATTGCTCGATGAAAAATTTGCCGAGTTAGCCTCGCTTTGAAATTTATGAATAACTTTTGAAAAGGGTCTATTGCAATTTTCTTCCAAAATCTAGCCCCTCCCCACATTCAAATCGCGTCGGAGGCACTGCTATAACGAGCAAATCTGCCTGATAAGTTCATACGACACAAAACCGGAGGGGGGAGAAAGGTAGGAGAATTCTGCCCCCATCCCCCGGTTTTTTAAACTATGTAACATGACAGAATAAGCAAGGTCTCAAGCCCGGAAACTTTTCTTGTTGTTTTGTAAGAAGCCAGGCTGGTTTAAAACGGCTGCAAAGGGTCAGAACAGAAACTCCCCCGCGAAGACTTGCCAATGGAAGTCAAATTAGAATCCAAGTTGGTTGGATGCATGTAAATAATAGCGATGGCGAGCTCCAGCGACGAGGACGAGGAATCGTACGTAACAATTGGGAAACCATTTGAGATACCCGACGATAACGAACCGCGAAAGAAACCTATACAGGTTGAAGACCAGTTTGCCGTTGATTCAAGAGGACGGAGGCGCTTTCATGGGGCTTTTACGGGAGGTTTCTCGGCAGGGTTTTTTAATACCGTCGGATCAAAGGAAGGTTTTACTCCTGCAACATTTACCTCCTCAAGAACGAAGAAGATACAAGAGCACGATGCCCGTCAGAAGCCAGAGGACTTTATGGACGAGGAGGACTTTGGGGAGTTTGGTATTGCACCTAAAAGGGTCTTCACGAAAGAAAACTTCACATCAGGTAGAGAATATAACAGTATAAAATAGAGATTATTGCTTCTGTGAACACATCTTAGCGAAGACAACAAGGTGGTCATAATATTATAAACCTACATATTTTACTATCCATGTGCAGTAGATAGGCCTGTGTAAAGACATTTTACCCAGTTATTCTGGCCAGAAAAGGTAATAATGATCCTGTTAAAAACCTAACGATTAGATCAACTCAAATATGAACCAAAGTGCACTGTTAAGGTCACATGAACAGAGCTTAAATCAGATTGTAGGCATACACAGTGGTAGACAGTTTCTGTAACAGGCAAGATGGCAGTACTTTAGATACATAAAGATATAGTGAGCCAAACATTTTTCTTGCATGCATGTTCCCAAAAAGATAAGTATATATTTCCCATTATTGTTACTGTATTGTCCACAACACCTGGAGTCATTGAGTCACTACTTTATCTTTTATATATAGTTACTGTATGTCAGACTATACCACGGAGATAATATTATACGTATATGTAAGAGCATGATTACATGAGCACATTATATCTGGGAACCAGGTAATAAAAGTCTTCTAAACAAAGGTATATACATATACGGCTAGCTCAGTATTGTGTAGGCCTACATGAATCCTAGTACAAAAAGAAAGAATTCAAAATGTGAACATTATATCTTTACCTTCTACACTTCTCTTTCCAGTCTCCAAATATCATAATTTGATACCAGTGGTGTACAGCGTATCAATATATTTTAAGGTTGCAAAGAAGGCTAGATTGTTGGATAGAGTTCATTAGTGTCAGATTTATGCTTACAGACAAACAGTGTTCCAGAAGAAATACTATTCTGTAATGAGTGATGCCCAGCCTATCATTGCTTCTCGGCCGTTGGGCTAGGAATGGATGTAGTATCTGTTCTCACTGATGACAGATGCTTTCCATAATCCGCGAGAGGTGGTCCTACTGAGCAGTTGAGCCTGCCTCATGGCTTGCTTCTCTGCCCGGTAGCACAAATTGAGGGGCGTCGCCCTTGGACGCCCCAGCCAGACAGCATGCTATTTAAATTGGTTGCTACCAGAGTCTTATGACCCAAATAACTGTTATTTTCATAACTAAGATAATCTACACCGTGCGTGCTTTCAGTGCGAGGCTACCAAATGGAGGAAATTGCTCAGACGATGCTGACTGCCAGCCTCGGTTTTGGATTAGAATAAAATACGTGGCTTAATATGTAAAGCAATGTATTTCCAAAAATTTGTAAGGAATCGACCATTTCTCGCTTTGCACACATTTAAGCGCCCTCTCGCTGTGCCAGAGGCAGAATTGTCCTGAATAAACTAAGGGAAGGGCTTTGGGATGAGTTCCCGGGAGGAATTTCATTACTTCTAATATTACATCGTTAGCGAGATACCTCAGGTCCACTTCTGATTAAACCATTAGTTTTGGATCCTGGAATATCACAACTGTTCCCCTAGTCGTGCCAATCTCTTTTTCTTCTGATGACTCCATTCCCTATTTTTCTTGCCCCTAACTCATTAATATCTTATAATCACCCTATCGGTGTCACTTTCGCACCTTGTTAGAGACTGTTGGTACGGAAAACTCAATGGAACGTGTGGAAAAGTAGTAGGCCATGTAACACAGTCCAATAGCGGCCAAATTTTTGCTTTGCTTTCATCCGACACTTAGCCTCACGATGGTGTTCATATGCGCTCTTAGTCTGATTTTTTCCCTCTCAAATTGGCATCTTATCACTGTTAGTAACTACCATGCAGCAACTGTTTCGAATTGTTGCCGATGTTGATCTTTTCCGGATCTTGTTTCCTTTTTTTACACAATTGGCTCTGCTACTTTTTACTTAACAGAACGCAGTTCTTTTGTGCACATTCATACATCCGCACCAGCAAAGGATATTCTGTTTTGTAGCCCAACAACGTTGTCACCATGCAGAGGCACTTTCATGCACAGTAACAATGATAATCTACCATAAATTGATGTATTGAAACTTACGTTTTAACTTATCGATCGTATTAAAATTCCTGCCTCGTACAAACTGCAGTCCTTGAAATAACTTTTGTAGTTTCTCTTACTGTGTCCAATTTTGACGGCCTATTGCGCGTTTAGTGCAAAACAAGTAGAATTTTATAACTGAAAGCAATAAATATTGTCTTCTTTATAATTGATGATCAAGTGGCCCCAAATTTTCCTTCATATCAAGAAACTTGTGACTAGTGGAAATAACGTACGTCTCAAATTTACGGTTACACGAATGCAAATTCTGTTCACTCGGATAGAGTTTGATTTTTTATGGTTTGATGGTTCAAGCGTTACAGTGATATGATGTAACATCATGAATTGATTACACAATCGAACTTCATATTGCTTTCCGAGCAACACAGAGAGCAGCTTTATTAATTGTGTAGCCAAAAGGGCTGTCTCTAAAGGCCGGTTAACTACCTTAAACAGTTGTACATCTTAATCAGATAATCAACTATTTATGTTGCTATGTTTCAGCACCATGTTGACGATCAAATCTAAGGATAACAAACGTCTCATTATAATGGTTTGTATTTCGATAAATGTTGACGAATTGTCGTCTCTATTGAAACAAATCACGTTCGTGCCCGTGCTAATTTTATTAGAATGCAAAGCATTCCTCGCAGAAGTAAAGTCTCTCTGTGGATCCAACGTTGACCCCCGTACAGAAGAGACAAGTGCATTATTCATCGCAACCACATAACTCTATGTAGATGATATCGCTCTCAGTATCAATACGTAAAAATCGATCGCTTCGCTTCGGCACTGGAAATGCGCTGTACAGAACCACAGTGACATTTAACGGATCATAAAGCCCGAAGAATAGACGTTCAATGCTCTGGTTAAAACTGTAATTCATCACTACTCTGCCTTCTTTATCAAAGGTTTGTTAAGTGCTTTCAATACCTAAAACGCAGGATAAAAGGTAGACATATTTTCTATTTATCAAGTGTTCTTTTCAAAACGAAAAAGGTTTCAAGTACATATAGAATCTGCAGTAGCTTCTAATAGCTAACCCATATGCTAACAACAAAGATCTGTTTTGTTAGACTCTCATCAGTTTGGGTCGTGCAAAGAATAATTCTAGGGTAAAAAAAGGCTTCATAAACAACTTGATAACATAAGAAACGACGGCTCTCCCTAACTTGATTCATGGCCCGTAAAGCGAATTCCATGCTTAAAGCTCAGGGAAAAAATTTGCAGTGCTCATAGAATCTGATGTATTCCCCTAATAGCTAACTCCTGTGTTAAGGCCAAAGAACTGTTTTTTTAGACTCTCATCAGTATGTTTCGTGCAAAGAACATTTCTAACGTAAAAAGAAAATTCTTCTATAACAACTAGATAACACAAGGGAGGGTCGAATAGATGATAAAATTCTACTTTGCATGAAACGACCCACCGAGAGTGCGTCGAAACTCACCAGTGGTATTCAACAAGGGATCCACTATTACTCCAACAAGCTGTTTTTGCCCGAATTATACTGATAAGAGTGCAGCAAATGCGTCTGTTGTCTTTGTACGTAATTCTGCTATTATGAGCTTCATAAAATCGTGCATCCTAGTTACCTATCAATTTGCCTAACCTGAGGGGTTTATGGTAAACACTTGTGTACTTGTGGCTATAGATTTGTTACTCAAAGAGGAACTATACAATAAATATGGCATTGTTTTTGTCCAAATATGAGAGGTCAGCGCTTTTATGAAATGGGTCTGGGTCTGAAAACATGATGCCTAAGAATACAGCCCTGACTCACTACAGGCAACAAGAACAACCTCCGAGCTTTGTGGAAGTTGAATGATCCTCAATATAAAAATTAGTCATAAATGAGGATTATTCTACCGTAATAACCCCTCGCAAAACCCTTGAATTTCTTTACACATACACAATGGATTCAGAGCGCAGCTTTAGCCAATAGGCATACCGTTATGGAATTGCACCATCGCGTTTCGCCATTGTAATCCTCAAATCTTTACTCCAAGATGGACGTTATCGCTATGTGTGGGCACAAAACGTGATCACTATTGCGTTTATGATCTGCTAAGGCTAAGATAGCATAATCGTTAAAATCTTACAAGCAACGTTGTATAAGCTTGTCCGCAAGAGACGCGTTTACACTGCTTTATTACCAATGAAACACTTGTCAGTTCAACAATTCAACAATTTATAAAGGATATCTTTAAAATGAATCGACTCAGACATTAAAGGATTAAAAATAAGTCTGTCCTTAGGAATGTATTAGAGGTAAAAACTGTGGCAAAGCTCTAATATGGCAGCAAATCGACTGCAAAATGGTATGTCCATAGGGCAAAGCAATTTAGAAACTTGAGGATTAAAGTCCAGGAAATAAAAGCGTGGTCTTTAAGCTATTCAAACTGTAGAACGATAGCAAATAATCAAAGGTTTTCAATTATGCATAGGTTTTAAACTTATGTGCCAGTGATAGAATTAAGTCGAAAATGTTTTCAAAGTTTTACACAAGGCGTTGCGAGGTCCAGAGATAAGGTGACAAGTTGATAGCTTTCCAAGCCAACAAATAAAAGGAAACTGCGAAAAATGTCGCGAAGCTTCTCTTCGCCGGGTTAAGTAAAACTGTTTAGGTTTTTAGCAGCTGTAATATGCCTAGGCAGTGCATTCCATAATTTAGGTGCAGCGACATTGAAAGCTTTCTCATCATACCCTTTCGTGTTCGAGGCTGGTACAATGAGTCGATTTTGAGTTCTAGATCTTAAAGCTCTAGATGGTTCGTATCGACAAATCATATTTGTACATATTATTTGTGCTCCAGGGGTTTATATGTTATCACTAAAATTTGAAAACAATACGCAGTTCGACAGGTAGTCAATGAAGTCCCATCAAACGGGAGCTAAATGCTTATACGTTCTGGTTAGAGCAACTAATCGGGCTGAAGAGTTGTGGACACATTGTAGCTTCTTTATCAAACTTTTATGTGAATGTGTAACTAAACCTTACGCATGAACATCTAACCTTTACTAATTGCTTGCTTGGTGATGAGCCCTCTTTCTGCGTATCATACGAAGTCGAGTTCAGACTTCTTGATCAGTCGAGTTCAGACTTCTTGATCAGTCGAGTTCAGACTTCTTGATTTTGACGCGATGGCACCAACTGTTAATTGGGAGCATTCAATGCCAGGTAGGCCTACAAGTTTCAAAAGGCCACCATCAAATTTCCCGAGGGTAAATTTGCCATATACGGACGTTATTATGAAAACAATATTAGAGCCATCTAGTAAAGCTAAAATATATCAGTTTCGGGAAGTGCTCGTACTTTAGGAAGGAAAAGGCGAAGAGGACGTCAAAAATCACCTTGAGGAGAACATTCCAAAATGACTTTAAGTTAGCCGGCATCACATAGGACGCATCTGAAAATGCTGCAGCAGAGCGTGAATTTTTAAGCTGATCTGTCATCTTTTAAGTCTTTTAGCCCTTTATCGATTTTAGGTTTGCTTGTAAAGTTTCTAATGAGTTGACAATATTTTAAATTCCCCAGCCAACACAATCGTGGCGGGCTGGTTTGGAAGGAAGGAGGGGAGGGGAATGGTTTGTTTTGGAATTTGAATGGCTGCGTGGCTGTTTCCCTTGAACTGTCGTACGGATACATATGTTGGGAACCTTGAGAAACATGAAGGCAAGTTTACTCCAGTTGAAGGGCACGTGCCCGACAATTTTTTTGAAATACAATCGTCGAATATAACTGTCACTGCATCCTTGTCATACATATTTTTTTCTTCCCATTCGCATATCAACAAACATCACCAACAAGTGGATCCCACACATCTTATTTTTTTCTTTTCGCCGCAAAATTATTAAACATCTGTACATAGCGGACACCTGGTAATAGTGGACACTTTTTCCAGGAACCGCAGGCGTCCGCTATAGACAGGTTCGACTTAAGTAGTTTTTCCCTGGTGCTGTCCTTTCCCAGTATTTTTTATGTTCCCTTTCCCCCCCTCCCTATATGAAACCTCCGCTATTTCGTTCCCATGAAACCACGTTCGGAAAAGTTCATCCAATCCAATGATCATAAGGGCACAAAGTCTCGTTGCGTGGTGAACAATACCAGAAGGAAAAAATTGCGCCTAAGTATGCACACCTGGTCATCTACAATAGTAGACTTCTCGTCTTGATTCGCCATGTTTGCACAACTGCAAAAACAGCATTTCGGCAACTACAACATTTCTTTAGAAACAAATAGTATTGATCAGAAACGTTTCTAAAGCATATTACAAGTATCTGCGAACAAATATTGATGAATGGTTGCCTTGTTGCTCAATAACGTTGTTGCGGATTGACACTTCGGTTAAATGGTTAATCACATGTTCGGTGCCTCTTTCGCTTAACGTTTAATTGGCGAAAACAATGCTGCTGACTGATAAAGATGGAAGAATCTGACAGATTCAGTCAAAGTGCACCTACGACCGCTTGGCTATGGAACATGAACGAACGAACAAACGATTGAGCAGAGAAAACACAAACATCACTACTGTATGATAATTACTATGATAATTACTGGCTTGCAAAAAGAGTAAAAACGTGCATACTAAATGTATTTTAAACAGATATAAAATTCAATTATATAGACAAGTTTGAAGGCAAATCGAAATCAGTGATTCCCAAGGTAGGAATCTAGGTAGGAGGTGAGATGTAAGGAAATGGGGTAGTATGATTTGGATGACAGATATGGAGCAAATATTTTTCTTGGCCATCTTGACTGTAGGGACGTATTCAGGCCGCCGTCTAAGCAACTCACGGACTAAGGGGTGGTGGCATCAAGACTTTGGGAATCACTTATCTCAATGAATAGTGTTAAGAATCATAACAATGATTGGTATCTTTTGAACCTCCTACTGTAGATCCTTAAGCAGTTTATTATCACTTGTTATAAATTGCCTTGTACTCTGGGTATTTATCAATGACGCTCTCCAAGTATTGAAGTTTGTCCTCTGAAAAATATTTTACCCAGTCTCCTACCAAGCCTTTCCGTATCAAATGTCCTCCTGGTAAATAATTAGCCTTTGGGTCATTCTTCATTGATGCAAACGTGCTTTTCTCGGCTATCTTCCGCAATTGATCCACGCTTAAATTTCTTCCACAAAATTGATTGATTCTTCCTATTTCTCTCAGCAAGTCTTCCTTCATATCTTCGTAGCGTACTATCAACACATTTGGAAGATGACTCACCTTCAACCAACTTTCAGTGACCTCAAAAAAGTCGCCGTGGCTCAGTTGTTTAGCTTGAAACACTTTAAAATATTCATCAAAGTCACCTTTAAGTCCTGTGGCTAAATATAAATGATAGTACGATACCAGCATATCTCTAACGTCACGTATAACAAAGATGACTTTAAGGCGATTCCCTTCTACGTTTTTGAGAAAGTATTTCAGTGAAAGGTGCGTTTTAAATATCCGAGGTGGTTTCCTTGCTTTCAGGGCGTTTAAGCCAAGCATGCTTAACTTGGACTTGTCTGGACTATGAAGAGTCTCATCAATTTCAATGAACGGACAATTGGTAGCAATATCTGCATCTGGATCACAGACATCTTGGTACATTTGTGTTAAAATCTGTAATGTCCAAGTTGTACCTATAGGAAAGTAATAAGAAATTATTCACTGCCTCGTTACAAATCAATTGATAGCCCTAATCTTTTGGGGGCTTGGGAATTAGCCTACTCCAAAATATTTTAGTTAGGGTGATGTTAGTAGAGGGCTAGACAAATCCTTCACAATGTTTCATCTTGGTTGACTAAGACAGCTTGTTTATTATTCTGCTTTCCATAGTATACAAAGTACAGTCTGGTTGAGTCCACATTGACTACTCCACACTACCAAAAATATAGACAACAAAAACCTTGGGCCTTTTAGAATCTATATAATGTCCTCACAACTTTTTCTCGTGAAACACGCCTCTGGTTCACATTTTTAGTTTAATATTAATATGACGGGTAAAATGGAGATGCTATAAGACAAAGATACACAATCAACTCCACTTACTATACGAATCAGTCAATTTATACCATTATTGCTGGATCTTCTATAACCTGCTATTAACTGTAAATTGTAACTGTTGCAGATTCTACTGCGCCGCGCTGGTCCGATTATAAAATGTTCAAAGAGCTAACTCGATCCAAGAGGACTGTATGTTTTCAATTCTGGCTAATGTGTTCATGTGCTCAGTCGAGGAAGCACTCCATAAGCATAACAAGTTGCCCCCTTTTTATCATAGGTATGTAGATGACACCATTATGCTTAACACCAAACGACTGTCATCCTGCCATTAAGATTACAATGGAAGTTAAAGTTGGTAGCATGCTTCCATTTCTTGGTGGCCAGTTACTTAATCGAGGACGCAAGATCGTGACCGAAGTCTTTGTTAAACCCACCAATAAGGGACTTTTACTCCATTATCATAGCCACGTCGACAGCCGTTACGTGCGTGGTTGCTCAATACCATGTCAGATAGGGCCTATAAAATATCTAGAGATTTTCAAATATTCATAGAAGAATGTGAACGTCTTAAGATAGTATTTCTAAATTTAAAGTACCCACAGCACTTAATTGATAGGGCCATAAAGCATTTTATTGATTACAAAGTAGTTACTGAAAGAGAGAAGCCCTCCCCATCTGAACAGAATAACACTATTCGTACTGTGTTGCCATTTAAGGATCAATCCTCGGCGAACGTCGTTAAGAGACAATTAGGCAATCTCAGTGTTAGAGTTGAGGCTGCTATCTTACCCATATTCGTTAACCGCAAACTAGGTGATCTTTTGAAGAATAAGGAACCCAGGCCCTCTTTTATCAACCAACGATGTGTTGTGTACAAATTCAAGTGTGACCTGTGCGATGCAGGATATGTAGGTTACAAACGTATGCATCTTTTACAGTGCGTGGATGGACACAAAACAAAATCGTCCTCCATCTACAAGCATTACGAATTCCAGATCGCCTGATTGAACATTTTCAAGTGCTTGCTAGGTGTAGCAACAAATTCGATTGTTTGGTGAAAGAAATGTTGTACATTCGCATGCTCAAGCCTAACTTGAATGTTCAAAAGGACTCCATACGAGCCAAAGTCTTTGTTTAGATTTGTATATTGTATACAAAAGTTATATATTATCGTTGTATAGTGATTCATTATTCACCTTGAGAATGGCGTCAAGATGACACCGAAACATCGGAAAAATATAATTGTATTATTATTCATTTGCCTTTGCGTTAGCAAATCTTTATTGATAAAGTACAAAAATGTTTAGGTATTCAAAAACCCTACTCGAATTTGCAAGCTGATCTGATGTTGCTCATAGTTTCTTTTTGGCTGTTTGCTGACATTACTGAGAATATCCCTATAAATGGATAGTCAGTATTCTTGAATTGTATTTGATGTGATCCTCATTGTGGTTCAAATAAAAAGAATATAGAACAAATTGTTAAGTCACACAAGAACATGATGTACTGCTGATTTTCATTGTGGTATTTTTATGGTAATTTTGGACGTGCTGTGCTGTGCTGCTGTGCTGTTCCCATGGCCTGTTGAGCGTTGGGGCGCTTTGACGTCCAAACCCTGCTTCTCCAGTCTTCTCGATTTTTTGCAATCCTTATGCTGTCAGCTGTTGATTGGCCGGTCCATTTATTTATGTCGGCATGCCAATTTTGTTTGGACCGGACTCTTGCCCTCTGCCCTACCACATATCCATGCATAATCGTATGGTCCAGAATTCCTGGTCTTCTGGTGACATGCCCAAACCATGGCAGCTTTCGTCTTCAGGCTATTTCTATTAGGGGCTCGTAGATGCCAATGAGCTCCTTAATTTTCTTTTCTACAGTTTTATTGGTGACTCTCTGTTTCCAGGTAATACCGAGTATTCTACAGAAGCATCGCATTTCAAACGCCATTATTCATTTTTCAACAATTCGACTAAACGTCCATGTTTTACAGCCAGTAGACACAGCCAGGCTCTGCTGCGTTGTCACTGTTTACCTGACAGCCATTACGTAACCAGAGAGGCGAGGCTTTGCAATAGTATTGTTAAAAATAGACCATTCTAAAAACTTCAGGATTCTTGAAACGCAATGCATTGTGGGATTAAAAAGGGGACCTAAGTTATGAAAACAAACCACGTCGTGAACAGTTATGGAGTTCAAATTAGTGCTGCAACCAATTCCATATCGCCACGAAACAAGGTATTCCGGGAAAGTTACACGCGTAGCCATCCGCAGATACAAGAGGACATGACATTTGCCTGATCTTACGAAGTGACCAGTTTCACAGCTACTAAATAATTGTTGGCCAAAAGGATAGGCAAAATTGGTGTCTAAAAGCATCACGTCTTCTCACGGGCAGAAATGTTTTTTATGACTTGTTGTGCGTTATGGGGTAAGCAAACTGTAAAAGTAGTTAATCATTACCTCACTTTTGTTGAATTAAGTTGTGTTAGCGTTCCTTCATAGTTAAAAAATGCCTAAATTCTATAAAGTACTATTCAAATCAGCAGTTAGGAAACTGGAGGGACCTAAATATGTGGATAGCCCGAAAAATAAAAGAAACTTAGCAGTGGACCCTTGAATTGAGTTGGGCATTAGGAATATATGAATACATCAATAAAAGCGGACATCTTAGGGCTTCAAAAATATTTAATTTGATGAAATGTAACTAAAAAGGTATAGCTTAAGTGAAAGCAAATCACCATCTGCAAGATATGGTAATCTTCTTCTTCTGACTTATATATCTTTAAACATAGAGGAGATGAGGAACATAGAAAACGGGAAGTGACACATTTAATACCATCAGGTACTTCAATTCTTACGTTACACATAAATTAAAGAAAGTCAACATCCGCACAAAATTGCTCACTAATCAACATATTTGTAAGTAGACCTAATTTGAGTATCTGCATGTAATCATTTCGTGAGTGTTTATTATTTTTAATCCCAAGGATACTTAAAAGTTGAAAAAAGAGAATTTAACTTTGTTTGATCTCTCTCTAGTTACATCCATAATTGGTTACTTGACAAACCAAACACCATGTACACTGCGTATTTGTAAACATTGCTATTCTCGAAATATTCTCTATCATATCTGTGACTATAGTTTTAGATAAATACGGTTCAGAAAAACGATTAATTTTGGAGTTATTTGGGTCTGCATTTTGGTACATACTTAAAGAAGTTTTTAGAAACTATATTTAGAATTTATTGAGAAAATGTCTCGTCATGTTTTCCTTCTTGAGTTAGCCACAGCATATAGATTGTATGAATTTCGGTCTGGAAGGAGGACAGATATGTTTTACCCAAGTCACAACCGAGTACAAGTTAACACTTTTACAAGAAAATTTCATATTTTAACAAAAGCTGGAAACAATTGCTTTTCTGAGCATGTTCTAGTGCCATAGCCAGACTATCTCTGTAGGGTATGCTTATTACTTATGAGCATATTTTAGGGCATGCTTTATAGATTAAAGGCGTACGGGCCAGCCTGTTCACCAATTAGTGTAACCCCTTCTGGAAAATTGGTGATCCCTTTTAAAAATCGGGGCAGGGGTGGGCGATCGAAAACATGGGGGACCTCAACCCATATTCGTTTGAACCAAAAATTCCAACATTTCCAAAATGAGGCGGGGGGGCTAAAGCACCCTCGCCCCCTGCTCCACCGCTGCTATGGGCTGATCCTAAGAAGCTCTATAGCCTCCTCAGTTTTTTATTTAAACCATTCTCAGAAATTCTAATTCAAGATCTTTCAAGTTGTAATGAGCTCCTACCCATCGATAAAGAATAAACAGGACTGAGCAACGAACTAACCTTGCCATCGCAAATCTCCAGTAGTGGGGTGTTTATCGATGCTTGAAGCCATTTACTATGAAATAATTTCCCATCAAAGAATGACCACGGGCAGCAATACTCCCACGGTACAGGAGATCCACAAGCGTCATTGGCAAGAATGGCACACTCGATCCCAGACATGAAAATAGAAGCCAACTGCATGGGTCTGTAGCAGAAAAATGACATAAAAGGCATGGTGATATAAAAGAGCCTTACAGGGAATAGGCTACGAGTAGCCTTTCGACTTTTTATATTATCTTTTTAGAAATTGTACCAGACTGAACAGAAGATCTCTGAATCGTTTGTTCGTACGGTTTACAAAGTAATACCACGTCAAGTGTTAGACACTATTTAACAAAACCGTCAGTTCCTACCTCGACAAGAATAAATCTCCGGCCCCGAGAACGAACTCGTATATACGTTTGTTCCAACGTGCACATGTATCGAGTAGATAAAATGAACAATCTTATTTCACAACATAGTGATGTAGCAGGATTTAGTCTATTGACTATGAATAATACCGGCATATGAGAAAGTGACAATGTATCATGAGCTTTCGGTTTCCTGATAAGGGAATGGTTTACAAGCAGAACAATGGATAACAATATCCTTGGTGTGTAGTGAGGCATTTACTTGCAGTTGATGTGTATGGTGCGGATTCTATCCACTCTTTTGCAGCCACATGGGCTCTATCAAAGATTATGATTCTCTAATGGATGTTATTGTTTCAAGTGGGAAAATAGTCAGGTATAGACAGGGTCACAAATACGGAACTTCATGTTATTTTCATTCACGAAAAAAATCCACTGAAAGAAACACTGGCATGCTCAACTTGACGCCTGATGTTAATTTCGTTTTCGGCATTGTTGATTCATCTGTTAAACATGATAACAAGGAAAGTCTTAATTTATAAATAACATTCTGATTTCAAAACAGGAAAAATGAAAATGTAAACTGGGAGAAAAATGGCTTCCTTTTACGACGCTTTAAATAAGTGTTTAAAATCATCTCGACATTTAGATGCATGCCAGCTTTGGTTGGAAAAAATCGGTGTTATTCTGCTCAGGCTCTTTTACATACGATTCTCCTAAGAGGAGCCACCGGCACACTTCGCCCTAAGTTCGCAACCGTAAGCCCTTAGCCTAGGACGTTAGGCACACCTGTGTTATCTTACGCAATGTCCTTAAGATAGGATGTTGAAATTTACTTACTACTGTAAAGTAAGTATTAAACAGCTTTCAATCACGCTTTGTTGCCTAATTTGATAACATTTTAGTAATCAAAATGCAACTACTCGGCGACAAATGTAATTGGAGCGAATTTCAGTAATTCAAATTTTCAGGGTGGTATAAGCACAATAATGGGACAGAAAAACAAGTTCTGAAATCGAGAAACAGAAAATATGTCACTACTGAGGATCGAACTCGTGACCCACGCTCTCGCGGCGTGTGCTCTACCCACTGAGCTAGGTGACTTCCGCTATGAACATACTTTTAAATATAAAGCATACTATAAAATAAACTTACCGAGGGTCAATTTTGTTCAGCTTTAGGTTTGCTAAGTTCATCGAGTTATGCTCAATTGATAAATGTGGAGACAATGCTTGCGCCAGGAAGGCATCAATATCATGCTGTGATATCAGTGACTTTTTGCTGTCTTGTTGTATCAGATACCTGCGGATAATCAACGAATAAGACATGACTGAATAAGAATGTCCTGGGTGGAAAATTTTTGAAAAATTAATTAGCGGGGGGGGGACGTCTATTAGGCACCCAAGAGTGGTTGAATTCTTCTGGTGTCAGAAATATGGACATTTTCTGCCCTTCATCTCCTGATCCAGATTCTAACTGGGATATAACCTTTACAGCAGGATTGAGATCCTGTTGCAAAACTAATGTTTTACATTAGCAACAATTTCGAATTGAAAAAATTCCTCTAAATATTACAGCCAAGTGGGAAATATGAAGAAAAGTCTTGATACGAAGGGCAAACCATTCCCCAAGAAATCTTGTGAACTCCTGATGGCTAGATTGTTATTTTAAAAGAAATCCCTTAGGAATCCTCCTACCTTCACATCAAAATCGTACTTTTTTGTAGAAAGTATTTTACATATTGCCTTTATAGGTGTTAAAAGCCTAATTTGTATAACAAGGGGGAGGGGAGGGGCGGTGGTGGGCTAAAGTACTATAAACAAATTGCAAATCATATCAGATGCAGGAATCCGCGAAGATATTGTGAATTATATGGGTATTGGCTAAACTCGACATCAAGAGACTGTCATGGTAGATCCTTCAGAATTTGATTAAATTTTGTGCCTTACATTTATCTTTTCAATTGTATCCATTTTCCTTCCTTTTCCCGTCTACTCCTTCCTTTTCTTCTTCTTCATCTTCCTCTTCCCCTGTAAACCTGTTTCTTTTAGAATGCTTTTGCAGTAATCTACCTTTTGATTGCATATCTTGTGCACCAGAAATTTATACCATCTATCCCCTCACCCCTAACACCATACATAAATTGGTTAAGGCCGCAATTTACAATAGATATTTTCCAATTCAATGATGTTGAAAAAATAGAACGCTGAAGTTGACTTTCCCTCAGGAAAATTGTTGCCCTTAAGGTGGAATTTTTGCTGTAAGAATGCCCAGTTTATGGTACCATGGATTCAGTTGCAACCAGGTTCCAAGGCTGAAAATGAAACCTTGGTAAATCTCTGTGGGTTTTTAACGGGCCAAATGTGTCTTTGTAAAGAGTCATCATTTTTTTAAATTCGGATAAATCATTTACATGAAGTTTAAATGAATTCAAAACTTTGTCAGAATTTGATTGCCATCAAGTTGTGGCATTGCTGGGGATTCCTTACTTAATTCTCCTGGGGGATAGGCGGGGTAGGGGTCTAGCTGAGAGCTGGATAGGGTATGATTATGGTAATAGTGTAGTGTAAAAAGGGGAGAAAAAAGACGTAAAGCACATAGGGAAGTGAAGCACAAAATTCCTTAATGACAAATTACGCCATATTTGTCAGCACTTTTCTCTTTGTTGCATGATAAAGTTTGAGATGAGGGTGATTCCTAAAGCTCAAAAATTTTACTGGTTCAAAATTAAACCAGTTTTCATTTAATGATTTAGTTCATCAATATATTTAAGAAATTACAGTGTAACCTTTGGGCAATGTCCTTCATGTATTCGAAAGGACCCTAGGCGCTTATTAAATTTCCGTGTTTCTACTTGAGTGCTAACCCGAGATAGATGCACATTCAAAGGGGTTAGCATTAATGGTAAACATGTTCAGCTATTACATTGGGATGAGAACTAGGAATAGTGGGGCCACGGGGTGAATAGGGGGACTTGTCCTACCATATGCCTCAGTGACCAAAGTTTCAATTCATCTGATCTATAAATATCTGGTTCTGATTGGCGAAAGGAGAAAACCACTGACTACAATATGCGTAGGGGATTTACCTGGAAACAATAGGATTTTGTAAGGATTTCTTTCTGATGTCGATCCTGTCACAACTGTTGGAATCAAGGTAGGGACATTTTCTGCCTGCATTTTGATGTGCTGATATCCCATGCCAGTCTGGTTGTCTTTTTGTCATATCTGTTTACCTGCATGCATTTCTGATCATGCGCACTCCTGTGTGCCTGTGCGTCTGTGTTTCTGCGTATTTGTCTTTTTGCCTGCCAGCCTGTCTGTCTGTCTGTCCGTCTGTCTGTCCGTCTGTCTGTCTGACTGACTGTCCGTCCGTCCGTCCGTCTGTCTGTCTGTCTGCCTGTCTGTCTGCCTGTCTGTCTGTCTGTCTGTCTGTCTGTCTATCTGTTTCTTGGTCGGTTTGTTTGCCTCGGTCCGCCAGCCTGGTACTTTTATTTGACTGGCTGCCCATATGTGTATTAGTTTGACACTCAGCTTACTTATCTGTATGCCTACCTTACTTATCAATTGAAACTAAGCAAATTTTTATAAACACACGACCTATTTCAGGTGGTTTGCGAGTGACATCACCAGATTACGTTAGTGTTTTACTGAGGGAAATGTAAGATCAAACGAAACGATATAGGATGTGTTAATGTAAATGTGAAAATGTCGTAGAAATTGATAAAATTTGAGATAGGTTGGACCTATGTGGCTGTATGGATTAGATTCCAATTCCAACAGTAAACTAATCTGATATGCTGCTCTGTTGTATTAAGAGGAAGGTATAATGCATATGGCAGGTAGGTGTGCCATATGAGAATGTTTTTTCTACCCAAAGTAGAAAGAGGAACGATTTTCATGTCGTCTGAGACTTCCTGACATCTTCCATCTCACTATCCAGTCATGATGGGCTTAAGAAGATCTGGTGCTTACAGAATGATAAGGTTTCCTGCGTTTTTGGATAATAACCATGGAGAGGCATTGGTGTGGTACAGTCTGTGCATGCCACGTTGACAAAACCAGGCCAGTGAGTTTGACTGGAATGCTTAAAGCTATTGTTATCCAACCAGTTTACCTGGAAAGCAACCGGTAAGTGCTGTTGTGGCAAACAACCATTTTAAAGAGTACACTAGAACAGTATACGTTCCACGATATTGAGTGCACGGGAAGGCGTGGTAGAGGACTTCCGGAAGGAATCATAGATTATCAAGATCGTAACTGTATTTTTTCCTCCATCAACATACATGAAAAGGAAAAATCAAACCGTCTCTTTCTGCCATCAATTGATTATTGGTTGCTGCCAGCGGGATAGATTCATTCATTCATTCATTAGTTGCCTTGTCTTCAGACATTGGCTGCCATGACTGCCCAACCCTTTCTAGATATGCGAACTTAATCACGTACTTTGCAGCTCTTATCGTGTTTTCGTTTTGAAACAACTAACATTCCATGACTCTCACATAAAATTGATTTAAGCCCCTTTGCTGTCAATAGCTAGATTCTATATTTGCTTTCCTTTAACAAGAAACAACTTGATTTTGATTGAAATACCTGTAGGTTTTATTTATTTACCTTCGTTTTGTATCTATTTGTGAGATTTATGTCGATTCTATGGATATAGTGGAGGTTAATGCTTCAGTACCAACCAGGCTTGCAATATGCAAATGAAGATCTTTGAGTCCTCATGTGCATGCAGCCCAATTGATAAGTTTTGTCGCCCTTGGTCGCTCCAGCTATCCTTAATTTATTAGTTTTCCTGTTTGGTTGTTCTCTTGTTTATTAAGGGTAGTTTCAATTCGGGGCCTACTGCTCATCGGAGGTCTTTGATGGGGAGACTTTCGTAGCATCCCTTATTTGTTTCATTTTAAAGACAGGAAAATGATGTACTAAACATTAGATGATTCTGAGGTTGTGACCCAGTCTTGTTCTTAGCCTCGACATTTTGAGAATAAGTTAAATGCTGGATGTAAGCTTCGACAGCGCTACCCTAATTATCCTCGCAGTTAATGATGGTCCGCTGTCATTACAGTACGGAAAAGGATGATCTCCACTGCCCATTTTCCAGCTGAAAAGTACCTATGAGGCTAAGTAAAGCAAACCGTTGTCATGTTAATGGCAGTTGGGAAGCTTCAGGCACAGACCCGTCTCTGTAACGACAACCCAATGTCAATAAAGACAAAGCTAGTTATAACATAGCATTAATAACGTAACTGTCGTTAACTCAAAATCCCACTTACAGCGCTCATCCACGTTAATGAGCTTGGTATATTTTACTTTGCTTATATCTGAGTGAAGTTCCTTTAAAACTAAGCCTTTTTAGTGACGTCATAGCACCCAGTTAGAATTGTTTGGGCCCATGCCACCAAAGAAAGCGATGATTTCTTCTAGATGATTCGTCGCCCAAGAATCAATAAAAGAAATTGTAGGTAGGTGTCTGAGCATATGAACTTGGTTATATGCTGCAATATTAATGAGCAGTTTAGTAATTGAAAACGATATCGTAGTTATGGTAGCTTATGTAGGAAACAATTGCAGTGACATTCATTCTTGTTCTGAAAATGATGCTGTTGAGTTCTGAAATATTAAATCAAGCTCAGTAAAGTTCAATTTCTTCTATATTAATTTTGATGATTTCTCCAGGAGGAAAGCATTCCAGACGCATAGTCTAGTCATAAATCCCGAAATAATAGGCATTATCAAGAGGTAGATGCACCATTGTAATGTTCATTAACATAGGGGTAGTGACTTTTTATTCAATAGAGAGTAAAATTAGCACTTGTCACCTCAAAACACGTAATCTAAAGGAGATTGTAGAGCAGAAGTTGCCCCTGTGACAAATGGTTTCTTCTTGTCTCCTTACGTTTTCAATGTTTAAGAAATTCTTTACCTTAAATCAAAGTAACAAAAATTAGGCTTTGGGTATCGTCAATCTTACTTTATACTTGGTAACAAAACCTTTAGCACTTATTTGAAAAAATTTAACGAAAATTTGTACATCTAGAGACTAGACTTTCATGGGTAAGATGCATTTTCTGGGAATTAGATATACCATAATAAGCATAAGTATAATTATGATAAATATGATAAAGTATACGTTTTATGCTTAAACTTGTAGCAGGAGTCATTACTTGAGTTGAAAGAGTAGAAAATGAAAGTAACCACATTATTTTGTAGAGGTAGAATGTAAATCTCGTAGTGTAAGAGTTGTTATGCACAAATCAAAAATAGAAGTGAACTGTTTACGATCCTCTTCAAAGTTTCCTGACTTGACATCTCTCCATAGCTTCCAATTAAAGCAAGCCGAAACAAATGTAATTTCAAAACAAACAAATTTATTCACTTGTCAAAAATGCTTTTTTTCTCCAAAGCCACAAAACTTTTACCTGCAGTAAAGACGTTAGGATATCAGGACACTTTATACTGCATATATTGTAGTGCTACTTTATATTAAGATATGTCATCTCTATTATTTTTGAGATTTTTATTTCAACAATTGCTAACAGCAGACCCGACAACATTGGTGGCAATGACATCTACCTTTGTCAGCAATGAGGAAGTGGTTAATTAAAGAAAAGCACCAAAATGCCAACCATCGTTACCAAACTAATTGAAGGAAGGGCATAAAACTCCAACCAACGTTGAATATCTTGCATTTTCATTGTCGAATATAATCACAACATTAAGAAACATTGAGGCTGAACCCTCAAACCGGGATTCTAATAAAAAGAAAATATTGTGCTGCAGAATTGTCCATAAAAAGGTCAAAATAACAAAAGTTTGAAATTCCAAATTTCGCCAAATGCATAGGGACATCATAAAAATGATTGATCGAGTACGTTCACCGAATTTCATGTCATTCTGGCTGCTAGAAATGTGACAGTTACAAATTACCATTTTATAAGTGGACCATGTGATCTGCAAGGTTGTTTGAAAACGTTATCCACCCAATTAAGGTCTTGCAGAAGGATCGCAATGAAAGAAATCAGTAACTTGTTTGATAAGAAGAACCCAAATTCAAATATTTCAAGTACAAAGCTTTCAATATTCAGATTGAACTATGTTTAAACATTCCATGGCATCCACTGTAGGGGAGACAAGACAATGCAAGCCTAACACAGTTATAAGATACACATTTCGCTGTCGTGCAAGAACATGTTGAAATTAGTTGTAGAGCACCATGTATCGCATCAATTGGGAACAAGCTTGTCCATTGGGCAAACGCTTTCTTCCATACATCAGTGACTATGGAAGTTCAACATTTTCATGGCACTGAAATGACACCCAGCCACCATCATACAGAGCTCATTTTAAATGCTGTCTTAAACCATCTCTGGATGGTGGTGACAATCGTAAATTGTTGTGCGTAGGATACTCAAAGTTGTGGAAACGGAGCTCGTCAACGGTCTTCTCTGATTCATTGCCATAATACACAAAGCAAATAAACTTTTCTAGAATTATTGCTTGTTCCTCGGACACATTGCCGGGTGTTTCACTAAGATTTGCAAAAAGTGACGAAAGCTTATCTTTCTGGCTGAACTCTTTCCGGCAGTCCCAAAACTTGCATTTTCCTTGGTTAAAGAAGAATGAGGTCAGATCACCACCTGAAAGAGCATGGAAAAATGGAAGCGCTTTACATTTCTCCGTCGCAATGGATGAGGATACAGCGATGATGTCATAGAATGTTGGCTTTTCACCAGAAGCTAACCAGGCAAAATCATTGCATTGGTGGCGAAGTCTGTGTACATTGGCTAACAGCAGAATGATGGCATCAGTATCGGCAGTCCTGACAACAACAATGCCTGTTCCAGCTCGAAAACATTGAAGAGCATCTCATACGAGCTTCTGATCAGCTTCCTCTACAGGATATGGTAAAAGAATCGTGTCCGTGATACGATTGGACAGCACCTTGTCATCTTTCGTGACGACAATGTTTTTTTTGCCAGAAAATTGTGAAAAAAACTCAGAAGCCAGAAATACACTCAGTCGGTTCTTATTGTCGCTGTTCTTTAAGAAATAAGTCTGGAAGTCGGATGGGAATTTGGTGTTTTCATCTAAACTGATGGTGTTTCCAGATCCTCTGCCTTCTCGCGTTTGATTCTTCAAACAGTTAACCACAATGTCAATTCTGTCGCACATAGAGGCAAGTCTCAGAATGTGGCTCAAAACTTTCTTTGCAAAGTTACCAAAGGTTGCAGCTTCTTAAGCATTCCTCTTCGAAGGAATCACTTTGACCACCAAAGCTGATGACGAGGTTATAACTGGTTCTGCACACTCCGCGTAACGTTGCAAAAGTGTAGATTTAGAACCGTGGTACGCCATTGTGTCACTACCAGAAAGGCTTTGAGCTGTGCCGAAAATCTCAGGGGCAAAAAAGTTTTTTAGCCTCGCCTCTTCTGTGTACCACGGCGCTTCTCAAAAAGTCACTATTCAAGCTCTCGTCAATCCGAGCACGAGAAGAAGGAGAAGAAGGAGAAGAAGGAGAAGAAGGAGAAGAAGGAGAAGAAGGAGAAGAAGGAGAAGAAAGAGAAAAAGGAGAAGAAGAAGATTACCCATTTGATTCTTGTGAACAAATTTAAGAAATAGTAGGAAAGTTTTTAGGTTCGGCAAATTTCTGTTTGATTAACCATAAAAGACATAGAAGGGCCAGTCTATTAAACCTGCCTCCTAAAGTCAAGATAGGGTGACAGAGAACAACTGTTGCTATCAATGCCTACTAGTAAAAATTTTTTAAATCACCTATTTTGGATTATACTTTATAATACTGTTATTTTGTGTGTATTAAGAAATAGAGTCTGCAACATTTCTAAGGTTAGATTTTAGGACACTGCTGTCTCTTACCTTCTTGAAAGAAGCAAAGTCTTGCCAATACCATAGAATAGTTGGGAATATCATTCAATTTGGGGGTATTCTTGGAGGAGTTATGATTGTAGTGATACCTAATATTCTATAAATAAGAAAACAGGTTTATCTACAAACATGAAAAGGGTATGCTGTATCGGCTGTTCTCCTGTCTTGTTTTTCCCTCAAATTTGCTGCTACATTGCTATGTTCTTAGCTCTTAATTACGATCTATTCAGAATGCAGTATCTGCTTTGTTAATCAAAAACATTCAAAAGGTTTGCTTTTTCATTGAAGTTTTAGCTAATAGAACAGTTTGCTGTAAAAGGCCTTGCCTCAAATAAATCACAGTGCCCGTCATACCCCCTATTAACCTAAAAAAGAACACGAAGAACTAATAGCCTTATAAATGACATTTTTCACATTACAGCAAATCGACTCTCACCCTTCTATATTAGTTATTTGAATACCATGTTAACTAAAAAGCTTAGCCCCTCATTTAAAATCACTCCCCCCCCCCCCCTACAAAAGTGTCAAGCTTAAATATTTATAGGATTTACCTAACTTACATGAAACCCACTTAAATTCAAAATATACCTCACAAAATTTAGCAAAGCCCAAATCCTCCATTTTGTCACCCTACATACTGGCCTGCCTGAGGCAGATGAAAAGAGCTCCTGACTTTGCTGGCAAGGATTTTATGATCCATTGGACAAAATTAAGCAAAGTTGTAGCATTTTTTAGGTTTTTTGATAGAAGCCTGTGCGGTGGTTATCAGAAGAATACCGGCCACGTGCGCCTTAACAATGTTATCTAAGGGTAAGAAGCAATCACCTTTTAGAATGATAAACAAAGGAAAAGATCTATATCTGGTTGCAGGAAGTTTTCAGCGCTTATTATTATAATAGTCTCTTTCTGCGAAGACTTTCAATGATCTCTTTGAGATATTAGGTCAAAGCGATCAATTTAAGCCAAACCAACAACTTCCTATGCTCAACCAAGGAGGGCACTCACTTGCAGTTTTCACTACCTTTTCGCTATCTACCTGTCTTTCATGGACGTTTCTAGCTCATTAACGGTTTTGAGGTTTCCGGTCCTTAAAAGCCGGTTGGCGTTTCTCATAAATGTTTTCTCTGTTTCCATATTCAGAGCGTTTTAGCTATCCAGAGGTAACTTGAAATGCCTATCAAACTATAAGAAATTGAGGACCCTTTGTAAAACCAATTCTAATGAAGTACAGCGATGAAGGCTCTAGGACAATTCCCCCTGGATAATTCCCCCCCGGACAATTGCCCCCGAGACAATTGCCCCCTGGACAATTCCCCACGGACAATTCCCACCCAGGATAATTGCCCCCCGGACAGTTCCCCCCTGGACAATTCCCACCTAGGATAATTGCCCCCCTATGTATGCGGTTAAGCATGTTTCAGACTAATTTAGTCAAGGTTACCAGCATCAGTTATCAACAACGTTATACTCGACTAACCGTAAGGTCGTGACGACCTTGGTTACGTGGTAGCAACGAGATCCCAAATACAATGTTTTCTTAATGCCACTGTAAAAATACCCACACTATTATAGATATTAGGCTGGCAGATGTTAAAAGACCTTTGATGGACGAAACTAGGAAACAGTATCTGTTTATGGGGAAAAAATTGAGCAGCGGAGAAAAATTTCATAAGTGAGAGGAAAGTATTCTCAACGGAGATGTAGGAATAACGAATGCACAAGTTTCATTGCACTGCAATTTAAGCCAAGTCACAATTAATAATGGGGTGCGACAATGATTTATTTTCTTCCTTCTATTGTCTCTACAATCATGATATGGTAACAAATTGCCAAAACACCACTTTTACCCATGAGGTCGAAACTTCGTATGCCGGGAGAGTCTGGTTTTGTCTTTGTTTTGTCTACATCGTGATTTCTGTTTCCTTCTTTACTTATTTCTTCTTCTATCTATTCACTCTTTTACTTTCTTCATTCGTCTGTGACTGCTCATTCTGGCAACGTTGTTCTACCCATTTCCATCTCAACTGTTCTCCTCTCTACATTAGGTCTCAACCGCTCCTGTGTATAGTTTCATTATCACATTGTCAATCTGCTGGCTTGGTATATGAAAATATGAGGCACAAAACGCCGTAAATATTCCCAAGGTTTGCTTTTTCTTTCGCTATTTAAAAAATTATTTAAAGATTAGTCTACTTTCCTATCTCTTATTTGATTTAGAGTGCAATTAAGTTTGCGAGTGATCTTCTGAACTCAAGACAGATGGAAAAGTTTAAAGAACTGGAAAAGGTAGGACATTTTTAGGAGCTGTTGCGGAACATTATAAATTTTCCACCGAGAACAAACTTCAAAGGAGACGTCAATGGGGAAGCAAAGTAGCAAAACTTTCCACACTCCACTCATCCTATTATCCCTATTTTAAACGCTGTAGTGCTTTACCTTTGCCTTCTCATATCAAGCTTTTACCAGTGTTTGCCATTTGCTTCAATATTATATCCGTGTTCTTATTCGTCAGATTTTTTCTGTAAAAATTTTTCATACCTTGCCGATCCCTGTTTGATCTTTTTTTAAATTTTCTAATGCTTTGCAAACCCTTCTTATTCAAACCCTTAAATTCAATATCACATTTTGCAATAATAAAACAAGTTAGACGTAGTGGTATAATGAGAGAGATAATGAGAGAGAACCCAACAATTAATAAAAAAAGACGAAGGTTTTACTCGTATACTAAAGATATTTTAATTGTTTTTATCCCCATCTCCCTATCGCCTTTTTACAATAACGGAACCCTTTCCTGATGTAATTTTGTCTATTATATTTTACTTATCCATCTCATTTTTATCTAACACGCATGATAATTTTAGCTTTAACAATTCCCAACCATTATACCCCTACGTCTAACTTGTTTTATTGTTGTTTTTAGAACCGTGAATATTTATCATTGCATTACTTTACAATTTGTATTGATCTAATTTTTATGTGCAGCATTCATATTTTAAAATACTTGTATGAAAACATTGTTATCCATTATTTTATTTTACTTGAGAATGGCAATAGCGAGTGCCGAAACGTCGTGTGCAATTTTAAAATTTTATATAACGAAATGGATGTCTATAGGTTATGTGTATATGTGTTGTAACCTATATATTTGACTTGTACGCGCAACGATAGCGACATGCTGTAATTAATTTGAGAAAGCCACCAGCGATCAAAGGTGGGGAGTGTGTTGACTCTGAGAATGGAGTACAAAAGCAAAAACTCTCTGTCGTCTGTTCTATAACTTAAGTTAGAGTAACATCATTTTAAGCGTTGTTGATGCTGTCGTGTTTACGACTTTTATGAGGAGGCTTTGGTTGTTTACATTTAGCGAGGTCCTGATGAATTGGTTAATAGCGCAAATAACCACTGTGCCTCCACATGCTAGTAGTTTGCTAAATCAAGGCTTTAGGCTGCGAATCATTGGCTTGCCATCTTAAAAACTCGTAAATATTGTTAAAGATTTCTGTCTACCGATTATCTTCTCCTTCTTCTTCTTCTTCTTCTTCTTCTTCTTCTTCTTCTTTTTCTTCTTCTTTTGCTTCTTCGTCTTCTTCCTCTTCCTATTCTTTTTCTTTTTGTTCGTCTTCTTCTTCTTCTTTTTTCTTCTTTTTCTTCTTCTTCGTCTTCTTCCTTTTCTTCTTCTTCTTCTTCTTCTTCTTCTTCTTCTTTTTCTTCTTCTTCTTTTTCTTCTTCTTCTTCTTCTTCTTCTAAGTTCCGTCTACTTGACATGGGTTGAATGACACTGCTCTCCATCTGTTGCGATCACATGCTACCCTCACTGCTGCATGGTAGGGTGGTTTGTCACTCCATTCTATTATCAGTCCATGATGTTCTCGATCTTCCTCTAGGTCTTTGCCCCTATATTCTACCCTCAGTCAGCACTCTCTGGATATTTTCACTTGTTATGATATGTCCAAAATATTTCAGTGTTCTCTTTTTGATCGCGATGGTGATGTTCATCTTGGCATTTGCTCTCCTCAACACTTCAATGTTGGTAATTCCATCAGTTCAAGTGATCTTCAGCATTTGTCGATTTACCCAGATTTTAAATGTATAAATTCTCTACATCATTGTTGGTGTTAACGTCCAATTATATTGTATGGTAAAGTCATCTATCAACAACTTTTATCATACCCTGACTGATACGCCCTTTAATGTAGCCATTGCTGCAGCGACATTCAAGGAACACTATATTGAGAATGTCGTTGCTACCACGTAACCAAGGTCGAGCGTTTCCATTTAGTCCCCTTTTTAAACACTTATCTCCTCAGCATTTTCCGTGTCGCGAGAGTTTACCATGTCGCTAGTCGACGTATTTCTTGGAGCTTCATTTCCAGACACACTTTTCTCATTTTCGGCCTAACATTATGCACAATTGGTTACCGTAATAAATTACTGAACGAATTTAGTGGAGTGTAAACATCATGACGTCACAACATGCCGAATTAGATCCCAGTCCTTTTGTACGAATATGAACATTCAAAAAGTTGGTTGGTGACACAATAGTTTAATACTACATTCAGTAGCGGATTCATTTTGCTGAGCGTTTTGGACAGGCACTGGTCGCACTAGTAAGTCACGGTTTAATTGCTTGCAGACAGGAGTTGTAGCGATGGAGAACGAACTTCGATTTCTCGTTGTGCGTTTTCACTGTTAAGCTTTTGAGCTATATTCCATCAGTGACTTCAGGGAAATGTTGCCCCAAAATGTCAACACGCTTCTCCCCTCACAAGACCTGACATTGGCTCTGCAATACACACACACTCTCTCTATCTCTCCAGCCCAAGATGCCAGTAACTCAGTCCACCTCCCATTTCTCTGGTGTAGGGTTAGCTAACAGAGACAACGGTAATCGAGCCTCGTCCTTTCACTTTCAGTAGGGGAGCTGTGTAGTGACTTGAAGCAAAACAAATGCCATTCCAAATTTGTCTGTCCCAGATAACAACAATCACCATGTCCAGATGCAAGAAAGTCATCAATGACGTCACTTGTCTTGGGACATAGATCGTTCGTCTTAAAGATTTCTACATCTATAAAAGGCTTCGCGAATCTATGAAAGACACAGACTCTCACGTTCACACACACGCTCAGACACTTATTTACGGTAATTCTGTGAGACATAAAGGAGAACAAATATTATACCAAGTCAAGGGACGTTAGTCCCATCACTTACGAAGAACAGAGGCGGTCAAGGCTTGTAACCGAACAACGAAGAAGATCTATAATCAACCCGAATCCTAACAAAGCCGTCTCATAACAATGAACTTTGGGTATGGATGAACTTTATAATTATCTATGCTTTAAAACCTTGTATATTTAATAATTATTGTAGTATTAAGATTTCTGTTGTGACACATCAATTTATTGTCTTGTTACTGTTTCATCCTATCTGTTGCAGGCCAGTCTCTTCATGCGGTGACTCCGTATCACATATGATCAGCACATTGACATTCTACGTTCGGAGAATTTTGTATAATAACAGGAAAGAAAGACTGTCATGTCAAAATAACTCTTTTTATAGTCAACGCTGTCGATTAAGACGAAAAATGTAATGTGGAGTTCTAAACAACAGCCAATGACCGCCGTGATTTGCGGTACTAGAAATTGAACTGATGTCTTCGAATTGTTCACTGAAACGTTAAGTGAAAGGTGTGTTACAGGCATCGACAATCATGGTCTTCAAAAATCCATCGATAACATAGTAAGACAAACGATACGAATATTATTACAAATCTTTTCGGTGGCCCAAATATTCAAAACTTGCAAATAATTTGTTCTTGACTGTCATGCTATCTGCTTCCACTAATTTTTTACATTAAAGGACCACAGATCAACAACTTGACCCCTCAGACGGAAGAAAGGAAATAGTCTTAAAATTTTTAAAGGAAAAAAGAAAAGAAGGAAGGCCTCTATGTCCAAAGTCATACTCTTTAGGTTAGAGGCTTAAATATTACCCTATTTCACGGCAACCGTTGTCAGGGTTACAGCTGCGGTGATTATTACCCTGTTAGCTGATTAGGTTGAAAGATTATGCTTGTATAATTGATTATATTTGGAGCAATGTTGTAGTTTTAGGTAGTTGAACTTCAGGAGAGCGGCTCTTTAAACAGGACCTACCTCTTTACATCTCTGTAGAATGAAAGCATCTTTTCAATGTGGAGGGCGTTCGGACTGTAACAAAGATTATCATTTAACTGTTTTAAAAGTAATATTATATTTACAGGCATAACAATAGAACTCTAAGCTTTTGTAAAAGGATTCCAAAGAAACAGAAGACCTAAAGGCACTTCTCCCATGCCCTCCTTTTATCAAAGGGGCGCATACTTTCAGTAATTTCTCGGCCTCTTAAGCAACTGAAAATTCCGTATCACTCTCTCCTCTTTAAAACAAGAATTTACTTCCGTCCACATCATTACAGTAAAAAACAAGATATCTTTATTAGACAATTATTACCCAAGTGTAAACTATTAAAAACATTGCAAGTAAATCAGTTTCTTCAATTTATTGCTCCTGACGTTTCGTTGTAATCTCATAACATTCTCAAAGTTTATCCACCATTATAAGCTTTAATGAAGAAATTAATTACCAATTAAAGGATAAAGAAGAGACCTGCTCTGCTCTCGGACCCCGATTTACTAATGCCTTTCTTTTAAACTGGTGTTATAATTCCCCGTTTTCTTTTCATAGAAGCTTATCAGTTTCTGGCCTATCGTAACGCAAATTATCCTGCACCAATTTACTTGGAGTAGATTTAAATTTTCGATTTTTTGTCGAATTCAAACACATTTATCACATGTTTAATTTCGCGCCATTTTAAGATATACTCCAAGCTGGCAAGTTAAACACCTCCCTGGAATTTCTGCTGTACCTGGCTTTTGAGGTCTCGGCTTGAGAACACCGGGTACTGGTGTCTTCGGGTACTGCGGGTACTGTTGTCTTCACAAATAGAGTGCTTAAATCCGACGCCACGATTTAACGAATATCCGACACTAGTTGTATTTTTCTTGCTGATATAGATAACCTGTCCGAATTTAAGAATGATATCTTGAGCATTCATTGAGAGATACCTTTTCAAAGTTTGATTCAGGCCTATCAAAGCTTTGTTATTTGAACCCAGTTGATAATTTTATGTATTGAGTGAAATTAACAGTTTTTCTTTAAGTTCTTTCGTAAATTCAAACGGTCGTGTCTTGATGTTGATATGAGATTGTGATCTCGAATACAGACATTTGGTGGTATGGTTAAGATTGTATTTGTTATAGGGATTCCACGGAAAGTCTTTTTGTAACGTCATCGCTTAGTACTGTCTCTTAATTACCAAATCAGCCTATGGATCAATGAGAGAGATAACGTCCAAATAATTCGAAGAGGCAGTAAACAATGGGGAAGGAAAGTTTTCGGGAACTACAAGGGTGTTCTAACTTTTGACTCCTTGCACTTTTTAGCATGCAAATGAAGGAGTTGAACGAATGATCCTTGGGAACAAATGTGATTTAGCGGACAGGAGGATGGTGACCAAGGAAAGAGGAGAACAGGTTGGTATTGAATCGTCTTTGGCTTAAACCGTTATGTTTAGAATGCAGGGGTGTTGCTAAATAGCAAGACCGCTTCTCGGCCTTTTAGCAAGGAATTGGACGTTGTATGTGAGGTTTCAGAGATATCCCAGTATCTGCTTTCATTGATGACAGATGCTTTCCATAGCACGAGAGAGGCGGTCCTAATGGACGGTTGAGCCTACCTCACTGCTTGCTTCTCTGTCCAGTAGCCTAGATTGAGGGGCGTTACCCTTGGACGCCCCCGCTGCCCTTTATATATTATTATTTATTTATTAGTTGGCCTGTTGAGTTAGGGTAGTTTCAATGTTAGATCCACTGCTCGTCAGGGTTCTCTACTTGAGAAACTGCTGACTAGCAAAAGTAGGGAAAATATGAAGAAGAGAGGGAAACTCCTTTTTTTCTGGCAACCCTGTAATATTGTGTGATTACTTGTATGTACCTTCCATGGAAAGATTCTGTTCAGTTATGATATCGTCGTAGTCACTTTTTCTAAAAAAATCTTTTGGAGAACATTTCAATGTTTTTGTGGTAAAGTCGATTTCTACAAGAACAAACACATTAGATTAAATGGAAAGATTACGTCGTAATTTACCGATTAAACGCCCTGGCCACCTCTTTAAAACATAGGCTTTGGGCGGGCTGTTATTCGGACCTGGGCGCTGTTGAGAAATAGTCCCCCCAAACTTGCGGGTTTTTTACCATTGGCACTTAATCGGTCATTTATGGCATGTGATGGCAAACAGAAAAACGTAACGTTTCGTTTGAAAAGAACTGAAACAAATGTGATTAGGTTAGTTCATAATTTATTGGCAGCAGTAGAGTTGTTATTGCGACATAATGCACGCAAGTTTCTCAGAGTATTTACACGCCATTTTTCGCATGGGTAAAGTGTGAATTATGTTCTGTGTTTAAACCCAACCGACGAAACTATATTTATAGAAAATGGGTCGACTTAATTTAAACCGCGATTCTGATGGGGAAATCTGGAGGACGGGTGTCGCCAAGGTGTCCTTCTGAATGGAGTGGAATTCAGTGGATTTCGACCTGAGAAAGCAGCTAGAGTAAGAACAAAAAAGAAAGGTATTTTATATTAGAGAAATCGCCCTATAAGGAAACTGACAATGTTTTGTCTTCTGAAAGACTTCTTCAGGTCAATTACAAATTGTTACTGGAAATAAGCTAAACACCAACAAGTATCTCTTGTTAACCACACGTGAAACGTGGAGTGATCTGCCGAGGAAATTTTCACACTACCCTTAAGAGAAACACAGCATTTCACCCCTTTTAACGTTGCCCTTAGGCACTAAAACGCTTACGTTACATAGCCAAAAGCTTTCCTTTCAACGTAGAACGGTCTCGTTTTCATGACGATTAATTAGGCCGCAGGGCCTGTCGTTCAAGATCTTGTGGTGCTCAAAAGTATGGGTTCATGCACGCAACTTTTCTCGCCTCTTTTGCCGAACAAATTTATGACACTGGGCTTTACAACTCTTAACCCTTGTTCTAAAAGCGGTGATGGTACTGGCTACAAACTGCATATTACAAGCCTTGCATTGAATACAAGGTGAATAGTCCACCGACAAGTTATTATAAGTAAAACGACAAATGTGGAAAATTCATTGACAAGGTTTCGTCTAAGAGACTTCTTTAGTTCACTACTGAAAGAAGTCTGTTTAGCCAATTTTCAGTAGTGACCTGAAGAAGTCTGTTAGACGAAACGTTGTCAATGAAGTTTCCACATTTGGCGGTTTACTTATAATAAGCCTTGCATTTTGACAGGTTTACCACCAACTTGCTATTGAAATTCAATGGACCGCAGCAAACATCAGATGCGCGAGACTTCAATTATATTTCAAAGAGACATTAAAACTGTTTAAAGTTAACTAAAATCCCTGGTCGGAGTAAGCTACGTCAGTTTCATTTCAAAAACATTTGTTAACTTTCATGAAGTATACTTGATAAAGGTTATTGAGCGATATAACTTGCATTTGTATAATGTGTCACGCATACCGTAAAATTCCGAATATAAGCCCCTCCGAATATACGCCCAGGGCTTACATTTTGGATTCTGCGTGTTGGTGCCGAATTGGTGGTGCTGAAGGCAGTAATGCTAAATGAATATGGACAGATTATATGTAGAGCCTCTGTATTATCTTTCGTTCCCTTCCGAGATTTTACGCATTAAATGTTGTTATTAGTCTCTCTGATTGGGCACCGAATGCTGAACTTTTGGGAATACACAAGCCAACTGTTCACCCAAAGACCCTCCGAATATAAGCCCCCCCCCCGAATATAAGCCCACCAAAAATGCTTACGAACCTCTATAAGCCAAGGGCTTTTATTGTGCATTTTATGGTATATTAAGGTTTAAAACCTTACCTGGGCTTGGTAACAGTCCCATTCCCGGCGGCATTGGAAATCCATGTGGCAGAAATGGTGGCATGCCAGGTATTGGAGATGGCTGCATATGTAATCGACCCGGCATTACGCCTGGCATGTGAGAAAGGACTGGTCTGTCGTGCCCTGTTCGCTGTAAGATAAAAACAGAACATGAATGATTTTCTTCCCGGCCACTTTATTCTTACATTCTCAAATAACTATCGCCATTACAACGGGAACCGTTATCCTCGAGGGTCTGTAAAAGAAGTTGCAATAGTTGTTATCGAGTTAAGTTAAGCCTGGAGATCGCAATTAAGCGTGAAACTTAGAAGTAGCTTGAAAATCTAAAAATGATTTTTTTTGACTGAAATACAAATGTCTTGAGGTTTCAAGCACCTTAGCAGGTTACCTGAATAATGCTCTATTAGGTCTTAAGGCGGGCAAACCGGCCATTCCTGTTGGTAAAGGTAGGTCCATTTTATTGCATATTGCTTATTGTAAATGCTTCTGTTAGTAAATTTTTATTCGGGATTCTTTAGGTCGCACAACCAACGATACCGATAGTGATACCGATACCGATACAATACTCCTGACGAAATTGATCCTAGAGCGATTTCTCCATCGCCACTTCAGCGATTAAACCTGCGCACAGAAAACAACAATAACAAGTTGAAAATGGAGGACGACAGAGTCAAACAGTTGTTTGTGGCTCTGAAAATGAATAATATAAGAAAACATTGATATTCAAAGATTGGTTTTTGTAAGCGTCGTCAAAAAGGCTTTGAGTAATAACAATATTTAAATCGGAAAATTACTTTGTCAGGAGTTTGGAGAATCTTTATCAGGGCTATGGCCTCTGAATGCTCTGCGTTGGTGAGAAAAATTGCCTGTTTTCAGTGTAAACTGCTCCTTTGACTAGGTACCTCCTTTACTGAGGCTATCATATTCTCTACCTTCTATAGTACGTACAGGCGTACGATACTTTGGTTGCATGCGAAGGCTTATCTAGGGGCGGTGCCGACCGAAAAAATGTAGCAGAACACGCAAGTGTACAGAGCAAAATGTTTTGAAATTCATACCTTTTGAAAGAGGGATAAAACTTGTGTTCATTGTCACAAGCTTTTACTCACTTCGAATTATACACGAGAAAGCAAAAACCTGATACTACGTTCGTCTTAACATTAGCCTCACGTAAGGATTAATATTTTAGAAATGAAACGTTAAATTCTACCCTGAACCAAAGAAATTACTCTATCAAGAGATACAATTACTGAACCATTTCATTGTAATGTTCAATCTTCTTAAGAGAGTGTTCTGATATTATTACTTATCTTTGAAATGGACGTTGTGACTTCAAACATTGTTTTATTCGATTTAAAACGAATTGTAAATTGATCCTTAAAGAAAGTGGGGCGGACATGTCCTTCGCATTGAACCCTGTGGCGCCGTCCTTGTCTTGACCGTGGGGGTAGAACGACTTAAAAAATACATACACTTTAACATAGGTCTATAAACATGACAATTTCTACTTCGTGCTCACAACCCTCTTGGAGTACTTCAAGGTTCAGATGTTAGCCTCAGTTTTTACCGTTTTCTTTCTCTTAGATTGCTTAGAGTTGCAGAAAAAAGGTGTCAAAGAAAGTGGCGTTTACAACATTTTCCCAGGCGGTAAAAAGATGACGGTGTACTGCGATATGAAAACCGACGGCGGTGGTAAGTAAAACCATATTAGCATTCCTTGCATTAAGTCTTCAGCATTTTGATTCATGGAATTTTATTGGGATGATTTTAAACAACTGTACTGTACGCATTGGCCTTGGGTGTCCTTATTATCCATTGTGTATACGTTCGCCCCTTTGCTGATACTATTGTTTACTAAGGTTAGTTTCAATATCGGTCCACTACTCAGCAGTAGCCTTTGATCGAGAGACTACCCTGAAAGCATCCACACCTGATAAAAAATAAATCAAACTTGTGTCATCATACTTTTTTTTAATATCTTCTTTCTCAATTTGTATTTATTGTGATATGTTCTTTTCTTTACTTCTGTTTTCTAAAGATTTATTTTATCTTATGAAAACAGAACACACATTTTTTGACGTTAAAAATGGTAAAGCAACTCAAAACTGTTGTGTCTTTGCATGACGCAACAGTAAAGGACATCTGTAGAATTTAAGTAAAGAAGACCTTGGAAAAGTTAACATACTTCCTCCAATTCCTTCTTTGTTTGCATCATTTCTCACCCGTTACGATCCTGCGTTGTGATTTGGCTCGTACGCCCGGCATTCTTGTGTAATTAGAAACAGATGAATCCTCAAGCAGATTTAACTGTTGTCATTACCGCATCCGACTTTTTCTAATTTGGGTTGCCAACCGTATAATTTTTCTGAACGTCTGTTTTCCACTGCAAAGATTTTCGAAACGACAAACGAAAACCACTTCGCTGTATAAGTCCATATTCTATTAATTTTGTTAACGTTATCAAGAGCTTCGTTGTATAAACATGTTAAGGATGTTCCTGAAGACTTGGCTGCGTACCAAGTCGAGTCCCCAGCAGCAACGTAGTCTGCAAGTTCTAGAAAAATTGCCAGTGTAGCAGAATACCACGAAACAATGAGCAGCCATAATCTTCTGCAACAACAACTTCGCCCTAGTGTTTTATTGTCAATCAAAATACATCAGATAAGAATTTGTTGTCAAGTTAGACCTTTAAAGTGGCATGGCTATACTGTTTGCGAGTCTCCTTACCTGATCAGCCTTGCAAGCCTTTCTTTTCCAAACTTTACATTACCTACTCGCCATTTATGATTTCTGTCACTGCAGTTTAATTTGGTTGACGTTATGAGCCCATTTGTCATAGATAAGTAAAACTAAACGTACGCTTGCTTAACCGACGTAATGTTTTGTTTGTAGATTGAAGAAGACCTCACCAACCGCATATTGTGATTGTTGGGAGAAGTGTTCATGTCGTGCTCTAATTCCTGGTGACCAGAGCTGCAGGTTTGAATTGCTTCGTCGTCTTGTGAAAGAAACAGATCTGGTGTCTAAGACCAATGAAAAGTAAGTTATTTTGAGTAGTCACTTAACTGGGAGATGAAATCGCGACAGTACTGCTAATGTCTATCTCTGACACCTAGAATTTGTGCCCCTTTCCATTCACAGCATAATTTAGCCACATCTTTGCTTAATTTTAACGTGAATAGCTTTAAGAGCATTCTACATGTGGATGTTAAGCAAGCTACTGTGTGGTTTCACTGGCATGTAGCGCTTCAGACTCCCTGTTTCCCGTTTCTCGTTTTCCTGTTTGTTGTGCACTGCATTTTGCCAGACCCAAATATGGTCGTAGCCTTCCCCAAAGATAATTGAAATCTGGCGGTGCTTTAAAAGTAAACTGATATAGATTTTACCATTACCAGTTACGGTCGGACAGTTTTAGTAGGTTTATTACCACACCACACTATAATACAGCAGGTAGTTTTTCCTGAGAAGATCAAAATTGAAGTCCCAGATCGTTCAGTTGTAGCCGCAATAGCCGCAAAGGTAAGGCCTTTACTATGATACTCGATATATCAAGAGACTGCTGTATAACGTAGGAGGGGACTTATCATTATTTATACCTTCCATCCATAGGGATCCTTTAATATCTTTCCGTCTACCGATCTGACTGTTATTTAACTAAGGAATTTCTAACATGGACTTGCAGTACGTATCAAAGCTACTTATTGAGAGATTGTGCATCACCTCCATGGCTTTTAAGTTTAGAAGCTCCTAAAAGACTCTCGTGTCGAAACGCGTACATTCGTAATATTGTATTGGATTTTGGTGCCTGTTGCTTCAATAGTAGTGTGAAATATAGTCTATGAGAATTTCTTGTGGTTAAATAATTAAGAAAATCTCTTTCTTTTGAAGGGGTGAACATTTACTCTTGTTCCTGGCACAAACGGCAGCTCGGCAATCAGTTAGGAAATATTTTTACAGCTAATTCTTTAAACATAGTACTCTTGGTAAAACTAGGAGCAGATTAGAATAGGTAATATATGCATGTATGAGATTTCATCTGTATATTGGCTCTACTAAAAAGAATCTTTTTGTCACTTTTTGCAACTTAAAATATATGTTCCATAGTGGCATGGTGTAAAATGTCAAATATTTTTTTCATGAATGAAGTGAAGGTTGAAATAGATGCTCCAATCCTACTACTTTTATAAGAACATTGTTCATTATTCAGATTTGAAGTTTGAAAAATGAGGTATTTCCCATGTCTCGCATGGAATTACCCACCTAATGATTCAGATGAATTGCGAAATCGATCTTTCTAAGAAGTTGGGAGGCATATCTCCCTAGTCTTCCCTACCTGGTACGTGAGGAAATTAAGTCCTTTAACCTGGAAACAGCTTTTTGCTTACCCCGTCTGTTTGGCTCGGATCCGATATATAATACACGGCCAAGTGTATATTTACAGCATAGAAAAGTCATTTGGTTATCTCGTGGCAATTTTCTAGCCTATTTCCTAAGGAAATTTAACCACTACATAATTTTAAGATGTAACCTAGCTTATTTTATAGAAGCATACTGTAAAACGTCAGCACATCTACGTTACGCGCGGGGCCATGATTCATGTTCCGGCTGACCTACAACACAAGCGCACTGACACTGTCTTCTCGACGTAGGTATTTTATACAACCGTAATTTCAGTATTTTCTGCCTCGGAATAATTGTAAAAAATATCAAACTCTACCTCAGATTTACTTTCTCGCCTTCCTTGATTTCATCTGTGGTCCAAAGTTGCGAATCCTGGCAAACGAAAGCCACACTGCTCTGTGTCAGAAAAGCACATGCACCAAAAACCAATACGAGGCTGCATATAACGATAAACACTCGGATTGTGAACCTCCCCTTGCCACTTTGCGATCAAAGCTCAAATTTCAGCATAGAAGTGCCTTCCCTGAAGTAGATACTGGAACCATGTTGCCACTTATCGTGTTTGTAATACCTTGGATGGTTTTTGCTGCGGTTATTGGAGTTTACCGTTCAATAAAACGTGCGCTTTTGAAACCGGATGTCAGAGGGAAGATTGTTGTCATTACAGGAGCAAGTTCTGGACTTGGAAAAGGTAGCTCTCTGTAGATAGTTTGCACTTGCAGCAGTTCAAAGGTTTAGATACTAGGTAGTATATAAAAGCATGTTATATTCCCTTCAACGTTTCTGCCAATGGTTGAAAAACTTTACAATGGATTTTATTCTTACTTTTACATTTTTTTTGTACATGTATAATTATTGTATATATATAATGAAAATTGTTTACAAGAATGGGATCATTGACATTCTAGGCCTACTCCTTTTGACCTTTATTTGACCATCATGATATGTCTTTTTCAGAATGTGCCAGATGTTTTGCTGCAGCAGGTGCTAAAGTTATATTATGTTCAAGGAACGAAAAGGAACTGTTAAAGGTGAAAGATGAAATCTGTAAGGATTTAAGTCAAGAGCATGATAAGGTATGGTTGGTGCTGATAAAAATACACCGCTGGTCTCTCATTCTATCATATAGATGTAAGAATATTTACACAAATTACGTGCAGTACATGAGAAATTACCTATTTTCCAGGGTACTCAAGCACGTTGAAGTAAATTGTTCATGGCAAATATGAGTTTGAAAAGGTCTGCCTAAACCATGATTGATTAAGCAGGAAGGGCTTCAATTATTGATGTGACCCCCCCCCCCCCCCTGCAATACACATCCATTCATGTTTTATCTAATAGTGATTTAAGCAAGAACGAATTACGTGCAGTTTTAAGACGCACATTTGAAGGATTGCCAAAACTAAAAACATTGTAAGTTGGTATTTTATGATAATATAAATGTTAATAGCTTTAGTTTTCACTCATCATTTTGCTATTGCCTACCTATATTTCATTTCAGAATCCATTCATCGACAATTATTCCATTTGTGGAAATGCTTTACTTTAGTTTTTTAGTTGTTTATTGTTGATCTCATGCTGTAGCTATTTGCTGTAATGGTATTTGTTTTGTTGTTTTATTGTTGCTTTGTTACAGTTTTCTTCTTTTGTTTGTTTTCTTTTTTGGATTAACCCCCTCCCCCCCAAAGGGTGCTATTTATATCGGTTACAAAGATTACACCCCTTACCCCTTCGTATCACCTCTACAAAGGGACCGTTGTAAGAACAAGGTCTTTTCACTCTCTTATAATGCTATCCCTGCAATCTTCAACATCTTCAACGTTGGTGGTTAACTTTGTTTATTTATGTATTTAATAAACACATTGAAATCATTGTTTTAATAAATTAATATTATCCTTCTCATGCATCATCTGCAATACTGTAAGTTTAAAGATTTTATTTCATAAATTTAAGTATTGATGAAAATGTAAACACACACACAGCTAATGGGCGTGCCCCTGTTGCAAATAGCTTCTAACCTGATATATTTGAATTGATACTTATAGTGTCGTGAAAACGAATTTGAAGTAGATACTATAGCAGAGAGACAGAAAACATGTCACCACCGTTATTCGAAGTCAAAATCTGCATATTCTTAGTCTGTCCTCTATTAGTTTACGGTTGACCCCGATGATACAGTACCCTACATTTCGGATTACTACCTTAGTTCTCACTGGTGGTCATCTTCATGTAGCTCCATACGATTGTGGAGCCAGCCATTCTGCGCATGTCACCAATACGTGACTCCAGGGTATTAATGCTGGTGGTGGCTACTTTTCTACTTATAGTTTATTTTAAACTTTTTCTTATCTCCAAGTAGATGTTTATCGAACAAGTCCTCGGGACAGTTCCTTGCAATTTAACTTAACTTGAATAAACTCGTCCTGGAGGAGTTAGATGTCGACAATAGCGTTTCAAATCTAAATTCTTTTATTTAAGATGAAGAATTGATTTGTTGATAGCGAAAGTACAACGGCTTGCTACTCACATAAATCCGCTGTTTCGATGCTTTTTTTAGGAACCTGTGTTACAATAAAATAAAAATGATTGCTTCTGGAGCATTTACAGGAAGTGATGAATTAGACAAGCTGTAAGTATGTCAATTGCCAAGGAAGATCTCCTTACCTGAATGAATCTTTTCGATCAAGAGCCAACTCGTCTACAAGGACGTCATTCCAACCAAACAAAATAGTAATGTTCTTTATGAATTTAGATGCCAGTGCGATGCTAGGTATGTTGGAAGGACGTCTCAAAGACTTACAGATCGTATGTCGCAACATATTCAACCCGCGTTGAGAAATATGAAGGCCGTTGGTGAGCGTCAACGACCCCAGCGAAAGTGTAAAGCAATTGTGAGTCTGATAGATTGTGATTCGGCCATCGGTACACATTTACTACACCAGCTCGACTGTTTGTCGGCCTATACCAACGATTGTTTTCGCATTTTAGCTAAAGCTAGATCAGCTTTCTATCCGAAAGTTTTAGAAGCGGTATTCATCAAAACCCGGGATCCTTTACTTTGCCGACAAAAGGAGTTTGTGTTTTCTTTGAAATTGTTCTAACAATTTTGGCTTGACTTTTAGATGTTACTAGCTATACTCATCATCATCTTGCGGCGGCGTCCGAGATAGAACTCACTACACCCTTCCTGTATTCCCTATACTATAGTACCCCTCAATACTATTGCGATAGTGCTCTTAAAGGGGAATTTGTCCACCGATACCTTTAAATAGGAATACTTTGACCAGGTAGTCTCGCAATCGATGCCTTGTATCTAAATGTTGATGTCACTATGTTTCACCCTCATAGCAATTTCAACTTTTTGTATTATATTTTGATAACGTAGGAAGCTTCATGGTAGTGAATGCCTTCTCTTTGGAGGACATGGTTGGGTTTCATCACCGCAAAGAACAGATATCAGATATCAAGTTTTCACCAGGTAAGCAGAGTGTGTTGCATGGATGTCTATGCCATGGCTTTTTATTAGCTGTTCCCCATATTGCAGTGATTTGACGCCATCGTATGTCTGTCGATTCAACATTATGTCTCTCTCCCCAACCTGCACTTTTTATGATTATGGACTCTTTGCGTCATAATGCCAATTGTTATGGCCAGCCGTGATGCAGTCATTATGTGTCAGACTTGCTATCTCGATGCAACCTGATCCTTTCAGGTACATTATAAGCAAGTTGCAAGCACTCATACTTCATCAGGCCATCCGTTGTATTGCATCTTCACTATTGCGGATACCCATAATCTGTATTCGAAGCTGCTTCAATTACCACCTTGCACAAAAGCGTCTTCGACCAGATTCAAAAGGCCATTTATGTTAAGCTTGTCTTCATTTATTTATACACTCATATATCCGATATTGTGCGGACGTAGATATAAGGAAAGAAATTTTTTGACTTATAGGTAAGGCTTTAGCAACTGAATTTCTACTCATTCTTCATTTATTCTTTGAATGCTGTCGCTGTACCTGAAACGTAGGGGAAAAGGGGGATGGGGGTAGGAATATTTACAAATCGCAGTAATATTTCTTTAAAGCATTCCTGTAGAAGAATATAGAGGACTGTAACGTCGCTGCCGTCACCCTGTAACGGAATCTTCTATTATTAGTAAATACGAAAATTCTCATCACTAAGCTCTATTTGCATTTGTACTGGAAGTTGTGTCTTCACCTTTTAAAATTGTTTTTCCTCTTGCAGCGGCTGGAAAATACCTCGCCGTGGCATCTCACGACAACTTTGTTGACATTTATAACGTGCTTACCAACAAGAGGGTAGGAATATGCAAGGGAGCATCGAGTTATATCACTCACATCGACTGGGATACCAGAGGTATGATATTTGTTGCCACTAGAAAATTTTAGTGATCGCTTGACGTATTTTTATCTTGTTAAAAGGAATATATTTTGTCACATAGAAAATATTTTCAGCTGTTTTTCCAGCTACGTAAACACTGTTTTACCTTTGTTGGCCCCATCCTTTATGTGATAATATGATAATTAAAGTGACTCATTCGAATTTTGTTCGTCTTCTTTTGGTTTCGATTTTTTGATTCCATGTTTCTGATCATTCCGCTACTTCCTTGACTCACTGTTCGAGTTTATATCTGCATATATGTTGGTTAAAGAGCCTTGAATAACGCAAGGTTAGAAGTTCACTCTAAACCTAAAACCCACTAATCCTGACGGTATCCAGCCCGTGAATAATATCTGTGATATTTTGTTTTGAAAATAACAGCCAGGCTGAGAATCTTCAAAAAAAGAGACGTATTAATATATTTCTTCTTTTAAACTTACGTTCCGTCAAACGTTACTGTTGACATCTTCAGAGTAATAAGAAACTGATTGCTAACTACGATCAAGTGAAGATTGTGATTTTCACTCAGTTTCGGGATTTACAGTTTTTACCGAAAGATTTCTCGGAGACGACATTATCAAGAAAGATCTACCCAGAAAGTAAGTCAGTTTAGGGATTTCTTGATTCTTTAAATTTGTTTTATTGGGAGTTGTTATTGATTTGATTATTTGGCATTAAAATGTTTCTCAGCGGCTCAATTTTACATGAAAATGAAACAATCTTAGGTGTACAAATTTTTAACTTGAAATTTAAGTGTTGATAACATGAACCAAGCTTTTCCTGATACATATAGGTATGAACAGCTTCGAACTAGGAGATCCTAACGGTTTGAGAAATATGATCACAGAATCATCTTTTGTCTAAGGAACCTCTGTTAGTGACAATTTAATATTTTCCCACTAACTTCAACCAGTCTGCCGGTATATCGATCTAAATTTGTAAACAAGTCATTGACTTATCATCTTGTTTGTACCGGACGGCGATGAAATCTTGAGATGTCCAAGTAATGATAAAGAGAACCTTCCAGTATCGTAGCCAGGGGGATGCTTGGTATGCTTAGCATCCTCTAGAAGTAGACTTCAAGGTAAAATAGCATCCTCTAGTTCAGCTTGAACTACATGCACTTTGAGAAAAAAATCGTGAAGTGTATAACTTTTGAGGAGTTTTCAGTTGAATGGAGCAAAAGGCATCGAAATCTGTATTTCTGACATACCTTTTCTGGACGTATCATTTCTGAACTACTTTTCATTGTCTTGAGATAACGGCCAAGCTTATGAAACAGTCTATTTTATACCTTCTTCTGCATTGATCATTTATTACGTTTAGTATTGAATGCTTTTGTTATTACTCAGTATGCGGTTTTATTGCTCTTCTGGTTGTAAATATTCCTTTAAGTCGAGAAATCTCAATTGTAGAAGTAGAAATGTACAAACTCTAAGTCCATTTTTTGATCGATTAGAGCTAAAAGCAATAAAATCTTGAATTAAAATATCTGAGAATTGTTTTAATAAAAATGTAAGGAGGCTATAGAGCTCCTCCCAATATTTTGAAAATGTTGGAATTTTCGTTAAAATGATGCCAATTATTCAATGTTTAGTGGATAAAATATGGGTCGAGCTCTCCCAATTTTTCGCTCTGCCAACCCTGCCCCGCTTTTTAAAAGGGTTCACCGATTTTCCAGAAGGGGTTACACAAAAATTTCGTTAATTGGTGAACGAGGCGGGTCCGTACGCCTTAATTTTATGAAGCATGCCCTACAATATGCCCATAGGTAACAAGCATGCCCTACAGAGATAGTCTGGCTACGGCACTGGAACCTTTGGATGGCTTTGAGAGCTTCCCACGTTTTCTACAGAGATGGGAAAGCAACGATCGTTATAGACCAGATAAACATCATAATATCTTCACGATGTAAGAATGTGTCTGGAGGTTTTTAAAGACTTCCGTTTTGTTTTGAGAATCCTCCTAAATACTCAGTCTGAAAGAAACAGAACTTAAAACAATACCTAAGGGATAACAGATGTGACTATTGAATGAGGCTAATGACTTGACATCCACAGATCATACCCAATGCTAAAGCAATCGATTAACCTAACGGAAAATAGGATAGAAACAATTTCTACCATTAGACATGCAATAAAACGTTTATGTTTAGTGCAGCAAAGAGTAACGTATTTTAAACGTGCATGAATCTGTCTATCTGTCTATCTGTCTATCTATCTACCTACCTATCTATCTATCTATCTATCTATCTATCTATCTATCTATCTATCTATCTATCTATCTATTAAAACGCCAAATGTGGAAACTTCATTGACAACGTCACGTCTAACAGACTTCTTCAGGCCACTACTGAAATTTATTACCCATCCCCCGTTCATTTTACTTGGGTTTTTTTTGTGTGTGACTCAGTTCCCTGTATTCTTGTACTTCCTTAGCATCGTAGGCAATTTACGTTGTACGACAAAAGAATTTTCTCGTTGGAAGGTACCATACTTCAATTCGAGTTTAGGTTTTATATCTGTACTGTAGGTCTCTGAGTTTAGTTTAGCCAATTTTCAGTAGTGACATGAAGACGTATGTTAGACGAAACGTTGTCAATGAAGTTTCCACATTTGGCGTTTTAATTATATTAACTTGTCGGTGGACTATTCAACTTTTATTCATAGAGTTCGTGCTGCATAGTGCCGATTGCCATTGTCAATGTCTACATTCCAGCACAACTACGCAGTGTCAGAAAACGGAAGCACGGACTCTTTCAGCTGCATTCAGGTGCCCTGCACGGCTACAAACTTTAGCCATGCATATACTGAGACCAGAAATAGAAGGCAGCGAACTGCTGAGTCTTACTATCTCAAAGACCAGAGGCAGGCGTTATACATTTGCCTACTACAGTCTATTATGCAGTTTTTGTTCAGAAAGAGACTAGTCATTCAAAATCCAACTTTCAGGAAAAGATGGACTGATTTACAGTGCTTTTTCTGTATTCGGGCTTATGGGTGATGGTGATGACTTGGGTGAGGCAATTTGTTGTAACCTGAAGAACCTGATGAGTAATATACATTTGCGAGTTGTAATAGATGGGCCGAAGAAATAACTAAACCACATGAAATCCCGTGAAATAAGTTATCAATGAAAGCCAGATGAAAAAATAACATTTTTGTTGTGTCAAGTCTATTTCTATGGGTATACTTCAAACGTGACTCTGTAAGACATTAGTTTTCGTTTATGATACGCTGCTTTCAATCTCACCATAGATTCGAATGTAAACTTTGTATCGTTTTCTAAACAAGCAAGTTCACTCAACACTATGGCATCACATGTTACAATGCAGGTTTCAATTACTCCAAAAGATGGGATTGTTAAGGGAGGAAAGCAGAGAATAGTGACGGTATCAACAGAATTGGGTGACTGTGAGATCCGTGACAACCCACCAGTAAAAATGGAGTGCCAAAGAAGCCACAGATGAGGCCCTAGCAGAGCTAAAGCAAAATGGAAAAGATGGCTGCATAGAATCTCTTAGAAGGGATCTCGATCGGAATGGTTTCAAGCCTTACAAGAAATGTCTCTCCTGATGACGGAGGTGGTTTTTAGTAGGAGTAACAATAGCCGCAGGTATGCAGCACATATTTACAATATAGAACAAGGAAAAGCCTTTGTCAAGCCTATGGCATCTTCAAAGAGGGATAATTTCTTTAAATCGAAATAATATTCAGGATAAGTTGTTTTGCGCTGGCATTTAAGAAGTATAAGTGGTTGGATGAGTTAGAAACTAAAATTATCGAACCTATAGTTATGGTGAATTTAAGTGGATTCTACCTGACAAAAAGCTCACCTCCCAAGACTCACTACGTGACTAAGAGACTACTGTCTACAAATTCCAACTGTGAATTCTTCACTCATAAATTATTACACTCAAAAACATAGAACCACATTTTATATTTGTTTTGTACAGTCATTTACCCCTCATAGTCATTGTTACCTTTTATCTTTTCTGTGTTGTTCCTGAGGTACCTTTACCATTAGTGCTACCTGTGTGCTTCTGAAACGCGTATTTAGAGTTTCAGACGAAGAAGTAAATCGAAGGTTTCATGTGATACTCTAGAGTGCCAAATAATCGTGCCCCCTCCCCCCGCTTAGTGATTTTTTGAAATTTATAAACCTCCCCTCTCCTTATTAGGACCTCCCCGATTATTAATTTCGAGAAATTTCCCCAGTACTCAAAATGTAAATGATGTCTGAAAACACTTGAATAACTTCCCATGCAACATTTGAGCCTGAAACAGTTGCTAATTAGTCGATTAGTGCGATTTTTGTCCTCATGTGTGTCATCCTTATTAAAACCTTTACAAATTGAGACCGAAGTTCAGACCCCCTGTAGTGAAGTAGTCTGGGACCTACTTTCTTACTCTCATTCATTCTGTGAATACTAAGTATTGTGTCACGTTAGTCAAGTTAGTCGTGTGTAAGTAATCCTTGAATACACATCTAAAGGGAATATTGCCCCTAACCCTACAAATTGGCGACGAGAATGGCTACCAGTACCACGGCTCCTGCTTCATCAATTTTACGTACAGTTAACACAGCCAACAAGCCTTCTTCTTACGATGGCGTTCTTGATATTTCTGTTTGGTTGAAACACTTCAATGTTTTTCTACGACTTGTTCAATGCACTGATGATCACACGACTTGTTCAATGCGGATGTTTTACTTTCATTTTTGTCTATGGATATTTTTGATGCTGCAGTCCATACACTTTCTGAGGAGCAGTTGCAAGACTTTACTGCTATCGTTGGTTTTTTACGCCAACGTTACGGAGTAACTGATCACCATTCTTTACGGTTAGACTTTTTTCGTCATCAGCAAACTAGTTCGAATGCTGAGGAATTTGCTCGCAGTCTTTGTTCGAAACTTTCAAGTGCCTTTTCCACTACAAATTTACCACAGTTTATCGAAGAGTTACTGGTTGCCAAATTTATCACTACTTCACTACACCCCCCCCCCCTCCCGTTTATTTTGGACCTTCCCGTTTATTAACTTTAGAACGCAATGGTGACTCCCCCGTTTCTTCAGACCCCCTGTTTATTCGGCATCCCAGAGTATCAATTTAAAAAATACTCTATCCTCAGATTTCTGAGTAGATTCGAAACAACAAGGCGGCAGACAGGCATTCACCACGCCGGGAATTGTATTATTTGGAAGTTGAGTGTGGCAATCCTTGAGTAGAAAGCACACTCTTGCCAGGAAGATGAGTACATAAATTACCTCGCAGCCATCCTATATTACAGTGGTCCCCAAAATTTTGTGACATTGCCCTTTTGATCTAGTGTAAAACAGGATCAGTTGGATAGACAGTATTTCATGTCCACTCAGGGTGTACTTATCGACAATGAAAACAATAAAAGTAAACTGACAGACCTTACAAAATGAACCTCTACTTCAATTACGTGCAAGTATTTCAGATGTAGTCTTTTAAGACGTAGCAAGATGTGAATTTGTCTAATATCGTTATAAAGTTTGCCGACCTCATTTCCACAACTGTATTAGATATTGCAGGGCAGTTTTCAAAATTTGACTGGGAGGAAGTGGGAAGTGGGAAATCGCGAATGGGAAAGGAGGTGAAAGCCGACATGTGGGAGAGCTGGCACAACAGGCTCTGCCGTTCGTTAGAACTTGACCCGAATACATACAATCCTAATCAAGGCTTCGGAACAAATCAAAAGTACGTCATTTTTGTTATAAGAAAATTCGGAATTCTTCAAGGTTTAAAATGTTCTTAGATATTTGAAAAATAAGCCTTAAAAGGTTCTTATAATGTTCTTAATTCTTAGATGCCAAATATATTAGTCTGTTTTGAATTTCAGGCCCGCATTACCACGATAGCTTGCATTATAGAGGCGCTGAGAGGATTGAACTCACGACCTCATGATTACTAAGCCAACACCTCAACTATTAGACTGTAATGTCTCTGGCACTTATGAAGGCTCAAAACCGAAACACAATATATGATTATAATTATATAAATTCCCCATAATTATGATTGAACAATTTCCTCGCCGAGTAGAAGAGAAAACATGACAAGATTGACATGAAATTTTTTTACCTAAGTTACTGGACTTGATGGTCCAATGGTTAGGGTTTTAGTTTTCAAACTATGGTGTGCGAGCCATTACAACACGTTCACATATCATTGAGGAAGAGAAATTTGTAGTGTTATTTGTGTTTAAGTTGACGTCACGACAATGAAATATACATGTTTAAAAGGGTTGCAGTATTTGGCCTGCAAGTTGATTTTGTTGTAATCTGGTGGCATAATCAGGTGATGAATTGTCGCATGATGAATTGTCGCGTGATGAATTGTCGTGTGATGAAAAGTCGTAGCACCAGATAAACAAGTCAGGTAGCATTAAGAGTAACCGTTTGGAAGGCTCACGCAAATGATAAACTTCGTTGTCATTTCATTTTCATTTTTATTTATATTTATTCTCGCAACACAGGGAATGGTTGTCTAAATCTCTCAAACAAAGGCTCATAATACACTGTAGAGCTTTCAGAACTATCATCAGAAAACTACAATAAAACAACTACAATAAAACAACTATAATAAACCAGCTACAATAAACGAACTGTACTGAGACAACGGAAGCCCCATATAAATTACAATTTCTAATGCAATCCCCGTCATCTTTAATACATCTGCATAATACCTTTCTGTATTGAGCACTCGTTCAACGGCATCAACGGTACTTGTTAGTATCCATACATGCATACATACACACACATACATACATACATTTACACATACATACACACATACACACAAACATCTATACAAGCATACATATATACATACACACATACATACATTCATATATACATACAGTACACACATACATTCACACATACATACATTTATATATTCATACATACATATATTCACACTTACATACATACATACATACATACATACTTACATACATTTATACATACATACATACATACATATGTACATACATAAGTGCATACATACATACATACATGCATACATACACACACATACATACATTTATACATACATTCATACATACACACATGCGTACATGCATACATACATGCATTCATACTTACATATATATTGAATGCTCTTGGCATCAGTCCAACTTTAGCCTTCCTATTTTTAAAACTTTCGTGTTTAAATCAAAGTACAACTAACATCTGTATTTACTATAGTAGATTTATACTCGATTTTTTTAATAAAGCGCCTTAATTTTTGGTTACGTTTTCGAGTTGCTTAATGTTCACTTTGGCATCAGTACAGAAGTTGGTTCACAGGTTATTTATAGTTTGTTCAAGATTCTTCCTTTTGAACATAATACAGTACGCCTTGTGAATATAAGGACAAATGAAACCTTATTTATTTCGCTCTGTGTTGAATCGACTAATGTTTCAAGTTGTTTTCTTCACAAAACATCAGTTCTGGAGTTGCTTATAATACCTTCAGCTTTGCGTTTAGTTGCTTATAAAAGACTTGTATATACATTTTTTCACTTCGGTTTATTTTTTTAATGACACATTATACTTTAGTGACAAAATTTAGAATTATCGATGGAAATTAAAGGGAATTGTTTCCATACATACTTAAAATATCGATTTGATTACCAGTCAGTATGTCATATCCGGTCGTCGTGCTGAGTGTTCCAGACAAGTCGATTGCCACGCGTCCCGTCGCGCCGGAGTAATCCACGGTATCCGTTCCACCACCACCCTTCAGGACGTCAGCGCCCGAGCCTCCGATCAGCGTGTCGTCACCGTCGCCACCAACAAGGGAGTCGGCACCAATGCCACCCGACAACACGTCATTCCCGGATACACCGTCTATGTAATCGTCACCGCCACCGCCCAAAAGAGTATTTGACAGCGTATCACCCATCAGACTGTCCGAATAGGCGCCGCCGACAACATTCTCGATCCCGGTAGCTTGGTCGCCTTGATGCTCAAGTGCAGTAAAGACTGATGCAATCGTGCCGGTCGACATGTCATAACCCGACGTGCCGATGGTGCCTGCTAGATCCACCGCCACACGACCGGTTGCCTCCGAGTAATCCAGAGTGTCATTCCCCGCACCCCCATTGAGGGTGTCGGTACCGAGGCCACCGATTAGGGTATCATCGCCGGCGCCACCAGAAAGGTCATCCCCGCCTGCCCCACCGTCGAGGATGTCATTGCCGACATTACCAATAATCGTGTCATTTTTTTCGGCACCAACCAATACATCTCCTGCGCCGGTTCCAACAATATCCTCGGGAGGATCATTGGCGGCTAGGTTAACCGCACTCAATGCCAGAAAACTGGTCGGTGGACTGTACGCCCATTCGCTCTCTTCAGCGCGGAGTGTCGCCGATCCGGCACCATAGGAGCCCGATGGGGCCGCGCTATGAACCGAAGCAGCCAGATATGCCTCAGCAGGAAGGTTCGTGAATGTCGGATTTAACCCTTGCGCCGGATCCCCGGTCGTACCCCCGGCACTGTCATACCAATCACTGTTTTTGCCGAACCAAATGTTGCCGGTGCTCGGATCATAAGCAAGGCGCAGAACATCGCCGGACGTAAATGTCGGCGCTACCTGTACGCTAGTGCCCGAGTGACCCAGGTAAAGTTCGTGTCCGCCACTGAATATACCCCAACTCGAATCGTCAGCGCCGACCGATGCGGATGAACTTCCCTGCTCGGAAGAAACACCAAAGCCGAGCGCCTCTCCGTTGCTGGCAAGCTCCGCATATACGGGTATATCCGCCGCCAGCGTACTTGTCGCGCGTTGATGTCCGTCCACGGCATTTGATGAAATTGTCTTGTTGCCGTTTGAGAAGGTGACATCCGTATCTGCCGTATCGAACAACGCGTACTCATCCGACACATCAATACCCACGCTGACGGCTACCGACGCGGTTGCGAAGAACCCTTCTTCATCAAGCACCTGGAACGAGAACGAAGCATCACCCACGGCTCCATCGGCCGGGTCGAACCGATAGGCCCCCGTTGTGTTGTGACCCGTCGTACCACCAATATCAGGTATGAGTTCGATGGTTCCGACGCCGTTCTCAAGTGTCAAAACACCGTCATTGTCGGTATCTCCTTCGAGCGTAAACGTCACTGAAGAAGATGATGAATTTGGTGTAGATCCACCTGTCAGAAAGTGCTCAACGGAATCTATCGTCGAATCGGCGACCTCTATTCGAGCGTCCTGGGCTGTTGGCCCAAAATCATTGGATGACAAGTGGAGCACGTCGTTGGAAAAGTGTATTTCCTCAATATTGGAAATGACATCGGCACCTTCCTCTCCACCGATGTCGACGACCGTGTATGAACCATCGTCATTAACGCCAATTCGATAGTCGGACCGCGCCCCGGCGTAGACTACCGAATCCTGACCCGAGCCGCCTAGAATGGTATAATTAGCGGTCAAGGAGCTACAAGTCAATGATAAAAGCCTTAAAGGTCATATTAAGAAAAAACATACTTCTTTTTTAAATATTTTGTTGACCAAAGTGCAAACCACCTTTACGGTTAGCGAGTTTACCATGACGAGTGTAACCTGCTGGAAATCAAGAACTTTTGTTATTACCATTTCCGCTACCACAAGCTAAAAGTGGAGATCCAACGCTGATATATGAGGTCGCAAGTCTTTCTTTGTAGTTAAAAATGGGAAGGAGTAAAGTAACTGACTGATTGCACAAAAGATCCCAAATACGTGCCAACATTTCAAAGACCTGGACGTGTGCCAATCTTTCCAGCATATTGCCCGAATTCCTTAATATAAGCACGCAAAAATTACGGTTATAACTTGTTTCCGACGTTTCAGAGTCATCTTGACATCATTGTCAAGGTAATTGTGTTACAATGACGGGCTCGCTAAATATGTTAGCAAGTTCGATTGCCTAATCAAAGAAATGCTACACATTCGCAAGCACAAGCCGGTCCTCAATGTGCAAAACGATTCAATTTGCGCAAAGGTATTTAGATAATTATTTAGGTTTATCACTCTTTACTTGTTGTATAATTAGAGCTTGATACATCGTAATACAATTTCTTTGAGAATGGTTTCAAGATGACTCCGAAACGTCGGAAACAAGTTATAACCCTAATTTTTGCGTGCTTACGTTTCACCAAATCTCTGTTGATCAAGTTCCTTAATAGAACAGTTCCTTGAAAATACTATGTCAACATTTAGCAGCATGTCGTACATTGAAAAAAAATATATAACTTGTCCACTTAACTGAGACTATAGCTTGTTGGCTCTCTGTAGTATTTTGCATACGCTATTTGGAATCTCTTTACCTTAGGACAATCTCGGTTTAAAATTTCGTAGGAGGTTACATGAATGTATGAAGAAATAATAAGAAAATAATAATCACAGAAATTGCAATTTTAAGAAATTATTCTGATGTACAATTTCAAATAAAGTCCTCTACCAACATTACAATAACTGAAGACGACCTAATATTTCGTTCAGAGAGAATTTACAAACTACCCTAAATACTTTTGTGTTATACTTTATGACGCCTGTGACTACAAACGTAAGCCCAGGAGATTACATTTATTTGATTTTCCTCTTTGACCTCCACTGGCTCATACCATATGAAATTAATTTAATTTCACATATTCTAAGACCATTCGTTGGTGCAGAAAGGGGCAACACCCTGCTAGCAGAACGATTTGATCTGGACCATCCCTTTAGTATACATTTGAAAAATTATAGCTCCTCTTATATTGTGGTATTTGTTGTAGTTCCTTACTTATTCATAAGAGTAAATGTCAATTTCATATTCATTTACAGTTGTATTAGAACAGCCTTTAAAAGTATTGATGATAATGAAGGTAGACATGCTAGAGAAGAACAGTAGTGTCACATATTGTCCTTATCTCGTAGCTAACTTACTTAATACACACCGTATTAACTTACGCACTATCAGGTTATTAAATATACTATATTTTGAAAACAAATTCAGGCTACTCGTTAATAACAACATTGTATTAGAAATTTAGTGAATTGCTAAATTTTTACAGATCATTCAAGTATTGCCTCGATGGATTAATGGACAAAATTTACCTTATTAGATGACGAGGCATTTGGCTACCTTAAGAGAGTCATAGTTACTCCCGTCGTTTACCCGCGCTTGGTTGAATTTCTTCACTTTGACATTCAGAGCACTGGGCAGAAATCACATTGCGTCAACACTGACTAGAGCCATGGTGTGCGAATCTGATCATATACGGATCGGGTCGCATTCACAAGACTTTAAGCGTTGAACAGGATTGCCTATCAATGGCGACCTTTAGCTTCGAGTCCCATTGGATTGGAAAAAATATCTGGTTTTAAATTATATACTGTATTTGTTTTAATTTATGTTTGATAGTTTCTTCACGACGAAGGAATTAGACTACTAATCCCAAATGTTATAAGATTGCCTAATGGCTTTTTCAGAACATTCACTTACTGATCAAAGAAAATTGAGAAATATGCTTATAAATTCTGTATTTGATACACTCTGTTACTACGTCATCATAACCGATTTACTAAAATTGAGACAGTCAATTTAAGTACTGGTGCAGTTTAATTTGTCCTTATGTACGTTTATGCATTTGACGAAGTTTGTCCTCTAGGTTTCATATACAAATATGGACAACACGGTGTCTTTTGAAAGCTTCTATCCCTGTTGAAAATGCAAAGCTGTCGATCGAAAACAACGTATTGCTTCAAATCTGAAATTTTCAACATTGGTACTATTTCTTCGAGAGTTTCTCAGGGATTTATTGTAGGTTCACTGCTTTTTCCTCATTTCACAAATAAGGCATGACCATTGGCGTGTGCCTACTCCAACATTATGAGTCTTTCGTCACAGCGGCAAAGACTCTAGTACTCTGCAATAAGAGGCTAGAGGTTTTGTAAATATACGATATATTCCGGGGGGTGAGGGGGGGATTGTTTTGTTGATAGGCGAACTACTTACTAGATCTCGGTTATAGGATTTTGAACATAACTTGTTAACATCCTACTAATTTACAGTCTGAGAGAAAAGGGGTGCAAGTTCTCTTTCAATTTTGTCGAAATAGTAAACCACCGTGAAGAGCATAAAGCCTTATTTAAAATATAGTGTTTTGTAGGAAAAGACGTTTCTTCAAATTTCTGAACGTTTTGTAGGCGTTTATAAAATTTACATTTTACACGCTTTTAGATTTTACTAGGTTCAAAGACGTCGATAACTTGGATATAAATAATCAACAACACAAACAACATTTCAATTGAGTTTCTCAGCAACATCATTCTCTTCAATAGAATATTATCTTGTCTTTGGCATCTACAAGGGCATAAATTTGTTTGGTATATCATAGGTGTTTATTGAAGTTGTGATTCTCTTATTTGAAGTGGTATTTATGGTATTTGGTATCCAATATTGCAACATGCTTGCTCCGAGTAACATCTGAATTTTCTGGAAGCAGTCTATTTTAAGTTAAGCCAACTAGAGCTTTCCCGCTAGTATTTATAATATAGTTATTGCTTATAGCTAGCAAAGGGATTATTATTGGAAGGTTTTAATTTACAAAGGGCGTTTGTTATGGGTAGGGAAGGGAGGCTGAGATGGTATGGACATGTACAAAGGCGAAACGAGGACTACATACAAAAGAAAGTGTGGAGGATGGAATTGCCAGGAAAGAGAAAGAGGGGTAGACCAAAAAGACGTTGCATGGACTCAGTCAGGGAAGATATGAGGAATGCAGAAGTTAGTGAGGAAGATTCACTTGATACGAAAAGGTGGAGGGAGTTGACTCGCTGTGCCGACATCTAAATGGGACCCCTAAGCCGAAAGAAGAAGAAGAAGAAGAAGAAGAAGTTGTTATCTGGATTGTTTATTTTAGCAAACGCCAAGCACGGAGCCAGCTCCATTATTCTCGAATTTTTTCTTCTCCTTATGTCCTATTTGCAAACGGGAAATTACTCATCTGCCATTTGGCCGACCGAACTGACAAACCCAAGGGTCTATAATTAAGCACCTTTCAGTGCCTATGGTTTGTAGTTGTCATCATCTATTTGGTGAGTTAACAGGGGAAACAATGAAAGAAAGACGCATGAAAGGTAAAGAGATGGCAAAAACTATTAGGAAGTAGAACCCCCTCCCCCCTCCCCCCCAAAAGGAAGCACATAACAGACTTCAGCAAAGTCGCCAATGCAGAAATGGAAATTGTAATACAATTTATCTGATTAGACGAAAGTCATTCTTCACATAGAAATACTGCACAAGGCTTAGCGTCCAGTATATATATTTATTGCTACATCGTTATTCTTACAAATTTGATGTATTTAAAGTAACAACCCAGCCTTCGAAAAGCTAATTTCTAAAGCGTGTTGTTCCATGGTTGTGAAACATTGAAAGCGGATACTAAAGTGGAAACCAACAGTGAGGTAAAGATGGAAGCGAGTCCTGAGAAACACTGTCAAAAGCATTTAAAGCTATAATATTAAAATGCAATTTGAAGGCTATAACATACAAGCAAACAACAGCAAAAAACATTTGGCTGCAAGACATTGGAAAGAACAAACATTTGGCTGCTGGAATAACTAGAGTCTCCATCCAATAACGGTATGGCAGTAAAAGTGCTGGTTATGATTCGCTGACGTCTTTAATTTCAAATGAGTCAAGACGACAATAAGGCTCCAGCAGCATTGAAATAGGGTTCTATCCAAGCTGTCAACCGAATCATTTAAAAACAACAGATTCCAAACTAATACACATCTTTACGTACATTCTTACACTGTATTTTGTAAAAGAAAGGAAGAGAGGCAACACCTCATGAAATGTTCTGAAGTATTACATACTTTTACTTAAAGAACACTGATTTTTAAAACGTGATTTAATTGACTTTTTTTAAGTATATCTGCAAGGCGTTTTTTAAAGTAAGGAATAGCGTTTTATATAATTAAATCAAAATATACCTTTCAGGCTTTTTTTAAAAAACTTGAGTCGATGATATTAAAGAAAATAGATTTGGTTATATACTAAAAAGTTTAACATAACGTATAGCTGAGACAATAAATCTCGAACTCAATCTATGCTTTGCAGCTCCAGTTAAGCAAGTCATGGCATATTATTTTTTATAACGTTAGAATTGAGTAAAGATTGTAGATTAGTTACGCGAGGTTCTGAAGGGCTTTCAGAAGCCAAAATTTTTGTATTAAATAGATTAGTTTGTATGATAAATTCAACTCATTTAGGGTAAACAAGATAGATGTATCACTCTTCATGCTAATGGCAGCTTAATACATCGACATTTCAGGGAACTATCTTGTACCCGATAACTGCAAACTGGTACCAAACGACACTGTCACCACTACTGTAAAACTCTTCAAGTCGAGTAAAACTTCAATGCAATACTGACGCATTAGGCACGCTAATCGGTTATAATGTACAATACAGAAGATTTTAGGCTAGTGCTATCCTAATGAGGATACTTGAGGTGGCACCATTGCTTTTTCCTTATTTCTTCACCTCTCTATCTGTAAAGACCATTTCAGACCCTAAGCCAATCTGCAGTTATCCTTATACTTGCAGAATTGTTGGGGTTTTTTCAGGTTCTCTCTTCCTTCATGGTGAATCTCTTATGTCCCAACACGGTGCTGTGGCTACGTTATAGTCAAGTCAAACTAATAAATAAAGGGCAGCTTGGGCGTACAAGGGCAACGCCCCTCAATTTTGGCTGCCGGGCAGCGAAGAAAGCTATGAGTCAGACTCAACCACCCAGTAGGACCGCCTCTCGCGGTTTAGCATGCATTGTTTGTATACTGGATCTGATGAAGGAAGAACACTACCTCAAATACATTGAGTCATTCCCGAACGAATCAGACCTCTTGGTAAGTGCTTAAAAAATTAATTATTTTAGTTTTATGTAAATTTTGCGAATGGTAGAGTTCAATATCAATAGCAATTAATGGGAGGATTTGAATTATACAAAAGACCTTATTGAAGAAGGCCGGCTACTTTGGGGAGGGTAGTGAATCATGTAAGGGCTATGACCCTTTGGAAGTAACAGTACCACTTGTACTCTAGGGAGCGCTGTTCATCATACGAGATTTATGAGCCATGGGACGTTTTCAAAGTAACATGAGTACTGCCATTTTGAGAGGAACTGTACAATTGATGCTTAAGCGAGGTACAGAAAGCCTGACATTTGACTTACAGAGTCCTAGTAACAGGAATTGTGACTTGGTAGGGGCGGGAAAAGTATGTTTGCAGGCGGAAACTATGAGCTTTAGTATTGATATTACCTGTAAGCAATTCTTTTCTGTCTTCGTTAACTTCTAGTGATGCCAACCAAAACAAATGACATTCCAAATTTCTCTGCGTCAATGGTGTGAGACCATGGCGTAATGACTCGCACATCAGTGTTGCAACAATGAAGGACAGGGTTTGATTCCTCGCGATCCAACGTTTTCACCATTGAGCTTTTCAACAAATTTCATCTTCCAATCACGTCAAACTGAACCTTAAATTCCCATCACAATGTAAATAAATTGAAGCCATTAATAAATTGCAATTACAATGTGCAGTATACTATCATCATTAAAAAGTCTTAACTTGGGTACCAGGTGTTAAACGGAAATGTGAGCAGCGTGTGACAAAAGTGAAAATCAACATTTACGTATCCTTTTTGTTTGTTTCCAGTGTCTTGACGCAAGAAAACAATATCCAAATAACTCTTTAAATCAAAACGTTTGTACCAAAATCACCAACAAAAATGTATTTTACTAGGAAATTTGACTCTTACCCCTTAGGTATACCTTGAACCCCTGTATACCCACTTTCTTTTTACCCCCTTAGTGTCGCAAATACTCCTTAGGGGGTCGTTGGATCCCTTTGAGAACCACTGCCCCACTACTTTAATTATTAGTCTCCAAATAGATCACTTGGCCCATCATTGCAGGTTTTGCATGTACAAGATTGTTTTCACTTCTTGTCAAGCATTTATTCTCATTCGTTCTTTATGGACTGGAATGCATGAATTGGACAACAGAGTTTTGCAAAGAGTAGAAACCTTTCAATACCACATCACAAGATTCATGACAAATAGTAAACTTTTTTTCAAGAGAAAAGCTTCGTCAACTTACAAAATATATGCAGATTACCTCAAGCATCAAGAGCAGAGACCTGAAAGTGTTCGGGCACACCAAGAGATCCAGCATATGTGTATGAAAGGCATGCTTAGAAGGCATGCTGGAGGGCAAGAGAAGTAGAGGAAGACAATGTCAACGTTGGTACTACAACATAGCGTCCTAGTCAAACCTTAACGTTTATGAAGTGAGCACTGCTCGTAAAAACCGTGGTCAATGGAGAAAGCTTGGCCAGGGACAGTGAATTATGATGAAAGCATGGGATACTCTGGTATGGTACACTATGTTAAAAATCCGATCGTTGTATTATTCTAATAGAAATATCTAGACAGTAGGCGAGATCGGTTACAGAGTTGACTTCTTTTGCCGCTCCGTTTCTTCCTAGGACTGCCTCATGGAACTCTTCCTGGTTTTCCGCGAATTTATAAGCAGCAACGTCTACCCCACTTCTTTTAATAGGCATTCCAGAAATTTGATGGAATTCCTTTTATACTAGGGATAAACATATAATCTGATCGTCAATTGATAATTGCATGGCCAATAATGTTATTTAAAATTTCAGTTGCAAAGATCAAGGACAAATATTTAATAAATAATGAGACACATGAATGTCGCTTTACCTTCTCCAGCACATGACACCAACAATGATGGCTATGAAAACCACAACAACTGCAGCGCCCAGTCCTGCATATAGTGGAACATTCTCTGAACTTTGGATCTTCTTTTTGCCTGTTAATGGTAAGATATAGCGATTAAAGTTTTTAATAATAAACTAAAAATAAAGTAAGAGTCAACACGGCCTCATATCATTAAACAAATCGTTGAGATGTACGTTTCATAGGTGGCTATTCTTTAAATTGGTTTCAAATAAATGAGTGGCACCATATTGTTATCTATATATCATCTTTTGCACCGCCAGCTTTCTACAATATTTCTAGACGCCATGCCACTTCATATGTACCCTCTGGTTTTACGTCCGTATAATACTGTCACCATTTTTAAGCTATTATTGACCAACAGGGACACTCTTTACCCAGGGTTACTCATCTTTCTATTTGTGGAAGCTTTTACAACTTTACATACTCCTGCACTCTAGTGTTTTCCTCATTTTTTATCTTCCTGCATACTTTTCAATTCCTATCTTCTGTACATTTCCTACTTCTGTTTTGCTTTGGGAGGGTGAGGGGATGCTCTTTGAGCTCTCCATCTCTCTCCCTCTCTGAAGCTCTACAACATAATACGCCAGACATTGATTTCTGTCAGATTTTAGTGCTACAATTCCGTATTAAAATATCAGGAACATTTTCTCTTTAAATACTGTTGGCTAAGTTTATGGACATTTCTTTGCTGTACAATTCTAGTTGATCAGTGAAACATTTCTGATAAGCTACATTTTGGAACTTAAGGAAACAATTAGTTGTTTCCCGAAGGGTGTCTAGACCCTTCTACATCACTCAAGAAACATAGAATAGCATTTTTTTTGGACAAGCTATAAGATGTTCATTACAATTTTTACTTACAAATCAATTTCTGCTTTTTTAGTGCCTTCTAAAGTAATGGCTGATTTTCTCTCTGAAATAGTTTTGCTCTTATCAACAATCCGAACTCTTCTCTTCAGTATTATGTCCCTTTTGGCACGTCTCGTAGAAGTCAACAAAACCCGGATTTCTATAGTAAAACAACCCCATTCTGTTATACGAGTGACAATTGTGTTATAGGAATAGTCTTTTCGAATATCCTGTTTTTAACATTTAATTACTTTGTACAATACCCAGCCTTTCCCCCTCAAAATAAAACAATGCACCATATTTCCCATGAAGTCGAGCTGGGGGTGTCGAAACATTTACCAAAGATTTGTGCTGAACGCTTCCATCCAAATGCTTTGTGAATAATTTAGGTCTATCAACTTGTCCACCTGTGTAAGTAAAACTGCCAAAATAGATATTTTAAGTATGCTTTGGTTCATTAACAAGGTTAGGCTGCATCATATGATCTAAGAAGATTTAAGAATAGCATATGTACCTGGCTTTATGCTGATAACTGCCTCTGCCGCCTCGATGGTTACGTTTGTACGACCTGTTGGAGTCGAGGCGACTATCTGTACATATTTTATGCCTGGTTTACAGGACAAAGTTCTAAGCCCGTGTAGTGACTTGTTATCTAATATGGTCCTATTTTCATCCATAAAATTAACCAAGTACTTGATTCTACAAAGACCACGTTCCTGATCTTGCCACATAAATACATATATACATGCATACATAAATATATACATATATACATAGATACATACGAACATACATACATACATACATACATACATAAATATATACATATATACATAGATACATACATATATACATACATACATACATACAGAACTACATACATACATACAATCATACATACAAACACGAGGGAAGTATTTTCATGACTTGAGATTCCCATAGCCGTCTGTATCAGCAGATTGTCAATTTCCGATACCATATTGCCTGACGTAAGTCCAAAGTTCGGAGGACAGGAAAAACACCTCTTAGAAAGAAGTACCTTGCATGAAATCTGAAGGTGTAAAGAGAGATTATTCATAAATATTTGAGCAAGCGGATCAAGGACGAATTTTTGGGAAGATTAGCTGCTTTCTTACAGCTGCCAAGTTATTGCAACCTCTTAGAATTTTCATGCAATGCAAAAAAATTGGAAATAAACAGATTAAAAAACGGCTGAGAATGCGGTATTCTAGTCCTGACAACTCTAAAGTAAAGAGGGCTTCTTATAACATCACGTCTTATATTTTGTCAACGAAAATAACAAAGATTAACGTCACTCAATAAGATGATATCTGTAATTTGAGAATCATTTTCCTCTCAGGACAAGTAATAGGTAACCATAAATTTTAAAAGAACTCAAACTGGTTTAAAAACTCATTCTGTATTCAGCTTGCAAGGCTAGCATAACAGTTGAGCATAGGACTGGGGCTACTTCAGCTAACAGGGTAACTATGACAATCAACTTATGTCTCTAGAGCTCTAGTGGGGGGAGCTGAGTAGTACTTGCTTTCAGAAACAGATTCTAAAGGTCAAGCTTCTCCAGGGACACTAGTCCCAGCTAATTGTTTGAGTTCAAAACATTTCAAGCGAAGGGAGAAAACTTTGGCTTTGGTTTTCTTCCCCCCCCCCCCCAAAAAAAACCTTATGACGTCATCACATTTAGATACCATTCTTCAAAACATCTTCGAATTACCATACTTTTACCTTCCGTCCGTGTCGACGTACTGTTACAATAGTGATTCTAGACTCGGGTGGAATTTCTCTGGTTACAATTACATAACAAATTGAACGGACTCTGACTAAATGTATTTACTCTGATCGGTTCTAATAGGGTGGCCAACCTTTTTGCCCCCCGGAGCCAGATTCTGATTGTTGGAGTCATGAGAGGCCGGAACCTACTTTTGAACTAGAATAAAAATCTTATTTGTCATTATGCCTACTGTGGAAATTTCCGAGGGGCAAATAAGTGGAAAAAAGTCAAGTATGCTATTTGGGGAAAGTCAGCAAAAGTAAAAAAGTCAGAATTAAGTCAGAAAAAAAAGTCAAAAAGTCAGAATAAAGTCAGAAAAAAAGTCGAAAAATCAGAAAAATTTCATAAAGTCAGAAAAATGTCAAAAATTTAGGAAAAAAGTAATAAAGTCAGGAAAAAAGGCAAAAAGTCAGAATAAAGTTAAAAGGCCAGAGAGGAAGTAAAAAAGTCAGTAAAAATAAAAACGTCAGGAAAAAAGTCAAAAATTCAAAGAAAAAATCAATAAAGAAAAAAGTGACGTACACTTTTTTTGCATTTATTTGCCCCTCGGAAATTTCACCACCCATTTAATGAGAGACATCAGATTTTTTTTGCTTGCCCCTTGACGACGAACAGGATCCGCCCCCTGCCTCTCTTGGAGGAAACTTCGTTTTTATTCAAAGAGAGGCTTACGATAACTTTACAAGCACATTGTATTTTTTTTGTTTTCACAAAACCGCTATTTTACTATTTGTATATTGTTTGTTAACATATCTTGTGCAGTTTTCATGTCCAATATTGTAGCTTTGCTTAGATGATTCCCAAAAAGTATCAACTTTTTTCTGTCTTTGGAGCCCGATAGTTGAATAAGTATTGATCTATAGAGGTGAGGAAAATGTATAGAGGGGTGACACTTAACTGAAGGTGCATTTTAAGATAACAGATAAGGGACTCAAGGTGGTTTATGTTTTGAATTTCACTGGGTAGAAAGTGCTATGGGCTTTGGAACAAGAGGTAAAGCTTACTTAAATTGATAATGGAAGGTGGGTTGAAATATGAGGTCTTAATAGTATAAATGAATGGCTAAAAGCACTCAGTTATACCCATTTTTCATCATTTATGGGTCATTGCGACAAGTGCATAGTATAGGTGAACATTAACTAAATTAACATATAGTATGCCATAGAATGAACTAATCATCTAAGAATGTACGGTGGAGAAAAATAGTCTTATGTTTCACTTTTAATGGAAGATGTTGTATCAGCAGTAGACTTAACGACTTAAGATGTTGAAACTATACAATCCATGTCAAAGTACTTAGTGCGAAAAGTAGAATTCCTGTGCCTGAGGTAAAGAATAGCACTCATCTTGGTAATGTTTGTGATGAAACAGCTGATGAGTTTAGGAAGGAAGTGCAAAGAAGAAGTTCAGATGGGCTGGAGTGTCTTATATTATTTTATAGACAATGATAGTGCTTTCGAAAAATTGTTGGCAAGTTTGGAAAGAGAAAGTGTAGCCGTAAGTGGTGATTGGATCATCGTGGTTGTGTTTAAACAAGAGGGGCACTTACCTTTTATGTTCTGGGGCTTTTTAGGAATTTGACTTCCACTACTGTAAAGAATTCCTGGAAATTGGTCCATGGACTCTTGTCTTGCACCACCAATAAGTGTTGTGCACTGGTAGAGTGCTTGATGGATGGAGTGCTACTGGGACACCATTGCCTGTGTTATTTATGCCATACCCATGGCTAACTGTTAACTGTTCCAGGGTATTGGTTTATTCTAAAGTTTTGGGCAAGATTTTAGCAATCTGCATATGAAAATAGTAGCCACACTTAAAAAAATAGGGAAGTTTTGAGACTGCAATTTACTACATTGTATGAGGGAACGTTTGATCAGATCTTGACAGTATTGTAGAGAATATTTCTAGGTAGTTTATCATGAAAATCAGTAAGCAAGAGTAAGGCTTTGAGCTGAGAACGTGCTATGGGTATGTTGTCAGTACAAAAAGGGCCAGTGACACTTGTGTGTTTATATTGTAAATTCACTTAATTGGAAAAGCCTTTGATTTCTGCAAACACTGCAAGAAAATTTTGGATTTCAACTTTGATGATCAATAGAACATGTGTGACACAGGACATATGGAAGAACTTTCTTCAGATATTTACAACTTTGTTTAGAGAAACAGGCAGAGGATCAAACATACATTTGGGGTAACCCTTTTCCTGTGTACACTGAAGGTAGATGTCTTCATAGATCAGAGTAATTGTGCCAGGGTAGACAACTTGGTGTGTTCTAGTAACAATTCGTAAGGCAACCTGCCTGCTAGCAATAGGGTAGAAGTTGTAGAGAGATGTTACACAAATAGATCAAATGTACATTGATTTTTTGAAAAGGAAAGATAAGATTTCTTTTTGCCGTTGGAGCAACATATTTCGAAATCGGGGAGGGGAGAAAAGGTATGTTTGCAGCCGTGGTGAGATGCAGATATAGTCAAATCGAAGTCAAGGCCCTTTTTTCACTGTTTAAAATAACAGGTCACGGCATCATTTTTGGTACTCAACGCTGAAAGCAAAACAGACATGCAAATAATGGTTAAGTAAGAGCTTGGGAATGAAAATATATCATGTAATTATGTAGTTGATGATCATATAATCTCTATCTTATGAAGGAGGTCAAGTTTGAGAAAACGTTCCAGGCAGCTACCTCACGAAAACGAGGGGACGAAGATCATATTTGATCCAAAAGGTTGACATGGAAATAGGTACACTATTAAACAGGGACAAAAATAAGTAGTTAAACTTTAACCTATTATTTTAATAGCAAAAAAAAGCTGACAAATCATAAGTTGAGGATGGACGCAGCCTCGATTTATTATCTGAATGCGAGAAATTATTTGAATGCCACGAATTATGTGAATGCGAGAAATAATATGAATGTATCGAATAATGCGAATGCGACCAATTATGTGAATACTTGTAAATACTTGAATCGTGATCTCCATTCCTTCCCTTCATACGCAACGATTATGCAAGTGGTAAACCCAGGGTGGATGTCTGTTATCCCTAAATTTATGTCCTACATCTGAATGATTAGCACGTCAATAGAAAATAAGAACTTACCTCTGATTTCAAGTACCATACAGAGAGCAGAAAGAACTACAGCCAATCTCAGTGACAACATGATGAGTATGATTTCGCTTCAAGCAGATGATGCGATTTGACAGAAGGCTACCTTTTTATACGGAATCAATAACAGAAAGAATTTTGTTTTCTACTTTCAAAAGTTGCAATGACGCCATTGAAATCTTTGAGGATAAATATTATGAACGTTTTGTCATCAATCAGAGTGATTAGTTGGAGCATTTGAGATTGCTGGTGTCTAGATTTTCCGCATAAATATTTGAAAAGAACTTTGAGAGGGAATGTTTCTTTCATTTGCACCTTAAACATTCAGGAACAAATTCCAACAGGATGAATTGTCAATTGCCAAAACGGAGCAATAAAAGCATTGTAAATATCCATGCAGTGTCATTGTCATCTCACTAGAAACCATTCCATAATTGTTTCAACAATAGGTTTGTAAGATTCAATTAGAAGGAATTATTGCGTCATTTAATGTTCAAATTTACCCCAAACTATAGAAAATAACATTGTCTGCATTCTTAATTTGAAATATAGTAAACAAAGAAATATGGAGACAAAGAAAGAAAGTGTAAACCGAGCAGGTCGATCGACTATACGTAACTTAATTTCTATAATGACGCAGAATGGCCCTTTTTCTATTAGCATACACTTGTGCTCTTATATGTTCACATCTATTCATACTATACTTTGGCGTACATGAACCATACCTCTCACAATAGGGAATATAATTCAGGCAGTTAAAGAAAACACACGAAGACATCTGGGAATGTTGCATAACCGACGGAGTTATACTGACGTCAGTGAAAACTTCTGTAGGGTTTTGGAAAGAGAGAGCTCTTTGCAAGACTTTCTTTTGGACAGCCCCACTTGAACTCGAAATAAAAGTCACATACTTCTCGGCAAAATGACCGGCTTGCTTGTGCAGGTGATATGAATTTCTAAAGATCCTAATTGGAGTCTTGCTCATGGAAATGACATTTTATTGCTTCTACCACTTCTATTTTGGAAACAAGGTGCTAATCAGAAGATGATGATCAGAAATTTTTACAAATCCTTAATAGATAACGGACCAATAAAACGTTATTTGCAACCTTAGTTATCAACCACTCTAGTCAACGAACAGCCATGCAATCAGAACAGTTTTAAGAACTATGACTTTGAGACAGAGAATACTTGATCTGACACCTAACATATTTGATGCCTTGTGAACTCGATTTGGCTGTAATTATCGTACGACCTTGCAAAGAAGTTTATCCTTGACTACACAACGAGATGTCTTACACAGTTAATAGAAAAGTTTAAACAGATAGCATGTGGAACATGGCTCTTGTCGGAAAAATATCCTAAATCAAAGTTTCCTCTGAGACGCTAGTATAAGCAAAATAATCTGGACTTGCTCCGAGAGGGAGCATCTGATAGCCCTCTGTTAAACATTGTCTAAGTATTTTCAGCTTTAATTTTCATAATCAGTCAATGCGGTGATGT